>JAVANC010000001.1:3575000-4216000 GCA_033319125.1 Parnassius glacialis | reverse complement strand
TGTTACATTTTGCTGTCCTCTTATGGCGCGTCTCCACCAAAGTTTTCAACATTTGTCAACACGTGTTGCCGACAAATGTTTCTGTCAGGCGCGTCTCCACTAAAAATGTTGACAACATTTATGTTTCCGACATGTTGACAAATCAAAAAAAGTTGACGACATTTGTGTTCAAAATTTTGCAAGAAGCATCTCCACTGAGGGAACAAATGTCGGCAACAAGCTTATTCCTTTGATTTGCATTTGGAGATTTGGTAGAGCCACGCGGCAGCTTTTGATGTAGCACGGATGGGCCGGCTCGAACCGGGGTGGTACCACGACCTCACAGAAAACCAGCGTGAAGTAGAGATTTACCTCTGCGTTTCGCTTGGTGAGTGCAGGTGGCCGGAGGCCCTTATTACTGGAAATGAGGCATTCCATCTTAGTCCTCACGGGTGACAACGCATCTACATTTTACATTTGTAATAGAGGATAAATGTAGATGTCTATGGGCCGCAGCAACCACTTACCATCAGGTGGACTGTGTGCTCGTTAGTCACCCTTATCCTATAAAAAAAATGTCGGAAACATAAATGTTGACAACATTTTTGGTGGAGACGCGCCTTTAAGGCTACCACGGGATGATATGGGGTAACGAATTTTCGTATGCCGCGACTACACGGTGTTTTTGTCACCCTTAATTCTGTAACAGAATTATTTTTTTTATGTATGCGGTATGTATCTTAGGTAATTTCCTTATCAATAATTTTATGTTCTTTCACATGTATTGTAATTGACGTCGATCGGTTTAAATCTGTGTTTTATATTCCAATGTTCGAGTGACAAAGGAAGTGTTACGAGGCCAGTAAGATCAGGCCATTATCGAGGCTGCCTGAACTTGCACCATTGTGACACCGTCCAACTGTAACGGTAACGCTCCCTCCAACACTGATGAAATATTGAAAAGAAAAAAATAATAATCCATTAACTTCCTGCAATTGTTTGAAAACAGTGGTTATTATAGATAATTGAATGTTTTGCGATATTGTTACTAGGTAAATAGAGAAGTTATGAGCGTTAGTTACGCCGTAACAATCAGGATAAAATAGACTCTCAAATACATTAAAATTAATAGTCTACCGTACCATTATTGCCTATCAAAAGTCCACTGCTAAATGGTAAACGAGATGGATAAATCTATAAAGCTTCGGTCACACACAGCTAATATTCGCTGCGAGTGTATTCGCTGCGAATATTACTGCCAATATGACAATTCGCTGCCTGCCTGTCACACACAGTGAGTACCACACGAGAATTATCTATATCTTTTATATTCTTAAGTTTTCTTTTCAATTGCTCTTGGGTTGCTATTTAGAATCCCAACTCAATTAATTCGTTAAACAATGAAGGCATGCCTTTCGTTTTTTTAAATTACTGTTATTGTGTCAAATAGCTTCCCATTTTTTCTATACACACTCAAGAAACGAATTATATCGTAATTTCCCCATTTTAGAGAATCGTTTATCGGTTAACTCATTTGATTGACCTACACTCACACACACACACACGTATCATGCAGCTACGAAATGACCTATGCACTGGCGTGTAGTCTGAAGCGGAATGGCTACTCGTAGCGAGTACCCTGTCACTGTCACACACAGCGAAGTCTCGGGGAGTTTTGGCGGGAACTTGACCGGCGACGGATTGCTGCTTCTGTATTATTGTTTAAATAATGGTTTGAAGTGGATTTTGATATGTAAAAGTGGTCCGATTTTGTGTATTAAATGTCTACGTATGTGAACTATTAGTGGAAACGGTGAAACAAGTGCTCTGATGGTGATGTGATTCTCAAGATAAGGTGTCTGTCTGCATAGCCGCCTTGAGATACCATCGCCAACTATCAGCTGTCTGCTGGCTCAAGTTGCCGTGAAAATCTCCCAAGGGCTGCACAATGTGACGCATGAACATATTGTGAAGCAGTGTACTATGATGGATAATTATTATACATTGTAACTTCAGGCTCAGAAGGGCTAGAACCCAGAGCCGTAAAGCCAGTTATTAAGAAGAAGAAGAAGCGAAGTCTCGCAGCGAGTGCTAAGTAGAGTAGAATTGTACATGTTCAATTCATTTCGCAGCAAATTCAACTCGCGCCGAACGAATCTAATCGCAGCGGATAGCTAATGTCACACATAGCGCATTCTCGCTGCGTGTGCCTAATCGCAGCGAGTATTCGCTATGTGTGACCGAGGCTTAAGAGTTAAATGTCGACAAAGTTATGGGTGCGGTTAATTTCAAGTACAGTACTTGAAACTTTCTGCACCAATAACTTTATCGACACTTTTTCGAAAAATTGATGTGAAATTTCAAGTTTCTAAGTAACCTAGAAGTGGCCTAGATTTTTGATGAGTTAGTAATAATAGTGGCACTTTTCAGACCTTAATAACTCGAGAACTCTAATAGGTTTATTTATGAATGGGACTTCACGATCATCTAACGCGCTTACGACCACTAAACGGACGATACAGCCCCACTAAAACGAGTATCTATAACGAATGGCGCAAATATGTAGTTCTATCTTAGAGACTGAAAACAAAAATCTTTTAAACTGCTTGTGACGTTAATGTAATGAAAACGTGTGAAAGTGTGTGTGCACTTATGTACGTATGTGTACGTACGTAGGAAGTTATACTTCTTTAGCGTAACAAAACAAAAGCTTGAGAGACAATTACCCTAGAAGCTGACGCGCTTTTAGGTGTCAGTGTGCGCTCGCATCGTAACAACTTCACGGTGTCGGTGTGCGCACGCATCGTAAAAAATCGTCTCATCATTTCTCCCAAACGCCCCAAAAGAATATAACTTCAATTACTCCATTACATAAGTATTTTCATCTGTACCGTGGTGGCCATTTACATACTTAGAAAAATTGCAGATTGGAACAATTATTTGTAGGCCATACCCATACAAACACTTGCTCCGTGCGGCATTTGAATCTGCGGCCCATAGCGCCGCAAGTATCAACCACTGGGCCACCAAGCGGTTAACTTACTAGTTATCATCATCGTTCTTGCATGTCATCACAAGTCCACTGCTGACCATAGACCACCAAAATGCTGCAAAGCACGGTCCTGAGCCACCTGCATCTGTTATCAGGTATTCACTTCAATCTAGTGAGTGGTTAACTTAGTATTACAATAATGATTATGTTTTAAGCTACGAATAAACCTTGTAGTGGCGGTGTAAGAATATCCAGTAACTCATATCGTTCCGTGAGTGTTATGAGAGGCGAAATATGGAAACGGAAACAAGAGATTGGCAGCATCGCCCTGATAATAATTCGTAAAAATAAAACACTGCGGTTGCCAACCCGCCTGCCAATCGTGGCTAATATGATAAAATCCCCCCTATGAGGCAATCTATGAGGAAAGCCTATCTCCAGTTGTGGACTTTTATAGGCTGTAAAGATAGATATGAGAATAAATAGGTTATACAACGTGTAACAAAAACCCTGTAGTTCCCGTTAAGTCTGTTATCAGAGTCAGTATTCAAACGGAAAGACATAACTTTTCTTCAAAAAACTTGAAAATTAAAAAAAATATATTTTAATTAAAAATACTAATTTGCGAATTGTATGTGGTTTTATTACCTCTGCATTATCCGGAGTATAAGAGGATTGTGAAAGACCCACCTTCCCCGATGCTCGTGTCAGTTAGAGGTAATAAAACCATATACAATTTGCTAATAATTTTTTTAAATTAAAATATTTTTTTAATGTTCAAGTTTTTTGAAAAAAAGTTATTTCTTTACGTTTGAATACTGACTCTGAGAACGCACTTAAAGGGAACCACAGGGTTTTTGTTACACGTTGTATATTATCCTTTGAACTTTTTCGTCTGCAAAGACAAGGTATGGTGAAGATATAGTCCTCGGCAGTGATAATGGCAATATTTGCCATCCTACCTCTTGCATTAGAGGATGGTTTGCTACTTTTATATTACGCTGTAATCAAATGGAATAATGGGAAACTACGAATAGTACTACACAACCCTTGAAGGTCCAAAACTAAACCGACCGGTTATGTTTGTGATATATGATAGTGCATGCAGCGCACTCCGCATCAGGCTCGCCTTGAACGCTGTCAGGACCGCTTTCGAAACCTAGTATTAGTGTTTGAGCACTAGACTTGGTGATTGCCCGACTTGTTGATTTGCTATGCCATGAGAAATTAGTTGATTTAGTAATAGTTGAGTGTAAATTATATTAGTGTCTAACGCTTTATTTAGTTAGAAGCTTATTAATTATACTTTTTTTAAAAAAAAAAAACGTTACCTCCACACTAGGATTTTCTCAAGTATCGTGGGTGCAGTTTACATACATAAATTTCACAAGGACTAACAACGAGACTCGAAACAATTATTTGTAGGTCATATAAATACTTGATCTATGTGGGACTCGAACCCGCAGCCCTCAGTGCCGCAACTCACTGCTAAGCCACTGCGCCACGCGGCCGTCATTATTCATTTATAATTTTAGCGACCTGTTTTCTTAAAGCATGCATGAAAATTCCACTTCGAAGATTGATTGGTTGCTAGTGTGTTGTATTAACGTGCGGCTTCAAATTGTATTGATTTATTTTGTTGCAGATCATCTTAATAATTTGTTGCTAATCCTAAAACTATATTTTAATGATTGTTTTATAAAAATTATTAGCGTAAAAACAGTGCGTTTTGTCTAGTATTTTACGTTAAAGTATGTCATTATAAATATAAAATATTGTTTAAAAAAAAACTGGCACACAAAGTGAGAGTGCAGTTTCTTTTCCGGTTCTGCCGATCATTTCTTTTATAAAATCTATAGCATCTGTTCACCGGAACTGTTTCTCAAGAAGCAAACCTACTACTTATTTTAAAATACGGCTCCGTGGCGCAGTGGCTTAGCAATGAGTCGCAGCGCTAAGCGGCGCGGGTGCGAATCCCGCACGGAACATGTATTTGTATGGCCTACAAATAATTGTGCCGGGTCGGGATGTTTGTCCTTGTGAAATTTATTGTATGTAAACTGCCCTCACGATACAGGAGAAAATCCTAATGTGATAAAATATTATCATTTAATTACAGCTCACTAGGATATATTCTCGTATTATCATCGTATCATCATAATATATCATCGTATATCTATTATGTAATTATTATTTATTTTATCATTTTTTTTCATTGCACACAAAAATAACCAAAAGTTAAAAAAAAGTTAAAGTTACAGCCTATATACACGTCCCATTGAGGGTTTTAGGGTAAGGAAAGGTCCGCCGCGCTGCCCCAATGCGTGTTGGCGAACTTCGTCTTCGAAATATATATTTTTTTATTTGTCAGACATGCAGGTTTCTTTACGATGTTTTCCTTCACCGCCGAGCACGTGGTAAATCAGTACTTAAAATTGCAATTAACAATTTCATTGGTGCCGGCGGGGATCGAACCCGGGTTTCTCGCGTACTGTGGAACTTACAGCGAGCGGTAACCATCTGAGCTACCACGGCTCAAAAATAACCAGGTTGTGGATAAAATATTGCTTAGATCAGTTCTGGCCTCGCTCTTTATTTGTTCGTGAAGTTTCATCACAATTGGTCCAACCATTCCAAAGAAAGAGAAGACAGACAGACAGAAAAATTTTTTACAAATGGTTGGTTAGTCATGTCTTGATTGTGTTCAATTAACAACCTGAGCTCAATAAAAGTTTTTATTTGTACTTATGGATAATATTTATTACATTGAATCAAGAACTAAAGCTGATATTTGTTGTCAACCAATTCTACAAACATTACAAAGTTTACAAACATGCCAGGCACAGTAATTGTGATACAATATGATTGTTGTCTCTATTAATAATGTTTATTTGTTATAACTAATTATCAAATAGAACTGATGATTGACAAATATTATTTGTTTGCACAATCACTTGCTTACATTATGAATTTATGATTGTTGTAAAGGAATCCAAATATTTTATATTTTCGTTGGCGGTGAATTATGTGAACGTTTGCCTTAATATCTACTATCATACATAATCCTGTGGGTGTCGTTAAGAGTCGACATAACGAAACAAATCAGGAGATGGTCAGCAGCATCTTTCTAATAACGACTAAAATAAAAAACTGCGGTTGCCAACTCGCTTGCCGAGCTTGGCAACTATGGCAAATACCTATTACATACTATATATATATATATTTGCCTATGAGGCAATCTATGGGGGAGCCCTATGTTCAGCAATTAGTGGTCTTTAATAGGCTGTAACGGTAACGATTTCCTTGATTTCAACCTTACCTCTACGTGGTACACCCTTGATAATCAAAGGACAGGACTCTGACGACTGCCTGATGTGGAAAAACTCATCCAGATGCCTTGCAAAAATTTCATAGACCGGTGATAGGATAGCATTATTAATACGAGAGGGTTAGCTTAGGCTCAGGACCGTGCTTGTCATTCCTTGGGGGAGCCCTATGTTCAGCAGTGGACTCGTTAAATGCTGTAATGATAATGAAGTGCTCAGCAATACTGTAGGACAGCGTCAAAGATACGAGACGTCTGGTACGGTGATCTAATCTGCCTACCAACCTTGTGATCACTTCTTATTCTCCACATAATTGGAGGGGATGATCAGCGATGAACTTTAACGTTAATAAAGAAGAAAACCGTGTGTTACCATTGAGTTATATGTACTACGTACTAGAGAAGCTATTCCAAACAAAAAATGTGCGCTACTCTACGTCATCGCGCATGCGCGGGATTTAATATAAAATAAGATATTAATATAAAATAAATATAAGAATTTAATATAAAATACTGTTATTTTAATCTAAACAAATATATTTCTTAATAAAATGTAATAATAATTATCTTATGGAATTCACAAATCTTCAATTTACGCAATATTTAGTTTAGTGTACGGATTGCAGTACAGTTCAGTTGAACATAGTCAATGTTCGGCAGCCTCGTACCGGTGGGCGGAAGTGTAGGGCGACCCCCCACGAGATGGAGTGATGACCTGGTAAGACATGCAGGAAGTCGATGGATGCAGGTGGCCCAGGACCGTGCTTTGTGGCATTCCTTGGGGGAGGCCTATGTACAGCAGTGGACTGATGAAAGGCTGTAATGATGATGATGATGATGAATGTTCGGAATGCGAAATCTATTGCGTAGTACATATATATCGATGTGTGTTACAAATATTCATATCGGTTATTCTGTCGCAGTCAGCAAGAACGTGGGATTTTGCGGTTACCTTGAACTCCATTTCAATTCACTTCCTATTCTATTACCTAGCTATGATTATGTGCTGACGTCATTTAAATTATTTGAAATTTGTGCTAATATGTAAGATATAAATGACTCATTTTTAGAACGTGTTGTTGAAAATGACGGTTCGCTAGTGCGGTGTTTGATTCCTGCACGGAATAAGATTTGTATGGCCCACAAGTAATTATTGTTTCAGGGTTGGTTACGATATGCATATAAATAAAGGTTCATGTGCGATCTATGTATGTAAAACCAATATCAAAATAGTAATCACACATCTGACCTAATTATCAGTAATATATCGATCACAGATAAGCAAGTGCTGGAGGAACTTTATACGTGGTAGAGCCATTTTGCAGCTATATTAATTGTATAGTTGTATCACGAATGGGTTGGCTCGACCGGGGAAGGACCACGCTCTCAGAGAATACCAGCGTAAAATAGCAGCTTAACACTGCTGTGTTTCGCATGGTGAGTGTAGAGGATCGGACACCCTTTTTACCGGAAAATAGGCATCCGATCTTAGTCCTCACGGGTGGCAACGCATCTGCATTTTGATTCGCAAACGAGGATAGATGTAGATGTCTATGGGCCACAACAACCACTTACCATCAGGTGAATTGTGTGCTCGTTTGTCACCCTTCTCTTATAAAAAAAAGATCGCACTTTAGATATCTCAAAAGGCTCTGGAATAGACAACATACCACCGCTTTTCTTTAGGTCCACTGCAGCGACATTCTACCAATCTATATGCCTTTTATATAACCTGTGCTTAAGAGAGGGTACCTTTCCCACCATCTGGAAGACCGCACGTGTTGTTCCTATCTTTAAAAGCGGAAATAGATCAAACGTGGAAAATTATCGCCCTATATCATCTATCTTATCTACCCTGTCGAAGCTTTTCGAAAGGCTGGTACACAATAATATATACCCTCCATTGCATAATATTATTATTCCGCACTAACACGGTTTTGTAAATGGCAATTTATCACAACCAATTTACTGATGTATACATCATACATCTTTGAAGTTATATGTAGTAATAAGCAAATTGATAGTACGGACTTTTGAAAAGCTTTTGACAGGGTGGACTATAAAATTTATTAGAAAAATCGCATACAATGGCATTCGCGGAAACCTCTGGCGTTGGTTCAAATCATACATAACTAACCGTACACAGAAAGTTGTTTTAAGTGGCTATGAATCAAATTTTGTACCAATAAGCTCTGGTGTACCAATAAGCCCACAAAGCTCAATATTAAGCCCACTTTTGTTTATTCTATTTATCAATGATATATTTTTCTAGCTATTTTCATTTTGGTGTTTTTATTGTACGCAGATGACCTAAAAATCTTCCATATAATAGACAACAGTGATGATCACATTAAATTTGAAGTCGACCTTGATCACTTCTCTGCCTATTGTGCTGCAAATAAACTTAGTCTTAGCGCAAAAATAAGTGCAAATCAATAACTTTCACTAAAAAGCTGCTAATTAGTAATTGTATTTACAAACACACTGGTGCCAATCTTGAAATGTGCAATACATTAGAGACAAGTATATCGTTAGACAGTAAACTACATCTTGATTTACACCTAGATAATATAATAAATAAAGCTTTTAAATTGTACGGATTTGTTATGAGATCCAGTAAAAAAAATCACACAACCTTATACATTTTTATGCCTCTATAACGCCCTAGTCAGATCTCAACTAGAATATGCCGTGTCCATTTGGAACCCTTTTTATAATAAATATATTGAAAAAGTTTGGAAATGGTACAAAATAAATTTCTCTTCACTACAGATGTTTTCACAATCGTTTGCCCTATATACAACTATTAAATAAATATAAAACTGAAACTTGAGGTCAGACGTAAGCAATTCGAGGCATATGCCATCTCATCCCAGGCTCATGCCAATCGATACGATTGAATCCCCTTTGTGTATAGATTATGTTACAGTGTTCCTACCAGAATTCATAGCCGAAATATTTGCAGATTATTTGCCGCTTCTCAATGTCGTACAAACGCGTGTAAACGGTCACCAATGCATCGTCTAGTACACTCATATTATAATACATACTTTAACAAAATTGACATTTTGGCGACGTCGTCTTTTACCTATAAAAAATTTTGTTGGAAACATTAAGCAGTAATTATAATTATTCTTAGTCTTAGTTATGTTGTTTTCAAAAGTCTATGATTTTTGTTTCTATTTTTTTTTACATATTAAAGTATTGGTACTCTTCAACTACCTGTACACTATCGTAATTCTTTTTTTTCGAGTGTCATTTGAATAGTTTAGTTGTTTTCGTAAAATATAATATATTTTTGATATAGTCCCAATATTATGTGTTAAGCATGTTTAGATACTCAGTTTGTTTTGCGGTCATTAATATCACTCTCAACGTCTAAAATATTAATTTAAGTTGTGGTAAATGATGCTGGTGTTGTAGTTAATACATAATATAATAATATATTAATAACAACATCCTAAGCAACATTGTTTTTTTACCCAAATAAAGTTAAAAAAAAACATCACAACAATACAGGAGAAATTCCTATTATGAATTTCCTTTTTCAACCGATTTCTAAAAACGAGGTGGTTACAATTCGTCGGGATCTTTTTTAATGTATGTTCACCGATTGTTAGGACTAAGACGCGTGAGCCGATTTGGAAAATTCTTTTTTTATTTCAAAGGTTATATTTTCCAGGTGGCCCCATTTATATTTTATCGAAATCGGTTGAGCGGTTTTAAAAAAATCAACAATGAATTATTTATATTGAAGTCGGTTGTACAGAAATTTTAATTTTACCACTTACTGGGTTTAAAATCTTAACGAATGTACGAATTGAAATTGGACAAGAGGGTCGTGACGAAGCACACTATTCCTCCTGTGACCTTGTCTGGGAGCAGATTTTTCTTTCTCTTTCCCGCTTGGCAGGCTTATTCTAAACGATTACGGATTCCAAGAAATAGGCTATGGCCCTCCCAAGCTGCATCCTCGTCCAGTATCTTCGACACGACTGCTGGCAGGGAGGGGCGATGCCTAAGGCTTAACCGCCTGTGTGGATAACGTTCCGTTAAGCGTGATTTAGAGCGGCAAGTTCGTCATAAATTTTGAGTCGGCCGACATTCGTGACAGTGTTACAAGAGCTGCACGCTATCCACTGAGGGTTAATCCTTACTAACGCGATCAAATCGAATGAAGACACAAATACACAGAAGCAATCGCATAAATCCAGACCCTAAAATCTGATAACTTGTTCTATATCCGATAAGTCCAATAATGTTTACTCTAGCCGGATTAAAAACTCTGAACCTTCGACGTAATAGTACTGTTACTTTGGCGTTTAAATTATGCGGTTTTAATATTAATAAAATTAAATCCCAACCCAAGCATACAACTGCAAGACTTCATGATACTGTAAGTTTATACTGCGTAGATCGAAACAAAAATTAATAATTTTTAATCTGGAGGTAGCCGTGGCTAACTGTGACATTGGGACGTCATACACCTCCCCCTCGTGACCATGGGTGCTGTAAAGTGCTCGAAACGTCGGGAATATAAAATAAGTTAATATACGCGATAAAATCCGTAAAATTAGTTTTATTTAAATTATGCGGTTTTCATTAAAATATTTTGAATATTAAATGACAGATGACACGCTGGTATGTTATGTATATAGTATTCTGTTTTACGATGAAGTTTTGACTTGGGTCGTTGCTAGCCGTGCACATACACATTGTGTTAGTGTGCGTAAGCCTCGGGAACGCTCCCCGAGGCCTACGCACATCTACCGACAACCAGAGTCAAAACTTCATCGTGAAATAAAATAACTATATATTTTATTCACACAAAAAAATCGTCGAAAAAATTAAATATATTACACTTAATGAAAAACTACAAATATTTTTTTTTAAATTTGCGGCCTCAACGACGAAATGTTATCTTTTTTTTATAGGATAGGGTAACAAACGAGCACACAGTCCACCTGATGGTAAGTGGTTGCTGTGGCCCATAGACATCTACATTTATCCTCGTTTGCGAATCAAAATGCAGATGCGTTGTCAATCGTAAGGACTAAGATAGAATGCCTCTTTTCCAGTAAAAAGGGTCTCCGGTTCTCTACACTCACTATACGAAACATAGCAGCATGAAGCTGCTATTTGATGCTGGTATTCTGTGAGAGCGTGGTCCTCCCCGGTCGAGCCGACCCATTCGTGCTACAACTATACTACTAATATAGCTGCAGCATGGCTCTACCACGTATAAAATCTCTAAAATTACTTTTGCAATGTTCGTATTTATAAACATTTATTTATTTATTTATTTATTTATTGCACCAACAAAGTACACACTGTTACATACAAAAATATCAGAAATACAAAAAAAAACATATAAAGTGCTACTTCAATTATAGGCGCAAACAGCATTCTCTGAATGTCACGTACATTAACTTATGTTGTGAAGAAATTTAATTTATTTATGTTAAAATGTATACATTTTTATATGGAAGTTATTATACAATTAATTAACTTATTAACAATACTGATAACAACAATAATAACATTTAATCATTGCATTACACTTAACTATGGCAAAAACAATAAATCATTCAAAAACTAATAAAAATAAAAACATCAATTAAAATTTAAACAAGTCGAAATGTCATTAAAATAAAAATTCATATTATAAGTCAAAAATAAAAATTTAAAATAAAAATAAAAATAACGCTCCCAAATATTTTAAATTAAAATTACCTATCGTACATAATAATCAGATTATTCTGTTATTACTTGTGCCGCAAAATTTTTAAATTGTGTTAAGGAGTTTGAAAAAATATCTAGCTGAGAAGATCCTTTTTCACTTTCATTGGATATAGAGTTGTGAATGAGATTGTAACTCCTCAACGCTCTGTTTAATGGAGCATAATGACCCAAATTTGACGTAGCTGGATAACTTTTAAAGGGAGGTTTCTTAAGTCTGTATGGCTTTCTAGGTACAGCAATATTTACTCTAGATAAAAGTTCAGGGGTGTCAAAATTTCCATTTATTAGCTTATACAGAAACATTACGTCAAACAGTTCCCTACGGTGTCGGAGTGATTTGAGGCGAAAATGTAATAGTCGATCGTTGTAGCTTCGAAGTTTCTTGGCTAAGTTGCAACTATAGGACAAATGCCATAAAAATCGCTTTTGTACACTCTCTAAGCGTTTGATATATGTACCGTAGTGCGGATTCCACACAGTACTGCCATATTCTAACATACTACGTACAAGGCAGTTATATACTGAAATTTTTGTCATGGGATTCCTAAATTCTTTACAGTTTCGAATGACAAAGCCCAGCATTCTAAGAGCCTTATTTATAATATTGTCAATATGAATATTGAAGCGTAGTTTGCTGTCAATGATGACTCCTAGGTCTCGAATGTGGCTAACCTCTCTTAGTGGCACATCATTGATATGATAGAGCCTGGTTGGTAAATGTCTTTTTCTGCTGAATCGCACTACTTGGCATTTATCAGGATTCATGCTCATTCCGTTCTCAGTACACCACATCGATAAATTATTTAAATCCCTCTGCAGTAATACATGTTTCATCTCCGTAGCAGTGCAATCAAGATGTCAACTATGGAAGTATGGAACCAATGTGAAAGCCAGAGTGTGTAATTAGTGACAATCAGTGGTATGTGCGACCAAAGATGGCTTCTTTTTAATGACAACCACGAGATTTATAGTCATATTTCAACTGGTCCATTGCTCTCAGATAATGCAAATGACATCAGATTTAGTATTAAATAAAAATAGCGTTGGTTCACTTTTTTGTACAATAAGGGTTCTTCCTATCAACTGACTGAACTGATATTAGCACGTTTTTCGTCCTAAAAATTAACTTTCTTATTTTCCAGTGTTAGTTTTTTTTTGTTTCGCGGGCCCACTTTATTAGGCTTTTTTGTGGTATCGCTATCTCAAATGTATGTCGATAAACACACAAGAGGCATAAAACAGCGTAAGATGAATAAGAATTGCATTTAGTTTTCGTATTTGATACAAGTATACAAATTATACGTGGTAGAGCCACGCTACATCTATATTGTGGTCGTAGCACGAATTGGCTGGCTCGACCGGAGAAGGACTACGCCCTCATAGAATATCAGCGCCGCTGTTCTTCGTATGACGAGTGTGGAGAACCGGATACGCTTTTTGCTGGAAATGAGACATTTCATTTTGATTCTCGGGAGTGACAATACATCTGCTTTTTTTTTTAAATTCTTAACCGAAGATTGCAGTATATGTCTGTGGGTGATGGTATCCACTTACCATCAGGTGTACTGTGTGTTAGTTTGTCACTCTTATTCGATAAAAAAAATATAGTCGTCATTTTATACTACTCGAATTTGGACTGAGTTATAGTTCCACTTAAATATGTTATTAAATTCAATCTGGTTAGCGCCTGCGCATGAAGACACATTAACATAAATACAGCAACGAATCTTCAATGAATACTGCACTTAAGCTCGATACACTGAGACGCTCCAATTTGATCAATTGTCAATGTCTCCACCACTTGACACAGGTTATCAATGAACATCAAATGAACATTCATTCAAAGTCGACGCTCACTTGTATCAAACTATTGGAGAATATTACTGAGCTGACTTTTTTTTTTTATAGAATAAGGGTGACAAACGAGCACACAGTCCACCTGATGGTAAGTGGTTGCTGCGGCTCATAGACATCTACATCAATCCTCGTTTGCGAATCAAAATGCAGATGCGTTGTCACCCGTGAGGACTAAGATGGAATGCCTCTGTTCCAGTAAAAAAAGGGCCTCCGGCCACCTGCACTCACCAAGCGAAACGCAGAGGTAAACCTCTACTTCACGCTGGTATTCTGTGAGGTCGTGGTACCACCCCGGTTCGAGCCGGCCCATCCGTGCGACAGCAAATGCCGCCACTTGGCTCTACCACTGTTGAAACTGTGTGACAAGGTAAAAATAATTCGTCCATTCTTTATCGTGTACAGAAGCATATTGATTTTTATATAGATTATCTTTATTTTATTTTATTTTTATATAAATAAGTCTTGTAAACGGACACGTAGTATACTTGATTGTTAGTGAATGCTGAGTCCATAGACACCTACACCTACTCTCGGTAAAGAATGAACATGCAGATGCGTTTCCATTGAGGACAAACCTACGGAAGAAGCCTGTTTGAAATACAAACAACTTGCAGAGATCATTGCGGTATCAGATTCAATCGTTTTGAATATTCCGCCATATTCTTGACATTATAAATACATAGAGGTGTCGAGAACGCTCACGCTGCACCAAAATCAGCGATGCATTGCGTTTCCGTGAGATTTTGGACCTTCGTAGCCACAACAAGAAAGAGGTTTTGATCGATTTATATGATCGAAATACTTGAATGTACAAAGAATGGGCTCTACCTTTTAGATCAACTACTTCACGTCAAATTTAACCTTAATCTCTCTTTTTTTTTTTTTAAAACGGTACCCCCACACTGGGATTTTCTCCTGTATCGTGGAGGCAGTTTACAAACACAAATAGCACAAGGACAAACATCCAGACTCGGAACAATTATTTGTAGGCCATACAAATACTTGTTCCGTGCGGGATTCGAATCCCCGCCCCCCAGCACAGCAACTCATTGCTAAGCCACTGCGCCACGGAGCCGTCATCTCTCAATCTCTTGTCGATTAATATATTTATTTCCAAAAATTAAAGAAAGACATTTTTTATAGGATAGGGGGCAAACGAGAACAACACTCGGTTGGAACGAAGTTCCTTTCGTAGTATATTATTATTGATAAACGTATTATATTATTGACTAACAAATACAAATAAATGAATTACTAGCGTCTATTAAAATGAAGCGTCATTTAAAGTAATATTTCTTACATGGCAAGATAAGAAAAAGTGCGAGGATAATGTGGACATTTTTCGTATTCGCTCGCACTATAGAAAGAGTGTCATGACGGAAAAATTTTACACTTTTTCTCACCTAGCCCCTATCCGCCAAGTACGTACCGTGCGATAAGGAACTTCGTTCCAAAAAAATCCCTTCCAGGATTAAAACTTGCGAATGACAACGGGTTCAAGAGCGTGATCTACCTGTTTTTAAGAAGAAAGACAATTGTTTTTTGAATGGCATAAATACACGTTAATAAATCGATCTAAAAAGTGTAAGTGTTAAAAAGCAATACAGTAAAACCAGCTTAAGACGATTTTGAAGGGTCCCAGCCAAAATCGCGACTTAAGCGGGAAAGCGTATTATGCGGGATAGGAGAAATAAAACATCATTTACAAATTTAATATTGTGTAGGTATTGAATTATAGGTATACGCATTTATAAATTTGTTAGAAAGATATAATGTTATGCATATGTATTTAAATACGTTACATCATAGTTAATTATTATTTATAATGACATTACTTAAAATAATTACTTATTTTGTTTGAAGATTTTGATGCATTATTAATGACAAGGCTTCCAATATAATTTAACTTTTGCAGTGTGTCTTTACTTTTCCCGAAAGAAGATACATAGCGCCTTAAATCGTTTACTGCTGATAATGCCTCTGCATTCGAAAGTCGGAATTGACTCTCCTTCATCTTCATCGTCATCACTTAGGGCCTCTTTTTGGATGTTATTCACATCTTGAATAAGATCCAATCGAACAGGTTTCGTAGGGTGCAACATTGTAATCAATGGAAGAATATTTAGAAAAAAACCTGCAGTATCACGGGTTATTCTTCCAACACGACATCAGCTTCGTTATGTCGGAAACCTGCACTTCAGACTTAATTGCTTGCCATGCCGCTGCAATGTTTAGGATCGCGTCATGCACAGTCAAGGGTCGTTTGCTGTCAGGGTCTTCCATTTCTTTACGATAGCGATGTATCAATCGTGTTCTGTAGCCTTGTTTAAGGAATTTTATAATGCCCTAATCCATCGTTTCAACTTGCTTGTCGCATTCGGAGGTAAGAAAACAAGCGTGATGATCTTTAGTTCATCTTTAGGGTGAGCGGGGCAGTTATCAATGAAGAAATTTATGCGTCTACATTTAATCTGGAAGTGATCATCTAAAGCTTTTAACCAGTTAATAAAACGAAGGTCAGTCATCCAAGCTCGAGATTGTGCATCATATGTTACAGGGAGCGATTTCACGTGTTTGAAGCAACGTGTATTTTTCGCCTTACCAATCACTAGCAAACGTAACTTTTCCGACCCACATGGCGTATTAGACGGGATGACGAATCGTATTAAGCGTGTTAAAAATGTATGAAAACATGCTTTATGTTGCAGGGACTGACATAAAATGGCGTATTAAACGAGAAATCATATTAAACGTGATCGTATTAAGCGAGTCTTACTGTATATATTGGGAAGAAATATTAATTTTTTTTTTTATTATAAGCCAGTGCTTGACCACAATCCCACCTGGTGGTAAGTGGTGATGCAGCCTTAGATGGTAAATCGCACTGTCTTATCGTAACAAAAGCCTATTCACTCTTGCCTTGAAGACGCCTAGATTGTATTCGGACGGAAAGGTAGACGCCGGCAAATTATTCCACTCCTTTGCTGTACGCATTACAAAAGACGAAGCAAACCGTTTGGTTCTAATGCGTGGAATATCGACAACAAAGGGATGAAGACCCGCCGACCGTCTGGTTGTCCGATGGTGGAAAGGAGAGGGAGGAATTAAGGCGTGTAATTCCTGCGCACACTCACCGAAATGCATCCTATAGAATACCGAGAGACTGGCTACTCTGCGCCTGTGCTCAAGGCTGACAAGATTGGTTTCAACCAAATCAAGGTCACCAATGAGCCTCTTAGCACGTCTCTCCACTGAGTTCAATGCTGCCAGGTGGCATTTTGCAGCACCAGCCCATATGTGACAGCAGTACTCCATGCACGACCGGACTTGCGCTTTATATAAGGTAAGAAGCTGCCCCGGCGTGAAGTACCGCCGCACCCTTGCAAGGACACCAAGTTTCCTTGCGGCTGCTTTGGCTCTGGACTCAATGAACCGCCCATAGTTTAGGTTCGGAGAAAATTCAATCCCTAACAACTGAAGGCGGTCAGTGTACTCCAAGGATACATTCCGGAAAGTAGGAGCCAAGGTGAGCGGGCTCCTTTTAGCGGTAAAAAGACACGCTTGTGTTTTGGAGGCGTTAAATCCCACGAGATTGGCATCGCCCCATTCGGAGACTGCCTGTAGTGTGAGACTCACACACTCAACCATAGCCTCTCTTTCTGACTGGATTTGATCCCGGCTGGCCCGGGCGCTTGGTTGGTATCTCTCCACAACTGTGCTGTCGTCTGCATACCCATAGAGACCGGGAATGAGCAGATCATTTATATGCAGCAGGAAGAGAGTTGCGGAGAGAACGGACCCCTGAGGAACACCGGCGTTAGTCGCCACAGTATTAGATGAGCAGCCATCAACGACGACCCGGAGAGACCGTTCACTCAGAAAGTCCTTCACCCAGACAATTAGGCCAGGGGATAAGCCGTACGCTGAAAGCTTGCCCAATAGACTAGCGTGCCAAACCCTGTCAAAAGCCTTCGAGACATCGAGGGAAACAGCAAGTGCTTCACCACTGTTTTTGAGGGCTTCGCCCCATATGTGAGTGGCATACGCTAGAAGGTCCCCAGTTGATCGATTTCGGCGAAACCCGTACTGGCGATCACTGAGAAGATCATTTTGCTCTAGGTATGCCATAAGGTGGGCGTTCAATATACGCTCCATAATCTTGCAGAGTATGGAGGTAATTGATATTGGCTGATAGTTGGCAGGGTCGGTACGGCTACCTTTTTTAGGCACAGGCTGCACATTGGCCAGCTTCCAAGATTTAGGCACTATTCCAGTCTTGAATGAGAGGCGGAACAAGCGTGTCAACACAGGAGACAACTCAGGTGCACAGACCTTTAGAACTATAGCTGGTATACCATCAAGTCCACTAGCTTTATTCACGTCTAGACTTCGCAAGGTTTTAAGAACCTCCTTGTTGGTGATACGGACCTCAGTCATAGAGGTACCGCAGTGTGGTAAATGTGATGGTACGCTGTTGCTACTGTCCAGACGCGAATTGCAAGCAAAAAGAGAAGCAAATAAGTCCGCTTTCTCCTTAGGCGCATGCGCCAGTGAGCCATCTGGTTTTACCAGCGGAGGCAGTGTAGACCGACAGAAGTTTGTCTCGACCGCTTTGGCGAGAGACCAAAAAGCTCTACTGCCAGATGGTTTGACAGAGAGCTTTGTGCCGATGCGTTTAATGCGGTCGAAACTAGCTTGGCGTAATGCCTTTTTGCACGACTTGGCGGCTTGGTTAAAGGCTCTCTTCTTAAGGCTAACATCCGGAGCTTTGCGGTCTCGAGCATCGACCCAGGATAAGTAAGCCATATGCTTGTGCTTTTCAGCACGAGCGCATTCGGCGTTAAACCAAGGGCGAGCTTTACCACCAATGGGCACGTCAGCAAGGGGGATGAAATACTCCATTGCTTGACGTATCACATTGGTTATGGCATCCGCGCAGCTCGATGGGTCTCTAGAGGAGAAGCAGACCTGCCGCCAAGAAAAAGATGCAAAGAAATGCCGCATCTCATCCCAATCTGCTGACTTGTATCGCCACATTCGTCGCACTCCGTGGAAATCGTAGTTAGGTGGGGAATATAACGACACAGATTTCACCAGACAGTGGTCAGAAGTTCCCAAGGGTGAGGTAACCTGAACATCGTACCTGTCTGGATCAGTCGTCAGCAGAAGGTCGAGGCAGTTGGCTGTGTGCCCATCCACATCAGGTACCCTAGTCGCTTGTTGCACTAGCTGGGAGAGCCCCAGCGACAAGGCAAAATTCCACGCCTCTCTCCCAGCGGTATGGGAACTTCTGGTATGGGAACAGCCAGTCCTGATGACAGGCATTAAAGTCCCCCAGAAAAACCAACTGTGCATTAGGGTACCGATTTAGAGCCACATCAGAGGCTTCACTGAGGTGTTCAAACAGCCTAGTTGTCTCCTGGTCGCCACTGTGCGATCGGTAGACACAAGAATGAATAATTTTATCCATTCCAGTGTCTATCAGTACCCAGATCGTAGAGAAAGTGGGGTCTTCAAGGTGACGGAGACGCTTACAGCAGATGTCGTTGCGGACGTAAACACAGACTCCGGCGCGCTGATGGAAATTATGCTCCAATGTGTACCCAGGGTAGCCAAGGTACGCCGCATCTAGAGGACATCTGATCTGCGTCTCAGTCAAGAAGAGTAAGTGCGGCTTGTCAGTCTCAAGGTGGTAATGGACTGCATTGAGATTACAGTGCAGACCTCGGATGTTTGTGAGGTGCACTTTAATGGAGAGGGAGTGCAACCGCTGTACAAACTTACTCTTCTTTTTCCTTTTTTTCATGAATGGTGGGAGTGAATAGGTTGAGAGAATGGCAGTTGGACGAGGCGTCACACATATAACCTAGGGACGCAAACAGAGTCATAGCATCGATGGTACCTAGCATGGAGATCGCGGGGACGCCCGAACCTCCCTGGAAATCGCCACCAGGCCCTCTCCTCCGGTCGCCAACCGGCATGGTCGAGCCATCCCAGGATTTTTCGTAAGATGGCGGGGCAGCCTTTCATGAGTGGCTGGCTCATTAATTGGGCCCCCAACTATCTACGGTCGGCCAGCGGTGCAACCGTGCTTCGGATCCCGCTAACCTCCATAACCAGGCATCTGACACTAAGAAACGGCCGCGTCGCAACCGGTCCGTATGCGTAACGCAACTGTCCAGACCCATTCTCCCTAAGAAATGGGTTTCACCTAACATCATACCGGAACACGATTAGCATCATTTGGCGGTATGTCTTTGCCAGGTGGGTGGTAACTAACCCTCGGCCGGGCCTCTCACTAGTAGAGGACCAACCTACCACCAGTATGTAGTACTGCTCGTTTGGCACTACCCAGGGGACACGTGTAGGGAATCAGGATTCAAGTAATTCCTACGGACGCGAGCAGCTTCATCCCCCATTTTGAATGTAATTTTATAGTTCTCAGCCTCCATTCGGAGAACTTCTTCACCTCTACTCGTAGTAACGTCATCTCTTTTCCGTGGCGATATGAAGGTTATCATTTCGGAGCAGCTAAAGATAGCTTAATTCGTTACAATAAGCCCGTTTCATACGTTTGTTTCATCTTTATCTATCCAACGATAAACTCGTCGAAGACCTGTAGAACAGTGCAACCTCTTTCAGGTTAAAACAAGTTGTGTTATGTACAAATAAATATGCATTTCTGGTCCTGACCTATTCCAAAACGCACTGACAGCTTTAATACACTGTCGGAAGCTATCCGAACATTAGATATTGTGTCACAAGTGTCTCCTCTGCGTTGAGGAGGAGGAAGTGTACATGCAAAAGTACTATTTCGTTCTAATCCTCAATCTTAAATATATATGCAATATATTTTTGTTTTAGTCAGACAATCAGACGCTCGGCCAGTCTCGAATTTAAATTTCGAATTTCAGTAAATTTCGAAGAATTTTTTTTAAGATTATTTTAACACGTGGATAGTCGATGCAGGTGGGTCAGGACCGTGTTTTCAGGCATTGATAAATTGACGAAAACTGGAGACCGTTTTTACTAGTGGCGACGCATTCCATTTCAATATCTTAGGGGAGACACCACGTGCAGTGCTCAGAGGAGTTGTTAGGGTAATTCCAGTCGCTAAATTCCACCATTGCATATTGCGACAATATTTACGATACCATCCACCCCATTTGGATCCTTGACAGTCCTACACTGTGCGATTTATTTGGAGTCTCGTTTCTTTTTTTTACTTTGTCAAATCGGCCATCACCAGCAATTTTTCCGGACCGATATGAGTTAGGGATATTCAAGGTAAGGACCCACTCATATTCCTTTTTGAATGATCGGTAACTTTCATGTTCATGGGCGGCGGTAGTCACTTACCATCACGTGAACCGCATGCTCGTTTGCCCCCTCTTCTATATATAAGAATGCATTTTGTTATATCCAACTTGTTCCAAAAAATGCAGCTGCCAATTATCAACCAATCTCAATTACCTCCATACTCTGAAAGATTATGGAGGTAATTGAGGTTATATACCTCCTTAGAGACCGGCAATACAGGTTTCGCCGAAATCGGTCAGCTGGGGACCTTCTATCGTATGCCACACACGTATGGGGCGAGGCACTCGAGAACAGTGTGGAAGCGCTTTCTGTTTCCCTTGATGTTTCGAAGGCCTTTGATATAGTTTGGCACGCTAGCCTTTTGGGTAATCTTCCAGCGAATGGCTTATCTCCTGGTCTGATTAAATGGGTAAAGGTCTTTCTGAGTGAATGGTCTCTCCGTGTCGTCGTCGATGGCTGCTCATCCGATCCTGTGGCGACTAAGGCCGGTGTTCCTCAGGGGTCCATTCTCTCCGCAACTCGCTACCTACTGCATATTGACGATCTGCTTATGCCCAGTATCTATGGGTATGCAGACGATAGCACAGTTGTGGAGATATACCAACCAAGTTCTAGGGCCAGTCGGGATCAAATCCAAGAAGCTATGGTAGTGTGTGTGAATCTAGTTTTAACAGTGGTAGAGCCACGCGGCAGCTTTTGCTGTCGCACGGATGGGCCGGCTCGAACCGGGGTGGTACCACGACCTCACAGAATACCAGCGTGAAGTAGAGGTTTACCTCTGCGTTTCGCTTGGTGAGTGCAGGTGGCCGGAGGCCCTTTTTACTGGAAATGAGGCATTCCATCTTAGTCCTCACGGGTGACAACGCATCTGCATTTTGATTCGCAAACGAGGATAGATGTAGATGTCTATGGGCCGCAGTAACCACTTACCATCAGGTGGACTGTGTGCTTGTTTGTCACACTTATCCTATAAAAAAATAACACTACAGGTAGTCTCCGAATGGGGCGATGCCAATATTGTGAAATTTAACGCCTGCAAAACTCAAGCAAAAAGGAGCCAGCTCATATTGGCTCATTCTTTCCGAAATGTATCACTGGAATACACCGACCGCCTTCAGTTGTTGAGGGTTGAGATATCCTGAAATCTGAACTGAGCTGGTTCATTGAGTCGAAGGCCAAAGCAGCTGGAAGGAGCCTTGCAAAGGTGCGTTGATACTTCACGCCGGGACAGCTGCTTACTTTATATAAAGCGAAGTCCGGTCGTGCATTGAATATTGCTGCCATATGTGGGTTAGTGCTGCAAATGCCACCTAGCACCTTTGGACTCAATGAAAAGGCGTGCTAAGAGGCTTATTGGTTACTCAAATTTGTTTAAAACAAATCTTACCAGAATTTTAAGGGGCATTGCTAGGCCCCTTAAAATGCGATACCCCAGACTTTACCACAGATAACTAATTAATTTGATCACTTTTACGCTCGAAAAAGAACGTCACAAATTTAAAAGCGTGTTTGTTTAGGACTTCGCAAGAAGCCCGTCTTAAGTGCGACCGCGAGGCCGTTGTTACCCTCAAAGACCGCAACAGTTAGATTGATAGAATACGAGGTTGTCAGCAATTAACAGCTATGAGTAGGTATGTCGTGTCAAAGCATGTCGTGTCAAAGCATGTTTGGTAGATCTATTGGATAGATCTTGTGATCGCCCACATCTATAATAGTCTACGTTACGCCTCTGCCCTGTCCCTTCCACCATCGGACATCTAGACGTTCGGCCAGTCTCCACCACAGAGCAAATATAAAGAGGAGGTGTTGTAATTAAATTTCACTATGTGACAATTTGCAGGGTGAGGGGATGTTAGGCCCCACCCATTTTACTATTTTCCATCTACCGATAAATAGTAACACTACTAGAATCGTGCTATATCGATGTTGCAATGTAGTTTAGCTACCTGGACGATAGATGGCGGCCTGTTCACAAATGATTATAAAAACTATCAAAATAATATTTCAGCAAACAAAAATACTTAAATTAAGGACTGAATGCAAAACAAATTTCAACACCTTCGTATGATTATTTTACCAATACTGAGCTTTACGTATTTTTATATTTTTAGTTCCCATGACATAAAGTGTCGCCATGTAGTGTCGAATATATTTAATTACATTTGAAAGGCGACGCAGAGATTTTTCTGTACCCTTTTTGATAAATTAGGTATAAAATTACTTACAAATGAAATGTGATGCCGTCCGATCAGAGCGTCTATCTGAGTAGTTTTTACACGATGAAACACAACACTTCACCCTCTACTTCTTAATATTACGAAAATGCACCGATTTGCGATTTTCGACACATAAGCGCACAGGACGAAAGCTGACAGTATACTAAGTAAAGCCACGCCCACTATGATGACGTCAGGACCTAGTTAGAATCAAAGTGCACAGTTGCTTATGCCATCTCCTCTTTGTATTTGCTTCGCGGTCTCCACTCTCTCGTTTTAGACTTACCACGCATTCGAACCAAACAGTTTGCTACGTCATTCATCATGCGTATAGCAAGGGAGTGAAATAAGTTGCCAGCATCTGTCTTTCCATCCGATTAGTGTGGGTGTCTTCGAGACAAGAGTGAATAGGCTTTTGTTAAGTCAGTGCGCTTCACAATCTTAGGCTACATCACCACTTACCATCAGGTGGGATTGTTGTTAAGCGCTGGCTTAGTATAATATTAATAATTTAAAATTAAAAGTTTTGTACAACCAACTTTAATATAAATTATTAAGAATAGCTAAATATAACTATTGGTCAGACCTTGATTAAATTTATATGGGACCACATGTGAAGCACTAGCTTTCAAATAAAAAAAAAGAATCATCGAAATCGGTTCACCCATTAAAAAGTTATGAGGAAGAGAGAATTGAATACTGTCTCCTTTTTGAAGTCGGTAGAAAAAAAATCCATTTAACATCAGGGGAACTCAGTGCTCGTCAAACTTAAGTTTGTATCACGATTGGTAACAGTAATAATTTAAAATTAAAAATTTTGTACAGCCGACTTCAATTTAAGTTATTAAGAATAACACAAATAACTCAAAAACTATTGGTCTGACCTTGATCAAATTCATATGGGACCACACGAGAAGTATCAGCTTTCATATAAAAAAAAAGAATCATCGAAATCGTTCCACCCAGTAAAACGTTATGAGGTATAACACACATAAAAAAAACATACGCGTCGAATTGAGTACCGTCTCCTTTTTGGAAGTCGGCAGAAAATTACCAATTATAGTAATGGTATCCGTGTGGTGGTGGTGTAAGAATATCCACCTATTCTATAATCATCCCTTGGGTTTCGTAAGAGGCGACAGAGAGAAATTGAAACAGGAGTTGGGCAGCAGAGTCTCCTTGATAACAACTCAACCTAAAAAAATGAGGTTGCCAACCTGCCCGCTACACGTGGTAATTACGGCAATTATGATCCTATAGGGCAATCTATGGGGGAGGCCTGTGTTCAGCATTGGACTTTTATACTGTTATGGATAATAATGGAGATCGTAACCTTCTAGTCTATCTACGTCAACACTTGCTCCGCCTCTGGACTTTTTCGATTATAATATTGCAGAAATAAATTACTTCCTTATGTAGTTGAATTAAAAATTTCAGGACAGGACATACGTTGCCAGTGACCTCGCGCGTCTAATTAATTTTCCACGAGGAAATTGTAAAGTTTGGCTTATTAGTTTATTTTTTTGTGTAATTTCATTTCCTGTTTATTTTGTTGCTAGGTTATAAACTGGACGAATAATGCGCAACGAATGAAACGGGTATAATTACAAGTCGCCCATAATAGTCTTGATTTCGAATTGTGAGTTTTGGGAATACATATTGTTTGCAACTGAGAATTTTATATTTGAAAAATCTGTATGTTTTTTTAAATATAGAATAATGGTGACAACGAGCACACAGTTTACCTTATGGTAAGTGGACGCTGTGGCCCATAGACATCTTTATTTATCTTCAATTAAGAATCAAAATGCAGACGCATTGTCACCCTTGAGGTCTAAGATGGAATTCCTCGTTTCCATTAAAATGGTTTTCCGGTTCTCTACACTCACCATACGAAACACACCACACGAAGATAGATGAAGGAGTGTTTTCAAATCTTGCCAAGTAGCAGGTAACACTGTTTTGTTTCGGTACATCTTAGTTTAAAGGGCTGGCAAAACATCTGCGGCCACCTGAAATGGTCCAAACACTTCATACCATTTGTTAAATTGTTAGTTAGATTGTCGTCACTCTAATTTAAAATAAATATTTTAGAGTAAGTGGGTACTTTTATAAATGTTGGAGATATTATTTATCTGTAATGGCTCCAGCACAAATGGGTCGGCTCCACCGGGGAAAGACCACATTGTTAGCAGAACAAGACTACTGGTAAAGATGCATTCAATCTTAGTCTTCTGGGGTGACAACGCATCTACACTTTGATTCATAATCGAGAATAGATGTAGGTGTCTTGAGCTACATCATATACTTACCATCAGGTAGATTATGTGCACGTTTTTCACCCTCATTAAAAAAAAAAACTTATTCAAGAGCAGCGATTTTTTGTTTCCATGAAAACTTCCGTAACTCAACTTATAAATATATAATTTGTTAAGGTACCATCTATTCTTTCATGCTCTGGACAAAAATAGCACTTACCCCTTCTATATAGCTCGAGTTTTATGACCGCTCGTAAAGCGGAGCACGTGTAGAAGCGTATGTAGTTGCGTGTTTCTTTACCTGTGTTTCTTTCAGCATCGTAACATGTTTTAGTTTTGCAGGTGTGTTGAGATGAAGGACAATATTTACATATTTCTAATAACACGTATTTTGTGGACTAAAGAAGTAGGGACACTTTTAAAGACTCACCTAATGGTATATTGATTATATATCAAAATAATATTTATTAATAAGTTATCTGTAAAAATAAGATATTGCCTGACACTTTGACTTTACACAGTTGCTCAGAATGTTACGCTAGTATTCCGTGAGCCTGTCGAGCGGACCCATTGGTGCTACAACTATAATGTAGTAGCATGGCTCTGTCATGTAAAATGTGAATGTGAAGTCCACCAGTAGCGCGCTGCTCTACTATATAATATGCATGTATTATGCATAAACTTTCCTCTTGAATCATTCTTTGTGTTTGTAGTTTAAAAGATCTAAGCGTACAGACGGCGGGAAGCGACTTTGTTTTATACTATTGTTGAGCGTCACCATTAATGTCTGGTACATGGCAATACTAATTACCACTAGCGCCCTCTAGTATCGAGTAGCTGATTTAGGAGAGTTAAGATCCTTCTGGAATTTTACATGGAAGAACTTTCTAGAACTATCGACACCTAGTCAGTCGGGACCGGTATGTACTCGAATATTCTAGATGTTTCTACAGTAGAAGGTTCTGGAGAAATTATCTGATGCCCTATATAGGGCCGCTATAGACCGCGACCCAGTCAGTGTTGAGTTGGCGATACAAGCCAATACTTCGAAGCGATACAATTGCGAACTAAAGTGATCAGTAGTACAATTGTGTTTTGTTATTAGTGTGGTTTTAAATTGTAATTACTGTTCTTTAATTAAAGTGTCAATTTTGGTAATTAACTCGGCAGTTTTTAATTGCCTCGAACCCCAAACTCGATAATACTATCATCGATCGCTAATAAAAAAGTTTTTTATTAGTGATCGTTATATTGTAAAATAAGAGACGTGGTAGTTTCATTATTAACGTGGTGGAGATTGGCATTTAATTTTTCCTTTGCAAACACTCGCACGAATCCAGAACGTGGTAACTTTCAATCCGCCGGAGTGGCACCATAAAAGAACACGTTCTTACTTATTAGAATGGAAAAAGAGATTTTCTGTCTTAATAAATTCATTATTTACACTTTTTTCTTGATCCTTGTAGTAAGATTTAGTTACTTTTAAATTTGTGTAAGGCCTGGCGTGTTATAAAAATGTCAGGATTTTTTTAAATTCACTCTTAAAATTTCCCTTCTATTATTGTGATTTGTAAGCCTACTGACGGCTCATTATAGATGTTATGGAATATACCGTATTGTCTTATTATTATCATCATGATTACAGTCATTCACACGTTCCCTTCTGGTTCTCAGCCACTTGCATCCATCGATTGCCTGTATCTTTTACCAAGTGATTTAAGCTATAACGTTTACTTCTTAATGCTTTTAGACTCATCTCCACACAACATTTGGAGTACCGCAATTGAATAATCAAAAACATTCACCCGTTAATTACGTCCCTTTCTATGGGCTGTGGTTTGCATTAGATTTAGGAACCTGTAACTCGGTACTCAGGTATTCTGATAATCATTATCTTCATCATCATCATTATAGCCCTTCACAAGTCTACTGTTGAACATATGTCTCTCACAAGGAATGCCGTAAAGGACGGTGCTGAACCATCTCCATCCATCGACTACTTGCATGTCTTACAAGGTCGTCACTCCATCTAGTGGTGGGTCGCCCTACACTTCGCTTGCCGGTACGAGGCTGCCAGTCGTAAACCTTTCTCCCCCATATGTTGTCGGTACTTCAAGCTATATGGCCACTTCAGCTAACTGATCCGTTGGACTACGTCGGTTACGGTGTCGGGTATATCACGTAGGTATTGCCTTATAGGTCTGTGCAATTACAAATACGTCTCATGGAACCCATATTATAAAATGGAAATCTAATATATAAAAATTTATTTTTGTTTGTTTGTATTATTGTTCAGATTAATTCCAGCCGCCAAATTTCACGAATGCACATCGCAATTCGCAAGCATCTGGATGCTTGGCGGTCCACGACTGTGCGTTTTACTAGGAGTTTTCTTCTTCGTATTGTTTACCAACGGCGATTTTTCCGGACCGATATGACTTAGGGACTTCAAGAAAAGAGCTTACACCTTTCTAAAAGGCCGGCAACGCATCTGCAATTCCCCTGGTGTTGCGGTTGTCCATGGGCGGGGGTAGTCATTTACCATCAGGTAAGCCGCATGCTCGTTTGCCCCCTCTTCTATAAAAAAAAAATATGCGCTGCCATACTTTTCATCCGATTGTGGTAAAATTTGTCACTTTCGCGAAGGGTATAGGAATGATACAATTAACTTACAGCAGACGGCGCGCGCGTAGTACCGACAAATTTATTTGATAGTTATTTATGTGTTTCATCTTCAATTAATGTATTACCATATAACTCTTCCAAACTTAATATGATATTTTCAGTTCCACAATTATTTCTTCTGCGGCTACAACACGCCGGATACCAGCTAGTAAATTAATAGTCGTGAAATTAAAAATGTATACTTACTTGTGATTTGGATTAACACGGCATGTACTTATTTCACTAAGAAACACCTGGAAGTTGTTTTTAATTTATATTTGCGCTGATAATCCCGTAAGGCAAATTTTATTGGAAACCGTCCAGCTTGGACGGCGATTAAAGGACAAACATCCAAAGAAATATAATTTTAAAGATATTAAAAATTAGATAAGAGCGTAGTGATAAAATAAAATGATGTGTCTTCCTTGTTTCGAGAGCACCTCTCTCACTTCCTCTATTCCCATCACCACAAATCTCAGCACCACTGCTCCGAAGACACCTACACTAGAAAAGACACACCACCGACGGTAATATGACACGTGTTTAAATTTTATATAATTTTAAAAAAATAATATAATTTTACATTTATAATTTTAAAAGAAGAATTCAACAAAGAAACGTTATTTATAAAGATAACAACCAAGATGTTTCTAATATGCCAAAGGACATCATCATCTATTTTCAAAACGCTAACTTTCCTTATTCTAATGTTATGTTTTCAACAACAACATAACATTGATAAACGGTTTACACGGTTTTAACCGTTGTTTGTCTAATTGATACTTTTACTGACGGCAGAATCACAGGGCTGCCTTAAATAGATCACTGACCTTAAATTTTAATCTGAATGACTTTAAATATTTGTAAACCTTATTAACGTTTAGGGTGACGTCATATCCCCGAAAGTCATCACCGCTGCATTGGAAGACGTTTTCAAGCTTCTGGACTGGAAAGGATACGGTATCAACATCAATGGCGAGTACATCACTCACCTTCGATTTGCCGACGATATAGTCCTTATGGCAGAATCGCTGGAGGACCTAAGCACTATGCTCAATGACCTCAATAGTGTTTCCCAACGGATAGGTCTTAAGATGAACATGGACAAAACAAAGATCATGTTTAATGTCCATGTCACACCTATGCCGGTAGTTGTTGGGAACACTAAGTTCGAAGTTGTTGACGAGTATGTTTACCTGGGACAAATAGTCCGACTAGGTAAGTCCAACTTCGAACGAGAGGTCAATCGACGGATTCAACTCGGTTGGGCAGAGTTCGGGAAATTACGGCACATCTTCTCGTCAGGTATACCTCAAAACTTGAAAACGAGATTGTACACCCAGTGCGTGTTGCCAGTGATGACATACGGAACTAAGACGTGGTCCTTCACTGCTGGCCGGATGAGGAAGCTCAAGGTCGCTCAGCGAGCTATGGAAAGGGCTATGCTCGGAGTTTCTCTGCGTGATAAACTCAGAAATGAGGATATCCGCAGTAGAACCAGAGTGGCCGACATAGCCCAACGGATTAGTAAGCTGAAGTGGCAATGGGCCGGCCATATAGCACGAAGAACCGACAACCGATGGGGAAGAAAGTTTCTCGAGTGGCAGCCTCGTACCGGCAGACGAAGTGTAGGGCGTTCCCTCACTAGATGGAGTGACGACCTGGTAAGATATGCAGGAAGTCGATGGATGCAGGTGGCTCAGGACCGTGCTTTGTGGCATTCTTTGGTATTCCATCTTAGTCCTCACAGCTGACAACGCATCTGCATTATGATTCGCAAACGAGGATAGATGTAGATGTCTATGGGCCGCAGCAAACACTTACCATCAGGTGGACTGTGCGCTCGTTTGTCACCCTTATCCTATTAAAAAAAAAACTGTACACCTGATTGTAATTTTTTTGAGTTTGAGTAACTTTTTGCAAAGTTTTGTGTAATTCGTTTGAGTTTGAGTTTTAACTCAAACCGAGAAGGTAAATAATGCGTTGTCAATACTGTAGACTAAGATGGAATTCCTCACATACTCTAATTATATTGACTCTCTATAATCTGCAAACCGGAACATAGCAACATAGCGTATTGTTAGTAATTATAATTAATTACTACCAACAGGCTATGTTATCACCTAACTATACGTCAAAATAAAGACATATTATTATAATATTATAATAAGGTTTCATTATCATCATCATCATTACAGTCCTTCACAAGTCTACTGCTGAACATAGGCCTGCCTCATAGATTGCCTCACAGGGAGGGTTTTGACATAGTTGCCTCGCTTAGCAGGCGGGTTGGTAACCGCAGTTTTTTTTTATTTTTGTTATTATCATGCAGATGCTGCTGTCCATCACATGTTCCAATTTCCCTCAGTCGCCTCTTACGATATTCACGGGGCGATGTGGGGTATTTATTCTTACACCGCCACCACATGGTTTATATAATCAGTTCCATATAACTAAAGCTATTAATTAATTACATAACCTAACGTAACAACATATGAGCGTAAGTTTCACGGGTATAGGCCTCCTCGCAAGTTAGAAAGGGTTTTATAGCGGAAAAGAGACCACTTTTGTTCGCGGACTTCGCATGTTACCAAAATTTTTACTTTTGGGAAAAAGTTCTTTATCGGACGGTACGGGTTTGGCGGATGGGAGCTAGGCGACAAAAAGTGTAAGATTTTTTCGTCACGACCCCTTGTGTCATAGTGTAGACGGCTTTGGCGGCGAAATAAGGTTGTGAGATGGAATAATATCCATCTCCCTCTTTTTACGTGGTAGAGCCATGCTGCAACTATATTAGTAGTATAGTTGTAGCACGAATGGGTCGGCTCGACCGGGGAAGGACCACGCTCTCACAGAATACCAGCGTAAAATAGCAGCGTAACGCTGCTGTGTTTCGTATGGTGAGTGTAGAGAACTGGAAACCCTTTTTACTGGAAATGAGGCATTCCATCTTAGTCCTCACGGGTGGCAACGCATCTGCATTTTGATTTGTAATAGGGGATGGATGTAGATGTCTATGGGCCGCAGCAACCACTTACCATCAGGTGAACTGTGTGCTCGTTTGTCACCCTTATCCTATAAAAAAATCTCTTACTTATCTTGCCATGAAAGAAATATTATTTTATTTAAAACGACGCTTCATTTAAATAGACGCTAGTAATTCATTTATTTGTATTTGTTAATCAATAATATAATACCTACGTTTATCAGTAATAATATACCACGCAAGGAACTTCGTTCCAACTGAGTGTTCCACGACACTCATGCATTTTATTTAAATTTTGTTATGTTTATTTTAATTCGTTAGATTAGGTCTGAATTTCCAATCAGTTAAAAGTTATATTTTTACTGATTTATAAGCTTGACTGGAATATAAAAGTGAAAGTTTGATACTGGCGACCCGAAGATTTATCAATTTGTCGATTTAAAAAAGTCCCAAGCTTTTCTGAAAAAATAGAGCCTTTATATATCTCTATTATTTCGTCAAGGTTCATTGCAAATTGGTTTTGCCATTTTGAAGATAAGGCTGGACAGACAAACAAAATTGAAAAAAAATAGTTATTCATCTCGTAATAGCATTCAAATAACCCTTTCAGCGCAATAAAATACAGAAACTTATTTTATTCATATGTATAGATTATTTTGATAAAAAATTTAAATCTATTAAATTAACTAAGTCACAGCCCTATGAGTATGTCGTCGCCTCATCTGTTCCTAATATAGTGACAAGCTTCCGTATGCCCAATAATGGTTTCTCTTTCGATGTATTTCAGGTTTTGTTAGCAGATCCGTCGGCTATTTTTTTGGTAATTCGTTTAGAAAGCGATGCTAAAGAATAGATCACGTTTTTGTGGAACCGTTTTTTTTGTAATAAATTGATCTACAAGATGGTAACAAGCTTTACACGACGAGAAACTGAGTGTTAATGCGTGTAAATAGGATTTCTGTTTTCTAATTTATAATAAAAACAACAAATAAGAGTTGAACCTATAACATTTATTTTGTTATTACCACCGTTATTATTTACGCATATATAAAACGACAAACGAAGCCGCAGTTCACTTGATGGTGAGTTATGCAGTAGCCCACGGACAACTTCAAAGAAGCGTTATCAAAATGAATGCTTCACAGCCAGTAAGGCTCTACATAATTTAGGACGGAACACAGCAGCGCGGGCAATGTTTTTTGATGGCAGAAATATGTAAGACATATCCATACGGACTCATAAGCTAAAAGAAGGACTAAAATCGAATGTTTCGTTCCCATTAAAAGGGGTCTCCGGTTCTCTACATTCACCATAGGAAACACAGTAGCGTTGAGCTGCTATTTTACGCTACCACTTGTAAATAATTCTCTTCCACTGTTTATGTATCTAATGTAGTCCTCAGTCCTCTTTATCTATGGTTGCTGTAAAGCCAGAAATTAAATATAAGTTTAAACTAAACGTGACAAAATCCGTGAGATTAGATTTATTTTACTTTTACAGTCACGCGATTATTAGTGTGGATATGTATGGCGTGAAAATATACATTATAAACTAGTATAATTACTTTATCAATCTACGTATTTATGCTCTCTTGCTCTAGATTAAAGGAAATGTAAATCTAATTCTCACGAGACCCGACACCACATAGACAACCCAAAATACCGGGCGAATAAACAAGAACAATCGCTCGTTGGGCAACGGTGTTTGCACAACTGCGGAAAGTAGCACTGAGGGAATTGCCGTTCGGTTCGCTTCAATTGAACTCTTTTTAAGTTTATCGTAACACTAAAGCTATTTTTTTATATGGAAGTAAGTGTCAGAAAAGGGACGCCCTAGACTAAAGTTTATCCATCAAATTGACGATATATTGAAGATGGGCTAGATTAAGAGTACCTTTAATCGACCTGCATGTATCTGTAGTTATGTTTTAACAGTGGTAGAGCCACGCGGCAGCTTTTGCCGTCGCATGGATGGACCGGCTCAAACCGGGGTGGTACCACGACCTCACAGAATACCAGCGTAAAGTAGAGGTTTACCTCTGCGTTTCGCTTGGTGAGTGCAGGTGGCCGGAGGCCATTTTTACTGGAAATGAGGCATTCCATCTTAGTCCTCACGGGTGACAACGCATCTACATTTTGATTTGTAATAGAGGATAGATGTAGATGTCTATGGGCCGCAGCAACCACTTACCATCAGGTGGACTGTGTGCTCGTTTGTCACCCTTATCCTATAAAACATCCTATAAAACATGTAGGTGTACGGATGTGAAGGAGGTGAATGAGGTGTGTCAGGATCGTACCAAATGGAAGCCCGTAGTGTCTGCCAACCCCTTTAGATGACAGGCGTGAGTGTTTATGTTAAGTGTGAAAAAGGGGCACACAGTCCACCTGATCGTAAGTGGATGCTTTGACCTGTAGACATCTATATCTAAATAGAATCAACTGCAAGATTTGTCACGTTACTTCTGAGGACTTCAGTCCTCAGAAGTAACGTGAGTATTTCAATGTAAAATGTCTTGTTGCCAGTTAACAGAGTCTCCGTTTCTCGTCACTCAACGTATGAAACACTGTAGCATAATCCTTCTATTTTTGCGAGCGTGATATTTCAAGGCAACGCTCCTTCATGAAATGATACATGTACATGTACGATAGAGCCTTGGAAACTAATACATTTATTTGGCTGCTTTATATTTAAAATATACAACGGTATATTTTGAATGTAAATCAGACAGCAGTGGTTCCGTTGTAAGTTTTTTTTACTTTTAATTTTAGGCCAATACAAAAAGCGTATTTATTCGTATTGTTCCTGTTCTAGTTGATTACGTAACGTAACATTTATAGGGTTTTGAGTTTTAACATTATCTTGATTAATTTAGCGTAAACATTACACATTGCTCTCGTTCTAGGACCTATTTTCCTATCGCCTCCATAGATGGAGTTAATCGTATAATGCATTATTTACTGGTCGTACTTGCTGCAGTAATAACGGTAATCGGGCGTTAACCTTTATAAAACAGCGGGCTTACGATTGCGCCTTGTGGCACCCAAGCCATATAAATTATTTTCAACATATTTGATTAAGTTGGCATCGCTATTAGGATGGAAACGTGTGCAATTTCGTACTGCTACTTATATAATATTAATCCGGTAATGTGAATGCTACGGCATGGGCGTGTACATTTTATTTGTTTAAAGTAGAAAACGCTGTACGATGAAACATGGATTATTTCATTCACATGTGTTAGTTAGATAACGCAATGTTTGTGATTTGAGCTTCATTGACCACTACATAGTGTTTGTTGTAGCGATATCGTGTAAATAAGTAATTTATGTCGAAATAAATTATTATTCTATTTATATTTAGGGAAACAAATCAGGAGATGGGCAGCAGCGTCTTTCTAATAACGACATAAAATTAAAACAAAAAATGCGTTTGTTAGTCCGTTTCAAAAGCGTGGCAAATATCTCGCCTGTGAAGCAATCTGTGTGGAAGGCATACGTTGAGCAGGCTTACGGCTGTAACGGTAACGGTATAGTTTCTTTAATTCTTTGATTTAATGGTAATTAATTAGACTCTAGACTCGTCATTATAATATTTGGTACATTCAAAATTAAAGCAGGGTTATTCAGATTACTCATTAACCCATAAAACTTCATTTAACAGAAGCCTTGTCCATATCTAATGGCATCGACCGTTATTTTTACGTAATTGACATGCGGATAAGCCACATCGAACATCATTAGTGTAGGACGTTTAGGGTCCGCTTTTTACGAGCGTGCAGCCGAACGGAGGGTTCAGCACACGCTTTCTTGTATTGTAGAGTGTTGGTTGAGTTGTGGTGGTTAGGGATGCCCGATTTTTTGTTTTGAATCGATCTTCTGGATCGTAATGGATCGTAACCTCGTGAATCGATTCACTATTTAATCGTATTGTATTGTATCAATCTTATTCGATCTCGGAAAATTGAGCAGCTAAACCGATTTCGCTGATTCTTTTTTTATAATATTCCTTGAAGTACGAAGATGGTTCTTACGGAGAGAAAAATTTAAAAAATTGCCTGAAAAAGTCTAAAAACAACACTTTTCTATATTCCCATACAAAAGATTCGTAATAATACTTAAAAGTCAATTTGAACTTTAATACCATACCATAAAGTTTAAGTGTTAGTGGAGGGGTTTCGGGAAGGCAAAACAATTGAGTGACGTAGGTATCGTAGAAATATTATATCGTATCGTAACGTCTCGTATCGTAATCGAATGTTAAGCGGTACGAAGTTCGCCGGGTCAGCTAGTAATTTTATAAAAATAAATAAAAACACAGTAGATATGCATGCATAATTATTTATTTTAACAATGCCTATTACGGTATCCAGTTAGTTTTTCCAAATAATTATTTTTGAAAAGTATAAAACAGGTTTTACATTATGAATTCCAGCTATCTACATTTAATTTTTTTAATAAAAGCAGCGTAAAGTATTCCCTGTAACATGGGTTATCTGCCAGTGAAATTCCCGTCAAAATCATCTCATCCGTTGTTGAGATAAGCCGGAACAAACAGACAGACAGATATATTTTTTAATTTATTTTTTGTTATTAGTACCGTATATACTTTGATATGTATTCAGTAAAAAACTGTTATTTTGACATTACAAACAGACACTTCAATTTTAGTTATTTGTATAGAAGATAGATTCTTACAATTTCGGCAATTGTTGTAGTTGAACTTTCTTCACTTTTGCTTAGCTCAGAATAAGTGCCTATGTGATGACTCTTGAAATGATTTTTTAAATTGGTAGTATTTCTACTATTTTTAACCATCTGATTACACAATTTACATTGTCCACCCATATCACATTTAATTAAAAGAAAGCCCAAGCGTTTTGATTTGGTTGGCGTGGCCATATTAAAAAGTATTTTATAGTAATAGTTTACGGTTTACGCTCACATAATAGTTCAACTTTTCGTATCGCAATAATACAAAGAATGAAAGATCTTATAACACTAACATAGGTACCCGATAATGAAATAAACAAAATATTATCATGCCTACCTTCATATTTCATACACCACCGTTTTAGTGTAACTCGAATCTACTCTCATTTACGTACTAATTCAGGTACTAAGTAAGACTGTAACTAAAGCAAAGTAAGAACTTTGTTTTAGTTATTCTGTCCCCTCCCCGGCAATACGATAGGTATGCAAAGATCAGTTCATACGTTAGGACGTTACTGTTTGGTTGATGTTTAGGTTTTAGTTGATACGATTTTTTCATACGAACTTATAACCATACGAATCGATCTGGGTGAAGATCGCATTCCCTTGAATCGATTCAAAAATCGGCAGATCGTATGGCCGTGAATCGATATTCCAGAAAATCGATTCAGATCAGACATCCCTAGTGGTGGTGACTGTACGGTGTTAAGAGAATTAATTAATTCATTCCATCCCGTGGGTGTCGTAAGAGGCGACTGAGGGAAATGCCAGGAAGATATTACGGACTCCGACTAGTATAGCTATAACTATCCCGTTTACGCCGGGTCTAACATTCCCAGACCGGTAGCGTCAAAGGTGCAGGAAGTCTGGTACTACGATTGACCACCTGGCAAGCTTCGATCACCTGGCAAGCTTGGCGTAAAGGACAAAGTGAACTTTAACGGGATTATGATGAATAAGGAGTGTCGATCGTTAGAGTTTAATGAGGAATGTGCCGCCACGCCTCACGCTCTGATGAACATTATCTCGGGCCATATCCTAAACGGAAAGCTTTTTTATTATATATTTTTCGCGCATTAACACTTCTTTACTGTAGTTAAAACGTCGAATCTGAATAACATTGTGAAAAATTGTGTGATAAGAGAAATATGTAGTGTGCAAGATGATGTGACCAGGATTAAGAAAGGAATGCTTCGCTGGTTTGCTCATGTAGAAAGAATGAACGAGAAAAGAGTGACAAGGCAAATTTATGTTGCGGAAGTGAACTACAAAGTAGACAAGGGATGGCCCTAGAAGTAAGTTTATCGACCAAATTGGTGATATATTGAAGATGAGCCAGATTAAGAGTACCCTTAACCGATGAGCATGTGATGTCGGTGGACGCTAGCAGCGTTGCGGTTGGTGCTGTGCTTCTACAGAATAAGCGACCGGTAGGATTTGCTTCGCTCACATTGACAGATATAGGTATGCTCAAATTGAGGAAGAGATGTTCGCGATAGTTTTTGCTGTCGAACGGTTTGGGCAGTACATATATATAACGTCCTTGTCACAGCTATGCCGGTAGTTGTTGGGGCCACTAAGCTCGAAGTTGTTGACGAGTATGTTTACCTGGGACAAACAGTCCGACTAGGTAAGTCCAACTTCGGCCGACAGGTCAATCGACGGATTCAACTCGGCTGGGCAGCGTTCGGGAAATTACGGCACATCTTTCTTTCTTCATACCTCAAAACTTGAAAACTAGACTGTACAACCAGTGCTTGTTGCCAGTGATGATCTATGGAACTGAGTCGTGGTTCTTCACTGCTGGCTGTATGAGGAAGCTCAAGATCGCTCAGCGAGCTATGGAGAGGACTATGCTCGGGGTTTATCTGCATGATAAACATAGAAATGAGGATATCCGAAGTAGACCCAGAGTGACCGACATAGTCCAATGGATTAGTATAGCTATATATCATATAGCTCGAATATATATATATATATATATATATATATATTATATATGTTTGTATATAAAAATTACGTGTCACATTGTTTGTCCGCGATGAACTCTTATACTACTGAACTGATTTCAATGAAATTTGCACACTGTGCAGTTTGGTCCAGCTTGAGAGATAAGATAGTTTTTATCCTGATAAGTGACACTCAATATTCTTTTATTACGAATTTAAGAATTTTTTATATGAAGGGTTGTCGAAAAGGCCAGAACAACGTCTGCCTGGCCAGCTATATATATAGCTGGCCAGGTAAAGGAGGCGGGAGAGGTGTGTCAGAATCGTGCCAAATGGAAGTCCGTAGTATGTTTATGTTGTTTTAATTTTAAATACTTGATATTTATGTGAAGTGTCTACATCGTATAACTTTATGATCACCACGATAGTATACATTTTACGATTTTATTGAGATTGGTTAATGTATAACAATAAGGTGTTTGCATTTCCTGTTGGTTGTGTCTAGCTAGTATAAAATCCGGTAGACAGCTTTCTATGTCTCAGTAGTGCAAGTGACGGTGGCAATATATAGAGGTACTGTATTAATATAATTGTGGAGTAAGGTATTCAGTGGGGTAAGATGGTATCCAAGGAACCCATATTCAAATCCCGGTGACAACATTAAATTTGTTAATCACAAAAGTGCTTATTACCATTCAATTCAATTCTTAAAGAAAATTTTGTGAAAATCTGCATGCTTACGAAAATATAAATATTTTTGGGGCATTTTAATATGAAGTCCACCGATTCGTCACTACGAATGGGCATGTACATTTTATTTGCTTAAAGTAGAAAACGCTGTACATGTGTTAGTTAGATCACGCAATGTTTGTGATTTGAGCTTCATTGACCACTACATATAAGTGTTTGTAACTATATCGTGTAATGCAGTCTGCTATGGATTTGTACAACACACCCACTGGTAGTCAGATAGACTATCTTCGAGCTATCCGCGAGCTGTGCGTAGGCTGTTAACTTTTTATAGATCTTAGGGCGATGAACGAGCACACAGGCCACCTGATGGTAAAAGGATGCTGTTGCCGAAAGACACATATATCCTCGATTAAGAATCAAAAAGCAGATGCTTTGTCACCCCTAAAGACCATATAATGCCGCATTACCACCAAAAAGTTATCTGTTACACTTCCTGTTAGAAGCACAACAGCATTAAGCTGATATTTTACACTGAGATTCCGTGAGAGTGTGGTCCTTCCACGGTCGAGCCGACCCAGTCATACTGCAACCACAATATAGCTGTAGCGTAGCTCTCTCGTATTACTTTAAAACATCTTGAACTTAACAAGGAAACTCTCTTTTGTTCCAGATACTCACCACAAGCAATCTCGACAATAACCTCGCATCGCAACGCATCATTCCGGCGGTACCATGAATTTTTGACAAGACTGATTTTACGTAGCCGTTAAGTAACGCACATTCGCGATTCTAGAATCTTCCGCGTAATGCAATAGGATCGTCAAAATGTTGAGACTTCTCGGAGGATTGAGTGTGTATTTTAAGTACCAGGACATTAAGACTGATAATGCGGTGTTTCGCTTGCACAATGTGTTCACAACGGTGCTCTTGCTCACTTGCTCGGTCATCATCACGGCCACGCAGTACGTCGGGCATCCGATACAGTGCATCGTCAACGGGCTGCCGGCCAATGTCGTCAACACGTTCTGTTGGATCACGTCCACGTTCACCATGCCGGACGCTTTCAATAGAGAGGTGAGTGTTATGATTAGTATTTGTCAGCACTTTTTTTTACAATACTAGCTGTTTTGGCAGACGTGGCTGTGCCCTTTCACTCAGAATTGCTACCGAACTTTTAAGTGTAGATAAAAAATATATATTAAGGATTCTACAACTGTGCCAGCAATCGAAACTACATTTTGAATATAAGTCATTTTAGTCCATATATATATATATAGAATTTGTTGATAACTTGAATGACGATTTTTCGACGGCTCCGTGACGCATTGGCTTAATATTGAGTTGCGGCGCTGAGAGCCGCGGGTTCTGATGTTATGATAATGATGTTCTGATGGTACGTCATTTAAGAAAATCTGGGGGCGCGATAGTGCCCCCGCCACTAAACAATCTTATTTAATATAATATGTACTACTAGTGAGATACATTGTTTTCATGCGATGGCCAAGTCAATCTATGTATTTAAAACATAAAAGATTTATAATATTGATATGATCACTATAAGATGTTTTTAGGTTAGCTAATTACGTAATAACTTGAGACAGAAGGACCCTTAAGTAGGGACTGAATAAAGTAACCGACTTGGTATTACACGGATCTCACAACTTTTCCGGTAGCAGAACTGAGTTGCGAGACTTGGATTTTTTTACAAATTATGTTTTTGATGGCATCTAGTATTTACCTTAAGTTCCTATGAAATTATACGTAAGATTCTCCTCTTACGTAATCTTAGTACGGTAAACGAAGCATTTATTTTATTTTCTTTACGTTTACGTGAACTCGGGAATGTGATGTGTGATTCACTACAATAATGTTGAGGAAGTCAAGGGACGTAATGTCTTTTTGATTGCACCGTCGTGGCACACTCATTCATTTTTTAGGGTGTTTGCTATGACTATGTAAAATAAATAATCAATTCAGTCAGTGTGGTTCGCGGGGCTAGCTTCCATTATAATATGATATGTCTAACAGACCTGCCAGTGGTTGTTCATCGCTGTCGGTATGAAAAACCTCAAAGTCACTCATTTAAGTATTGAGATGGGTGTGCTTAGACATTCTATGCGTAATAAAGTGACGAGGGTAATCACAGAAGAACATGATGAACTAAAATTGCCCAACGTATCAGTAGATATATAGGGGGTTATCACACTAATCGATCGATCGTCGATCGATGTCGATTGATTGGTGTAGTAGCTTTAGCTAATAGACGGATACTGGTCGATAAAACGTTTTTCAATAATCTAACAACAACTTATCGTTGTGATTGTGGGCTCATCATCAGTATCTTTCAAAATTTATTTAGAAGAGGATTCGTGATTGGCCAGTACGCTCTTGCTCGTGTTATTATTACGGTAACGTAAACGCAGAAGATTCTGGATTGCGACCGTTTTTTAAGGCCAGAGATAGGTTAAATTCATCTAGACGACATTTTAAGTAGCGGTCTGTGGAGCGGGGCGGGTTCTCGAATAATCAAGCAGCTCGATCGACGGCGATTAATCAATCCTACCATCAATCGATGGCATCGATCGACGATCGATCGATTGGTGTGGTAACACCCATAAGTGGCAATGGGCCGGTCATATAGCCCGATAAGAAAGAAAGGTTCTCGATTGACCGACGAGCACACAGTCCAACTTATAGTAAGTGGATGCTGTGATCCACAGATATCTACATCTATCCTCGTTTAAGAGCCACCCCTCTCAAGGACTAAGATAGAATACCTTTTTACCAGTAAAAATTGTCTCCGGTTCTCTACACTCACCATACGAAACACAGCAGCATTATTTCATGTCGGTATTCTGTAAGAGCGTGATCCTCCCCCGGTCGAGCTGATCCATTCAAGGTGCAACCATAATATAGCTGTAGCGTGGTTGTATATCTTTAAAGCATGCATGAGTGGCGACGGATGCAGTTAGCTCAGGACCGTGTTGTGTGGCATTCTCTGAAGTAGGCCTATGTTTAGTAGTGGACTTTAATGATGGAATGTCGGGGGAGTATAGATTTTTATTGGCTTCATTACCTGAACTAGGTTAAAGGACTAAGCAAACTTAAGAGGAACAAAAGTTGCCGCGTATATAAATACAGTTCCACTTTTGCGCACATGCCTTCTCTCATTTCGAAGAGGGTTTTAGGGCAAGGAAGTATTTACCAATTTTTTATTCAGTCGCAATATATACAGGTCTCTGCAAGATATTTTCTTTCACCGCTGACCACATGGTAAATTAGCACTTAAAATTTGCAATATACAATTCGTTTGGATCCACCGAGGATCGAACCCGGGTGACTCGTATAGTGTAAAATTTACAATGAGCGCTCAGGTTCTGAGTTATTACGGCTCGTATAACCTTTCTTCCAGCTCTTCCTTGGCCCTTTTTCATAGAGAATAAGTTAAAAGGAATAATTAATACAAACAACAAACTAAATTGCAATTATTTGACTCCGTTTAAGTCAATAAGGCACGTAAACCTTATAACAACGCCCATTAGCAACCTATTTGCGCTTAGTTCCACATGCACCAGCAATAACGGCAAACATGTGATGTCAGCGTAAAGTTAGTAGGTATTACAGATAGTCACTTTTTTATAGAATAATGGTGACAAATGAGCACAATGTCCACCTGATTGTAAGAATATGCTGCAGCGCATAGACATTCACATCTATTATCATTAAATAACCAAAATGCATGCAAAATTACTAAATAATGCCTTGTTGCCAGTAATTCGGTTTTCTATTTTCACCATACGAAACATAGCAGCATTAAGATGCTATTTGAAGCTACCTGCTGTGTAAGCGTGGTCGTTCCCCATTCCAGTCGACCCATTCGTGCTGCAATGAAGGCTAATAATTTTCCACTCACCCCATGTCGCTAATCGTGACTGATGTAAAGTTTTTTGTTACACAATGTCAGTTAATTGAGAAATTAATTTTAAATAATAGTTTATCATTACGGTATTTCAATAAGCTTCACTTTTTTTTCAGTTAATCCCCTATACCTGAAGTATACGAAATGGGGACTCTTTAGTTTGACAGGCGGTCGATATAGAGACGCTCAGGTGTTAAAGGTGTAAAAAATGCCCCAAAAAAACGTGATAGCAATAAGTCTGCCGCTTTGACATCTTGAAATATTTAATAAAAGTTCCCTAAAAGTAACATTGGCAGACACCTAGAACGGTTTCAAGGTCATGGCAAACAGGTTGAAAAGTACAATTTTATACTTTTCAACCTGTCTACCATGACCTTGAAACCGTCATAGGTGTCGGTAACTTTTTGTTTGACACCTAGTTTGACCGGCGGTCGATATAGAGATCTATATCGACCGCCGGTCAAACTAAAGAGTCCCCGTTTCATGTACCACAGGTAAAGGGGATTAACTGAAGAAAAAGTGAAGCTTATTGAAATACCGTAAGTCTGCCGCTCACTGTCTCTTAAGCTAACAGTATGATATGAGGTAGTGGATATTCTTACACCGCCACTACACGGTGGGTCGCTTAGATTGCAACCTTGTGCATTACTAAGCCTTGGCCACGTGATGGCGACGTAACAAAATGTCATCACTCGTAATACATACGTCGTAAGTGGCGATTTTGGGATTTGCAAAAAATATCTTTTGATTTACAATAGATGGCAGATTACCTTGTTCACAACAATTTTATTTATTTATTTTAAGGCAGAATTGATACTTTAAGGAGTTCTCTACCAGTCAACTTAGTAACTACGCAGAAAACACTACTTATGAACGTCAAAACTAGCCAGGCTGACGACGGGGAGTAGCACCAAAGGTGCAAGAATTCTGTTGCTTCGATCAGCTATCAAATGCTTGACAAAAAGTTAAAAACTTGCCTTCGATCGGAGAGGCCTCTCTCCTGCAGTCGGCTTTACGGACTGATGATGATTTTGATTTCATTTCCCTCTGTCACCTCTTATCTTCTTGGATATACCCATGATCATAATACCCATGGGATGAGTTTTCGGCGGAAATCGAACTCTGGTTATTCGTGTACTGTGAAATTTATCGGTAAGCGTTTCCTGCGACTGTAATTATTGATCGTTATTTTTATTGATTAATCTTTTAATTAGATCGTACACATTTGGCACTATAATATGTCCTGCAAAGCTGATAACTTCTTGCATTATGCGGAATCCTTTTTAGAGTTCGAACATTAACCGTAGCATTACATATACATATTGCACGTGGTAGAGCCATGCTGCAGCTATATTAGTAGTATAGTTGTAGCACGAATGGGCCGACTCGACCGGGCAAGGTCGACGCTCGCACAGAATAGCAGCTTAACACTGCTGTGTTTCGTATGGTGAGTGTAGAGAACCTGATACCCTTTTTACTGGTAAAGAGGCATTCCATCTTAGTCCTCACGGGTGACAACGCATCTGCATTTTGATTCGCAAATGAGGATAGATTTAGATGTCTATGGGCCACAACAACCACTTACCATCAGGTGGACTGTATGCTCGTTTATCACCCTATCCTATAAAAAAAATAACCATGTTAACATGATGTCAAGTTCCCGTGGTCCTGTTTATATCGGCAAAGGTGTTCCACCTTAAACAGAACCGAAAGAAACAGAAACCGAATGGAATTCTAAGAGGCTTATTGGAAATACATAACTTAATGTAAAATAATAATAAGATAACATAACTTAAAATAGCAGCTTAATACTGCTGTGTTTCGTACAATAAGCTTAGAGAACCGGAGATCCGTTTTACTGGATACGAATCATTCCATCTTAGTCCTCAGGGTTGACGACGCATCTGAATTTTGATTCTTAATTGAAGATAAATGTCGATATCCATGCGCCACAGCATTCCATTAACCATTAGGTGGACTGTGTTCTCGTTTGTCACCCCCATTCAATAAACCAAAAAAAATATAGATTCCTCCCTCTCCTTTCCACCATCGGACCAGACGTTCAGCCAGTCTACATCGTTCGTCATGCGTACATGACGGAGTGGAATAAGTTGCCAGCATCTGTCCGATTACATTGTGAGTGTCTTCAAGGCAAGAGTGAATAGGCTTTTGTTAAATCAGTGCGCTTCATCATCTTAGGCTACATCACCACCTACCATCAGGGGGGACAGTAGTTAAGCGCTGGCTTAGAATAGTGTTAAAAAACACCATGGGGCTTTAGTCGGTGCGAGTCCAACATAACCTGCCAGGCGATGCGTACATAGGCACTTCTCTATTAACAATAAAGCCTTGGGAATCATCCTTACAACACGTACGAGCAATTTTGCTGTAATCGTAAATTTTCCTACAATTCCAAGTGGATTTTTATAGTAAAGCAATTAGCACGAATGCTGATCTTAAATAGACTATTGAGTCATTGCAATTAACAGACAAACAAGCGATCCCGTATGTGTCGTTTACTATTAAACAATTAGCGGAGCTGTTATGTTCAGAGCGCAATTCACACTTCACTTTTAGGTGGATTTATATTATTTTTCTTATTTTTATTTTAAATGTTACCACCACACTAGGATATTCGCCTGTATCGTGGAGGCAGTATACAAACATAAATTGCTCGAGGACAAACATCCAGACCCGGAGCAATTATTTGTAGGCCATACAAATACTTGTTCCGTGCGGGATTCGAACCCGCGGCACCCAGCGCAACAACTCATTGCTAAGCCACTGCGCCACGGAGCCGTCTATATGGCCTAGAAACTTATAGTAATTAGTTTTTTGCCTTGCGTCACATATAACAATTTTTTTAAACCCAATCGGTCTAATGATAGTCTCAGATTTGATTTATCAATCAACCTTTTAAAATCTTTTTAAACCATGGTTTTTAAACCCTGAGTCGTGGTAGCTGAAAGGGTACGCTCGATGTAAATTTTACAGTATGTGAGCAACCCGGGTTGAATACTCGTCGCCATCAATGAAATTGTTAGTTGCAATTTTAAGTGCTGATTTACGACGTGATCGTCATGATGACGAAAGTTGCATTTCGAAAAAAAAATAATTCGAAGACATGTGAAGGTGGAATGTGGAGGCGTTGGGGCAGCGCGGCGGAGACTCTTCTCTTGCCCTAAAACCCTCCCAGAAATGAGAGGGAGACCAATCTGTGCCCAACAGTGAGACTAATAATATAGGCTGTAAATAATCTTTATATATAATAATAAGCGGCCAAGTGCGAGTCGGACTCGCCCATGGAGGGTTCCGTAGCAGCAAGTAATATAATTTACGATTTATGACGTTTAAAAAAAACTACTTACTAGATCTCGTTCAAACCAATTTTCGGTGGAAGTTTATATGGTAGTATATATCATATATTTTTTTTAGTTTTATCATTCTCTTATTTTAGAAGTTACACGTGGGACACACACATTTTAACACTTTTGAAGTGTCTCTCGCGCAAACTATTGAGTTTAGAAAAAAATGATATAAGAAACCTCAATATAATTTTTGAAGACCTATTCATACTCAAATGTACGGGTTTGATGGAAAAAAGTTTTTGAGTTTTAGTTCTAAGTATGGGGAACCCCCAAAATTTGTTTTTTTTTTCTATTTTTGTGTGAAAAACTTAATGCGGTTCTCAGAACACATTTACTTACCAATTTTCAACAGCATAGTTCTTATAGATTCGGAAAAAAGTGGCTGTGACATACGGACGGACAGACAGACAGACATGACGAATCCATAAGGGTTCCGTTTTTATGCCATTTGGCTACGGAACCCTAAAAATGACGTGTCACATTGTTTGTCCGCGATAAACTCCTAAACTACTGAACTGATTTCAATGAAATGTTTCACAATGTGTGCAGTTTGGTCCAACTTGAGAGATAGGATAATTTTTATCCCGATAAGTGACCATCAATTTTTTTTTATTGTGAATTTAATGATTTTTTTAGGACACATGGTCGTCGGAAAGGGCAGAACAACGTCTGCCTGGTCAGCTAGTGTATTTATATTTTTGACTTTATCCCAATGGTTAGCCAGAGGTTATCAATATCGCGTTCTCGATTCGACTAGTATGTTATGCAAAGTCTTCGTCAATGGTGAAGCGATGATGATTAATTTTTTTGTTAAATAATCTGTACTAACCATAATAATAGTGGTAAAATAGAAAATGACATTTTTAATGTAACAATTTACACAACATACTAAATATGTTACTACAATCTTCTCTACTTTATTAATTCTAATTATCTATATCTATACAAATAAATAAAATTGAGGTTTCTGATTGTAATGTCAAAATAACAGCTTTTTACTAATTGCATATAAAAGTATATACGGTACCTATAACAGAAACACAACATTTAAAATTTTTGTCTGTCTGTCTGTCCGTCTGTCCGTCTGTCCGTCCGTCTGTCTGTCTGTCTGTTTATTCCGGCTAATCTTCGAAACGGCTGGACCGATTTTGACGGGACTTTCACTGGTAGATAGCTCATGTTATAAGGAGTAACTTAGGCTACTTTTATTTTTGAAAAGTAATTAGGGTTCCGCGCAACAAAATTAAAACCCTAAATTAAACGCGGGCGAAGTCGCGAGGAACAGCTAGTACTTTATAATTCTAAACAAATTACAACGTATATATAACTTTACAAAGAAGTAGTAAATTATTTGTAGTTTTTAATATTATTTGTAGTTTTCTATTAAGTCTAATATATTTCATTTTCTGATGAAGAAATGCTAACAATCGGGGCTAATAAATGTTGTCTTGCTCTCTTGTAATTTTTTGAAAAATTGTCGTTCGCCCCTTTGCGGCGTCATCGACTAATTATGTGAAAATTATTTAATTGTCTGCCGACTTCCAAAAAGGAGACGGTACTCAATTCGAGTGTATGTTTTTTTTATGTGTGTTACCTCATAACTTTGTACTGGGCGAACCGATTTCGATGATTCTTTTTTTATATGAAAGCTGATAGTTCTCGTGTGGTCCCAAATGAATTTGATCATGGTCAAACCAATGGTTATTGAGTTATTCTTAAATAATCTATATTGAAGTCGCTTATATTGAAGTCGGCTGTACAAAATTTTAAATTTTAAATTATCTAAGTCGTTTTATTAAAAGTTTACCTCCTTTAGTACCGCAATTGAAGGAAAGATAGGTTATTAATTTCGCCTTTCCCTACACAGTTTTTATACGTGGTAGAGCCATGCTGCAGCTGTATTAGTAGTATAGTTGTAGCACGAATGTTTTAGCTCGACCGGGGAAGGACCACGCTCACACAGAATACCAGCGTAAAATAGCAGCTTAACGCTGCTGTGTTTCGTATGGTGAGTGTAGAGAACAGGAGATAGATAACTCAATATAACATATTAATATGTGCAGGTAAATATTACATGTTATTAAATTAAAATGAAAAAAAAAACAGTTGTATTCGCCTTATTTGACCCTTTTAAACTCTGCGGTTTAGCTTTAATAATATTCTTTGTGGTTAATCCAAGATAATGCCGTTGTAACTTGTCAAAATAATAGACTCGTCAGTGAATATTTTTGTTCGGTGTAACCAACCGTACACAAGCATGATTAGCACATTAGCCATAGCTTCAATTATTGTGCAGTTTTTCATTTCATTTGAAGATGTCTCGGCTAGCACTGGCCAAAGCGGGCGCGCAGTGCGTCCACTTGAAGTGTTTGATTTTGTTTTTGTTTTTCTCATAAGAGTACAATAAAACCGACTACTATAGAATGTGTTCTCAACATAACCCAAACAATACCTAATAAGCATTTTTATTTGATACACTTTTACACGATTTCTTAGTGGAATCTCTGCAAGGCACACTTAAATACTTAGTGATTTAGTCTCACTATTATGATTTTATTACATAAATTTTTTATACATTTGCTTTCTTCGTATGTCTTTCCGGTGAGTTTGAAGCACTTGCTGATTTAGCTGAAATTTGATGACAATGCATTAATATGGTACCATGGAGCTGATCGCTCATTTCTGAGAGGGTTTTAATGATCTCTCATTTCTGAAAGCGTTTTAGGGCAAGCACGTGTCCAAACCCGCTGCTCCAATGTAAGTTGGTGGACTTTGCATGTCCCAAACCGTGTGTGTAGTGGCGGTGTAAGAATATCCACTACCTCATGTCGTTCCTGCCTGCCAAACGTGGCAACTATAGCAAATAATAATTTAATAATAAGTTATTTAATCCCTCTCACAAATGGTACCTTTAAATTTACAATACAGTATAGCAAATATACTACTTATGAGGCTATCTACAGGGGAGGCCTATGATCAGCAGTGGACTGGTTATAGGCTGTACCAATAACCATGTTTTTTTTTATTTGACATACATGCAGGTTTCCTCACGACGACCTTCTCTACCGTCGAACACGTGGTAAAATAATAGCAATGAAATTGTTAGTTGCATACAAAACTGTAACTAATAATTTCATTGCTGCCGGCGGGGATCAAAGCCAACCCGTCTTGCTTATCATATTTACCACCAAAGCCCCTGATAGCTACCACAGGCATGAGCTTCCTCTTAGAAAAGAGAGGAGGCCAGTACAGCTGAAGAACGTATACATATAACCTGTAACTTAGTTTATGGAGTTTAACTGATAATGGACACACCACATGACCGTGTGTTAAATTTTTATCAAATTATTATATTTTTGTGCAATAATTACATTTCAGTAGATTAACAGACGTTCAAAGAAACTAGAAAGTATTAAACAATATCGCACGTCTGCGACCCAAAAAAATCTTATAAAACAATGCTGCCTCTTAATTTGCAGGGTATGTTTTAAAACAACAGAGCATTGGCTTGTGGCCAATATGGATGGCGTGCATTTATACGACGCTTTCCGACACAGGTGTTTCGTGTGTTGTGTAATTATTGTAGTTACATCTGCGTTTTTGCAACGCTGTTTGCTACAAGTAGCGATCATACGCACTATCGATGAACTGCTGTTCTAAACGCAACATTTTACTCAGTCGCCATCTTTGAATACGCATTAGGTAAAAGGGTGCTTGTGACTAGCTTCTGCTTGTTCCTAGTGTTTTGCGGTACATTCCGCAAAATAATAGGAACAAGCACAAGCTAGTAATGCCAGTTACCCGACTCCAAAGAGTAGGTATACGCTTCTAGATTAATTCCTACGTGCCTTAGACTGCGTATCTTACTTAGTCTAGGGCACGTAGGAAGTTATACTTCTTTAGCGTAACAAAACAAAAATAACTACCTTAAATATAGTTACCAGTTCCAACGAAAACTTGAGAGACAGTTAACGAATGAAGTTGTCGCTTTGAGGTGTCAGAGTGCGCGCGTATCGTAACAACTTCATGGTATCGTTTTTAGCTATCGGTGTGCGCGCGCATCGTAACAACTTCATGGTGTCGTTTTAAGCTGTCGGTGTGCGCGCGCATCGGTAAAAATTCACGCTCATAATTATTCACGAATTTTTAATTTCTATTTTAAATGCGGATTAACCATGAGCTGGATGTTAAAGAAAAAACATTGTGAGGAAACCTGCAAGTATGAGGATTAAAACGTTTCGAGGATATTTGAAGTCCGTCAACGTTCACTAGAATATACTCCATAAAACATTCCCCGAAATAAGAGGGGTTCTGCGCTCGGCAGTGCGACAAAAATAGGTTGTGACTTTAGTTTATAAACGTATATAAACGGTACATTTAGGCTTTCAATTCAATATAACGCGTCTTCTACTTAAGAAAACTATTTATATTATCGATCTATGTTCTATTAACTATCTGTATTCTATTTTTAAGAGAACAAGGGTGAAAAATTAGCACACAGTCTAACTGTCCATAGACATCTAAATTTATACTCGATTAAGATTCAAAATGCAGATGCGTTGTTACCCAGGACTAAGATGAAATGCCTCGTTTTCAGTAAAAAGGGTCCCGGGTCCAACATACGTTATACAGCGACATTATGCTGGTATTCTGTGAGAGCTAACCCGGTCGACCACCATACACCATAATATAGCTGCAGCGTAACTTTACCACATATTGAAGTTAGATTTAGATAATATTATGTCGTAACATGCATAATTCAGGAGCAGTAACAGTCTTCACTCGCAAATTGTTGCACCCACACACGACTTAAGGTATTTTTTCATTAGCCGACACGATAACGACATATTTTTAACCGACTTTAAAAAAGGGAATTTCTCTATTTGACTGTATTTTTTGTGTGTTTCCTCAATTTTTTTTCTAGGTGAACCGATTTTGATGATTCTTTTTTATTTGCAATCTGGTGCTTCTTATGTGGTCCCATGTAAATTTGATCAACATCTGAGTAGTAATCTTTTGAGTTATCCATAATAATGCGTATTTAATTAACTTCGACTACAATGATGATGTTCCCATTTTATTAAGTGGCGAAGCTTGCGAAGACACTTATTGATTTCACGACGTCTGTCCGTCTGCCCGTCTGTCCCACGATTATCTCGAGAACGGTTTCGAATTTTCAAATTCTGTTTTCAGCAATCGATTACTGATCAGCCAGGCATCTGAACCTCCTATTTTGAAACTGATTGCTCAACGGCAACCGTTAGAAACCGCTACAAAGCTGATTGCTTCGCCACTTTGCTATGCTGTTAGTTTGCTAGGTTTATTTATATTGAAGCCGGTCACACAAAATATTTAATTTTACCTCTTGTTCATTGACCGGCTACTACTAATGTGACTGCAGTTTGTTTATATTTATTAATTAGGTAACACCAAAAAATGCAAAATTTGATCGAATGTTCTTCTTTTTTTATAGAACGAGAGTGACAAACAAGCACACGATGCTGTGACCCGTAGATATGTATATCCATCCCCGATTAAAAATAAAAATACAAATGCGTTGTCACCACCGAGGACTACGATGGAATGCCTCCTTTCCAGTAAAAAGTGTCTTCGATCGTCTACACTCGCCATACGAAACACAGCAGTATTGAGCTGCCATTTTACGCTTTATTCAAGCTCCTCGAATTAAGTTTAATTAGCTCCGTCAATTTCTCATATTAGATGTAACCAAAACCGCTTATGCCATCTATACATACATACAAATAAATAGAATTGAAGTGTCTGTTTGTAATGTCAAAATAACGGCTTTTTACTAAATGCATATGAATGTATATACGGTAATTATAATTAAAATTTTGTCAATCTGTCTATCTGTTTGTTCCGGTTAATCTCCGAAACGGCTGGACCTATTACGATTTCACTGGCAGATAGCTGATGTTATAAGAAGTAACTTAGGCTACTTATATTTTAGAAAAAGATTTAGGGTTCCGCACAACATAATTAAAACCCTAAATTACACGCGGCCAAGTCGCGGGGAAGAGCTATTATAAAATAAATACAATATGGCATTTTATTCTAGGCATAAAAAAATTATCATCACCATGATATCGGTTCCGTGGCGTTAAACGAGAAAGCTCTTGAAAAAGATAATAAAAGTCGTTGACGATATGTCTTTATCGGTATCGGCAAGTGAAAAAACGCTCTTTCGTCGTATACATTGTAAAAAGCATTCGCGCCAAAATACAACGCATGTGGTCCACCGCGTGTGTGGCGTGCACATGGTGTTGGAGTGCAGATTTTTATTTATAGAAGGAAGTGTGACAAACGTGCATTTATTCTGATTGTTGGTGAAATCTGTGGCCATAATTCTATGCACATCTGATTTATTATTGCAGGGTCGGTGTTAGGGTAACCTTCGATAGTTAACGGAGCTGGTCTAGATATTCGTCTAGCTTTCTAAGTCTAGTGGAACAAAGTGTACTTACTCACCTTCAACCGTCCTCGCCGATCCGCCTTCTTTGCTCTCACGATTGATTAAATCAGCACTTTCGATGTCTATACGAACACTATGCGCTACAAGTAACTTTCAAAGGTTGTTAATTGAATGATGCTGATGAATCAACCGTATCAATAGATAGGTGAAGAAGAATGACTTTACGCGAACGGGATGTATGATAGTTCTTTTCGATCACGATCAAGTGTCCGAATAAGGCCTTCGTCTACAAGACTATAAAACCAGCCGAAACAGCTGCAGTAGGCGTCTAAGGCCCGTATTAATAACGTTACTCAACGACGAACTCAAGTGCGTAATCATTTGATACGCCCTCATTAAGATATCAGCATCTCAAGATCGTTGCTAATTAATAAACACATATAATAGTGTTTCAAAATGCTGTACTTAGGAATACTGTTCTGTGACTTGCACTCAATTACACACTTGAGAGTCGAGTTTCGTTTATTAATCAGTGTGGCACTCTGCTGATATCGTAAACCTTAACCGCATCTTGAGATATGTTTATTAATAAGGTCATAACCTCAAGATTGTACTCATGTGCGCGTACTTGAGCTGATTAACGTTTATTAATACGGGCCTTAGTGTCGAGGCTGTCCTCTCAAGTTTTCCAGTTTTCTAAATGATGGCGCAAAGACTGCGCATATTTGTCTTTCGGTGATCTGGCTAGGTATCTGTGAAACACATTTACTACTTTAATTTCGTTATCACCTCGCTTGACAGACGGATTGGTCGTGCGCTGTACTAGTCCTAAACCTTTGACGATATTCCCTGTCGTTAGTGTAGTAAACATTTGTTATATTATATGAGATCGTTATACTTCCATGAATCAGAAGTGAGATCCAGGGTGTCCAGTGACCTAAGGGACGAAATTGAGTGATATATATATTTATTTTACGTGGTAGAGCCATGCTGCAGCTATATTAGTAGTAGGTATAGTTGTAGCACGAATGGGTCGGCTCGATTGGGGAAGGACAACGAACCGACTTTATAATTTTGAATTGTTATCAGGAAGATGCTGCTCAGACACCCTCAAGACTAATTGGATTAATGGAATTTTTTTATAGGATAGGGTGACAAACGAGCACACAGTCCACCTGATGGTAAGTGGTTGCTGCGGCCCATAGACATCTACATCTATCCTCTATTACAAATCAAAATGTAGATGCGTTGTCACCCGTGAGGACTAAGATGGAATGCCTCATTTCCAGTAAAAAGGGCCTCCGGCCACCTGCACTCACCAAGCGAAACGCAGAGGTAAACCTCTACTTCACGCTGGTATTCTGTGAGGTCGTGGTACCACCCCGGTTCGAGCCGGCCCATCCGTGCGACAGCAAATTTGCCGCGTGGCTCTACCACTGTTAAAATTATATATATATACATATATATATATATACACACACACACACACAATAATAATTATACAATATACAACTTTCGATAGGCTTTAATTAATTAAAATAAATAAATTAATTAACTGTGTCTTGCCATGTGGTGGCAGGGTTAGAGAGTATATATATCACTTTTTTTTATAGGATAGGGTGACAAACAAGCACACAGTCAACCTGATGGTAAGTGGTTGCTGTGGTCCATAGACATAACATCTATCCTCTATTACGAATCAAAATGCAGATGCGTTGTCACACGTCAGAACTAAGATGGAATGCCTCGTTTCCAGTGAAAAAGGGTCTCCGGTTCTCTACCCTCACCATACGAAAAACAGCAGCGTTATGCTGCTATTTTAAGTTGGTATTCTGTGAGAGCGTGGTCCTTCCCCGGTCGAGCCGACCCATTCGTGCTACAACTATACTACTAATATAGTTGCAGCATGGCTCTACAACGTACCAAAATTTTAATTGTTTATTCCATTTCTGTTTTAGTCTATAAAAGTCCACTGCTAAATATAGGAATTTCCCATACATTGTCTCATAAGTTGCATTTTACCGTGGTTGTGTTACGCTTGGCAAGCGGGTTGGCAACCGCAGTTTTTTTTAAATTATTTTGAGCTGTTATCTCTCTTTTGCTGCACGGGATGATATGAGGTGGTAAGTTCTCTTACTGCCTCTGGATGAAAAATGCAGTAGTAAATACCATCAGTATTTGTTAATTAAAAAAAAGTATAATTATACCTAGTCAGGTCATAAATTCTGTCACATGTTTAATATAAAATAATTGAAACAAGTTTATTCATTATGTAACCATTTATATACCAAAATAAACTTAACAAAACATAGATTCTTATGACACTAAAGTTTATTCAAAATGACCTCCGTGATTTTGAATACAGGCCTTCAATCTGCGCGGCCAGTCGTCTATCGTAGCACGAACGAGGTCCATGTCAATATCGGCGGCTGCCTTAATCAAGGATGTCTTGAGTGACTCCAAATTGAGATGAGGCTTTGAGCACGCCTTTTCCTCCAAGTGTTGCCATATCTTGAAATCTAACGGATTCAAATCTGGACTGGAGGAGGGCCAGTCTTTGTGCCGGATGAAGTCGATTTCACGCGCCGCCAGCCAGTCTTGTGTACTCTTCGCTCTATGAGCTGGCGCCGAATCTTGTTGGAATACCCAGTGCCTGTTATTGAACATGGTATGAGAAACAGGTTCCACAAGGTTCGTCAGGACTGTATTTTGATACACAACTGCATTCGTTTTTATACCTTTCTCACAAAAATGTGCCTTTGTTAAGCCCCAATAAGAAACTCCCAACCATACCATGAGCGAGGATGGAAAATGACCTCGTTGGACAGGCGGAATACGGTTGCTCGCTTCTTCACTACTGTGTGCGTACACCTTATCATTTTGTTTGTTGTAGCTCTCTTCTACGGTAAAAATCGTTTCATCCAAAAAAAGAATTTCCCGATATTTTTTTTCCGCGTACCGCTTCAACAAAGCGCGGCATCTCTTCATTCTCAGGTCCATTAGAGGAGCATTCAAACGATGTCCTGTTTTTCTTCGATATGCCCGAAGCCCTAAGTCTTCATTTAAAACCCTTTTCACCGTGGTTCTGCTTAACCCCATCTGAAGGGCCAACAGTTTCTGCTTACGTTTGGGATTTCTTTGAATTCGCGCCTTCACAGCTTTTATCACTGCTGGAATCCTAACAGACCGAGGGCGACCACTTCTTGACCTGTCATCTACACTAGAGTCTTCATTGTATCGTTTGATGGTACGATAAACGAATCTTTTGGTTATATTCAAATTTTTCAATATGTTAAAAATTTGAATTGGCACGTCACCGCAACGATGCAACGCAATAACTGCAACACGGTCTTTTTTAAGCGTCCACTCCATATTTAAAAATGAGTAAAATTTTAAAAAGTATACAGTTTTAGTTTCATGAACAATTCGAAATTCGAATTCAATAAACTTTTTTGTGGCCAGCATTCTAAAAGAAAAGTTTTTACTGTGTGACAATACTTATGACCTGACTGTGTATTTAAGTTTTTATTGACAAACAATAGATGCGACGTCACCTTTAAAAGTGCTTAAGCTCCTAATTAATTGCGACAATCACCAGCATCGCTAGGTTATGTACCATTGTGTTCAGTTTAGTGGTATAGTGTAGGTGACATTTGGGTCAAGCGCTCAATAAATCACTAATTAGCTGTTTGCCTAATGAATGTTGCGTATAATATGTGAACGTTGTCATATATACTATTAAAATTATTAGTATGACTGTAATTGATTGTACAACTTGTATTTTAACCTTGTAAAGTCACGTTGCTGTTATATTATGGCTGCAAAACGAATAGGTCGACTGAACCGGGGCAGGACCACGTTCGCACAGAAGCATAAGCTTACTACAGACCAATTTTTTCACTGGTAAAGAGACATTCGTATAAACACATTCAGTACCTTGACACAATGGTATCGACACTCCCATAGTGTTTACCATTCAGTGCCTTACGGTAAATTTAAAGTCCAAAAATAACTCATGGAGATATTAAAACGTTTAGCTCATCTAGTTCAGCAATCGTTAAAAAATCTGTCAATCTATGTACAAGTAGATATTCAAATGTTTAGCTCATCTTGTTCAGCAATCGTTAAAAAGTCTGTTAATCTATGTACAAGTAAATAAAATTGAAGTGTCTGTGTGTAATGTCAAAATAACAGATTTTTTACTAAATGCATATGAAAATATATACGATACCTACTTACAACAAAAATCAATTTTTTCTTGTTGCCCTATGGCGAGCGTGGCAACTATGGCAAAATTCTATGAGAGGCCTATGTTCAGCAGTGGACTTTTATAGGCTGTTATGCGAGGATAGATGTGTGGATGGTTTTGTGGCATTCTAAGTCATCAGTGGTGGCAACGCATCTGTAGCTATCTTGGGTCTTAACTTCAATGAAGACTGCAGGTGACCTGCCTGTTAACCTTTGGTGTAATAAACGGCCTTAGTCAATGCCAATTACGACGCCTTTCAACAATTTATTTTCTTCAAATTGAAAGCAGTCATTGAATGCGTCGCACAATTGCAATGAATTCAGGTTCATTGCACGAAATTATACGCCTTAACGATGAGTGGACGATTGCACCCAGTGTGTTGCGCGGCCATAACTGACCATTTCCTCCGTTATGCACTATGCACGCACGTGATGAGACTTGACAAAACGTTGTTCATTAATACTGTAATGTCAATCTTCGTTTGCTTTGTTAGAGACGGAATTGTTACCTTTACAAATACAGGTTTCTATTTTTATTCATACGTGGTAGAGCCACGCTGCAGCTATATTATGGTTGTGTCACGACTGAGTCGGCTCGACCGTGGTAAGACCACGCTCTCACAAAATACCAGCGTAAAATAGCAGCTTAACGCTGCTATGTTTCGTATGGTGAGTGTAGAGAACCGGAGACCCTTTAATGGAAACGAAGCATTCCATCTAAATCTTCTGGATTGACAACGCATCTGTATTTTTATTCTTAATCGAGGATAAATGTAGGCTCCAATATCCACTTACCATCAGGTGGATTGTGTGCTCGTTTGTCACCATATTTCTATAAAAAAAATTGATAGTTGAAAAAACTTGATTAAAATTATACGTGGTAGAGCCATGCTGCAGCTATATTAGTAGTATAATTGTAGCACGAATGGGTCGGCTCGATCGGGGAAGGACCACGCTCTCACAGAATACCAGTGTAAAATAGCACCTTAACACTGGTGTGTTTCGTACGGTGAGTGTAGAGAACCGGAGACCCTTTTTATTGGAAAAGAGGCATTCCATCTTAGTCTTCACGGTTGACAACGCATCTGCATTTTGATATATAGCTAGATGTCTATGGGTGACAGCAACGACTTACCATCAGGTGGACTGTGTGCTCGTTTGTCACCCTTATCCTGGTAAAAAATAGTAAGTAGTAAAAAAATAACTGGACTACCATCATCATCATTACGCATTACCCTTACATTACTCTTTACATTTCTTTTCACTGTTACACTACACATTACAGTGAAGATATAAAAACTGATTTCTCTCGCCAATGCTATTTTATACACAACATTTTTGATTTACAAATGGTGAACACCCAAGCAGACCAATTCCCACAAACAGATTCTCAGTATGAGGTTTACCTATTACCCTACTTTCATTTGCTAAAACAAACTATGTGAATTCCTAATTGAGCATTTCACTTAGCAAATGAATGTCTTCCTCTGTTTTACTCACGTATCCCATTCCGGTCATTAATCAGATGTTGCAATATGCATCTAGATGTTATCAGAGTTTAATACTCTTTTTTCTTTTAATGGTTATGGTAGTGTTCGTGATGCGCATAAGTCCAATTTTCCAATTTATTTAATATATTTTTTTGCGTGTCATAAAGTCTAAACGTATACCCGAACTCCTATACTCCCTGAAACGATACTCAGTCCTAACTGCAAGACGCAAGAGTCTCGCAGGCTTAGTCTTGTTCTTGCTCTAATCTTGCACGATCAGTCTTGGTCTTGGTCTTGCTAAAATTAAGCGGTCTTGTTCTTGGTCTTGGTATTGCAAAAATGTAAGAACAAGACTTAGACTGCAACACCAAGACCGATTTTAGGTAACACTTTGTCAACTTATAATAGCTTGCACTTACGGGAATGTTATAGGCATAGTACAATTAACTTACAGTAGATGGCCCGCGTATTGTATCGACAAATTTATTCGAAAGTTACATAATTAATAATTATCATTCAGTTGCAATTAATGTATTAATTATCATTCCTAATTAAACAGTATAACTCTTCCAAGATTAAAATGCCACAATTATTTCTCCCGCGGTAGCAACGCGCCGGGTACCAGCCAGTTTTATTATATTTTACTCCTTTGAACTTAACCGGTTTTTGAATTAGAAAAAAATGGTCACAGTTTTACTAGATGGTAGGTCCTCTTGCTGCCTAGGAGTCAGTCTATAATCTATTTCTGCTGCCAAACAGCAGTGCTTGCATTGCTGTGTTCCAGTCTATAAGGTAGCTTAGTCCTCAGGGGTGACCCATCTGTAGCCTACTTTGTTTAGTTGTCTGAAGGTATACTGCGACACGGCAACCAGAAACAACAGAGTTCAACGTTGAAGTTCGTTCAACGTTCAACGGCAACTTTTGGAGACTGTCAAGAAAAGAAAAGTTGCATATCTCGGACACGTGTTTAGGCATGAAAGATATGAACGTTTGCAACTCATTATGATGGGAAAGGTTGCCGGAAGGAGAGCTGTTGGTCGCAGAAAAAAGTCTTGGCTGCGCAACATCCGAGAATGGACGGGAATCAGGAGCGCTGCCGAGCTCTTTCGCCTCGCGAAGAACAAGGAGTATTCAAAGCTGACTGCCAATCTTCGCTAGTCGGAGAGGCACTTGAAGAAGAAGAAGGTATATATGGACTGCTGTGGCCGCTTACCATCAAGTGGATTGTAAGTTAGTTTGTCTTCAGTTGTATAAAAAACTAAGCTTAAGCTTAGAAATTGGAATACATATGAAGAAGAAGAGGAGGTAATATTAATACTTCCCTTTTAAATTGGTTAGGATATTGATAGTACAACAGCATCGATTCTACTAGACTTTCGATATTCTATCCGACAGGCGGTTATCGATCGACACCTCCAACTGCCACTCATTAGATTAACTAAGCGTAAGCTTGTATGCAATGTGTTATTTAAGTGTTGTGTGTTGTGTTAAGTGCTGTGTAGTTTAAGTGTTATGTAAACCATTGTGATTATCAATTTTTATCTACATTAATATTTCCTTTACTATTTTATTTGTCAGTATACAACACATGACATCTTATTAAGGAAATCAAGTTAGCGATTGCTAATGCTGACTCATGCATTATGCAACCTGGTTATATTCATTCGTTCATAGCGTTAATAAGTAGCTCTGATTTTCGAGCTTTGTTTTGTGAGCTTTTTTGTATTATTTGCTGTATGTAACTGTACTGTTTTTTTTTAATTTTACCAGTATTATTGTATTTACTTCCTGGTAAGGTTAAATTGATTAAATTAAGTATTGTAAACAATTGTCTGTAATGGAATAAAATATAATTTGCCATGTGTTAACTTCAGTTGGATAGATGAATGATCTTGTTTTTGAAATACTCGTATAGCAAAATCATTTTGATTTTTCTTATATTACGTAATGTTAAAAGTAAAATAACAACCAAAATTTGTTCCATAGGAGAGCAAAGGCTACCTTTATTATTATTATATTTAGAGCCAGTAGGTACACTGTATTCTAAGCTATAAAGTCGTATTGCCGTGTAGCGACGGCGAAAGAGAATTCATCACACATTGCATCTCGTGGGTGTCGTTTTTAGGGTTCCGTAGCCAAATGGCAAAAAACGGAACCCATTCGTCATGTCTGTCTGTCTGTCTGTCCGTCCGTATGTCACAGCCACTTTTTTCCGAAACTATAAGAACTATGCTGTTGAAACTTGGTAAGTAAATGTATTCTGTGAACTGCATTAAGATTTTCACATAAAAATAGAAAAAAAAAACAATAAATTTTGGGGATTCCCAATAGTTAGAACTGAAACTCAAAAAATAAAAAAAATATATGATGTACATTACCATGTAAACTTCCACCGAAAATTGGTTTGGACGAGATCTAGTAAGTAGTTTTTTTTAAATACGTCATAAATTTTGAATCTTGACTTGCTGCTACGGAACCCTTCATGGGCGAGTCCGACTCGCACTTGGCCGCTTTTTAATTTATATCACTATAGAAGTGACAAACGAACGTAAAGTCCATCTGATGGTTAGTGGCATTGCAGACTATGGACGCCTGCAACAAGGAAGTCGTTGCCCATGTCTCTGAGGACAGCAATGCCTGTAATTATTATGGCTCTCTGTATCCTTCAGACTGGAATATAAGAATGTGAACACTTATTTGTCGGCAGAGATGGGTAAGATAGTGGTATCTACCGGGTATAAGCGGGTTCCAAAGCAGAAAGAGTTCTGCCACCTGGTACGTTAGAAACGACTACAGGAAATACAAGGAAGGTCTTATTGCAACCGATTAATCACGGTAAAACTGGCTCGTTTTTTTTATACGCCAAGGCTGACAAGCGAGCACACAGTCCACCTGATGGTAAGTGGTTGCTGTGCCCCATAGACATCTACATCTATCCTCGTTTACGAATCAAAATGCAGATGCGTTGCCACCCGAGAGGACTAAGATGGAATGTCTCGTTTCCAGTAAAAAGAGTATCCGGTTCTCTATACTCACCATACGAAACAGCAGCGTTAAGCTGCCATTTTACGCTGGTATTCTGTGAGAATAGAATAGAATAATTTTGTATTCAATATTGATTATTACATAATACTTATTGAAAGTCATTTTTTATTTACCACTGGTTCGGAAAACACCCCAGTCCTGGGAAGAACCAGCAAGAAACCCGGCGGGACTTTTTTTTTCAAACATATTTCACTTAACAATAACTTCGTTTATACAATTTTTAAATGATTTTTCGTAGAACCAACATGGTGGCGATCACCTTATTCCCATGGCTTATTTTCATTCATGTATTCCTTGATATTATAATAACCCTTTTTGTACAGTTTTTCTTTAATAAAACTTTTAAACTTGTTTATTGACAAACTTAGAATATGTTCTGGGATTTTGTTGTAAAAGCGTATACATTGTCTCATCTCATAAATGAATTACTGATTCTGTGGAGTCTAGTAACTGGCATTACAAGCTTATGTTTGTTTCTAGTGTTTAAAGTGTTTAAGAGTGTGGTCCTTTCCCGGTCGAGCCGACCCATTCGTGCTACAACTATACTATTAATATAGCTGCAAAATGGCTCTACCACGTATAACAAAGCGAGGTGACAAGCGAGCACACAATCCACCTGATGGTAAGTGGTTGCTGTTGCCCATAGACATCTACATCAATATTCGTTTACGTATCAAAATTCAGATGTGTTGTCAGCAGTTAGAAGTAAGGTCTAAGGTGGGCCCGGTTGAGCCCACCCATTCGTTATAGCTGCAACATGACTATACCACGTTTTACGCAAGGTGTATGATATTTTACGGAGTAGGAGTAGGGAGTAGCGTCAAAAGTACTAGACGCCCGGTACTAGCCGTAGCTACCCGTCAATCCGCCTGGCGAGCGTGATGATTAAGATTAAGAGAAACCTTCGTACAACGGGAAAGACCCATATTCAGCAGCTGACTTACGGGCTGATAGAGAAGAAGAAGCACGTATCACGTATTTGAGCCACATTGTCGTTTTATGGCTGTAACACGAAAGGGTCGGCTCGACCGGGACCAGACTCACAGAATACCAGCGTAAATCTATAATGCTGTGCTTCGTATGGTGAGTGTAGAAAACCGGAGAGCCTTATTTACTGGTAACGAGACATTCGATAGTCCTCAGGGGTGATAGGGTATCTGCATTTTTATTCTTAATAGAGGAGCATTTTGTTTATTAATCGAGGATAAATGTGGATGTTTATAGGCCACAGTATCCACTTAGCATCAGGTGATCTGTGTGCTCGCTTGTAACCCTTATTCTATAAAAAAATCTGCCCATGACGTCGGGAGGAGGGTATAGGAGGACCCTCGCACTGCACACACGGTTACGGTATATGCGGTATATTTGATTCGGTTTAATTCAGTTTAGTCGTAGGTATACGTTAAAATTATGTTTCGTCATTCAGTTTGATAAGAATACATCCTTATGCTTGCATACGCAATTGGAAACTGTATAAGAAAAACATTTCGGTAAACCGCAACGTGAGTGTGATGTGGGATTTGGGTTTGTCATATTCGACTGAATTTCCCTTCAATTGTCGTCATAGCCGCGTTCCTCAGACAGGCTTTGTTATAACATTTGTGTAAACAGATTTATCATATAAAATATTATTCATACAAAAATGTTTGTTATGAGAATTCATGTGATTTATTACATTTGATGCACATTGACTTTTGAATAATACGACATAATATGTTTGATTTAACCGCAGTGGAGCTGAGATTATGAATTGTTATTGTGCTCTTCGTTATTTTTTACTATGAGATCTACTATAAGGACATTTATAATAGATCTTTTGTTTCAAGCACGACACTGAACACTTGCCCTGTTAAAATGCGACTGTGTAAATATTAAATAGTTAATGAGTCGAAACTACCGACCTTAAAACTAAAATTATTTGGTCTTTTCGTCCAATCGATCCAGTAGTAATGATAATCGCTCACATATGATGTAACAAATTGACACGTTGTTCAATAATAGATAAAGATATCCGTATTTGTAAAGTAGCTTTCTGGAATCTTCACAGGCCAAAGGGATACTTTATTTCATAAAGGTACTTATAGTATTTATCCCCAAGACGTTCCATCTCAACCCTCCCTTAAATCATAAGGATTTAAATTCGAATGCACTCGAAATTTAGGGGTTTCCATTCTGGCTTGAGTACGGATTATTCGCGAGTGATGCGCGAAAATCATAAAAGATTTTAAAGGGTTGAGTAGTCTTCTACAGGGATGGCCCTTTCCTTTGCATGCTGGTATTTAGTTTTTTTTATTCAAAATGAAAAATATTGTGCATTTGTTAAAGAAATTAAATCGACGGCTATTAATTTCAATTTTAAAATAACATATATTAAATTTTTTTTATACGTGGTAGAGCCATACTGCAGCTATATTTCTGGTATATTTGTAACACGAATGAGTCGGATCGACCGGGGAAGGACCACGCTCTCACAGAATACCAGCGTAAAATAGCAGCTTAATGCTGCTGTGTTTCGTATGGTGAGTGTAGAGAACCTGGATACCCTTTTTACTTGAAACGAGGCATTCCATCTTAGTCCTCACGGGTGACAACGCATCTGCATTTTGATTCATAATCGAGGATAAATGTAGATGTCTATGGGTCACAGCAACCATTTACCATCAGGTGGACTGTGTGCTCGTTTGTCACCCTTATCCTATATAAAAAAAATGTTTTCTAAAAAAAAGGAATGCTAGCATGGGTGCTGTAAAGTGCTTGAAACGTCGGGATTATAAAATAAGTTTTTATACGCGATAAAATTCATAAAAACTAGGTTTTATTTAAATGTGTAGTGTTCGCGTAAATATAAAAAATCATTAAATAATTTCTATATTATGGCCCAAGGCCGGCGAACTTTTGCATTTGCTGCAACTGCATCATAGCTTATTGGCAATTACACTCAGTATTTCTTGTCGCTCACTCAGTATTTCTTGTCGCTCACTCAGTATTTAAACAATAATTTATTATCGCCCTCCTAAAATGGTTATACGCCTTATGGATATAGTTACAATTGCCTTTTTTGTAGTCCGTTTTAAGGTTTTTAAACATTAGCAAGCAGTTAAGTAAATGTTTCGCAAAAATAATATGTTGCTCAAGTCAGTGTTATAGCATATAGTTATTGCCATTACGGCCTGTCAAAAGTCCACTGATAAACGTAAGCCTCCCCATACATTGCCTCATAGGGGGTACATTTGCCATAGTGACACGCTTGGCAAGCGTAACCGCAGTGTTTTTCATTTTCATTCAACTGATAGTTGTGACGCTTGGTAAGCGGCTTGATAACCGCAGTTTATTTTTTTATTTTTACTCAACTGTTTCAGGAAGATGCTGCTGCCTATCTCCTGGTTCAGTTTCCTTCTGTCGCCTCTTGCGACACTTACGGAATGATACTTCTTTCTTTTTTTTCTTCTTTTTTATAAATAAAACGCTACCGACACTAGGATTTTCTCCTGTATCGTGGGGGCAGTTTACATACATAAATTTCACAAAGACAAACATCCAGACCCGGAACAATTATTTGCAGCCCATACTAATACTTGTTCCGTGCGGGATTCGAACCCGCGGCCCTTAGCGTTGTGACTCATTGCTAAGCCACTGCGCCACGGAGCCGCCAAGTTGTAAGATTACAACCGCCACTACACAGCACAAATGTCGTTATTTGTCTGTCTTTTTTTTTATAGGATAAGGGTGACAAACGAGAATACGGTCCATCTGGTGGTAATTGGTTGCTGTAGCTTGTAGCCCATAGACATCTACATCTATCCTTGTTTGCGAATCAAAATGCAGATCTTCGATTACAAATCAAAATGCAGATGTGTCGTCACCTGTGAGGACTAATATGAAATGCGTCGGTGCCAGTAAAAAGGGTCTCCGGTTCTCTACACTAACCATACGAAACACAGCAGTGTTAAGCTGCTATTTGACCCTGGTATTCTGTGAGAGCGTGGTCCTTCCCCGGTCGAGCCGACCCATTTGTGCTACAACTATACTACTAATATAGCTGCAGCATGACTCTACCACCGTCTAATGTTTATTTTTTCCGCTCGTTTAATAAGTTCCCATTTAAAAATAATTCTACATATTTAGTAATTATTTTACCATCACCTTATTCTGCGAAATATTAACACATGTTCGTGGCATGTGGGCGGCCTCTGGCATGCAGTAATTACGTCGCCAGCAGGCCTGGCGCTTGTGACCTTTAGGTTCCAGTCTTGCCATTTATGAGACGCGACAACTATACTCGTGATGAAGTTCGCGCCACTGATTTTATTAAGTAGGTTAGGTTGGTGGATTTTGCATTATTTTTGAATTATACTTTTCACCGCTGCGTTTAGTGGTCTGTGATGTGTGTACGTGATTAACGAGGTGCGGGTCTTGGTTCGAATTCAACTGAAGATGATTTGTAGGAATACAACAATTATTATTGATAATTTTGTTCAGATGTTCTTTTAAACAATTGAGGATGATAAATTAGCACACACACACAGCAGCATTAAGCATCTACTTTACGCTGGTATTCTGTGAGAGCGTGGTCCTACCCCAGTCGAGCCGACCCATTCGTGATACAACCATAATAACGTAGTTGGAGCATGGCTCTACCACGTACAAAATACAGCTGCAGTTTGGCTCTACCAAGTGTATTTAATTGATGAATAGTAATTGTCGCAGTGTCAAACCCGGCAATCAAACCATCCTCAAACAATTGCATAAGTTCTACAACGTATATAACATATCAAAATTATAAAAAAAATTGCGGTTGTCTACCCATCTGCCAAGCGTGACATTTATGGCAAATAATATTGTCCTTCAGACTTCAGAATCAGTTAGACTTCAGTCACGACGTTCAACGAAAACAGGTGCACTCTCTATTCCCTCACTCTTATAGTCGAATAGAACGGCTATTTGACACGACCAGAGAGAGATCAGACGCAGTACTAACTGCTTTACGTGCATTCCGAAGCAAGGGGGTGAAACATTGCCAACTTCCTTACGCTAGGTTACCTTTGAGAATTTCGGACGGGAACAAATATTGGCCCGAACGGAGATTCGTACCCGGGACCTTATACTCCGCAATCGCGCCACTTAATCCAACGAGGCAATCAGATGACATATATCCTATGAGATCTATGGAGGAGGCTTAAGTTCAGTCGTTGACGTTTAATTGGGTGTAAGGAATGAATGAAAAAATAAATATCTTTTTTTAATTTAATTTTTTTAAAAATCTACCCCCACACTAGGATTTTCTTCTGTATCGTAGAGGTACTTTACAAACACACATTGCACAAGGACAAACATCCAGATCCGGAACAATTATTTGTAGGCCATACAAACACTTGTTCCGTGCGGGATTCAAACCCGCGGCCCCCAGGGCAACAACTCATTGCTAAGTCACTGCGCCACGGAGCCGTCAAAGTGATTTCACTTTTATTGATATTCCTTACTTGAAGGCTTAGTCTCGTTTCCGCTTGGTCAAGTTTAATAAAAAAAAATTTATAGGATAGGGTGACAAACGAGCACACAGTCCACCTGATGGTAAGTGGTTGCTGTGACCCATAGATACCTACATCTATCCTCAATAAAGAATCAAACTCCAGATGCGTTGTCAGTTGTCACCCGTGAGGACTAAGATGTAATGCCTCTTTTCCAGTAAAAAGGGTCTCCGGTTCTCTACACTCACCATACGAAACACAGCAGTGTTAAGCTGCTATTTTACGCTGGTATTCTGTGAGAGCATGGTCCTTCCCCGGTCGAGCCGACCCATTCGTGCTACAACTATACTACTAATATAGCTGCAGCATGGCTCTACCACGTATAAAATTATTAATTATTAATAATATATTAATTATAATGATATAATATATTAATTATTTAATAATTTTTAGGGTTCCGTACCTCAAAAGGAAAAAACGGAACCCTTATAGGATCACTTTGTTGTCCGTCTGTCTGTCTGTCTGTCAAGACCCTTTTTCTCAGGAACGCGTGGAGGTATCAAGCTGAAATTCATATCAAATACTCAAGTCTACTGTCCCTTTAGAGCTGTGAAAAAATGAAACTTCTAAGCCAAGACAATCAAAAGATACAGCCGTTTATGCCGCAAATTTTCGACATTCGCAAGGGAATCAAAACCTACAGGGTACTCCCCTTGAACTCAGAATCTTGAAATTTTGGTACGAAGCAACGTTTTATAGCACAGATAAAGGAAAAATTGCGAAAAGTAGAAATTTTTAGTTACATCATATATTAAAAATATTTTAATAATTTTAAACTTATGTACCTACGGATTTGTTCGGAACCCTCGATGCGCGAGTCCGACTCGCACTTGGCCGGTTTTTTTTAAATATATCCCATTTTCTAAATATAATACCCCATTTTTTTAAATAAAATTAATTTTCTAGGTCGGCAAAGCGGTGGCGCACCCCGGCGTGGCCAACGAGTACGACAGCACAGTGGAGAAAAAATATTACACCTACTATCAGTGGGTGTGCTTCGTGCTGTTCTTCCAGGTATGTATACCTTGCAACGTGATCATAACCATCATCCCCCACCGTGCAAGTTCGTGCTCCTGGTACTTGCAATGTTCTGAGTGGCAGCCACTTTTAAAGTTTAATGCATATGGACCTCACTCTTTATTTTCTGCCGACTTCCAAAAAGGAGACGGTACTCAATTCGACTGTATGCTTTTTTATGTTTGTTACCTCATAACTTTTTACTGGTTGAACCGATTTCGATGATTCTTTTTTTATCTGAAAGTTGGTACTTCTCGTGTGGTCCCATAGGAATTTGATCAAGGTCAGATCAATCGTTTTTGAGTTATTCGTAATAGTGTAGTGAAAAAATATTGCGCCTGCCCTGCGTGGTAACTTTGGCAAATATGCCCCTTATGAAGCAATCTACGGGTTGGCCTATGCTTAGCAGTGGACTTATAATGTTTTTTTTTCTTTTTTCTTTATATTTTATATATAATAAAAAATGAAAAATAAATGTCTACGTGTGATTAATCTAATACCAAATAATTTGTACATTATTAGTCACTGTTTCAAAAACGTTATCCGTATCTATTTCGCATAATTTCCACGTTTCTCTGGGTCACGACTCATTAGCAGCACCAGGCCAGACGAACGGTCATCCACGTCACTCGGTTAGCGCTGTCTGTCGAAGTTTACCGTTACGGGCCTACGGTTCGTCCCACCGCGACCTCGATACGGTTGAACCTTAACGCTCGCATTTCCGATGTCGTGATTCTTGTGTTATATATACCTAATTTTGTATGTAAAACTATTTTGAACGGCGTTGATAAATAACTTCACGCCGTTTATACCTATTATAATTTAATTGACAATAAAGCCACTAAAAACAAACTCATTATAGTCTAAATAATTTAAGATTTTTTAATGAAATACGGGTGATAAATGGCCACACAGTCCACCTGATGGTAAGTGGATACTCTGACTCCTAACATCTAACCTCGATTAAAAATCTAAATTCAGATGCGTTGTCACCCCTGGGGATTAAGATGCAAGGGTCTCGAGTTCTCTACACTCACCATACCTACGAAGCAAAGCAGCGTTTAGTTGCTATTTTACGCTGGTATTCGTGGTTTGTCGGATTCCTTCGAGGAGTCCTGTGTTCAGCAGTGGACTTGTGAAGGGCTGCAATCACGATGATACTGTGAGAACGTGGTCTTCTGTCTGTCGCATCTTGCGACACTTACGAGACGATAATGGGTAGTATATTTTTCATGACGGCTCCGTGGCGCAGTGGCTTAGTAGTAAATTGCAGCGCCAAGGGCCGCGGGTTCGAATCGCGCACTGAACAAGTATTTGTATGGACTACAAATAATTGTTCCGGGTCTGGATGTTTGTTCTCGTGCAATTTATGTTTGTAAACTGCCTCCACGATACAGGAGAAAATCGTAGTGTGGTGGTAACGTTTTTAAAAAATAAATAACAGGAATTAAGGTATTCGGATCTCATATAGTATGGCTAGTAGTCCTACGTAAGCCATATGTTTAACTTTTATGCCGACTTCCAAAAAGGAGACGGTACTTAATTCGACTGTATGTTTTTTTATGTGTATTACCTCATAACTTTTTACTGGTTGAACCGATTTCGATGATTCTTTTTTTATTTGAATACTGGTACTTCTCGTGTGGTCCCATATGAATTTGATCAAGGTCAGACCAATAGTTTTTGAGTTATTCTTATTAACTTATATTGAAGTCGGCTGTACAAAATTTTTAATTTTAAATTATACTTGGTGTCTGTCTTGCTATTCTGTTCGGACATTATTTATTTATATTACTGTCATATTTAAAAATAAATTTAAAATAAACGATTTTTAACAGTTTACGGTAGTGGTCTTGTTTTGTTTTGTATCGGCGATAGTTTCTTGGGTGAACCCGACAGCTCAGCTTGAAATAAGTCTTTGAGTTATGAAATGTGTTGCATTATACACGGTGTAACATGAGGGGTGGATCATCGGGGGGCTAGGGGGTGACGGACCTCAATACCTATTAATTACCAATTTAACCCCCCAATAGATATTGCAATATTCAGTGGTTCAAAAGTTATTTGGAATTTAGTAAAAATTTTGTTAAAATCCGATTTTAGCCTAAACTTCGCAATTGCAGCCAAACTATTAGGTCTGCGACCGTGATTTTTTTTTAAACAAGATAAACAGAGGTTCTTTTGTACCTTTACATCAAACAGAGGCCTAGATTTATAAACATCCAAATAAAAAAAATATAGTACTATTTTTTTTCAAAATTTAATATTTGCATAAACTTTCTATGGTTTTAAAACAAATATTTCACATATGGTTTTTTTCTACAACCTATCTTAAAAACTATTGGTTTTCATGAAGAATTGACCCCGAAAATTTTATTTGGCTAGTGCTAGGGCATCATGTTGAAAAATGTACATAAATAATCCATGTGCCAATAACCGATATTTTTTCTTTAATTCAAAGTTTATAAAAAAACGTAAGTAAATTTATTTTGTAAAGCGTACGCTACGCTAGTAAGTAGAATAACGAGATGACTATACCAAATGACAGGAATGAGTCCAATAAAACACACGAATATGTACTATTAAAATATTATTTATAGTTTTGACACGCTTATTTAAAGTAAATGTTCAAAATGAGCTCCATTATTGATGATACATAGCCTGTATCTTTTTATAAAACTTCTTTTGAGCCTGCGGAATGATTCTTGTTTTTTTTTCTAATCTTCATTTGAACCTGATTCAGTTTCATCCGTAATTGTTCAATTGAGGTATATGCGCTTTTGTACAGCAGTTCTGTTATATCCCCAGATGAAAAAATCAACGGGGTTGAGGTCTGGCGACCTTGGAGAACAGCCTATTGGCCCACCACGACCTATCCATTTACGTAGAAAAATTGGATTAAAATATTCTTTTACATTCCGTGCGAAGTGGCACGGCGTCCCATCGCACTGAAAGTACATGCAATTCAGTACAGCCAAATTTACTTCCTGCAAAATTTCAGACAAGTTATTTTGTAAAAATTGCAAGTATGCGTCGTCGTTTAATCTGGCTGATGGATCGAACGGTAGTAGTAGCTGTTTGTTGAATTCTCTTGTCCATTAATTAACACTAAACTGGTGTTGAAAATATAAGCGGCGAATCGCATGTGGGTTTTCAAAACGCCAGGAGTGGTCATTATGCATATGAAATATTCTACTCCGGTTAAAGGTTGACTCATCTGTCCGCATTATGTTGTCAAAAAAGTTTTTTGCACAGACATGTGAGATAGGCTTGTGCGACAGCCAATTGCTCTCATATGGGTAGATTCTCAGAACTCCTTCGGGCCGAGAAGAACCGGGTATGCGACTTTCCATGTACGCGTTCTGGACACGTAAAAAAACACTGTAGTCAGGGTATACCTCAAGTTGTGGACCACCTCTTCTAATCAGTTGTTCACGGTACATCCTAGCAGCTGCCCCGGCGTTTCTTCGGGCTACGCTGTAACAATAGTACATTTCTGCATAGTCGCGTGGAGAATAAGGCATGATGAACACAATTCACGCAGATCTACTTAATAATAACAATCGTACAATAAACGTGCAGTCTTCGTTCCGAGGTAACAACAATGCAAATCACATTAGAGAGTATCAAAGTCCAATAATCATGTAGTTTTCGTTCCGAGGTAACGACAATCGAAATCACATTAGAGAGTATCGAAGTCCAATAAACAAGCCGAATTCAGAGGATGAAGTTAAAACACGGGATAGAAACGTAGCACAGGGAAGAGCAGAGGGGCAGACGATAAACGGACTAAGGAAGGAACTTACAATAGTCAAAAAAAACAAAAAATAACAAGTCCTCCTAAGAAAAGAATGGCCATAAAAATACCAAACTACCTAATCAGCCAAACACAGCAGTACCAGAGCGAGAAATAATGTTTTATCTAGCTATCCTCTTCTTAACTTTATCCAGATGTTACATGATAAGAAGCGCAGACACCTGCGCTTCAAATTTTTTCGGTAACTAACGTTTTTAAAATAGTTTTGGGATTTATAAAATCAGGGATTTTTGGTACTTGGACTATTTATGTACATTTTTCAACATGATGCCCTAGCACTAGCCAAATAAAATTTTCAGGGTTAATTCTTCATGAAAACTAATAGTTTTTAAGATACGATAAAAAAGATAAGGTTGTAGAAAAAAAATCATATATGAAATATTTGTTTTAAAACCATAGAAAGTTAATGTAAATATTATATTTTGAAAAAAAAAATAGTACTATTTTTTTTTTATTTGGATGTTTATAAATCTAGGCCTCTGTTTGATGTAAAGGTACAAAAGAACCTCTGTTTATCTTGTTTAAAAAAAAATCCCGGTCGCAGACCTAATAGTTTGGCTGCAATTGCGAAGTTTAGGCTAAAATCGGATTTTAACAAAATTTTTACTAAATTCCAAATAACTTTTGAACCACTGAATATTGCAATATCTATTGGGGGGTTAAATCGATAGGTATTAAGGTTCTTCACCCTCTAGTCACCGATGATCCACCCCTCATGTTACACCGTGTATAGTGATTTTTGTATTTAAGTAACTCATATATTATCGAGTGCGGTAGGCGGGTTTTACATACGTTCGAAATATCCATCCAATACAGCCTATAAAAGTCCACTGGTAAACATAGGCCTCCCCCAAAAATTGCCTCATAGGGGGGATTTTGCTATAGTTGACATGTTTGGCGAGCGGATCGTCGCAGTTTTTAATTGGTTTCAGTTGTTTTTGGAAGATGCTGCCGCCCACCACCTTTCCCTCTGTCGCCTCTTACGACATACACGGGACGATATGTGGTATTGGATATTTTTACACTGCCACTACACGACAAAATAAATATACTTCCTCGTAAATACAAGTTTTCGTACAATATTTCCTGTACTGCCTACCACATTTTCCAGGAATAAAAATTAAAAATTTAAATCTATTACGCCAGGAACACACTACTTACTCCGAAACCCTTACATAATTTAGCGATATGTGACGAAATATAGCGGAATGTATATATAGGCTGTATCGACCTCTACACATACATACATGTAAATAGAATTTCGAGTGCCCTCTGTCTGTAAAATCAAAATAACTACCTTTTAACTAGCTCCGGAGGGTTATTTGCGTGTCACTAAGACATGAATAACCATTTTGTAGAATTTTTGTCTGTCTGTCTGTCTGGGCTAATCTTCCGAATGCCTCTACTGATTGTGAGAAGAAACTTCACGAAGAGATAGAGAGCAGTGACAGGAGTAATCTAAACTACATTTTATCCGAAAAAGTTGCGAGAATTTGATGGAATGGTCGTTGCTGATTATTTTCAATAATTTAAATAAAACCACTTCATCATCACCACCATCATTACAGCCCTTTACAAGTCCATTGTTGAACATAGGCTTCCCCCAAGGAATGTCACAAAGCACTAGTCAATTCATAAAAAAAAGAAAAGTATAAATGTTCTAAATTTACCAAACCTTTGCAAAACCTCAATGATCGCTTAAATCTCTTGCATCGATAAAACCCTAGCCAGATTTCAAATTATTTAGATTTTATAGTGGTCTATTGTAACATTATTAGCTTTTTTCGTGGTACCATTGCAGCAATTATGCAGCCAATCGATATTGAACGAGGTCAATATACACAATTTGCTTGACACTTCTGTGATATACATTGTTCTGAAGGGATCTCCGATGGAGTCACGCAAATGTTTAGGCGTTTTTATTGTATTTCATTTAATAAAGTGAAATGTAGATTTATAATCGATAGTAATCTATTAATTTGCGATTTTGATCACTCAAAAGTCAGATGACCATATTTTTTTTTATTGACTCACCGGATGGTAAGTGTCGACCGCCGCCCACGTACAACTGCAACATATTAAAACAGCCATTCGTTGGCGGCATTAGACGATCCATTTTCTTATATCGTTCCATTGTATCGTAAAAGGCGACCTTACGAAATGTAAGAAAAATCTTTCGGCTTTCCATAGATCTTCATACGTGCTGGAGACACGCTGCAGATATATTATAGTTGTAGCACAAATGGGTCGGCTCGACCGGGGTGGGACCACGCTCTCACGGAATACCAGCGTAAAGTAACAGCTTAATGCTGCTGTGTTTCGTATGGTGAGTGTAGAGAACCGGATACACATTTTACTGAAAATGAGGCATGCCATCTTAGTCCTCAGGGGTTGAAACGCATCTGCAGTTTGATTTTTAGTTGAGGATAAATGTAGATGTATATGGGCCACAGCATCTACTTACCGTCAGCTGGACTGTGCGCTCGTTTGTCACCCTTATTCAATATAAAAAAGATGGACGTATAACTATGTCGTTTTCGCCGAACGTTAAATGTACAAGCCGCCTACGTGCAGCAGCGTTAAAGATACCAGACTTCTAGTACTGCAATCGTTAATACGCCCGCCGAGTGTGATGATTAAGGCAAATAAACACAACGGGAGAGGCCGATATCCAGATAACTTATGGGCTGATAAAGATATTAAAAAAAAACGTGTGCAGTCCAGAAGTGAAACCTTCAGACTAAACCTTGAGAGAATGAGATGAATGGAGAGTATTAGGTGTAGATTAATTCGTCGTTGGCGCCGCAAAGGGGCGATATTTCTCAATTTTTCAAAAAAATTATAGGAAAGCAAGAAAACATTTATTATTCTCCAGCTTTTTTCATCAGAAAATTAAATAATATATTAGATTTAATGGAAAACTGCAGATAAGATTATGAATGTTAAATTATAAATGTTTTCTTGCTTTCCAGTAATTGTTTGAAAAATTGAGGATTGTCCCTTTGCTGCATCAACGACGAATTGTAGGATTTAAAAGTTAAAGTTTAAAAATTATACTATACCATCAAAGAATATTCACGTCAGTTCAGTCATTGATCCACGTCACGAGTCATCTCACATGTGTATATGGTTTATGTAAAATACACAGACCCTCGAAAGGAGCAGCATCAATTGTGCGGGATGGCTGATTCTGTCATCGCCAACCCGCTTGCTTATGACAAATCTTTCCAGCTATGGGAATAGCTCATCTCTAAATAATGATTAATTTTTTTATGCAGTGGTTCAAAAACCTACCGTGAATTTAGTGATTAAACCTGGTGTTCAGACTTGAACCTTGTAGCCTTGGTTAGTGTAAAGAACTAGAGACAATTTTAACTAGAAACGAGGTATTTCAAATAAGTCCTCAGGGGTGACGACGCATCTACATTTTAATTCTTTATTGAGGATAAATGTAGATGGTTATGGGTCACAGCATCCACTTACCATCGGGTGAACTGTGTTCTAGATTGTCACCCATAGTCAATAAAAATGATAATAACACAATTTCTAGTCTAACGGGTTCAGAGCTGTACTGAACGAGGGCCAGAATTCAGCTCTTATGGAGCATCATGGAACATGGTTCTCCAGTTAAATTTGAATTGTTCGTGCATTGTGGACAGGAGCAGGCTCTTGCTGGAAAATCCGCAGTACATTTTTGAAAAGTCTTTCATTGAGCGGCTTCATTACACGATTCTAGATTCCCTTTTCAAAATAAAGCTTCTGCCTCCTTCATGAGACATCTCCACCAAACCATAATTGATGCAGAAATAAACACCAAAACACATGTTACAAATTTCCTAATAGATTATTCAACTTACAACTACAGAATTTAAAATAAAATAAATCCTAAACTAAAAGCTATACAAGCTTTTTGTGTGCGGATTATATTTCACTCGATAATATTTTTCCTTGATCAACCCACATAATACGAATTGTCGTTTCGAAGCGTGCCTTGTCTGTGCGTTCGAAGTTCGAACGTAATCGCGTGCGGGCACGGTTGCGTGGGTCGCGTGCGTGTGTGCATGAAAGGTGTCAAAGTCTGACGTCACGACATAACTTTACACGACTTCCAATCAACGTAAGTTATTGAAGTTGTCACTGCATGAGCAAATAAACGGAAGCCGGGGTATTTAAATTAGAATGCAATAATTTCGATTTTACTTATTTATTGTCCATGAGTTTTTACACTGAATCCAACGTTTTTGTTCATATCGTCTGTATGTTTTTGAGATGGGTGCTCTATACATCTATACAAATAAATAAAATTGAAGTGTCTGTTTGTAATGTCAATATTACAGTTTTTTTACTAAATGCATATAAAAGTAAATACGATACTTATAACTAAAATACAATTTTTAAAATTTTTGATTGTCTTTCTGTCTGTCTGTTTGTTCCGGCTAATCTCCGAAACGGCTGGACCGATTTTGACGGGACCTTCACTGGCTGATAGCCGATTTCATAAGGAATAACTTAGGCTACTTTTATTTTGGAAAAAGGATTAGGGTTCCGCGCAAAAACATAAAAACCCTAACACGCGAGCGAAGTCGCGGGGAACACCTAGTTTGTAATATTTTTTCACCAGTGCCTTTTTTTGGTTTAAATATGTAAGTTGAAGCTTGGTTGGATATCGGCGGCTGCGAGCGTTTGCAATGAGGTTTTTTATTTTAATCTACGCTGTGTTTACTTATGTATATATTGACTTATTGTTGACTTATGAAAATATTTGAAATATTTTCTGAATTATGTTGTAAGCAAAGAGTATATTAAAATCACTATGTTTTACTTATTATAAACTAACATGTATTTTGACATATTAATATTCCATTGTACTTATATATTTATTTCCCACTAGCTGTTTCCCGCGACTTCGCCCGCTTGGAATTATTTTGCGTGGAACCCTAAAACAAAAGTAGCCTAAGTTACTCCTCATAACATCAGCTATCTGCCAGTGACATTCCATTCCAAATTGGTTCACAGGTTTTTGCGTGATGCGTGTTCAGACAGACGTAGTGATTTTTCCGACTTACTTAACATATGTCGTTATATTTTGGCCAATTTACACAATATCTTTATTAGTTATAGCTTATGTGTTATTCTGATGTATGAGTTATATAATTGTAAAGTTTCATTAAAATCCATTCAGTAGTTTTTGCGTGAAACAGTAACAAACATCTATACTTCCTCACAAACTTTCACGTTTATAATATTATATTAGTAGAATATTTGTTGAAATATTCCATTGTATGAAGTTATTGTCCGTGTTTGTTTATTTGATTTAATGAATTTATGAGATAATGTTTCATGATTTTAATAATATTGTAAGTCGTCACCTAGGGTCTAGGCAGGTTGTGGTGATACTTAATTACTAGTATAATGTTAACGAAAACCTACAACTAGCACAATATATGACTAAGTATTCTATTCTATTCTATACTTATTGTAATTTTATTTTTGTGTGTTACTAAGGTTTGCTGCTGTGTTTATTTTTTATTACAAGCGGCATGCAAATGAGTTAGCTCAATAAAAGTCAGTAATTTTGATATTATATACAAGCAATTTAATTTATATGTGTATCGATTACCTTTATTTATCTTAAGTAGAATTTAGATTCTTTAAGTTATTTACTATGTTACATTTTTTTAATTTTAGGTAAGACTAGCTGTGCGCCGCGACTTCGCCCGCGTGTAATTGAGGGTTTTAATTAAATTGCTCAAAACCCTAATACTTTTTCTCAAATATAAGTAGCCTAAGTTACTCCTTAGAACATCGGCTATCTGCCAATGAAAGTCCCGTCGAAATCGGTCCAGCCGTTTCGGAGATTAGCCGGAACAAACAGACAGACAGACAGACAGACCGACAGACAGACAAAAATTTAAAAAGTTGTGTTTTTGATATAAGTACCGTATATACATCCATATGCATTGAGTATAAAGCTGTTATTTTATCATTACAAACAGACACTTCAATTTTATTTATTTGTATAGATGTTAGGGTGAATTCCTTTCATATGTGCTCTAGGATATTCAATACCTTCGCGATGGCAATAGTTCAAAAATCCATTACAGCCTGCCTAAAGTCTAATGCTCAACATAGGCCTCTCCGATAGATTGCCACATCTATCTATCTATCTGTCTATTACTATAATAAAACATGACGTCTATCTGAACACGCATCACGCAAAAACCTGTCAACCGATTTGGATGGGACTTTCACTGGCGAATAGCTGAAGCTATAAGGAGTAACTTAGGTTACTTTTATTTTAGAAAAGAATTAGTGTTCCGCGCAGAAAATTTAAAACCCATGAAATCCCAATCGGAATAAATCGATTCGAGGCGAAGTCGCGGGCAACTGCTAGTTTATTATAATTGCATAATTGCCAGGCTAGGCAGGCGGGTTGGCAACCGCAATTTTATACTCGCTTTATATTTTTATTATTAACTAGCTGACCTGGCGAACTTCGTACCGCCTAACAGTCGATTCTTTAATTTTTATTATTTTTGTTAATACTTATTCTGCTATTCGGGACACCGGGTCAGCTAGTAAGATAAAAAAACCGGCCAAGTGCGAGTCGGACTCGCGCACCGAGGGTTCCGAACAAATCCGTAGGTATATAAGTTTAAAATTATTAAAAATATTTTTATTACATTATGTAACTAAAAATTTATACTTTTCGCAATTTTTCCTTTATCAGTGCTATAATACGTTGCTTCGTACCAAATTTCAAGATTCTGAGTTCACGGGAAGTACCCTGTAGGTTTTGATTCTCTTGCGAATGTCGAAAATTTGCGGCATAAACGGCTGTATCTTTTGATTGCGTTGGCTTAGAAGTTTGATTTTTTCACAGCTCCAAGGGACAGTAGCCATGAGTATTCAGCATTGATTGAAGCAATTTCAGCTTGATACCTCCACGCGTTCCTGAGAAAAAGGGTCTTGACAGACAGACAGACAGACAGACAGAGGGACGGACAACAAAGTGATCCTATAAGGGTTCCGTTTTTTCCTTTTGAGGTACGGAACCCTAAAAAGAAAAAAAAAGTTGATATGTCAACAATTACATTATGTCAAAAAATAAAAAATATAAAACACTTTTGACTGACACTAACGTACTTTGTGTGTACTTTGCGTGTTTTGCCTTCTAGGAACCCCTCCACTAACACTTAAACTTTATGGTATGGTATTAAAGTTCAAATTGAGTTTTAAATGTTGTTTTTAGACTTTTCAGGCAATTTTTTAAATTTTTCTCTCCATAAGAACCATCTTCGTACTTCAAGGAATATTATAAAAAAAAAGAATTAGCGAAATCAGTTCAGCTGCTCTCGAGATTTGCGCTTAGCAACACATTCAGCGATTCATTTTTATATTATTAATATTTTTTGTCTACAGGCTATAATGTGCTACACGCCGAAGTTCCTATGGGACGCATTCGAGGGTGGCCTCTTACGGACCATCGTGATGGGCCTCAATATTGGCGTTTGCGACCAGAAGGAGAAGGAGAAGAAAAAGGACGCCATCATCGGCTACCTCATCAGATACGAGAGGGTGAGTGCAAAGTTACATCTTTTTGAAGCCGATGATTGTTTTTTTTTTATGAAACTGAAGTGACAAACGAACTTACAATCAACTTATGTATGCATTCGCGGACTTTTAGAACTTTTCAAGAGGAACGATTCAGCCATACATTATTTTCGTGCAACTATAACTAATGACACGGCGTACGCTGTGGAAGCTCTCAATAGGCACACCTTTTTCTGACTTAGCGTACGAATATTATCATAACTTTTGACCATAACATATATACATACATAATATAGCCTGTATCCAACTGGAATAATGTAGCTTTCAACTAGTGAAAGAATTTCTCGAATAGGTGCAGTGGTTTCGGAGATTACCCTCTATATTTTTTTATAGGATAAGGTCGGGAAACGAGCACACAGTCCAGCTGATGGTAAGTGGTTGCTGCGGTCCATAGACATCTACATCTATCCTCAATTAAGAATCAGAATGCAGATGCGTTGTCACCATTGAGAATTTAGATGGAATGACTCGTTTCCAGTAAAAAGGGGCTTTATACTATATACACAAACTCACGAAATTTGCACTCTCTCTTTATAATATTAGTTTAGAGTACAGATAATAAGTGATGAGAGAAAATCCTTCCCTTTGAAAGACGCGGACAATAACTGCTCATTCAGACCCAAAAACCGGTTGTTTGTCTTTTGGCACAAATATGATGTTAAGTCGGAGAAACCATATAATTGTTATTCATAGGTTACGTTCTGGGCACTACCCCAATAAAAAATTTGTATTTTTAATGAAAAAAGCAGACTCGCCCAATTGCGATATTTGTCATATTATAGAAGATGTCCAACATATGCTAGCAGAATGTGTCAAATATCAAAGGGAAAGGGAAAATCTGGTACAAAAATTTAGTATCAATTTGTGTGAAACGGGTTGGTTTTTGAGTATACTTTCGGAGCCACACTCAGCGGTAGCAAAATCAGTCAGTTCCATATTTTTACCACATTGATTGCCCCTTTCCAAATAGCATTTGTGAAACTGGAACAAGCTAGGTTACGATAAGGCTGACATATCCTTGTAGGATAAAAGCCTTTTTAAATAAAGATAGATAATAAAAAAAAAAGTCGGAGATTAGATAAAATCCGGGATGTTTGACTCTGCAGTTTAGTACTCTGGCATTGACGCGAAAATCAATATTTACCACAAAATTATATCTATCATGATATTTCATCAATGTTTCAAACATAAGTCGGCGTATACGTTTTCATATTGCGTAGTTATTTACTTATTTAAATTGCGGATCGAAATTCACTGTCGTGTAGATGTGTTATATTATGTCACTATTGTAATCCTTGCAAACAAGATGTCCGCAGGTTTTATTTCCTTATGGGCGCTTTGAAGCACTTGAAATTTTAGTTTTATTAATGTGTAGTATTCACGTTAATATATATGTAAGAATTTATTTGCCTTGTTATGGTAGAGCCGTGGTAGCTCTGAGGCCAAACACTCAATGTAAATTTTACAGTATGCTAGCACTCGGGTTCGATCCCCGCCGGCACCAATGAAATCGTTAATTGCAATTTTAAGTGTTGATTTACCACGTGCACGCGGTGACGGATACATAGTGAGGAAATCTGCATATCTAAGAGAAAAAAAAGAAGACGTGAAGCCCGTTAACGCACTTTGTTGTGACAGATAAGTGAACAATTACCCTAAAACCCTCTCAGAAATGGGAGGGGGCTTGTGTCAAGCTGCTGCTATATTATGGTTGAACACGAATGAAATGGCGTAGGACCACGCTCTCACAAAATAGCAGCGTAAAATGGCGTGAGTGTAGAGAACCGGAGACCCTTACTACTGGATAAGAGGCATTCCATCTTAGTCCTCAGGGTTGGCAGCGCATCTTCATTTTGATTATAGTTTGAGCATAAATGTGTATGTTTATGGGCCGCAGCATCCACTTCCCGTAATAATGCCACATCGGAAGACCATAATAGCTGGACAAAATTTAAAAATGTCGGGATTTTGGGGTTGCTGTCAGGAGAAATAAATATGAAAAACAAAAATGTATTTACAATAAAAAGTTAATTTTTGAAATTACATAATAGGCTACAAAAAGACTAAACATTGTTAACACAACTGATTTAAGTACACTTAATTTTTAGGTTTCCACATGTATTTGGCTCTCGACATTACTGAGTCCAACAATTTGGATCTTTTAGTAAATATTCACAAAAGATAAAAATTTCAAATTTAAACAATTTACTTCATTCTAATTTCTAACTCAACTAGCTTTAATTAAATCAGCTAGGCAGCTATAATGTGAAAAGAAGTTTGTCTGGAGATTTTGAGTTTTGTCGGGAGTCTGGAGATTATTTAAAATGTCGTGAGAATCCAGACAAATCCCGACCATCTGGCAATCCTAACTCACCACCGGGTTGACTGTGTGCTCGTTTGTTACCCTTATTCTATTTAAAAAAAGTGGGACGTTTATATAGGTCGTAACTTTTATGATTGCATTGTGGTGTGGTGTGCACTACTAATGGTAAAGTAAAGTAAAGTTGCAGCCTATTTACGTCCCACAGCTGGGCACAGGCCTCCTCTCATTTCTGAGAGGGTTTTAGGGCAAGGAAATGTCCGCCGCGCTACCCCAATGCGTGTTGGCGAACTTCACATGTTTTCGAAATATTTTTTTTCTTATTTGTCAGACATGCAGGTTTCCTCACGATGTTTTCCTTCACCGCAGAGCACGTGGTAAATCAGCACTTAAAATTGCAATTAACAATTTCATTGGTGCCGGCGGGGATCGAACCCGGGTTGCTCGCGTACTGTGAAGCTTACAGCGAGCGCTAACCATCTAAGCTACCACGGCTCGATGGTTACTACTACACTACTAATGGATCCACAAGTTATTAATTTATTGTTTTTTTTAAATGTGTAATAATGAGAAAACGTTGTCTCTGTAGTTATGTCATCAGTTTAGTTGACGTTTTATCCAGATGTAAGACATTTGAAGTTAGTTTATACAAATATTTTTACCCTGCACAAGTCCGCTGCTGAACATAGGTCTCCCCCAAGGAATGCCACAAAGAAAGGTGTTTTTAAATAATCCAGTTAAATTATTCAACTATTAACACATTTCTTTAAGAAACTATTTAGTAGATAAAAGCGACGGCGTTGCAGTGTCGCGAAAACTAATGAGGGTTGAAGAAGCCAAAGTAGTCCGTCTGGGTCTGAACAAATCTGGTCGTAACTTACGAGGTTCATTTTAAGCAACGTCTTATATTGATTTTTAAAATATTGCATAATCCCTAAACATATCGTTTTGGTTGTTAAAACAAATATTTAAAATTACGTACGCATAGTTAAAAAGAGTAGTTTATAATTAGTTTTAGGTATCCATTTTAATAAAAAAGTCCCAGGAAAAATATGCGAACTAACGTGTTAAGTATGGAATTTGGCAGGCGATATACATACATAGTTCATAAACTCTCATGACTGACACCCAGAGATATCTACGCAACATGTTCGTCAGTTAGGGGTACACTTAACTTGGTCCTTCTTCAACATATTGCAAATTTGGTTGATAAACTTCAGTCTAAGGATCTGTCGACTCTGCCACTCACTTTAGCATACATTTACTTTGTCACACATACTCCTTTAATCTTTCTTTTTAATCGTATTTCTTTTCCTCCTCTTCTACATGTTCAAATCACCGAAGCATTCCTTTCTTAATCCTGATTACATATTGCAAACCACACTTCTTTTGTTACACAATTTCACACTTTATAGTCTGTTCATCTATTCACTTCTTCCACCTCAACTCACACATCAATTGCTGTTGTCCGGCTTATAGGGTAAGAGAGGCAGTAGAATTTCAGTCTGTGAGTTAATCTAAATGCTTAGTGTTCACGACGCATGTGTGACCTCCTTTGTAAGAAATTGGTCGCGTGTGTCCATGGTCTACAATAGTCGCTTACATTAGGTAGACGGTTAGTACAGTTGTCACCTAATTATTATGTACTCAAGATATTATCTGTTCTTTTTGTTAAATGTATATGATATTTTCGCTCAGTACACATAATATATTATTTGAATCGTCCAAAAGATAATTTGATAGATGAACAATTGAGGTCGAAACGCATACTAAGTGATCGACGCGTCGTCAGGAACCTATGGAAGAGTCGTGAGCGTGCAAGGCTTGACTAATGCGGACGTGAGTTCAGTGCTTCTAAGAATTACGCCTGCTTTGTATGCGACAGTTAGCTGAGAAAGGTTTTAGCTTTTAAAATAAAACTGAAGTGTAGTTTTAACGCTACAGTACCGCACTTGCATATTGCACTGAATGGAGACTGCCTTGATATATTTTCAGAAGTGTCATTTTTTAGAACTCTTTCTGCCTACGAGTCAGTATGGGCCGATACCACCGTCTTACCTATCTTGATGTTTAATTAAGTTAGGTTAGGTTAGTTAGTTAGGTTATGGATGCCATACACGATCCAGTTTACCGTCAGGTTTGCAGCGCGCTTGAAGTGGTGTCAAGTTTTCAGTGCATCCATATAGGCAACTCACGTTCAAGTTCGCCGTCAAGTTTGCATGATGCCGCATCAGTTCAACCATGGCGTCTCTCGCTTATTTGCGCCCACTACCGTCATGTATATTTAACCGCTCATACACACGTTCAACTTTGCATGACTCTGCCAGCTTGATCAAGTCGGCAGAATCGAAATTAAATTTTTGCTTCAAGTAGACTTGTCATGCACACTGATAGCCATACACCGTCAAGTTTACCGGACGCCGCTTCAAGCGCGCTGCGAACTTGACGGTAAACTGGACCGTGTATGGCATCCATTAAAGAGACAAACCACTCATGACGTCACCTACTGGTGCGTTGACACTTAACATAGTCTTTTAGACATCGCACCTATTTCTTGCAGTGTGTGTATTACTGTCAGAATACGGACTAGCGTCTGAAGGGTATGGAAAGCCAGAATAATTGCTGGCTTTGAGGCTTTCCTTCTCAGTTTTCAGAGGTGACAAAAAAACTTATGCCAGTGTTATAAATGGCAATCACAAACACGTCTACACCCTAAATATAAAAGGACTGTTGTATGATGGCGGCGTAGGACAACCCCCAAGGCCTTGGAAGGAAAAGGAGAGATCTCCCGCCAGGCAAGGTGTTCAGGCCGGGGAGCAGCCAACTCTCCCTGTAGTAGTACAGAGCTATTCAGTGTATTATACCACACGTTTTACGTGGTAGAGCAGTGCTGCAGCTATATTAATAGTATAGTTGTAGCACGAATGGGTCGGCTCGACCGGGGAAGAACCACGCTCTCACAGAATACCAGCGTAAAATAGCAGCTTAATGCTGCTATGTTTCGTATGGTGAGTGGAAGAACCGGAGGCCCTTTTTACTGGAAAAGAGTCATTCCATTTTAGTCCCAACGGGTGACAACGCATCTGCATTTTTATTCGCAAACGAAGATTTTTTTATAGGATCGGGTGACAAACGAGTACACAGTCCATCTGATGATACTATACTACTAATATAGCTGCAGCATAGCTCTACCACACATAAAAAGATGAATGAAATGAAATGATGACGAAGATAGATGTAGATGTCTATGGGCCACAGCAACCACTTACCATCAGGAGGACTGTGTGCTCGTTTGTCACCCTTATTCTATAAAAAAAGTACTTCGGAACTTTGATAGCGTGATTTAGGCGCGACGACAGCGCCGCAACATATCCATCGCCTAGATTCGTCCCGTGGATGTCGTAAGAGGCGACTATTGGGAATGTCGGGATGTTGCTCCGGTGTAATTTCCTCGTTTATGCCAGACGCCGGCGACGGCCAGCAGCATTCAAGAGACGCCTGGTGCTGCAATTATCAGTTCGCCTGTCAGGCGTGACGGTTAAGGCTCATACTCTCTACAACAAGGGAGGCCCTTTCAGCTATGGATTATAACGGGTTGATGAAGAACAAACACGACTTAGTAGCCGGTCTGACTGCTTTGTCTTTGACTAGTCCATTACTGTTACTAGTGCTATAAGCCCATTCTCAGTCCACTGGTGAACTTAAATCTACCCCCATAGACTGCCACAAAGCACGGTCCGGAGCAACCTGCATCCATCGACTGCCTGCGTGTTTAGCTCATCAATATAATACAACGTCTCCGTGGCGCAGTGGCTAAGCAATGAGTTGGATCGCTAAGGGTTCGAATCCCGCACGGAACAAGTATTTGTATGTCCTATAAATAATTGTTTCGAGTCTGAACGTTTGTATTTGTGCAATTTACATTTATATAAACTGCCCTCACGATACAGGAGAAAGTCCTAGAGTGGAGGTAACGTTTTTAGAAGAAAAAAAAATGATAAGAAGTGTCTCTATATTTGTAATTTGATATATTACCAAACTATATCCCTCCATTGGACCGTAGCGAAAAAGAGATCGTTTCCGGGTATATTATATTACTCTGTGAAGATCGTCAAACGCCCGCAGCAGCGAACTAGTCTAGGTTTTTGTGTGCGGTCGTCGGCCACAAGCGATAAGTAACAGATCGTTATGATTGGGCAATCGATTGCGCAACTTGCGCCGCGATTTCCTGTACATCGACCCTCGTATTGGATCCAGGGCTTATTAACTGTATGTCCGCTTTTAATCTATACAAATAAATAAAATTGAAGTGTCTGTTTGTAATGTCAAAATATCAGCTTTTTACTAAATGCATACGAAAGTATATACGGTACCTATAACAAAAACAATTTTTAAAATTTTTGTCTGTCTGTCTGTCTGCCTGTTTGTTCCGGGTAATCTCCGAAACGGCTGGACCGATTTCGACGGGACTCACTGGCAGATAGCTGATGTTTTAAGGAGTAACTTAGGCTACTTATATTTGAGAAAAAGTATTAGGGTTCTGAGCAATATAATTAAAACTCTAAATTACACGCGGGCGAAGTCGTGGGGAGCAGCTAGTATATTATAAAGCATAACAATTAGTTTAGATAGAAGTAATAAGTATTTTAAAAAATAAAATTTAACTTTAATTTGGAATTGTGCCTAACAAGTGCTTGCGAAACTTGTACGAGAAACCAAAATATATCTCAATATATATCAGTCCGGGTACTGACCCCATTATAAAGTTAACCTAGCTACAGGAGAGTTGTTACTAAGCACAGTCATACGAAATGGAGGGGTAAATGGATGAGAAGGAATGGGAGCTCGCGGGAGTGTCGTGGGCATTCTAAAGCCACAATTCTTTACAGGGATTGCTCTACTAGTAACTAAATTTGACAAAGGGTGTTGAAATGGTTGTTTAATTCACAGCTTGTATCATTCCGATACCATTAAACAGTTTTTAAAAAAAAATGAAAATATTAGTTATTGTTGAATGTTCTGTATATTTTTTGTTCCGATCCTAGCTTCAAACTCCTGTCTAAATGCCTTTCATCACACTAAGGTGATTCATAAGGCATGTGCGAGATAAATACAAGTTTTTGCTATAAGTAGATTACAAATCCTGTTTGGGAAAGCGGGGGAATTTCTCGCTCCGGTTATATTACTGCTATCCACGAATCACAAACCTGCTTCTGTTATCGATTTGTATAGAACTATTAGGGTGGGGATAGTTGGGGAACGTTTAGAACGGAAGTGATATTAAAGTTTTAGTTTCGTTGTTCAGTTCTTATCAGCACGGTAAGCAGTCAACAGTCTCCTGCTGGACATTGGCCTTTCCTGGTTTTTTTTTATAGAAGAGGGTGACAAACGAGCACACAGTCCACCTGGTGTTAAGTGGATTCTGTGGTTCATAGACATCTACATTCTACATCTATCCTCGATTAAGGATCAAAATGCAGATGCGTTGTCACCCCAGAGAACTAAGATGAAGTGCCGGTAAAAAGGGTCTCCGTTTCTCTACATTCACCATACGGAACACTGCAGCATTAAGCTGCTATTTTACGCTGGTATTCTGTGAGAGTGTGGTCCCAATTTGCGTGTCCTGTTATTGGAACGATTGTTTTAATCCTCACGCTTGATAGCTGGATTGTCTATCGCAGTACCGAACGTCTTGCACTCTAGACTAGAATGTTTATATCTTAATACTAGCTGTGCCCCGCGGTTTCACCCGCGTCATCACGTGTCCGAGGTGCGCGACATGACCTAGTTCAAGCATTTTATAACGGCTGGGGTTTAAGCGTCGTTCGCGCGCCCAGCCAAGTATTGAATTATTTTAATTTTACATTATCTCTTAAACTATGCGTCCAATAACATGATATAAAGAACAAAGTTTATCTTCATAAAATTGTTTTGATGATGAAGTAATTTTCGTTCGTAAGAATAAATACGCCATGCCTAATAATAACGCTCATAAATCACTTTTAAATTTTTAATATTTTTTGTCACAAAATACCAAATTATGGCTTATGTATAAGAAATAGACATATGCTATCGCGGACTTTTTTTTAGACGGAGTAAAGGTCTATATTTTTCTAGAACATTGTATTTACGTATCCCTAACGATAACACCAGCGTACACGGATAAATCATTTCGGGAGTGCTTTTTCTTCTGACTTGCTTAACAAATATCCATATTTAAGGCTAGCTGAGTAATATAGCTTACTGTTAGATAGTCTATACTACTCCATATGAATCTGGCTATAATATACAAAAAGAATTTTTCAAATCGGATTGGTAGTTCCAGAGATTAGCGCGTTTAAACAAACAAAAAAACTCTTCCGCTTTATTATATTAGTATAGATATTTAAGGCTGTGTAGTGGTGGTGTAAGAATATCCAATATCGCATATCATCCCGTAGACGTCGCAAGAGGCGACAGGGAGTAACTAAACTGGTAGATGGGCACCAGCATCTTTCTGATAACAGCTGTAAAAAAATCTGCGGTTGCCAACCCGTAGGCGTATTACGTATCTTGCAGAAGGCTAGCGATAGCGAACTTAGAACAATAATTGCTGATAAATCGCAGATTCGTATTACCTACCAGCGATAACCAAGCCCTAGCTAACTGGCGACCACAAGGCAACGCTGTCGCTAGTTAGCTTGGTTGTCGCTGATTTAGCAAGATACGTAATTCACCCCTTGTCATGCGTGGCAACTACGGCAAATTTTGAACAGTGGTAGAGCCACGCGGCAGCTTTTTCTGTCGCATGGATGGACCGGCTCGAACCGGGGTGGTACCACGACCTGACAGAATACCAGCGTGAAGTAGAGGTTTACCTCTGCGTTTCGCTTGGTGAGTGCAGGTGGCCGGAGGCCCTTTTTACTGGAAATGAGGCATTCCATCTTAGTCCTCACGGGTGACAACGCATCTGCATTTTGATTCGCAAACGAGGATAGATGTAGATGTCTATGGGCCGCAGCAACCACTTACCATCAGGTAGACTGTGTGCTCGTTTGTCACCCTTATCCTATAAAAAAAAATTTCACCCCTAAGAGGCAATCTATGGGGGAAGCCTATGTTCAGCAGGGAACTTTAATAAATCGACTAATGGATGGATGAACATTTAAGAAATACATTCGAGATCATTTTCTAAAACTGCTTTACAACTGCTAAGTTCCGTCATCATTAGTATATTACGTATCTTTATGTATCTTGTATTATATTATATTTTCTTATAATATATAAATTTATATACTTGTGTATATTGATATATGTATGTGTGTGTGTGCGTGTGTATATGTGTGTATATATGAAAATGTATGTATAATATGTATATGTATATGTGTATGCATATTTCTTTGTAACCGCATTCGTAGTTATATCGCTGCCTCAAAGTTGACTGGCAGAGAATGCTTTTAGCATTAAGTCCGCCTTTTGTTCCTTTACTTAATGTTTAAGTTTCAATAAAGTTTAAATAAGTGAATGTATAGAAGATAATCTACCAGGAGCACATGACCCACTGAGAGGTGAAATTATTAAATCAACAGTAACATTACAACTATGACAAAATATCCTCTATGACTCTATGAGTCAATATCTATGTGGGAGGCCTATGTTCAGCAGGGGACTTTAATAGGTTGTTACTGTAACGGTAATATATTTATGCGGTGTGAGAGAATCCATCATCCCATTTCGTCTCATGGCGTTCGTCAGAGGCGACAATGAGAAATGACAGAAAATTAAGTAAAGAAGCATTCAATCTCAGTCCTCAGGGGTGACAATGCATCTGCATTTTGATTCTTAATCGAGGATAGATATGCATGTCTATTAGGGCCACTGCATCCACTTACCATCATGTGAACTGTTTCGTCTTTAGTCATCCTTATTCTACAAAAAATTACCCTTGAAAATAATAAAAAAAAATATGTGTAAAAATTACATAAATACATAGTTTTTGAATAGAACTCAATTGCAACAATTTAAGGAGTATGCCAGTAACATTACGTAGGATTACTTACTATCAAGTAACAAAATGCCTTCGTATCAGCTCGGTGCTTAAGTCGAATAACGCAGTCGCGTCGTCTGAAGCCTGGCTTAATCCTTCACGTATCGGGCGGTGGATAGGTGATCGAGCTTTATAATATACCGGGCACAAGCCTTTGTGTTTAAAAGAAAAAGATGTTTATGTATGTAGAATCGATCCTTTAAACAAAAGTGTAATTTGTTTTGTAGGTGCAAGATTTTATTGTTAAGTAGCGACCCGCCTCGGCTTCGCTTGGACAGGATGTATTAATGTGGCGTCATTTACATTTGAGATAATAACTATTTATTTTATAGAGTTTTCGTGTTATCAAAAAAAAAACCTTCAAGTCCCCTTCAAAAGGGTTCGAATTTTGGTTCGGTCAAAAAAAGCTGGCTAACCAAGCGAAGCCGGGGTGGTTCGCTAGTGAATATTTTTAAAAAGAACAGTATCAGTCGGTTAGTTAGTTTAATATTATTCATACACATTCACATTACACTATAATATCACGATACAAGCATATCAAACCATAATACTAGAGTAAATAGGAACAAATTGTTCCATTCATAAGTGTAACCTGTGGTGAATGAAGTTTTAGTATGCTATTCATGCGAGGCATGCTAACACGCTTGACCCAGTTTATGAATGTTCGTAGATGTACAGATTGGTCTTCACTTCCAGTGAATGAAAGCCTGGCTACTTCTATATTTTTTTTAACTGTATTCGGAATAACAGACAATGGTACAGTATAATTTTATCACTAAAAGTCGTTATCCACATTGTACTCTAGGGTTAGTGTAAGTACCTAATATTAAAATTAAAGAACAATGGCAGCAAAATAGTTGACAAAAATTATTGCGTCTAGAAATAAGTTATATATAAAATGAGTTTTATTATTTTTCTATGATTTTTCAAATAAAAATATATTTTAATTAAAGCCACAGAAAAAAAAATTGGGAATAATCCTTTTTGTACAGTTTTTCTTTAATAAAACTTTTAAACTTGTTTATTGACAAACTTTGAATATGTTCTGGGATTTTGTTGTAAAAGCGTATACATTGATTGCCCCATAAATTAATTACTGATTCTGTGGAGTCTAGTAACTGGCATTATACAAGCTTATGTTTGTTCCTAGTATTTAAAGTATGCACATCCTTATTCTTATTAAAGCTATTTATGTTTTTATGCACATACATTACATTCTCATAAATATATTGCGATGCCAAAGTTAATATGTCTATTTCTTTAAATTTTTCTCTGAGGGACTCTTTACAATTTAGGTTGTAAATCGCTCGTACGGCTCTCTTTTGCAAAACAAATATAGCTTCAATATCAGTCGCATTACCCCATAGCAAAATTCCATAAAACATTACGCTATGAAAGTAACTAAAATACACTAATCTAGCTGTCTCAACATCTGAGTGAGACTTCTAATCTTTTTTACAGCATATGCTGCAGAACTAAGTCTGCTTGCTAATTTAGATATATGGGGGCCCCATTGAAGTTTCGCCTCAATAGTAATACCAAGAAAAACAGTGGTATCCACAAGACTCAACTCCTCCCCATTTAACAGCACATTATTATATTTGGCTGTGCATGAGGGGGTGTTGTTTCCGACACTCATGTTCGGAAGTAAAAGTTGGGTATGGCAGAAGAAACATGAAAGCAGAATAAATGCAGTTGAGATGAATAGGAGTTAAACTGAGTGACAGGATAAGAAATAGTGAGATAAGGAAACGTTTTGGTGTTGAAAGAAGATGTAGTGAAAAAAATTTCTCAATTTTTGTCACTACATCTATCATCTAGGTATGCTGAGATGGTTTGGCCATGTCGAGAGAATGAATGAAGAACGATTGACGAAAACAGTGTATAAGGCGAGTTTGAATGAAACTGTTGGAAGGGGTAAACCTAGGCGGACGTTTTTAGACCAAATCAGGGACGTCTTGAAAATAGGCCAGGTCAAGAGTACCCTAAACCGTAGAGCATGTATGAAGGGAATAATGAAAGTGGACGAAGCGAAACAAGTATGTAAGGATCGTAGCAAGTGGAAAGAAGTGGTCTCTGCCTACCCCTACGGGAAAGAGGCGTGATTATATGTATGTGTGTATATTTGTATATTTATGCAATTCATCAGAAAAAAAATTCTTCGAGTTTTGGTAGGTATAGTATTTAAATAAACTTATGACTAATAACTTGTATTACTCAAGCGTTTTTCGGAGGTATACCCGAAAAAAACCACAAAACTGAATATTAATACGCAACCGCTGCCATTGCTTGGCAACCGGAAGACAAAACCTAACACAAAAAAAAAACAAAAAAGAATCAGCTTTTATACGATTTTCAACTTTAACACTTACACTTTGAAGTGTAAATTGGAATGATAAAGTATGAAACAGTGACATTAGAAGTAATGAAATTCGATTTTGATAGCGGTGTGTAATTTTTGACTTACATTTTGTTTTCGCAACTTAGATCTTGTGTCTCTAACCTGAGTTCTAAAATTGAAAAATTGCTAGAGTTTCTTTGACATATGGCAGTTTCCTGTACGGCTTGTTCGCGGAAGACCGGCGCGAGTCGTTTTACATCGAATGAGTTTCCGATATACTTACATGTTTCGATTAAACTGTAAGGTGATGCCTTGATAGCCCCGTGTGAACAGATGTCGGTTTATAATGTGGCTTTTGGTTTTTCCTGAATCATCGAGTTAGCGCTAAAAACTACTTTTTGGTTAATGGTATTGGGGGTGTTGAGTTTTTTCCTGTGTCTGCAGTCGTTTTGAGGAGAATTGCTGGGAATGATGGGTTATGTCAGGCTCTCAACTATTAAAACCTATTGTAGACTACAGAAAGAATTACGGCACACCTTCATGACTTCACCAACGCTAGCCAAAAGATAGACAAAAATTTCCATTTTTCTTTGCATGACGCACCTTCGTGTGCGATCTTTATCGCAATCTGGGCAACGATTTAACCCCCACTCTAATCTTCTATTGTAGAAGATGAGGGTCTATATTATATAACGCATATATGAGATAAGTACAGGGAGTGGAAATATGTTTCAGCCCCAATCCGGAGTGAAGAGCGAGGGGATAGGAGGAATACCTAGCTGATGATGACCTCCTGTCGATCTTGTTAGGGTTTTTCCTTGGAACATAAGAAAATATTCAAACTAGTTTCATACTCGCATCAATGCGATTTTTAAAAGTCAGCAGTAAATTCTCGATAAATTTACATTAATGAATGTAAAACATTTACTAGCCATGAGATTTATAAATGTTTCAGGAAAAAGATCCCCCGCAAATATCACGCACTAATTCCAATCTATTATGAACAAATCCTAGTAATTAGGTCTAGCAAAAAGTAAGCTGGAGGCGAGAACATTAGGCGTGCATTGCACTATAATCAACGGGTTCGTATGAAAGCGTTTTTAGAGTTCAGTCAGTTTTTGGTCTACTCACGCCCTATATTGTAGATATTTGTATAATTTTAGATACTTGATATTATTTGTTGAGTTATCATAATAGGGAATTTGAATAGTTCAATTTTCAAAGACACAGGTACATGCACAGGATGTGCAGTTGTTGTAATGACTGCAATTGGACCGCTGTGATTGCAGGTTCAATCCGCGCTGTCGTGCATGACGAAAGGCTGGTGTACGAGTACGATACATGTATGATATATACTTAACTGACGCGAGTATAGTTAAATGATATTGCGTATCAGCTTCGTGAGTTTTCGGAACGGTATCATGCGATATATTAATTTTTACACACTACATTAGCTTTGCCTTTATGTATCCATGGAGTTTTGTAATACAGTATTCATACTTCCATGTGTTTGAATAATCTGACATTTTGTAGCCGTATTGAGTACCGATCACAGTATGTACGAGTATAATAATTTCATGACTATGATGACCTGGTTTTTTTTATACTCGCTTATAGCGAGTGCTTGAACTCAATCCCACCTGGTTTTAAGTGGTAATGAAGCCTAGATGGCAAATCGCACTGTCTCTTGCCTTAAAGGAGCTCCAGGCTGTAATTTGCCAATAATATAATATATTCTACAATTAAATTTTGTTTATTCGTATGTTATGCGCTGCCATACCGTTCATCAGATTGTGGTAAAACTTTGTCAACTTATTGCTTGCACTTGCGCGAAGGTTATAGGCATAGTACAATTAACTTACAGAAGGTGGCGCGAGTATCGCGTCATCAAATTTATTTGAACGGTTATATATCATTACGTCAATGATTGTAGAACAGTATAATTGTTCCAAATTTAAAACGATATTTCCACAATTATTTCTTCTGCGACAGCAACGCGCCGGGTACCAGCTAGTAATATAACAATATAACTCTTTCAAATTTAAAACGATATTTCCACAATTATTTCTTCTGCGGCAGCAACGCGCCGGGTACCAGCTAGTAATATAACAATATAACTCTTTCAAATTTAAAACGATATTTCCACAATTATTTCTTCTGCGGCAGCAACGCGCCGGGTACCAGCTAGTAATATAACAATATAACTCTTTCAAATTTAAAACGATATTTCCACAATTATTTCTTCTGCGGCAGCAACGCGCCGGGTACCAGCTAGTAATATAACAATATAACTCTTTCAAATTTAAAACGATATTTCCACAATTATTTCTTCTGTGGCAGCAACGCGCCGGGTACCAGCTAGTAATATAACAATATAACTCTTTCAAATTTAAAACGATATTTCCACAATTATTTCTTCTGTGGCAGCAACGCGCCGGGTACCAGCTAGTAATATAACAATATAACTCTTTCAAATTTAAAACGATATTTCCACAATTATTTCTTCTGCGGCAGCAACGCGCCGGGTACCAGCTAGTAATATAACAATATAACTCTTTCAAATTTAAAACGATATTTCCACAATTATTTCTTCTGTGGCAGCAACGCGCCGGGTACCAGCTAGTAATATAACAATATAACTCTTTCAAATTTAAAACGATATTTCCACAATTATTTCTTCTGTGGCAGCAACGCGCCGGGTACCAGCTAGTAATATAACAATATAACTCTTTCAAATTTAAAACGATATTTCCACAATTATTTCTTCTGTGGCAGCAACGCGCCGGGTACCAGCTAGTAATATAACAATATAACTCTTTCAAATTTAAAACGATATTTCCACAATTATTTCTTCTGTGGCAGCAACGCGCCGGGTACCAGCTAGTAATATAACAATATAACTCTTTCAAATTTAAAACGATATTTTCACAATTATTTCTTCTGTGGCAGCAACGCGCCGGGTACCAGCTAGTAATATAACAATATGACTCTTTCAAATTTAAAACGATATTTCCACAATTATTTCTTCTGCGGCAGCAACGCGTCGGGTACCAGCTAGTAATATAACAATATAACTCTTTCAAATTTAAAACGATATTTCCACAATTATTTCTTCTGTGGCAGCAACGCGCCGGGTACCAGCTAGTAATATAACAATATAACTCTTTCAAATTTAAAACGATATTTCCACAATTATTTCTTCTGTGGCAGCAACGCGCCGGGTACAAGCTAGTAATATAACAATATAACTCTTTCAAATTTAAAACGATATTTCCACAATTATTTCTTCTGCGGCAGCAACGCGCCGGGTACCAGCTAGTAATATAACAATATAACTCTTCCAAATTTAAAACGATATTTCCACAATTATTTCTTCTGCGGCAGCAACGCGCCGGGTACAAGCTAGTAATATAACAATATAACTCTTTCAAATTTAAAACGATATTTCCACAATTATTTCTTCTGTGGCAGCAACGCGCCGGGTACCAGCTAGTAATATAACAATATAACTCTTTCAAATTTAAAACGATATTTCCACAATTATTTCTTCTGTGGCAGCAACGCGCCGGGTACCAGCTAGTAATATAACAATATAACTCTTTCAAATTTAAAACGATATTTTCACAATTATTTCTTCTGTGGCAGCAACGCGCCGGGTACCAGCTAGTAATATAACAATATGACTCTTTCAAATTTAAAACGATATTTCCACAATTATTTCTTCTGCGGCAGCAACGCGTCGGGTACCAGCTAGTAATATAACAATATAACTCTTTCAAATTTAAAACGATATTTCCACAATTATTTCTTCTGTGGCAGCAACGCGCCGGGTACCAGCTAGTAATATAACAATATAACTCTTTCAAATTTAAAACGATATTTCCACAATTATTTCTTCTGCGGCAGCAACGCGCCGGGTACCAGCTAGTAATATAACAATATAACTCTTCCAAATTTAAAACGATATTTCCACAATTATTTCTTCTGCGGCAGCAACGCGCCGGGTACAAGCTAGTAATATAACAATATAACTGTTCCAAATTTAAAACGATATTTCCACAATTATTTCTTCTGCGGCAGCAACGCGCCGGGTACCAGCTAGTAATATAACAATATAACTCTTTCAAATTTAAAACGATATTTCCACAATTATTTCTTCTGTGGCAGCAACGCGCCGGGTACCAGCTAGTAATATAACAATATAACTCTTTCAAATTTAAAACGATATTTCCACAATTATTTCTTCTGCGGCAGCAACGCGCCGGGTACCAGCTAGTAATATAACAATATAACTCTTCCAAATTTAAAACGATATTTCCACAATTATTTCTTCTGTGGCAGCAACGCGCCGGGTACCAGCTAGTAATATAACAATATAACTCTTTCAAATTTAAAACGATATTTCCACAATTATTTCTTCTGTGGCAGCAACGCGCCGGGTACCAGCTAGTAATATAACAATATAACTCTTTCAAATTTAAAACGATATTTCCACAATTATTTCTTCTGCGGCAGCAACGCGCCGGGTACCAGCTAGTAATATAACAATATAACTCTTCCAAATTTAAAACGATATTTCCACAATTATTTCTTCTGTGGCAGCAACGCGCCGGGTACCAGCTAGTAATATAACAATATAACTCTTTCAAATTTAAAACGATATTTTCACAATTATTTCTTCTGTGGCAGCAACGCGCCGGGTATAGTGCCACCAACTTATCTGTTCAGGTGGACAAAATTGGAACTAAATCCGCCATGTTGACAGATGCCAGATTGCCAGATATGGAAAATTAAAATCACCAAATAATGTACTTGTGAAACATAGTAAAAAAAATATCTCAATTTATTGCAATTCATCTAAAGTACCTAGCTTTGTAGTTTGTGTTGCTAATGTCCTAATGCCCCAATTAATTGAAGATAGATTTCATAAAATTACACCGGTGCGGTGGAAAAACATTTATAATCATATAAAAAAAATTAAAATGAATACAGACTAAAAGATGCGTATTTAAATGAATCCTTTATTATAGAGCGTCAGAGCGATAGTAAAGGCGCTACCAGTGACTCAGAAGATGAATTATTGGAACCAGTAGCTAACGCGGGTACATTTTTCAAAACAGAAATTCCTGGAATTCGGCCGCTTGAACTCCGAGATCACGACCACAATTATTTTATAAAATATAAATAACATATATATAAATAATAACACTAATTCTCACTAATTTTATATATTAACACGAAATTTGTTTAATTTTATATCATGTGTAATAAATATGTAGTTACCTATTTCCTCGGTGAATTTCTTAAATGGCAATAGTAAGCACTCCACTAGCGACGCTGTCAACTGAACAGATAAGTTGGTGGCACTATACCAGCTAGTAATATAACAATATAACTGTTCCAAATTTAAAACGATATTTCCACAATTATTTCTTCTGTGGCAGCAACGCGCCGGGTACCAGCTAGTAATATAACAATATAACTCTTCCAAATTTAAAACGATATTTCCACAATTATTTCTTCTGTGGCAGCAACGCGCCGGGTACCAGCTAGTAATATAACAATATGACTCTTCCAAATTTAAACGATATTTCCACAATTATTTCTTCTGCAGCAGCAACGCGTTGGGTACCAGCTAGTAATTAATAAATGATTCCACTCCTTTGCTGTACGTATTACAAAAGACAAAGCAAACCGTTTGGTTCGAATGCGTGGAATATCGACAACAAAGGGGTGAAGACCCGCCGACCACTAGGTCGTACGACGTAAAGGCGAGGGAGAAATTAAAGCATGCTCACACTGTCCGAAATGTATCCTATAGAATACCAAGAGACTGGCTACTCCTTTTTTATAGTATAGGGTGACAAACGAGCACACAGTCCACCTGATGGTAAGTGGTTGCTGTGGCCCATAGACATCTGCATCTATCTTCGTTTGCTAATTAAAATGCAGATTCGTTGTCAGCCATGAGGACTAAGATAGAATGCCTCTTTTCCAGTAAAAAGGGTCTCCGGTTGTCTACACTCATCATACGAAACATAGCAGCATGGAGCTGCTATTTTACGCTGGTATTCTGTGAGATATTCCTTACCTCCTCAACTCTGATTGATACTTGTCTTGATCATCTTAAACTATTCCAACCTTCAATTTGTCTTCCAAACGAATAGCTTTGTCACGAGTACCTACTATTTGGAAGTTGTCTTGGTCGTAGGAGGAGGTCTCACGCCGAGCATGGTGTTCAGCCTCAGGAGCGGTCAATGCTTCAGTAGAGTTATAGATACAGAGCTTGTTTTATATATTATGCAAAGTTATTCGGATACTTCGCAAGAGTGATTTAGGTTATTACGTTACTTTATTATTATTATTACGTTCGGTATATTACCGCTATGTGGCGTTACGACAACGCCGCCATAAAGTCTTCGATCCGATATTTAAAAGTCCAAATTTCCCCATATCTCCTTGTTTTGATGTATATAGTTTAATTAAACTAATTTAAAAGGACTTTCTTACAACTTCGTCTGATATATCTCGTAAAGAAATGATGATATCGCCTTCAAACTGTATTTTTTTATAGAATACGGGTGGCAAACGAGCACAAAGGCCATCTTATGGTAAGCGGATGCTGTGGCCCATAAACAACCACATTCATCCTCAATTAAGAATCAAAATGCAGATGCGTTGTCACCCTTTTTTTTTTTTGCGGATGGAAAATCATCAAATGACGCCTTTCGCTCTGGGTGGAGCGGAAGGGAGTGTCAGACTTTTACTGACTAAAAACCATCCGTGTTCCTTCAGTGCCCTTACGTTCCGGAGCCGCGGTATCTCTTTCGAACAGCCCGCAGCCCCGGCAGGCGTTGGCCCTTGCGGGCCCCCTTCACGATGCTGACAGCTCTTTGAGGCGCGCGTGGAACAAAACGCGCCGTCGACACGGCCTGTCGTCGTTAGACGGACGGACGGCGAGCTACCCATTGCTCGCCATCCACAGGCCCGCGCCTACGGTGGCCGGGGGCCACGACGTAGCCCCCGACGCCCGGGGCGTCTCCCGCGGCGGCCGGGAAGGAAAGCTGCTGCTCTCTCCTTCTCCCGCTCCGCCACCTCCTTCGCTAGCATCACTGCTTCGCAAAAGGTGGTGACGGCATCCCATTCCGTCTCGCTCCGGACCATGGCTTCGACCAGGGCCGGACGCGAGAGGTCGCCGCCGCCTATCGCCGCTACGAGGACACGGCGGTGCTCCGCCCAAGCAGGGCACACCTCCACGGTGTGCTCCACCGTGTCCTCCGGTCGATCCTCGCAGTGGGAGCACCCGGGCGTTTCCTCCCGCCCGATTCGGTGCAGGAACCTCCCGAACACACCGTGTCCGGTGAGGACCTGCGTCAGGCGGAAGGTGAGGACGCCGTGGCGTCTCTCAAGCCACTCCTCAAAGAGGGGTCTTATCGCCGCTATAGTGGCGTGCCCAGCACGGGGTTGCGACAGTCGCTCTCTCCATGTCGCCATGAGATCATGCCGGAAGTCTGTCCGCTGCACGACAACTTGCCGCGGCAGCGGGGTTTCCCCCCGGCATAGTGCCTCCGTGCGCCATTCGTGCAGGCGCGTGAGGACTATCGCCTCCAGATCCCATGGCGGCAATCCGGCAAGGAGGCACGCCGCCTCGCGGGAGATCGTGCGGTAGCCGCGAACCATTCTCACGGCGACCACCCTTTGGGGCGCGTTCAGGTGGTGGACGGCAAGCCGCGCCAAACCACGCGCCCACACCGGGGCCCCGTAAAGGGCCATGGACCGCACAGTCCCCGCGTAGAGCCTCCGGCAGGAGGCGTTTGGCCCCCCAAGGTTCGGCAGGAGCCGCCTGAAGGCAGCCCCGGTCCGTTCCAGTTTGGGAGCCAAACGTCGGAAGTGCTCAACGAAGTTCCATCGGCCGTCGAGGACGAGTCCTAGGTACTTCAACGTCAACTCGACGCCGACGGATACCTCTCCTACCATCACTGAGGATCCCGGTGGTGGCCTGTTCCGAGGACCATGGAAGTGCATGGCCTCGGACTTGTGCAGAGCCACCTCAAGACCCAGCTGCCGGATCCTCTCAACGACTATCGCAACCCCGCGTGTCATATTTTCCGCCGCCGCCTCGTACGACCCCCCCTGTGCCAGTACCAGCGTGTCGTCAGCGTAGCAAACTACGCTGACGCCGGTAGGGAGGTCGGCGCGCAGCACCCAGTCGTAACCGATGTTCCACAGGGGCGGCCCCAGAACCGAACCCTGTGGGACACCGCACGACATCTCTCGCCGGTTCCACTCACCGTTGCGACCGGGGTAGATGACGGCCCTGTCCGTCAGATAGTCCCCGACTATACGACGGAGATAGGTCGGCACCCGGTGATACCGGAGTGCCTCCCTAATGCAGCTCCAGGGCATGGAGTTGAAGGCGTTGGCGATGTCGAGAGACACCGCCAAAACAACCCCCCCCCCCCTGGCCACTGCATCCCCCGTCGTGAGGGCTCTCACGCGCATGATGGCGTCCACCGTAGAGCGCCTCTTGCGGAAACCAAACTGGTGTTCCGCAAGATCCGGCCCCGTCCCCGCAAGGTGCTCGGCGAGGCGGTTTGCAATGACTCTCAAAGAGCTTGCCCACCTCGTCGAGCAGCACCACGGGCCGGTATGCGGACGGAGAGTCCGCAGGGCGCCCCGGCTTCCAAATGAGGACCAGCTTCCCCGTCTTCCAACGAAGCGGGAATTGGCCTCTCTCCAAGCATGCGCTTAGGAGCCCCTCCAGTCGGGGCCCGAGAGCCTCCGAGGCCAGGACCCAGGTTTTGCCAGGCAAGCCATCGGGTCCTGGGGCGGTATTCCTGGCCTTGAGCCTACGTACCGCCACTCTCAGGTCTACCCCGGTCCCTTCCGGGATGTCGTCGTCGTCGTCCTGGTGGTCCGCTTCCGGCACCGCAGGTGGCGGAGCCATAGGCGGGGGCGGATGTTCCCCTCGCGCAGGGAACAGAGCGCTCACCACGTCCTCCACGAGCTGAGGCCGGAGACTCTGCGTCAGCGGGGGGGCCCAGGTGCGGAGTTTATCCCGCACCATCTTGTAAGGGCGCCCCCACGGATCTCTGTCGAGAGTCTCCAGCATCTCCTCACGGGCCCGATCCCGGGCCCGCATGACAGCCTCCCGGAGGGCGGTCTTCGCCGCTCTGTATCCCTCGTACAGCTCCGCCTCAATGGCTGCCGCATTCGGTGGACGAATGCGGAGCCTGCGATGCCTGGCGTACAGGTGCCGCGCGGCGACACAAGCCTCGCGCAGACACGTCAGCTCACGCGACCACCAATACACCTGACGCCGGGCGCTTCCTGGCCGGACGCGGGGCATTGCCACGTCACATATCTCGGACATGGCCTCCTGGAACCACCCTGCCTCATCATTGACATCGGCAGGCCTATCCGGTGATGACACCCAGGCCTGCACGATCGAGGCTTCCAGGAGGAGCTCCCGGTCCAGCTGCTTCAGCGCCCAACGCGGACCACTCGGGGCCTGTTGGACTGGCGCGCTCGAGGGCTGGGTGGAGACGTCAAACCGGATGTACCGGTGGTCGGAGTAGGTCTCCACCCCCTCCATGACTCGCCAGTCAATGGCACGCGGCGACAGAGCGGGGCTAGCGAACGAAATGTCCACCACCGACTCGCCCCGCATCCGCACACACGTGGGGACAGAACCCCGATTTAGGACGACCAGGCCTGTCTCCAGAGCCCAGTCTTCCACCATCCTACCCCGCACATCTGTACGACGAGAACCCCAAGCCAAGTTCTTGGCATTGAAGTCCCCGAGGACAAGTACGGGGTTCCGACGACGACTGCTCTCAGCTCTGCAAGAGAGTTATGGAGCTCGGCGAGAGATCGGTTCGGGGAGAAGTACACCCCCACAACGACGAACTCCCCGAACCGTGCTGCTACGCACCCCTGACCCCTCCCGACACCTTCAAGGGTCGGGGTACCGGCGGCGGCCGAAGAAATGATGGCCACTGAGCCGTTAAGGTCCGCCACCCAGTCATCCCTAGGCCAGACAAAATACGGCTCAGCGACCACAGCGATGTTAATCGACCACTGCGCCATGCTCTGGAGCAACAGATCCTGAGCGCAGGCGCAGTGGTTGATATTCGCCTGGAGGAAGCTTAATGGGGCCGTTATAGGCATTCCATTTCAGCTTCCTCCACGGGGCGCCCCTCTGCGGGCGTCGGTGTCGCGGCGGCGGCGGCGGCAGCAGTGACAGCGGCGGCGGCGGCAGTTGCGGCTGCGGCGATGGCGATAGAGGCGGTGGCGGCGGAGGAGGGCCCTCCCCTACCCGCGGCCTTGGCCTTGGCGGGTGGCACGCAGACCCTGCTTCCGGCAGTGATCGACTGGCTTGCCGGCCGCCGCACATGCATCACAGTGCGGCGTGGCGCAGCAGGTCGCCGATTTGTGTCCGGGCTGACAGCAGCGGAAGCAAAGGCCACTGCGGTCAACCTCCGAGGCGCATTTCACTGACACGTGGTGTCCCACGAGACAGCGGTAGCACCTCAGAGGTCTGGGCACCAGCAGCTTAACCTGCGCTGAGACCCATCCCACCAGAAGCCTTCGGCCCTCCACTATGGCTTTGGCCGCCGTAACAGGGCAGCACACCGTGGCGGCATGCATACCCTGTTGGTCCGGGCGTATGGCGCCTGACCTGACCTGGTCAGTAGTGCACCCCCCGGACTTGGCGACGGCGGCCACCAACTCCTCCTCCGATACCGAGTTGTCCAGACCCATGATGCGCAGGTCTGCGCATCTGACGGGCCTGGACACTCGGGCCTCGTCCGCGTTCAGGGACGCTCTGAGCTTCGCAGCCAGAGCGGCCGCGGTCGCGCCACTGGATTCCCCGGGGATCTCCAGCATACGGGCCCCCGTCTGGGTGACTTTGAGCCGGAGGCCCCCGGTGATCCCGAGCTCCCCGAGATCCACCGCCTCTTTCGCCTTCGCGAGCAGATCGCGGTAGGTAACGCCCTTCTTTTCCGCGTCCGGCTGTAGTGTAATCACTACAGCTGCGGTCTTCGGGGCGCGGAGCCTAGCCGCGATCTTGCGCGCCCTGAACTGGCGCTGCCGCTCCTGCTCCTTGGCCTTTTTGGCTGCCTTCTTCCCCTTTTTTTTTCCCCGACAACCTGCCAACCGGCTTCAGCCGCGGGAGGTGTAGGGAGCTGGGGGGGCGGTGGCGGCGGCGGCAGCTGGCTTGCCGCTGGCGCTGGCCCATTCGCCGTAGGCACTGGGGCTGGCGCAGCCACCACCTGTGCTGCCGCCTTGCCCTTTTTCGCCTTCGCCTTGCCTCTCTTTCCCGTCGCCGGCTTAGCCGGAGCTGGTTCAACCGGTATCGGTTTTGCCGGGACCGGCTTTTCAGGAGGGGGAGGGGCAACTGCAGCCCCGTCCGAGGGCTGGCTGGACGGCCCCGGCCTGGATGCGGCAGCCGTGGCCGCCGCGTACGAGACCGTTGCCGGCCTCGCCGCCGTCTTGTTTGCCCCTAGGGGGGGGGGGGGGCGCAGGACGATGCCCTCCAGCACGGAGAACCGGTGCTGGAAGGCAGCCAGCTCCTGCCAGACCAGGTTCAGAACCTGGTTCTCCACCGGCACGGGCTGGCTTGGGCGCTGCGTCTGGGGCGCCGCGCGAGAGGCAGGCTCATGTAGACTGGCCAGGTCTGCGCGGAGCTTCTCATTCTCCTTCTGGAGAATCTCCATGGCGGATGTCAGGCGGGCCACGTCCGCCCGCAGCTTCGCCACCTCCTCCGCATTAGGCCCGACTCCAACAAAGTTGGCCTCTGCAGCCGCCATGATGGAGGCGGAGGCCGCGGGAATGGCCTTTAACTTCGAGGAGGCCTTTTGCTTGTGGGCCACGACCTTGATCGCGGCCTCCACCTCCTTTACGAATCTGGCCTTACGCTCCACCTCGGAGCCGCCAGTTGCATCTGTCTCTTCGCCTGAGACCCGAGCCGTATCGTCCGGGTGGCGCACCTCCTCGGCAAGCTTTGCCGCTCGTTCGGCCCTCTGATTGGCAGAGAGCTCCCTCCCCTTGCCTCTCAGCCCGCCCCGCCTGTTGGTGGGGATTTTCCGGGCCGAAACCTCCTCTTCACCGGATGCCGACCCCTGGTCGCCATCCCGCCTGGACCGCTTGCGGAAGAACTTGCTGATCTCCGCGGTCCCAGGTCCCACGTGTCGGGAGCTCTCTGAGCCTCCCACGCTGCTCGATGCGGCGTCGGACTCTGTCCCCGCATCGTTCCTCCTCTCCTCTACGTTGCCGCTGCCGGCGGTTTTGTTTTTTTGTATTTCATGTTCCATTTTTTGTACCCACGAGTATGGGAGTAATTAAAGGTCCACCTTGGCAGAGACCCCTTACCAAGGTATGCAGATTTAGAGGATTTATTACTCGCCAGGGGGTCTGCAGGTACCCTGGCGAGGAGCGCACTAGCGACTGATTTGTTCATAGAACCCCGTCAGCCATCCATCCCCTCGCGGTGCGTCGCCGCTTGAGATTCGGGGTAACTTTTTATAGAGGTTTTCTCCCTCGCGGTCCGGGCGGTTAAGCCAAGACCCTCGGTCCCAATCGAAGCCGCGAGACATGATCCACGACACTTCGATACTGGGATTACGAGACCGGCGGTGACAGCAAAGGATGAATCCTTCACTGTCTGCCCGGAGGCAGGGTAAGTGCACACCGAGCCCGCCCTCACTCCTCTGCTATGCCCTCTGCTGATCAGAGGGTCACGCAGTGGAACGCACCGTTGGTCCGGGACGGACCCCACCCATGTCAGAATAATTAGCCGCGGCAGTAACCTTCCCCAAGGAGTAAGAATTTCTTCTCATTTCTCGAGGAAGATTACTGCCGCGCCCAGGGTGCACCGGCCCAGTAGCTGCTCTTCCCTCCAGACGTATCGAGAGGGACCCGCAACTACCAGGCACACGTGGAGGACTTCTGACTTCGCACACCATGCGTTGTCACCCCTGAGGACTGAGATAGAATGCCTCGTTTCCAGTAAAAAGGGTTTCCGGTTCACACTCATACACTCACTATACAAAGCTCAGAAGTATTAAGCTGTTATTTTACGCTTGTGAGAGCGTGGTCCTACCCCGGTCGAACACATTCGTGCGACAACCATAATATAGCTGCAGCGTGGCTCTACCGCGTAAAAATAATTTTTAATTGTATTTTGATGTAAGATTATAATTTGTAAGAATCATATTTCGAGTTAAGTTTGCTGTTTTGCGCGTATACTAATATTAAAGAATAGCCAGTTAACATTTGCTTGTAAAACGAGAAAAATAAACTTAAACCATAGCACATATCCGATAATAGCTACGTATCTATCGATCTAGTGGGGTGGCTCATCACAGTAACACCAGGTGCACAGCCCTACAAAGCGCACATCTGCCGTGTGCTCTATTGCTGTGGGGTTCGAATAATGGTGTGACGTGTCGGGTTACATTTCTGAAGAGTTAAAGTTGTGCCCGTTTAAAAATTATGTTTTATAATGACTGGCTCGGCAGACGTTGTTCTGCCCTTTACGGTAGAATGCACTATGATTACTCCGAAATGTACAGTGAATCTCTATATTATTTACCGTGCAAATATAAAATTAATTAATATCTCTACCATCGGTCACTAATAAAAAAGTAGATACACAATCCCATGCATGCAAAAGTTCTCTAAAAACTGCCGCCAATTGTTTTTACTTAATTCTAGTTGAAATAAATATACATTAATGTAAATTCAACCTTAAATGCATTGTATTCACAAAGCTACGTACAAATTATAATTTAAAATTAAAAATTTTGTACAGCAGACTTCAATATAAGCGACTTCAATATAGGTTATTTAAGAATAATATCAATAACCATTGGTCTGACCTTGATCAAATTCATATGGGACCACACGAGAACTATCAGCTTTCATATAAAAAAAGAATCATCGAAATCGGTTCGCCCAGTACAAAGTTATGAGGTAACACACAAAAAAAAAGAACATACACTCGAATTGAGTACCGTCTCCTTTTTGGAAGTCGGCAGAAAAGCGCAAAAGCGTGTTAGAGTGGGCGCTCATTCGGTAAGGATATTTTTTGTTACTGATTGTGTATCTCGTTTTTTTTATTAATGATCGATGATCTCTACATTAGATCCACCTAGAGAGTTCGGATTTTGTGTTTTTTTATTTGGCACTCGAGTGATATTGTGACTATGTTTTTTTTATTTATTTTTTATGGAATAAAGCTAACAAACGAGCATACAGTCCACCTGATGGTAAGTGAACACTGTGGATCATAGCCATCGACATCAATTCTCGATGAAGAATCAAAATGCAGATGCGTCGTCACCCGTGAGGACTAAGATGGAATGCCTCGTATCCAGTAAAAATTGCCCCCGGTTCTCTACATTGAAGCATAAGAGTATAATATAGTAGAATGAATGTTGTAGAAATACGGTCATTATGAAGTACGTTAGGGGTTAAGGGTGACTGATAGTGTGATAAATTGTGTGATAAGAAAAAAAGTGTGTCAGTCGCCATTGACAGTCACTTTATTAACTTTACAGACAAGTGATTTTTATTAATTTTGTACTAAAAATTTTTAATTGACCACGTTTTTTATATTTTGTTTGTTTTTTCATAATAATAATCTTCCGTACCGAATTTAGGTCACGGCGGCCAGTCTCAACGGAGACTAGCCGTCGGCGTAGGACAAGTGTATACGCAAGCACAAGTGCACTCTCTATTCCATCACTCTCATAGTTTTTTATACGTGGTAGAGTCATGCTTCAGCGATATTAGTAGTATAGTTGTAGCACGAATGGGTCGGCTCGACCGGGGAAGGACCATGCTCTCACAGAATACCAGCGTAAAATAACAGCTTAATGCTGCTGTGTCTCGTATGGTGAGTGTAGAGAACCGGCGACCCTTTTTACTGGAAAAGAGGCATATCATCTTAGTCCTCACGGGTGACAACGCATCTGTATTTTAATTCGCAATCGAAGATAGATGTAGATGTCTATGTGTCACAGCAACCACTTACCATCAGGTGGATTGTGTGCTCGCTTGTCACCCTTATTCTATACAAAAAAAAGAAATAGTCCGATGGGACGGTAAACCGACACGGCCGGAGAGAGATCAGGCGCAGAACCAACGGCTTTACGTGCATTTCCGAGACGACAGGGTGACACCGCCAACTTTCTGACTTCGGGCAGCTACTGAGAATTTCTTGATGGAAAAACTCAATAACTGATTTTTTTGGTCCGACCCGGGACTCGAACCCGGGACCTCATGATCAGCAGTCGCACTATTACAACCACTAGACTAACGAGGTAGTCGTTTTTTCATATTCCTACTTTGTCATCCGATTCTGAGCTATGTTCAAAATTTCAAGTCTCCAGCTAGGTCTCCATAGGGAAGTGCTCGTTTGAGTTGCAAGATTCCACCCGTAACGACAGACAGATAGACAAACAAGGAAGTGACTGATTGAAAACGTGGTAATATAATTATTTTGATCTCACAGCTGTAATGTACATAGCTTAATGATGTGTTCTCGAATAAGTCTGTAAATCAGTGGTAGTCATGTGCTAGAAGTGTTTACAAACAAGACACATTTTGATAATTTGGCACTTTCCACCATTATTGATTTGAATGAACAAAAGTCCGATCATTTGACGGGTGGTGCCATAGTAAAACGCAATATGTTTCTCGAATGTAATAAAAACACAGTAATGAACTTGTATAAATCATAATTGTAGGTTGTAGGTATATCTAATATATAAAAAATTATTTCTGTTTGTTTGTATTTTATGCGCTGCCATACTATTCATCAGATTGCGGTAAAATTTTGTCAACTTATGCTTATACTTATATATATGCTTGCACTTACGCGATGGTTATAGGCATTGTACAATTAACCACTATCTATTAAAGTTGGCGCGCGTATGGTACCGACAAATTTATTTTAAGATGATATATCACTCAACTTCAATAAGTGTGTTATCATTCCTAATGAGGGCTAATAATCTTCCACTCACTAGATGTCGCTAGTAGCGACTGAGGTAAAGATTTTTGTTACACAGTGTCAGTTAATTAAGAAATTAGTTTTAAATAATAGTTTATCATTATCTAGAGTATTATATTAATATACAACACAATGCGTCAGTAGTTTGATTTTTAATTTTTTGCACATTATAACTCTTTTTTTAAAACGCAGTCTTTTAGTTATATTTACAGTTTGGTTTATTGATTTCTAATGTAATTAAAATAAAATATAACTAATAATACAGAAAGAAACCTGAAAGATTACATTTTAAGAAATTATCGTTCCCGCTATGAAATCTGTCAAATATTTTACCTCAGTCTAAAGTGGCGCCGCCCTGGTGGCAGAAAAAGTCGTGGATGCCCTCATTAAACAATATGTCTTCCAAATTTCAAATGATATTTCCACAGTAATTTTTTCTGCGGCAGCAACGCGCCGGTTACCAAGCTAGTATTCTATACGTATAAAATAAACATAATCCACTTACAAATATAAACAAGAGTCGGTTGCTTTAGTTCTCTAAATGAACAATGTCCGATGTTATTGTTAATCATCTTTTTGTTATGATATCATGTAACAAACTATAACATAATGTCATACATATAATGAAGGACAAATGAAACTGTCATATTTTGATACGTTACGTTTGTACGATCTTTTTGTGAAAATTCTATTTATCGGTGAGTCGGCGCGTCTTCACTCTTCAGCCCTTTGTTTTCGGTATTGCATTCATTCGAACCAAACGGTTTGTTTCGTCTTAAATGCGTACAGCGAAGGAGTGGAATAATCTGCCGGTGTCTCTCTTTCTGTCCAAATACAATCTGGGCGTCTTCACGCCAAGGGTCAATAGGATTTTGTTACGTTAAAACGGTGCGATTTATGATCTATGGCTTCATCGCTACTTATCACCGTGTGGGATTGTAGTCAAGCAATAGCTTATTATAAAAAAAAATATCGACATATATTATGTCCGCTTGAAGAACCGACAACCGATGAGGAAGACAGATTCTTGAGTGGCACCTTCGTCGCGGTACGCGTAGTCGACCTGTTAAGACATGCAGGTGGCTCAGAACCGTGCTTTGTAGAATATCTTGGGGGAGGCCTATGTTCAGCAGTGGACTTATGAAGCGACGTAATAATGATGATGATGATGATATATCCATGATATCGTTTGATATATCAATAAGTATATCAATTTTACGTTTTACGTGTTAAAACCATGCTACAGCTATATTAGTAGTAATAGTTGTGGCACGAATGGCCGGCTTGACCGGGGAAGGACCACGCTCTTACAGAATAACAGCCTAAAATAGCAGTTTAACACTGCTGTGTTTCGTATAGTGTAGGGAACCGGATACTTTTTACTGGAAAAGAGACATTCCATCTTAGTCCTCACCACGCATCTGCGTTTTGATTCTTTATTGAGGATAAATGTGGATGTCTATGGGGCACAGCAACCACTTACCATCAGGTGGACTGTATGCCCGTTTGTCACCCTATCCTATAAATAAAATGTTATAAGTTATAACACATCGTGTTCGCCATCCATAGTGTGTAAATTTAATCTATTGTAGTCTACTTGGGTTTTTTTTATAGATGACTTACGAGTATATGGGGTATATTTTTCATGGTATTTGGTTGAATGTGAAATATAATCCGATGGGTATTATATTTCAATTACCGAGCACAATTCCTTATTAATAGTGTTCTGAGAGGGGTTAACAGTTTGAATCAAACAATTAGATTTTAGTTTTTTGTCTAGCTACAACTTTACAAATGCTTGCTAGGTGTTTCAGTCCGTTTTTCATGTAGTTGACGCGTGTTCGAATTAAAACTATATATTTATTTGATGGTTTTCATGATTCTTAATCATGAGAAATGACATGAGCGAAAACAATAATATAAATGAAATATGTACTAGAACAGACACCGAGACCTGGTGGTTTATATTAGTAAACGAACTTGTAACTCTCTATTTCAATTTGCAATGACGTTCTATAGTTACGATAATCACCTCATTAGAAACCATTGACATTTGACACTAGTATTAAGTACGTAATTTAAATCAATAGAATCAATAGATACAGGACCGAGTACTGATGCACTTAGGGCCGCCAGTCAAAAGGGTTAAGGGCCAGTTGACACATATACACGTACATATAGGGTTGCCAGATGGTCGGGATTCGTCTGGATTCTCCCAACATTTTAAATGACCTCCAGACTCCCGACGAAACCCATAATCTGCAGACAAACAACTTCACGGAAAATTGACGTTGGGCCTATTTCATAAAAGCTGAATTAGTAATTAGACTGAACTTTGGAGTAAATTGTTTGAATTTTAAATATTTCTGGACCCACTACTAAAGGATCCAAATTGGTCGACTCAGTAAAGTCCAATGCCAAATAAATGTGGCAACTTAAAAATTTTGTCTCTTTTTGTAGCCTCTTAATTTAAAATAAATAAAAACCTGAATTTTAATATTTATTTCTCTCGACAACAACCCCAAAATCCCGACATTTTCAAAATTTGTCCAGATATTTTGGTCTTCCTATATGACAAACCTACGTAGGTACATACTACAAACCTATTTGTTCAGAATCAAGTTTATACTTACAATAGTGAGATATCTGAGATGTATATCGTCTTTGTTTTTTCTTTCTATTGTTATTATTTTCTTACTTCATGTTTGCGCGTAACGCACGGCTCCATTGCGCTGTGGCTTAGCGATGAGTTGCAGCGCTCAGAACCACGGGTTCGAATCCCGCAAGGAACAAATGTTTGTATGGCCTACAAATAATTGTCCCGGGTCTGGATGTTTGTTTTTGTGATGTATGTAAACTGCAGCCACGATACAGGAGAAAATCATTATGTGGTGGTATCGTTTTTTTTAATATAAAAAAACGTATACAAAAAGGCAGACCAACGCTACAGCAAAAACAAAGAACAACGCGCATGTCGAATGAGGCCTGTAAAATAATTGATACTGAGACGTTTGGCCGTGTTCTTAAAATGTTCTTGAATGATACCTACATAAAATTGTGGGATGCGATTTTGATGGATGAATATGACAGATGGAATAAAACATCATCATTATCATAATTTCAGTAGTTTTTATATAGAGATTGAAGGTGACAAACGAGCTCACCGTCCACCTGATAGAAAGTGGATGCAGTGGCTCATAGACACATACATCTATTTTCGATTTAAGGATGACTGATGCTAGACCGTGTCGGGTACGAGCCGAGTATCGGCCGTAGCACGGTTAACTAATATTACATTTATTTTGTATGGACACACTCACGCTATACCGAGCGGCAACCGAGCGACGGCCGAGCAACGGACAACGGTCGGAAACCACTCGGTTCGGCTCGGCCATTTCCTTGTAGTAGAAGATTTATCAGATTCTTCATCGTCCAGAGTGATCGCAATAGCCGCTAATTCCAGATCGTTAAAATTCAACATGATTGTAATCTAGTTAGAACACTATCTTTGCTCGGACGAGTATACTGCATCACGGCACAACGGTAATTGCTCGGTCGAGGCTCGTCCTTGCAAAATTACACGCACGGGACTTTTCCTTTAGAATCAAAATGCAGATACGTTGTCACCCTTAAGGACTAAGATGGAATGCCTCGATTCCCGTAAAAAGGGTCTCCGGTTCTCTACGCTCACCATAAGAAACAGCCTCCAATAGTAAGACGCAGATAAAGGACTTTGTTTTATACCATTTCATTATTTTGAAGGCATTCAAAACACCAATATCTGCAATGGATCGTGAAGTGTCGAATTTTGTATGCTCTCTATTATCCCCAAAACGGAAGGAGGCCTGTAAAAACCACCGGCATGGTCGCCACCGACGCTAGGCGACGACGCCCCCTGCCACGTAAAAATCATCTAAAAAGTGTTAAACCACTATTTAGGAAGGTTTTACTATTAAGGAATCTCTCCTCCATTAGTCCGTAATGAAAATAGTTGGCACTTTAAACTGAGATAATAATAACATGTCAGTTAAACGGGAAGCTCAGTATTCGAAGCTTCGAAGCGATATTTAATGTATGCAATAATAGTAACAATAAATCATTTGAGCCACTCAGCCTACCACAACGAAAATTTAGATACGAACATAAAAACATACGTATCGCTACCAATAAGGCATCGTACATCATAAGGACCTTCAAAAAAAAAAGCCTAAAAAAATACCTCTTTTCTTATGTGATTATGGTTATAATTAACTCCATATTCGGAAACTTAATCCGTCTTTTTACAATACATGGTTTATTGATAGTCTTGAGCTTTTAGCTTTGGTTTAAGAAGATTTGTTCTCACGAAAGAAAACAAAATTGATATTTTAATGTCAAATTCCATACTTTACTCGGAAGACCAAAATATCTGGACAAATTTTGAAATTATGGGGATTTTGGGCTTGTTGTCGGGAAAAATAAATATTAAAATTTAAGTTTTTATTTATTTTAAATTATGAGGCTGCAAAAAGACTTAACATTGTCGACACAACTAATTTAAGTGCACTAAATTTTTAGGTTGCCACATGTGTTTGGCATTGGACTTTACTGAGTCGACCAATTTGGATCCTTTAGTAGTATTCACAAAAGATTTAAAATTCAAACAATTTACTCCAAAGTTCAGTCTAATTACTAACTCAGCCGTTATTAAATAAAATGTCCTTTCCGTGAAGTTGTTTGTCTGGAGATTATGGGTTTTGTCGGGAGTCTGAAGATCATTTAAAATGTCGGGAGAATCGAGACGAATCCTGGCCATCTGGCAACCCTATATGTACGTGTATATGTGTCAACTGGCCCTTAACCCTTTTGACTGGCGGCCCTAAGTGCAGCAGTTCTCGGTCCTGTATCTATTGATTCTATTGATTTAAATTACGTACTTAATACTAGTGTCAAATTTCAATGGTTTCTAATGAGGTGATTATCGTAACTATCGAACGTCATTGCAAATTGAAATAGTTAGGAGTTACAAGTTCGTTTACTAATTAGTTCGTTCGTGGGCGTCGTGAAGACAAAAGTGAATAGGGGCTTACCCTCATGACCATGGGTGCTGTAAAGCACCCTAAACGTCGGCGGTTAAAATAGGTCAAATCAAACGCGATTAAATCCTTAGAATTGGTTTTATTCAATGTTTATAGTATTCGTGGATATATATGGGGTGACAGCGCATCTACCTTGCAGTTTCTAATCGAGGATAGATGTAGATGTCTATAGCTCACAGCATCCACTTACTATTAAGTGGACTCTGTGTTCGTTTGTCACCCTTATTCTATAAAATTGATCAGGCCTGCACGCCATCTGTTAGCCAGTGCGTGCTGTCACTCGAGAACTTGTCTTTCTTATCGGGCTACATGACCGGCCTATTGCCATGCGCTTGATTATTTGAGAACTCGCCCCGTTATACCTACCGCCGCAAGATACTGATAAGCACACTACCACATCGATTAATTGTCGATCGATGATTGAACCACATTTTATCGACCAGTATACGTCGAACCGCCAAAGCTACCACACCAACCTATCGACATCCATCGACGTCGATCAATGGCATCGATCGACGATCGTTCGATTGGTGTAGTAACACCCTAAGAAATCATTAAAATTGAATACGCTTTTGTTAAACTAAGTTAGTGCGCTTTACTGGGTTATAAAAGAATTCTACTTACAAGTTACTGTTTCGTATGTTGAGTGTAGAGAACCGGAGACCTTAGAAGTGGAACTCCATCTTATTCCTCAGAAGTGACAACTTAGATTCTTTACCTGGAATAGATGTAGGAAGATGTCTATGAGCCTTAGCATCCACTCACCATCAAGTGGACACTGTGCTAGTTTAAAACCTTATTCAGTAATAATTAAAAATAAAAAAATTTGTGTACAACCGATTTCAATACAAGTTATTAAGAATAACTCAAAAACTATTGGTCTGACCTTGATCAAATTCATATGGGACCACACGAGAAGTATCAGCTTTCAAATAAAAAAGAATCATGGAAATCAGTTCACCCAGTAAAACGTTATGAGGTAACACACATAAAAAAAAACATACAGTCGAATTGAGTACCGTCTCCTTTTTGGAAGTCGGCAGAAAAACGAGGCATTCTACACGCATGTAACTTCTGATTCTCAATCAAGTATAGATGTGACTTTAAACTCGTTTGTTATTCTTAGTTGTACCACAGACTAAATAATTGTACATAAAAAAGCTAGGTTAAACTGTACGTACAAAAGTCGCGCAATTTGATACGCTCTACTTGTGAAAGTTTGTAGAATTGATTTTTGTACTGTGACGTTATTCGGTGTAATTGCGAAACCTTGCGCTATTTTGATATTTCTTGTTTGTAAAATACAAAATAAGTACAGAGTAATACAATGTACAACAGAGTCAGACGAAACTTTTTTATTTTACTTTTTTTATACATACATTGTCCCGACCATGGTCCCGACGCATTGCTGTCGCAGAAGAAATAATTGTGGAAATATCGTTTCAAAGTTGAAAGAGTTATACTGTTTAATAAGGAATGATAATACATTCATTGAAATTGAAAAATATAAGTTTCAATTAAATTTTTCGGTACGACTCGCGCGCCATCTACTGTAAGTTAATTTGTACTATGCCTATAACCTTCGCGCAAGTGCAAGCAATAAGTTGACAAAGCTTTACCGCAATCTGAGACATTAGATTAGAATAAATACTGGCGATCCGCTCTAGTTTCGCACCGTTGCGGTGATATCTGGATCTCGCCAGCAGCATCCCTACTGGGTCCAATTGTGAATCTAAATCATTCAAACAAACACAAAAAATTCATCAAAGTTGGTTCAGCCGCTTAGAGTTCAGCGACAAACACAGAAGAATTATATGTAACAAAAACAAGAAATTTAATTTAAGCCATGAGTTATGCGAACGGTGCGAAAATAAGTCGCACGATTCGAATAATTGACTACGGAAACCAAACATCACACGGTTTAACATAACAAAATATAAATCTCACATGCACCTTGAGATTATACAAATGCAGTAATACAAAGAACAATGCGCATGACGAATGAGACTTGTATAATAATAATTGATACGGAGATGTTTGGCGGTGTGTTTAAAATGTTCTCAAATGGTACATAAAATTGCTGAATGCGGTTATGGTGCAGTGTGTGATAGATAGAATAAAACATCATCATTATCATAATTCCAGTAGTTTTTATATAGAGAATAAAGGTAATAATAAACGAGTACCTAATAAACCTGATGGAAAGTGGATGCAGTGGCCCATAGAGATGGATGTCTACAGATGTCTACATTAGGGATAGGCAAGGGCAAAAATATATCGATATATATCGCATGATAAATATGGAAATATCGATATATCGTCATCCTTTGCATGATGTAAAGATGAGGTCCAATTTTATTTACTGACGGTTGGACGACGAAAAAAACGACACAACTTTTAAAATGTATCGAAATTGATACGAATTCGATACTCTAAAATAAATATCGATATATTGCGTTTTAAAATATCGACGAAATGTATCTATATATCGATATTTTTGCCCAAGTCTAGTCTACATCTACATCTATGTTCAATTAATAATCAAAATGCCACCCGAGAGGACCAAGATGGAATGTCTCATTTCCAGTAAAAATGTTCTCCGGGTCTCTACACTCACCGTACGAAAAACATTAAGCTGCTGTTTTATGCTGGTATTCTGTGTATTTTTTGGTTTATTCTTTATCTTTATTGTGCGCTTCATAACGCGACGCGTTATTAGGCAGTGCTTTCAGAAGCGTAGGGTGGGGCAAGTACGACACATGCCCCTGGCGCCTTGCAAAGGGGGACGCAAAATCGTCAATTATTAAATTTAAAAATCAAAATAAACCACAATGAACCAATTCATATCAAACACTTCTTTCCTCGATTCCTGCGCTTCGCGAATGACTGAGAACCGAGAGGGAACGAGTAGGTAGTAAGCGCAGGCAGTATCTATACAAATAAATAAAATTGAAGTGTCTGTTTGTAAATTTAAAATAACAGCTTTTTACTAAATGCATTTTAAAGTATATATACGGTTCTAATAACAAAAAAAAAACAATTTTTATCATTTTTGTCTGTCTGTCTGTCTGTTTTTTCAGACTAATCTCCGAAACGGCTGGACCGATTTTGACGGGGCTTTCACTGGCAGATAGCTGATGTTATAAGGAGTAACTTAAGATACTTTTATTTTAGAAAAAGAATCAGGGTTCCGCGCAAAAAAATTAAAACCCTTGAAATCGTAGTAAATTCTACGCGGGCGAAGTCGCGAGGGACAGCTAGTATTAAAATAATTTACGACGGGGCGCAACTGTGATACGTATCCCTATGCGCTATTTTCCATTCGTACGCCTCTTGAGTGCTTTACTCTCGATGTCAAATTTTTTGTTTTCTTAAAATGCCGCTATCATAACCATATTGCACTTATACAATTATGTGAGTAGCCGTGTATCAAGAAAACACTAACAAATTCATCTTATATTGTGTAAAAAATCATTTTATATTGCTACTTTGAAGAAGAAAAACCGGCAAAGTGCGAGTCGGACTCGCGCACCGAGGGTTCCGAACAAATCTGTAGGTATATAAGTCTAAAATTATTAAAAATATTTTTATTATTTGATACAACTAAAAATTTATGCATTTCGCAATTTTTCCTTTATCTGTGCTATAAAACGTTGCTTCGTACCAAATTTCAAGATTCTGAGTTCACGGGAAGTACTCTGTAGGTTTTGATTCCCTTGCGAATGTCGAAAATTTACGGCATAAACGGCTGTATCTTTTGATTGCGTTGGCTTAGAAGCCACACACGCAGCCATTCACAGCTCTAAGGGACAGTAGACTTGAGTATTTGATATGAATTTCAGCTTGATACCTCCACGCGTTCCTGAGAAAAAGGGTCTTGACAGACAGACAGACAGACGGACGGACAACAAAGTGATCCTATAAGAGTTCCGTTTTTTCTTTTTGAGGTACGGAACCCTAAAAAGTGTTTGAAAAAATGTTACGATGTAATGTGATGTGATGTCCGGATATAAATTTTGTGTGGTTACGATAACTCCCGAAAAAATTGTTTGTTAATAAAATGATTTTCAACTTTTATAAGTTTTGCTATTAAAAATTTAAAGGCGCTTTCATATTTTTTTAGCAATTAATAGAATTGGGACAGTAATGTACTATACAGCCTATATTGATGTTATACTTTGTGTAATTTATTTATTTTGGTAAACGTTATTAATTTTTTTCCCTGTTAAAATAATAGAGCGCTAAATTTAAAACACGTAAATAATATATTTTAAAAGTCAGGAATACAATTAATTTTTTTCATCAAAATTAAATAAAATACTCATGTTGCTTACACTTTTGGATTTTCCAAACTATTATAATTTACAACTATCATTAAAATAAAACAGTGACAGTTGATGTACTGGCTTTAATTAGAATATGTTATATGATCGGGCTCAGCGGGAGGTCGAGACCTGTCTGTTACCGAGCCTCTTAGTATTATCTCTCTAATATCCATACGATATGAGGGCTCCTATTTATGTCTGCACAAACGGCTCTATTGTCGCCCGCAATGTTTACTGTAACGTGAACGAGTTGATGACCACTCTGTTTAAATTATCTACTCATAATTCAAGACCTTTAATTTGTAGAAACTTGTTGCCGTGCAAAATTAAACTGGGTTGCTCTTCTTTGAATTAGATCTTCACTCTTATTTCTGATGCCAATCAGCAGTGCACTTACTGTTACAGTTTGTTGAAGGGTAAGGTAAACGCTAGACTGTGAGATATTTCATCTAAAGTCTGATAACGCAGTTCCAGAACAGTAATTCGAAAGTCATACAAATATTTGTTTGTTGCGGGGTTTGAACCTGTAGCTCACAGTGTCGTAGCTGCTGCGCTACTAAGCCGTTAAATACAATGTCGGATGCACTGTTAGACAGATAAAGTAACCTTTAAGTCAGACCTTGATCAAATTTATATGGGAATGTGAAGCAGTCGAAGAATAATTGAAATCGGTTCACCCAGAAAAAGGTAACATACATAAAAACATACAGTCGAATTGAGTACCTACCTCCTCCTTTTAGAAGTAGGTTAAAAAGGAATGCTTCGGTCATTTGGTCAAAAAATGCTGCAGAAGTGAGTGGCAGAGTCGGCAAGGGTCTTCCTAGACGGAAGTTTATCGGCCCAAGACGAGCATGTATGCGTCGATTTATGAAAATGAAAGAAACGAGATGTGTCGGGATCGTGAGAAATGTGAAAGTTCATTGTGCGTGGCCACCCCTCTGAGTGATAGGTCTGAATGTTTATGTTTATATATGTATATGTCGCAGGTTTATGATAAAAACTAGGTTATGATCAAAAACAACCTTTTTTTTTCATGGATACCATCTGCTGCGGGGGCAACGAAAAGGTTATGCCGGAATCCTACCGGCTAAATCCCTCACGGTAGTCACCATAAGAGTATATGAAGGGTCCCGGGATTTCCGTTTGGAACGCAACCGGGACCCCTCTCTCGCTTTGCTTTATGAAAGCACGTCCCGGGGGCAGCATACTGACTCCAGCACCCTCGCAGTACTATCTCGATATCTCGGGACCGCTTCCGAGACATCGTTCTCTTCGGAGGTTACATCTATGCGTTTGGAGTCCCCACGCTCAGAGTCCCCGTTTCTGGTAAGAGAACACCGTTTTCAAGAGGAGGGCCATGACGTGACGACGCCCTATCCCGATCCCGCTAAGTAGCCTCCTTCTGAATCATAACGGATTCACAGAAGGTGGCTACGGTCCTCCATGTCGAATCCCCGCTCAGCATCGCCGATACGACTGCTGGTTCCGTCCGATACGGCTCACCAGGATCGTCCGTTTCCTTTCCTACGCTGGACATACTGCCAGGGTATGAGACGCGGAGTCCTGGTCCTGTCCACTGCAGTGGAAGCAGTTCGCCGTCGCCTCGCGTGCGATCTTACACAGATAATCACAGAAGCACCCGTGCCCGGTAATTATCTGTGTAAGTCTGTAGGTGAGTCTTCCTACTCGTCGCTGCATCCAGGTTTCGAAGACCTGCAGGATTGCATCAATGACGCGTTTGCGTTCATAGCGCTCCTCAAGTCGAGTACGCCATGTCGCAAAAGCGTTTTGCCGTTCTCGCCTTGATTCGAGCGCTTCAGACTCACTACAATCACTCTGGCGGAGGGAATGGATCCGTTTGTATACCTTCGCGTCCATGTCCGCCAGTATGTCTAGTGCTGGAAAGCGAGACAGGATTGTCGCCGCCTGAAAGGATATAGTGCGGTACTCTCGTGTGATCCGTATGGCCATCCTCCGCTGGACACTGTAAATTTTAATTCTACAGCATCGGATGCTCAGCCTATTTGCCTATACAGGCGCTTCATACAGAGCCTGATTCTATCAATTAACTTCTATTTTACAAAAAAAATGCAGTCGAATTGATAACTTCCATATATTTGAAATTGGGTAAAAACTAAAAACATGCATTGTGTAACACATGTAAACGGTCAATAATATATTAAATAATTAAGTCGTTAATGACGGCACCTCTAGTTTGTCTAATGTTTATCAGTCTATTGTAACATTCCTAACAGGACAATGTCGGCAGTCTCATGATGCGTGAGGTCAAGGTACGCTCAATCGCATTCCTTGCGTAACGCCTCATTGTTTAATAGCGTACATTTATTTCATAGTACACCACTACACCAGTACATTGGTTGACATTAATTCGGGAAAAAATAATATATCATACAGAATAAATATACTATACGACACATCGAAGTTGCTGTGAATATTTGCTTTGACAATTTGTAGGTTAGATGTTATACGCGCTATTACCTATGGCGTGGCGCATTAATCGCTAAAATTATTTAACATAAAAACTACAATATAATCAATATATTTATTTATTTATTATTAGCATTAACATGCCTCCAGTCATGGAGTTATATGTACTAGGTACTAGAGAAGCCATTCCGAACATTGACTATGTTCAACTGAACTGTACTGCAACCGTACAAACTAAATATTGCGTAAATTGAAGATTTGTGAATTCCATGAAATAATTATTATTAAATTTTATTTAGAAATATAACATATTTGTTTAGATGAAATTAAGATATTTTATATTAAATTCTTATATTTATTGCATACCTTAAGCGAAAGCGCAAGGTAATGTTCTACTATCGCCTAAAAATTAACATTCCAACATTTTATCGAATAAAATCGTATCTAGCAATCATATTATACATATAAATGATATAAAAAGCACATTGTTAGAAAGATAAATGATTGTTGAACTTATTAATAAATTTTTTTTAAATCGATTAATTGCTATTTTTAAATAAAAAAAGGGTTTTAGTGGCTTATGGTGTGGATTTATCATGTCCCTGTGGCTTGTAAACACTATAACTTTTGAAAATATCAATTGTTTAACTCAATCTATTTTTTAATCTCTTCATTTATCATGTGGGAAGCCACTGAATGTAAATGGCAGTGTAATTTTGTTTTGTTTAGCTATAATTAATTTTTTTCGGCTCCAAAATGGCGAAATTTTCGTTGATTTGGTTGCCTCGTATATAAATTGTTTCTGTAAATGGGGATCTACAGCCACAGAGTAGTTTAGTTCACAGAGTACCTTTGTATTAAGTCAGTGTTGCCAACTGCACCGTAATTACGGTAAAAACACCGTAATCAGCATAGATCTACCACCTACCGTAGGATTATAATTACGGTAGCAAAATACACCGTAATACCCAATGAAGATCGTATCTAAATATGATTATCTATAAACTAAAATAATTTTAGCGAGTTTGATTGTTTACTTTCTTTACGTTACAGTATTTTCCTTTTATTCTACCGACAACACTGTTTTATGCGTCGGGAAATCCCCCAATAGCGTGGTACCAGCTTGGAGATATTATGCGAACGAATTCGGGGGTGCTGTATGTATTTGAATTTCAATGAATACTTAGAGCTTTTTAATTTTCCTAGTTTATTTGTATCATAAACGAGATACGACTAACATTTCATTAATACTTAAAATTACGTAAGAGTTTGTTGTGTTGTGTTGTGTTGTGTGTGATCTGAGTGTTTAAAAATATGGAGAGTGATGGCGACAGCGCTACTGATCGAGAAGATAGCTTAACACGAGTACCGGCTAAGAGAAAGCGTTATAAGCAGAAGTTTCGGGAAGAATGGTTGCTGAATAAAGAATATAGTGACTGGCTAAGAAAGGATAATAGGGACTTATCGAAGGCGGTCTGCAATGTTTGCAATACATCTTTCAGTGCCGAAATAAGTGTAATAAAACGCCACAAAGAAGGAACTAAACACGTGAATAATTTAAAGAGGTGTAGTGCTTCAACGTCCAAAAAACAACAGTCTATAGTAAGCGTTTTTAAATCCATGCCAACTAATGAAAAGCAATTGGTAAAGACTTCAGAAATAAAATTAGCTGCTTTTGTTGCTGAGCATAAGGTATCTCATAATGTCATGAATCACTTAGCAGATTTGTTACCAAAGTTGTTCCCAGATTCTCAGATAGCCAAAGATATTAGATTAAAAAGAACTAAAGTTCAAGCTGTGATAAATAACTGTATTGGGGAAACTGAAAAAGAAAACTTGATCAGTGACTTGAAATCACAAATGTTTTCAATTTTGATAGACGAAAGCACAGATATTGCTGTAGTAAAAACAGTAGCTGTAGTGGTCAGGTATTTTGATCCAATGATTGGTAAAGTTATCACTCGGTTTTGGAATTTGATTCAATTATTTGATGAGAAAACCACCGATCATGTTGCAAATGCCGAAAAACTTTTTAATACTGTTATAGGTTCATTTCAAAAGTATGAGATTCCTACGGAAAACATCATAGGTTTCGGCTCTGATGGATGCAACACAATGATGGGATGTAACAATTCAGTTTCAAGTCGATTTCGTCAACGTTGTCCAGGCATAATTGTGATCAAATGCATTTGCCATTCTCTGCATCTTTGCGCTAGTGACGCATGTAAAGAGCTTCCACTAAATTGTGAAAAAATGGCGCGAAATATTTATAATTATTTTAAATCCAGTAGTAAAAGGCAGAGTGAGTTGAAAGAGTTCCAGTATTTTGCTGAGGCGGATGTGCACAAAATTCTAAGACCAGCCCAGACTAGATGGTTGTCTTTAAATGCAGTAGTGCAAAGGATTCTGGAACAATGGGATGTATTACGTCTTTATTTCAATAGCAAATGGCTGGAAGAATCGGAGTGCCACGATATTCATGCATGCCTGATACAACGTGAATTCATATTGGTTTCTATTGTTATAGCAGCCTAATCATTTTTTTTTTTCAGGTCGCAGAACTGCGTGACCAACATCGAGAAGGGAATACCTATTTCCAACACTTGCCAAAATTTATGTTGGCCATTTTGTCTCTGCCACACTCGAATGCTGAGTGCGAAAGAGTCTTCAGCAGAGTTAACGATATAAAAACAAAAAAACGGAATAAACTCCTAACGAAATCCATCAAGGGAAATCTCTTATCGCAGCAAGCCATACAGCGTCACGGAAAAAACTGTGTTGATTTTAATCCCACTCACGCTATGATCGCAAAACATAACAATGATATGTATAAAAATATTGAAACAATTATACTGTCCGATTCTGATTAAAAATATGTTTTTTTTTTAACTCTGACCCATAACATGCTACTAAATAAACAAGGTAATTCTACCGTATTTCAAATATATATTACAACATAATTTCGAAAATTCTACCGTATTTTTAGAAGAATTCTACCGTCCGCTAGATTTCAGACTTGGCAACACTGTATTAAGTTTAGTTCGGCTTCAGTCGCCGTCGTGAGTGGACATTGTTTCGGTTGTTTTCAGCGGCTCAAAAAGATCGCTGTACAAATACACAATATTCGAATAACCAAATTTCTTGAATACTTGATTATAATAATAATAAGAGATTTTTTTATTACAATATTTAAAAGCACAGAATAAATAATAGTAGTACGTACTAAAAGTAAGTAGTATAATTTTTTTTTGTCATGGGTGACATTTTCATGCTTTTCGAGGGTGTCGAAACCGATAGGGTTGTCGAAATGTAAATCCAAGATGGCGACCGCAATAGGTATCAATTTTTTCATCATGGGTGTCATTTTTATGGTTTTCGAGGGTGCTAAAGCCGATAGCGCTGTCGAAATGTAAATCCAAGGTGGAGGCTGCAATAGGTATAAAATTTTTCATCATAGGTGTCATTTTCATGGTTTTCGAGGGTGTTGAAGCTGATAGTGCTGTCGAAATGTAAATCCAAGATGGCGGCTGAATTAGGTACCAATTTATTCATCATGGGTGTCATTTTCATGGTTTTCGAGGGTGTTGAAGCCGATAGTGCTGTCAAAATGTAAATCCAAGATGGCGGCTGCAAAATATATCAATTTTTTTCATCTTGGGTGTCATTTTCATGGTTTTCGAGGGTGTTGAAACCGATAGTGTTTTCGAAATGTAAATCCAAGATGGCGGCTGCAATAGATATCAATTTTTTCATCATGGGTGTCATTCTCATGATTTTCGCGGGTGTTGAAGCCGATAGTGCTGTCGAAATGTAAATCCAAGGTGGCGGCTGCAATGAATATCAATTTTTATCACGGGTGTCATTTTCATGGTTTTCGAGGGAGTTGAAGCCGACAGTGCTGACGAAATGTAAAACCAAGATGGCGGCTTTAATAGGTATCAATTTTTTAATCATGGGTGTCATTTTCATGGTTTTCAAAGGGTGTTGAAGCCGATAGTGCTGTCGAAATGTAAATCCAAGATGGCGGCTGCAAAATATATCAATTTTTTCATCTTGGGTGTCATTTTCATGGTTTTCGAGGGTGTTGAAACCGATAGTGTTTTCGAAATGTAAATCCAAGATGGCGGCTGCAATAGATATCAATCTTTTCATCATGGGTGTCATTCTCATGGTTTTCGCGGGTGTTGAAGCCGATAGTGCTGTCGAAATGTAAATCCAAGGTGGCGGCTGCAATGGATATCAATTTTTTTATCACGGGTGTCATTTTCATGGTTTTCGAGGGAGTTGAAGCCGATAGTGCTGTCGAAATGTAAAACCAAGATGGCGGCTGCAATAGATATCAATTTTTTCATCATGGGTGTTATTTTCATGGTTTTCGAGGGTGTTGAAGCCGATAGTGCTGTCGAAATGTAAATCCAAGATGGCGGCTGCAATAGGTATCAATCCTTTCATCATGGGTGTCATTTTCATGGTTTTCGAGAGAGTTGAAGCCGATAGGGTTGTCGAAATGTAAATCCAAGGTGGCGGCTGCAATGGGTATCAATTTTTTCATCATGGGTGTCATTTTCATGGGTTTCGAGAGTGTTGAAGCCGATAGTGCTGTCGAAATGTAAATCCAAGATGGCAGCTGCAATAGGTATCTATCCTTTCATCATGGGTGTCATTTTCATGGTTTTCGAGAGAGTTGAAGCCGATAGGGTTGTCGAAATGTAAATCCAAGGTGGCGGCTGCAATGGGTATCAACTTTTTCATCATGGGTGTCATTTTCATGGGTTTCGAGGGTGTTGAAGCCGATAGTGCTGTCGAAATGTAAATCCAAGATGGCGGCGGATGTAGGTACCAATTTTTTCATCATGGGTGTCATTTTCATGGGTTTCGAGGGTGTTGAAGCCGATAGTGCTATCGAAATGTAAATCCAAGATGGCGGCTGCAATAGATATAAATTTTGTCATCATTGGTGTCATTTTCATGGTTTTCGGGGGTGCTGATGCCGATAGTGCTGTAGAAATGTAAATCCAAGGTGGCGGCTGCAACAGATATCAAGTTTTTCATCTTGGGTGTCATTTTCATGGTTTTCGAGGGTGTTGAATCCGATAGTGCTGTCGAAATGTAAATCCAAGATGGCGGCTGAAGTTGGTATCAATTTTTTCATCTCGGGTGTCATTTTCATAGTTTTCAAGAGTGTTGAAGCCGATAGTGCTGTCGAAATGTAAATCCAAGATGGCGGCTGCAATAGGTATCAATTTTTTCATCATGGGTGTCATTTTCATGGTTTTCGAGGGTGTTAAAGCCGATAGTGCTGTCGAAATGTATTTAAACTACTTTGATAATTCCGTATAATCATGTTATACGTAATTTTTTTAATGCGCTTAAGGTATGCCCAATTGGATTTACCAATATATTTTTTATATTATCGCCGTGTAGTGGCGGTCTAGAATATCCACTACCCCATATCCTCCCGTGGGTGTCGTAAAAGGCGACAAAGGGAAACAGGCGGGAGATGGGCAGCAGCATCTTCCTGATAATAGACAAAATTATAATAAAAAAACTGCGGTTGACAACCCGCTCGCCAAGCGTGGCAACTATGGCAAATACCCCCAATGACAAGAGTAACAAAGAGACGGCCCCCAGTCCCCGGCGGCCCCGCTATTCCTGGCTACGGTGGCGACCATGGTAACGGCGGGGCAGGGGGTGCTAAGAATCTCCGGTGGAGGTTCGGTTGCCACCTAAAACGACTCGACCTGGCAACATACAACGCACGCACCCTGAGGACTGACGAGAAGATCGTGGAGCAGGAAGAAGAGATAGACAAGTTGCGCTGGCATATTATAGGATTATTCGAAGTCCGAAGAGAGGGGGAGGACACGGTAATCCTCGAATCCGGCAACTTGCTCTATCACCGGGAGGGCGACCATCTGTCCCAAGGAGGTGTCGGATTTATCGTCCACAAGTCTCTCGTTAACAACGTTGTAAAGATCGGGAGTGTGTCGACGAGGGTTGCGTACCTTATACTCAGAATCACCAAACGGTATTCGCTGAAGGTCATACAGGTTTACGCACCAACCTCGGCACACCCCGATGAGGAGGTGGAGGAAATGTATGAGGATATCTCTAGAGCCATGCATTCCTCCAAATCCCAATATACGGTGTTAATGGGAGACTTCAATGCAAAACTAGGCACAAGAGAGAACGGTGAGCTGAAAGTAGGGAAATTTGGAATAGGGCAACGGAACCCAAGGGGCCAGCAGCTGGCCGACTTCATGGAGAAAGAGGGACTTTTTATGATGAACTCTTTCTTCAAGAAGCGGCCCCACAGGAAGTGGACCTGGTCGAGCCCAGACGGTACGACAAAAAATGAGATTGACTTCATTATGACGACCAGACGACAACTGTTCAGTGATGTCTCAGTGATCGCAAGGGTGAAAACCGGCAGCGATCACCGAATGGTTAGAGGCACACTGAACCTAAATGTTAAGTTGGAGAGGTCTCGTCTGATGAAGTCAACGCTCCGTCCCCCTCGTGCTCTAATCCAAAGTCCCGAAACCTTTCAGCTCGAGTTACGAAACCGTTTTCAGTGCCTAGAAGACTGCAATGAAGTGGACGATATGAATGACAAGCTCGTGGAAACTGTCCATGCGGTCGGAGCTAAGCTCTGCAAGACCCGCCGCAGAAGAACACAAAAACTCTCCGATCACACTCTTAATCTCATGGCTGTTAGACGGGAGATGAGGCTACATTCTTCAACAGATTTGACAGCATACAGGCAACTGAACAGACAGATCTCCAAATGCATGCGGCGGGACTAACGCAACTTCAATACAGCTCGTATTGAAGAAGCGATCGAGCGGAACCAAGGCTCCAAAGTCTTTGCCAGAGACCTGTCTGCCAGAAAGAGCCAACTGTCAAAGCTGAAGACCGAATGTGGCAGCATCGTTTCCGGGGCACCTGAGATTTTGAGTGAGATTGAGAGGTTCTATGGGCAGCTGTACACGTCATCGTTGGAGCCACACGCCAGTGTGAGTAACGATCCAAGAGCGAGTCTTATCCGACACTATTCCGAAGATATCCCGGACGTCAGTCTGAGCGAGATTAGAATGGCTCTCCAGCACCTTAAAAACGGAAGGGCCCCAGGCGAGGATGGAATTACAGCGGAGCTTCTGAAAGCGGGTGGAAAACCGGTACTTGAAGTCCTTCAGAAGCTCTTTAATTCCGTCCTCCATGGTGGCATTACACCGGAGGCGTGGAGCAGAAGTGCGGTGGTCTTGTTCTTCAAGAAAGGTGACAACGCTCTCTTGAAGAACTACAGACCGATTTCCCTTCTGAGCCGCGTCTATGTGCTGTTTTCGAGAGTTATTACGAATCGTCTCGCGCGCAGACTTGACGACTTCCAGCCTCCCGAACAAGCCGGTTTCCGAAAGGGCTATAGCACCATAGACCACATACATAACCTACGGCAAATTGTACAGAAGTCGGAAGAGTACAAATTGCCACTATGTCTGGCGTATGTGGACTATGAGAAAGCCTTTGATTCCGTCGAAATTTGGGCGGTGCTGCAGTCACTGCAGCGGTGCCAAGTTAACTGTCGGTATATCGAAGTGCTGAAGTGTTTGTACAGTAGGGCTACGATGGCTATCCTAGTACAGAACCAGAGTACGAAACCTATCCAATTGCAGAGAGGTGTAAGACAGGGTGAAGTTATATCCCCGAAACTCTTCACCGCTGCATTGGAAGACGTTTTCAAGCTTCTGGACTGGAAAGGGTTCGGTATTAACATCAATGGCGAGTACGTCACTCACCTTCGATTTGCCGACGATATAGTCCTTATGGCAGAATCGCTGGAGGACCTAAGCACTATGCTCAATGACCTCAATAGTGTCTCCCAACGGATAGGTCTTAAGATGAACATGGACAAAACAAAGATCATGTTTAATGTCCATATCACACCTATGCCGGTAGTTGTTGGGAGCACTAAGCTCGAAGTTGTTGACGAGTATGCTTACCTGGGACAAATAGTCCGACTAGGTAAGTCCAACTTCGACCGAGAGGTCAATCGACGGATTCAACTCGGCTGGGCAGCGTTCGGGAAGCTACGACACATCTTCTCGTCAGACATACCTCAAAACCTTAAAACGTAATTGTACAACCAGTGCGTGTTGCCAGTGATGACTTACGGAACTGAGACGTGGTCCTTCACTGCTGGCCGTATGAGGAAGCTCAAGGTCGCTCAGCGAGCTATGGAGAGGGCTATGCTCGGAGTTTCTCTGCGTGATAAGCTTAGGAATAAGGATATCCGCAGTAGAACCAGAGTAACCGACATAGCCCAACGGATTAGTAAGCTAAAGTGGCAGTGGGCCGGCCATATAGCTCGAAGAACCGACAACCGATGGGGAAGAAAGGTTCTCGAGTGGCAGCCTCGTACCGGTAGGCGAAGTGTAGGGCGTCCCCCCACGAGATGGAGTGACGACCTGGTAAGACATGCAGGAAGTCGATGGATGCAGGTGGCTCAGGACCGTGCTTTGTGGCATTCTTTGGGGGAGGCCTATGTTCAGCAGTGGACTTGTGAAGGGCTGTAATGATGATGATGATGATGATTTTATATTAATATCTAATTTTATATTAATATCATATTTTATATCAAATTAAAGTCTTCGCGCATGCGCGACTACTACTCCCGCGCATGCGCGAAAACATAGAGTAGGACACAGTTTTTGTTTGAAATGGCGTCTCTAGTACGTAGTACATATAACTCAATGCCTCCAGTAGTCTCGATCCTAGCAAATTTTGCTATAAATATACTTTACGCGGTAGAAAACTCTTACGGTCATATTATCGTTGTACGTAGGTCACTAAGTTTTGAGATGCTCGAAATTTAAAAATGGATCGCAACCGTGTGTATATTTTCTTTGCCCGTGTTATGTTTCTAAAAAGAAAATTTATTTAAAAATAGAACTCTATAAGCCAATTGCTCAACATAAAAAAAACAAGGTTCTATCTTCCTGCTACGCTTCCCGCGCTTTTCATTTAAAACGATGGACATGGATCTTAACCGTGAACATTTGCGCGCTATGATATATTATTATTTTATATTTGGTTTAACCGAACAATTAAGTTTACAACGGTTACAATCAGCATTAGGGGACTCAGCACCATCACGCGCAATAATTTTTAGGTGGTTTGCTGAATTCAAAAGGGGTAAAATTAATCTTAAAGATGACCAAAGAACCGGGGCCCCGCAAACAGCAATAACGGCAGAAAATGTATGGACTACTGAAATGTTGGTGCGAGAAGACCCACGAATCACATACATATACGGACATCAAAAAGATTGTAGGCATGGAGCATTCATACCATCCTACAACAACATCTTGGAGTGAGGAAGCTTTGTTGAAAATAGACTCGTGTGGATTGGTGCCATGAAATGCGTCTACATCTTGAAAACGCGGCATCTAGGCGTGTTTCAGAAATCGTTACTGGTGACGAGACATGGATCTATCAATATGACCCGGAAAATAAAAGGCAATCATCGGTATGGGTCTACTCAGAAGGACAGTTACTGACAAAACTGCAAAGACCTCGCAACGTCGGCAAAAAATTGGTGGCTAGTTTTTTTTCGTGGAGCGGACATTTGTCGACGTCAATGCTGGAAAATTGTAGGTCAGTCAAGTCTGAATGGTATACTATAGTTGCATTACCCAAAGCTTTTCAAGCTGTGCGGGAGAGAAGACCAAAGACCAGGCTTCGGGGATCATGCTGCATCACGATAACGCCTCTTCACATACCTCCCTTAGAACAAAAAGATTTATTGAGGAATCTGGTGTTGAAACTCTAAGGTCATCCACCTTACAGCCCTGACTTAGTTCCTTGTGATTTCTTTTTGTTCCCAAGAGTCAAAGAAAAAATAAAAGGCATGTTTTTTTCAAGCGCCGAAGAAGCCGTGGCTGCCTACAAAGAAACGATTTCCGACCTGTCAGATCAAGACTGGCAAAAGTGTTTTCAGAGTTGGCTTAGGCGAATGGTACTTTGTATTGAGCATGATGGAGAATATATTGAAAAGATGTAAAATAAATATTAATAGTATCTAGAATACTTATTGCATATCTTAGAACTTATTGAGTGTCCTACGTAGGATGAATGGGTCGTTTCGACCAGTGTAGAGATCCAGTGACCCATTTTACTAGAAACGAGGCATTCCATCTTAGTCGTCAGGGGTGACAACGCATCTGCATTTTGATTCTTTATTGAGAATAGAATTGATGTAGATGTCTATGGGTCACAGGATACTTTTTTCTTTCCTTCTCTTCTTTCTTTTTTTTTATTTCCAATCGACTGGGCTACAGCTTCCCTTATTATCAAGGTGGACTGTGTGCTCGTTTGTCACGCTTATTATAAAAAAAATTGGTCCACTACCACCACTACCGAAATGTAATGACCTACTTACATAAATACTTAACTGGTATGTAGCTAGGTTTCATATTTTGTTTTACGATTGTAATATCTATATAAATAAAATGATAGAGGTTTGTAGTTGTACGCGCATCACGGAAAACCTAACTAATAGAAAAAAATAACTATAAGCACTACGTGTTCAGTGATGTGTATTTTCTTTGTCAATATATCAAGCAACGCGGACAAAGTTGCGGGTGTCAGCTAGTTTATTAATAAATGGTAATCACACAGAATAAAACTTAATTATAGTTTGATTCTTTTTACATTAGTAGTGTTTTTTTCAAAATTTATGTCGATTAATAATTATTGTACGTTGGTCGTATAATAGATACTTTTATTAATTAATTAACGCTAATCCACGATTGGTAAAACATTTAATAATGTCGAATTTTACATAATACCGTCTAACCGCGACATCTCTAAGGCTTACCACATTGATACCAATGTTAAATCTATCAAACTGCTTAGTCGAGCTGTGTGCTTGTGACGATTTCATGACGATTGTAATTGTTTGGTCGATGGCGGTGCGCGTACAGTCCATCCTGTCGTTATCAATTTACTAGTTTTCTCTATTGGGAAGTCGTTTAACAGCACTCACTGCACTCAGTTATTCTTAACTTATGGAAGGAGGCGCGCGTATCATTTCAAAAAATTTATTTGAAAGTTATATATCATTCAAATTCAATGAATGCATTATCATTTCTAATATATAACTCACTCTTCCAAATTTGAAAATATATTTCCACTATTATTTCTTCTGCGGCAGCAAAGCGCCGGGACCAGCTAGCACTAAATACATAATTACAACTCCCATGATAAATATGAAAGTACTAGATTTATCTTTACAAAATATAAAAAAGAAGGTAATGTTTCAACTGTGCTAATGCACGACTAAATAGTCGCGGATGGAACATATAATATTCAATATATACATACGCCTCCAAATATAATATGGTCACATAATGTCGGTCGATATTTCATCAAAAAGGTTTGATTTTTTTTTTGTTGAACACTATCAAATTGTTAATATGCGGATCTTCATACATTCTCATAGTTTTTTCACACAATAATAATAAACAAATGTTTTATTTTCTTAAGTTACAAACATAAACAAAATAGTAGATTGGTCCTTCTTGTTATCGCCTGCATCAGACATTGGATACATTTCAAGGATTAACGGCACTTAGAAAAAGTAATTTGAGTACAACTTGTACGTATTTTAATGTAAGCGCGAATGGTGTGTGTGAACATGCAACTAACAGTTGTTCGATTAGAAATTGTTTGTATGCACTAAGTATAATACACAAACATATTGGTCCAAAATCGGCCACAAGAAAATGGTCGCAAGGCATAACCCTTTTTCAGCCTTTATTATCATCATCATTACAGCTCTACAGAAGTCCACTGCTAAACAAAGGCCTCATCCAAATAAAGCTACAAAGCACGGCCTGGACCACCTGCATCCATCGAATCTTACAAGCTCTTCCCTCCATCTAGTGGGGGTCCCTACATTTCGCCTATCGGTACAAGGTTGCCACTTGAGAACCTTTCTTCCCACCGGTTGTCGGATATACGAGCTATATGCCAATTTGGCATATTAAGCCGTTGGGCTATGTCGGCTCTGTTTCTACTGCGGATATCCTCATTTCTAAGTCTATTACGCAAAGAAACCACGAGCATAGCCTTCTCTATAGCTTGCCGAGCGACCTTGAGCTTCCTCATACGGCCAGCAGAACTAAGTCTCAGATCGATAAGTCATCGCTGGGAACACTTTTTTGAGGCTTATTGACAATGAAATATTTGGTTTCAGATGCACAAGTTATACGCCTTGAGGTACTGGGGCTGCGAGCTGTTGTGCCTCATCAACATCGTGCTGCAGCTTTGGATGATGGACAGGTTCTTCAACGGGGAGTTCTTTTCGTACGGCACGCGAGTGCTGGGTTACAGCGAGGTGCCACAAGAACAGAGGTGGGTCGTTGCTCCTTCGGGAATACTGTTACAACATGATCGTAGATTGAGAACATTTCAGTAATAGATGTAGTTGGTTTAATCTCTCAGAATACTTACAACATGACTGCCTCGGTGGTCTAGTAGTCATAAACGCGGTTGCTGATTATGAGTCCTGGGTTCGAACCCCGGGTCGGGTCAAAATCAATTATTGGGTTTTTCTGACGTGAAATTCTCAGTAGCAGCCAGGAATCAGGAAGTTGGCGGTGTCTCACCCCCGTGCCTCGCAAAGCACGTAAAGCCGTTGGTCCTGCGCCTGATCTCTCTGGTTGTATCGGATTGCCCTCCCATCGGACCATGAGAGTGAGGGGAGTGCACCTGTGCTTGCGGACTCCTTCGCAGATAATTTATCTCCATTAAGCCTGACAACCGTGACTGAAATTTGGTCTGGAGGGTTTTTATACCCCCACACTAGGATTTTCTCCTGTGTCGTGGAGGCAGTTTACAAACATAAATTGCACAAGGACAAACATCCAGACCTGTAACAATTATTTGTGGGCCATACAAATACTTGTTCCGTGCGGGATTCGAACCCGCGGCCCCCAGCGCAACAACTGATTGCTAAGCCACTGCGCCACGGAGCCGTCACACTTCTAGAGCTAAATTTTGATACTTAGTTTCACAAGCTCAGTAGTTGGTTAGTTACGGCTCCGTTGCGTAGTGGTCGCGAGTTCGAACCCCGCACCTAACATGTATTTGTGTAGCCTACACATAACTAACGGAGAGGTCCGTGTCCAGCTGTGAACATTTACTGGCTGATAAAGAAGAGAAGAGAGAGGGATGAGTCGCTCGCGTCCGTAGGCTTCGACCACCTAACCCTAGGCCCACCCTACACGTGTCCCCCGGGTGGTGCTAAACGAGCGACAAAGCCGAAACGACAGACTCGGCTCCTCGCCGTGTGGTAGCGGTGTAAAATCTACCACCCCTTATGTCGCACCATGAGCCAAAAATTGAATGAAATGGCCCCGAGTTCCCGGCGCCCCTTTAATGGGGCAGGGGTGCGAAGAATCTCCGGGAGGAAAACCGGCGACGAGGTTCGCCACCCGTCACGTCCTGTCTCCTGGAGGGGCGAAAAGTGGATTGCGGAGGCCCGTCTGGCTACGCTGAATGTATGTGGAGCAATGAATGATAAGATGGATGAAATATGCGAAATGATGAATGATAGAAGAATAGATGTGTTATGTGTGAATGAGACGAAACGAAAGGGAAGAGATGTCACTGCACATGGCATGTATACCGCTTACTGGTCTGGTGTAGACGAGACCGAGCGGGCATGCCAGGGTGTCGGTGTCATCCTTTCAGAAAGAATGGGTCAATGTGTGAAAGAGTATGAATGTGTAAGCCCAAGGCTGCTGTGGATACGAATGAAAGTGGGCTTAAAGAAGTTGTTTGTGCTTGGGGTGTACGCCCCAGATATATCTAAGCCCACTTATATCCGAGAGCAGTTTTGGGACATGGTAAGGCTGGTGTTGACGAAATGCAAGGAAAATGAAAGTATTATTATGTTAGGAGATTTTAATGGAAGGGTTGGAGTGAAGAGGTCTGGTTATGAAAGGATATTAGGAGCGTTTGGCGATGAAAGAATAAATGAGAATGGTGAAGACCTCCTCACCATATGTGTGGAAAAGAATCTTTTTGTGGCGAACACTTTCTTTCGCCATAAGAGGATTCACATGTATACATAGACGAGACCGAGCGGGCATGCCAGGGTGTCGGTGTCATCCTTTCAGAAAGAATGGGTCAATGTGTGAAAGAGTATGAATGTGTAAGCCCAAGGCTGCTGTGGATACGAATGAAAGTGGGCTTAAAGAAGTTGTTTGTGCTTGGGGTGTACGCCCCAGATATGTCTAAGCCCACTTATATCCGAGAGCAGTTTTGGGACATGGTAAGGCTGGTGTTGACGAAATGCAAGGAAAATGAAAGTATTATTATGTTAGGAGATTTTAATGGAAGGGTTGGAGTGAAGAGGTCTGGTTATGAAAGGATATTAGGAGCGTTTGGCGATGAAAGAATAAATGAGAATGGTGAAGACCTCCTCACCATATGTGTGGAAAAGAATCTTTTTGTGGCGAACACTTTCTTTCGCCATAAGAGGATTCACATGTATACATGGGAAAGAGGGGATGATAGAAGCATGATAGATTTCATAATTGTGGATGGAAGAATGAGGAGCGCAGTGGTAGATACAAGGGTTTACCGGGGGTCCAACGTAGGGACGGATCATTACTTGGTCTTATGCCAAATTAATGGTCTATTCAAGCGTTGGCGGCATCGGACATCTGTGTCTACCACTGCGTTACAGCGTATAAGAATAGAGAGGCTACAAGATGAAGGTGTGAAAGAGAAGTATAAATGCAGACTGAGAGAAAATATAAATGTGTTGAATGAATTTAGTATGAATGATTTAGACTTGAAGAATGTATGGAATAATGTTAAAAAAGTTTTGGTGGATACAGCCACCGAAGTATGTGGTGTAAGTAAGAGAACGAATGAAAGGAAAGGTAATACGTTGTGGTGGGATGATGAAGTACGGATGGAAATTGAAGCAAAGAAGAAAGCATGGCTAGATTTACTAGCAACTAAAGCTGGTAATTCTGGCGGTATGAATGATGAGATTGAAAGAAAAAAGGCAGACTTTAGACGTATAAATAAGAGAGTAAAAGAAGTTGTTGAAAGGAAAAAGCAAGAAAGGACAGATAAGAATGATAGAAGAATATCTGATAACTTCCAGGCAAATATTAAAATGTTCTGGAAGCTCGTAAGAACTGCCAGGGGCAATTCAAAACAGCCTAGAATGAATGCTATACGAGACGAGAATGACTGCATGCTGAATGATGAAGTTTCGAATTTAAAGAGATGGAAGGAATACTTTGAAAGCGTGTTTAAGAGTGAAGAGTCGTCTGAAGTAAGTGAAATAGAAATTCCGGAAGAAGAGAGAGGTAGAGAAATAAGTGTAGATGAAATAGTGAAAGCAATGAAAAGCATGAAAGCAGGTAAGGCAGCCGGATATGATAGAATATCACTCGAAATGCTAAGGGCTGGAGAGGGTGTAGTTGCAGGCCTGCTGTACACCTTGTTTAATTTATGTTGGGAACTGAAGCGGGTACCGGAAGACTGGTGCAAAGCCGTTATAGTCCCAATATATAAGGGAAAGGGGTCGCAGCAGGACTGTAAAAACTACCGTGGTATCAGCTTGCTTAGCATTGTGGGTAAACTGTATGCTAAGGTGTTAATTGAAAGAGTTATGGAAGAAACTGATGGAAAAATTTGGGATGTGCAAGCTGGATTTAGAAAGGGGATGGGGTGTACGGATCAAGTCTTTTCCATGCGCATGATTGCGGAGAAATTTTTGGCCAAAAACCAGAAAGTTTTTTGTGCGTTCATGGACTTGGAAAAGGCCTATGACAGAGTGGACAGGATCGTGTTATGGCAAACACTGACCTCATTTGGGTTGAGCGCTGGTCTGATACAGGCATTGAAGTCTCTATATAGGGACTCTAATGCCTGTGTCAGGATCAACGGGGCTTACTCGGACTGGTTTGGCATCCATAAAGGTGTCAGACAGGGCTGTGTGGCTTCCCCGTGGCTGTTCAACCTATTTATGGACAGTTGTTTGGAAAATTTGAAAGTAGAAGAATGCGGGTTAAGAATGGGTGAGTTAACCGTCAAATGCCTTTTGTACGCCGATGATCAAGTCATACTTGCGTCTTCGGCGGCCGAGTTGCAAATGATGGTTACATTAATGAACAGGACATTAAAAGAAAAGGGAATGAAAGTGAACGCAAGTAAGACGAAAGTTATGGTTTTTGAAAGAGAAGAAAGTAAAACGATATGTGAAATAAGAATAGAAGGGGAGTTGGTAGAACAAGTAGATGAGTTTGTGTATTTGGGATGTGTGTTTAGTAAGGATGGTAGATATGATAAGGATATAGAACGACGAGTGAATGCAGGAAATAGAGTGAATGGGGCTCTACACTCTATTGTGAAAAGTCAGAATGTGTCCAAAAAGGCACGTATGGCAATTCACAATGCTGTATTAGTGCCTACTTTAATGTATGGTAGTGAAAGTTGGGTCTGGCAGAAGAAGCACGAGAGTAGAATAAATGCTGTAGAAATGCGGTCATTAAGGAGTATGTTAGGGATGAATCTGAATGACAGAGTGAGAAATTGTTTAATAAGAGAAGAGTGTGGTTTGCAAGATGATGTTGTGACCAGGATTAAGAAAGGAATGCTTCGGTGGTTTGGTCATGTAGAAAGAATGAATGAGGAAAGAGTGACAAAGCAAATTTATGTTGCAGAGGTGAACGGCAGAATCGGGAAGGGTCGCCCTAGGCGAAAGTTTATCGACCAAATTGGCGATATATTGAAAATGGGCCAAATCAAGAGTACCTTTAACCGACGAGCGTGTATGCGTAGGTATATGGATGTGGAGGAAGCGAGAGAGGTCTGTCAGGATCGTGCCAAATGGAAGTCCATAGTCTCTGCCTACCCCTCTGGGTGACAGGCGTGAGTGTTTATGTTATGTTTATGTAAAGAAGAGAAGTGTTTTACTGTGTAGTGGCCGTGTAAGAGTATCCACTAGCCCATATTATTTTTACGTGGTAGAGCCATGCTGCAGCAGCTATATTAGTAGTATAGTTGTAGCACGAATGGGTCGGCTCGACCGGGGAAGAACCACGCTCTCACAGAATACCAGTGTGAAATAGAAGCTTGATGCTGCTGTTTCGTATATTGAGTGTAGAGAACCGGAATCCCTTTTTAATGGTAACAAGACATTCCATCTCAGTCCTCATGGGTGACAACGCATCTGTATTTTGATTCTCAATCGAGGATAAATGTAGATGTCTATGGGTCACAGTATCCATTTACCATCAGGTGGACTGTGTGCTCGTTTGTCACCCTATGCTACAAAAAAAATAACGACTATTATTTATAAATGTTTCAGATATGATCCGATGATCTACGTGTTCCCGCGGGTCACCAAATGCACATTCCACAAGTTCGGTGCGTCCGGCAGCATCCAGACGCACGACAGCCTCTGTATATTGCCGCTCAACATCGTCAACGAGAAGACCTACATCTTCATCTGGTTCTGGTACATCATACTGGCCGTCATTCTGTCGCTGCTTGTTATTTACCGGTGAGTATATTCAATAAAAGGGCTGTGGAAACCCGCATGCATGCGTTTACGTGGTAGAGCCATGCTGCAGCTATATTATGGTTGCAGAATGATCGGGTCGATCGGGGTAGGACCACGCTTTCGCAGAATATCGGCATATAAAACTAATGTGGCTCCGTCAATATGAGCGCTATGGTAACTTTGTTACTGCAACCATTATACCGAGTCGGTGTGGCCTTTGTTGTGCTGCAATTAAATATTCTTTTTGTTTTTTTGTTTTCTTTTTAAAATTGATGTTCTGTATGTCGCAGCAATAAATAAATATGTTCTTATATACAAAAACAGCTTAATGCTGCTCTGTGTACGCAAGAGTGATAACCGTTACCTTTACATCCTATTAAAGTTCACTGCTGAACATAGGCCTCCCCGTAGTTCGCCTCAGGGGGATATTGGTCATAGTTTCCACGTTTGGCAAGTGGGTTGGCAACCGCAGTATTTTAGGTGTAGTCGTTATTAGAAAGATGCTGCTGCCCTTCTGATTTGTTTCCCTCTGTCGCATCTTAAGATACCCACAGGGTGATATGGGGTAGTGGATATTCTTACATTTAGGTGATAACACATCTACATTTTTATTTCATAATGAGAATAGATTTAGGTGTCTATTGTTTCCACTTACTATAAGGTGGACTGTGTGCTCGCTCGCTTTTATCGCTTCTATCACCTGTCGTTCAGTGCAGGTCACTTTACCCCCTCTTCTATAGCAACGGTGCATTAGGTTCATTTGTCGTCCCACCTTCCAGACTGGTGATAATCTTCGTGCCGTCGGTCCGGCCGCGACTGCTCCACGCGCGGTCTCGGAGCATCGCCATGGAGACCGCCGCGCTGGTCTCGAGACGGACCGACGTCGGCGACTGGTGGCTGCTGTACATGCTCGCCAGGAACATTGACCCCATCATATACAGGTGAGGCACCAGCTTTGCAAACTGTGTACTGATGTCTTTTTAAATTAAAGTTGGTAAAAATTATCTCGCGTTTGAAGAGCACCTCCCGCCCTCGCTCAGTTGCGTGCACTATCCCCGTCTCCACTAATCCCAGCACCACTACTCCCAACACCACTACACTAGGAAAGACACACCACTCACGACAATACGACACGTGTTTCGCCTCTACACGAGGCATCTTTAGGTGATGTAGACTGCGATGGCTGTGTACATACAACTGTGAGCTTTGGCTTATAAATAAAGCATATATAAATAGTTTTGGCTCGCCGCTCACGGCGAAATCATTGTCGTATTATCGGCAGTGGTGTGTCTTTCCTAGTGTAGTGGTGTAGGGAGTAGTGGTGATTGGGATAGTATTTGCAATTGAGGGAGGGCGAAAGGGTGGTTTTCAAACTAGGTAAGACACATCATTTTATTTTATCGAGCGGATGTACGCGAGGTAATTTTTACCAACTTTAATATAATGCATTTCTGCAAAGTAAATCCTGATTGTATTAATTATGTCTTTTTAAATAGCAAGCAGCTATGCAGGTCTAAAATACCAGTATCACTGCGACTTGTAAGATCTAATGTAATTCCTGCTATGGCTATCATCATTATGATCATTACAGCCCTTCACAAGACCACGGCTGAACATGGAATGCCACAAAGCATGGTCCTGAGCCACCTGAATCCCTCGACTTCCTGCATGTCTTACCAAATCGTTACTCCATATAGTTCACTGCTAAGCCCTATACCTTCAATTAACCGAAGGTACTGCTTAGCTGTGAGCAACTTCACTTTTTATGGGCTTAGTACGTAGTTTCCCAGATGAGTGCTATGTTTGCCCATTAAGGATCCATAATCAGTTAGGATGTGTAGAAGTGTTTCTTTCGGTAAGAAACAGAATCGGCACAACTTTGTGTCGCTTAGTTCCAAGATGTACATGTGCTTTAAACAACAGTGTACAAACAGGGCTTTTGCCAGAACACTCTGTTTAACAGTGCACTGATATTTCTTATTACTTATTACTTATTAGTGCTTGAACATATACGAGGATATGTACAAGTACCATGTAATATCAGTGTCAATATACCGATTTCCGAGGATATCTGCACTAGAACCAGAGTAACCGACATAGCCCAACAGATTAGTAAGCTGAAGTGGCAATGGGCCGGTCATATAGCTCGAAGAACGGACAACCGATGGGGGGAAAAGGTTCTCGGGTGGCAGTCTCGTACCGTTAGGCGAAGTGTAGGGCGGCCCCTCACTAGACGGTGTGCTCGTTTGTCACCCTATCCTATAAAAAAAGCCCTCGGGAGCAGAGACGGACGAGGGTTAGGGGGAATGGGAAAGAAACCGGATGATGCCGGTGTTTCTGTTATTGTATTATTATAGGTATTTATATAGTTTTTCATCTGATTCATCATCATCATCATCATTACAGCCCTTCACAAGTCCACTGCTGAACATAGGCCTCCCCCAAAGAATGCCACAAAGCACGGTCCTGAGCCACCTGCATCCATCGACTTCCTGCATATCTTACCAGGTCGTCACTCCATCTAGTGGGGGGACGCCCTACACTTCGCTTGCCGGTACGAGGCTGCCACTCTAGAACCTTTCTTCCCCATCGGTTGTCGGTTCTTCGAGCTATATGGCCGGCCCATTGCCACTTCAGCTTACTAATCCGTTGGGCTATGTCGGTCACTCTGGTTCTACTGCGGATATCCTCATTTCTGAGTTTATCACGCAGAGAAACTCCGAGCATAGCCCTCTCCATAGCTCGCTGAGCGACCTTGAGCTTCCTCATACGGCCAGCAGTGAAGGACCACGTCTCAGTTCCGTAAGTCATCACTGGCAACACGCACTGGTTGTACAATTTCGTTTTAAGGTTTTGAGGTATGTCTGACGAGAAGATGTGTCGTAGCTTCCCGAACGCTGCCCAGCCGAGTTGAATCCGTCGATTGACCTCTCGGTCGAAGTTGGACTTACCTAGTCGGACTATTTGTCCCAGGTAAACATACTCGTCAACAACTTCGAGCTTAGTGTTCCCAACAACTACCGGCATAGGTGTGACATGGACATTAAACATGATCTTTGTTTTGTCCATGTTCATCTTAAGACCTATCCGTTGGGAAACACTATTGAGGTCATTGAGCATAGTGCTTAGGTCCTCCAGCGATTCTGCCATAAGGACTATATCGTCGGCAAATCGAAGGTGAGTGATGTACTCGCCATTGATGTTGATACCGTATCCTTTCCAGTCCAGAAGCTTGAAAACGTCTTCCAATGCAGCGGTGAAGAGTTTCGGGGATATGACGTCACCCTGTCTTACACCTCTCTGCAATTGGATAGGTTTCGTACTCTGGTTCTGTACTCGGATAGCCATCGTAGCCCTACTGTACAAGCACTTCAACACTTCGATATACCGAGAGTCAACTTGGCACCGCTGAAGGGACTGCAGCACCGCCCAAATTTCGACGGAATCAAAGGCTTTCTCATAGTCCACATACGCCAGACATAGTGGCAAATTGTACTCCTCGGACTTCTGTACAATTTGCCGTAGGGTATGTATGTGGTCTATGGTGCTAAAGCCCTTTCGGAAACCGGCTTGTTCGGGAGGCTGGAAGTCGTCAAGTCTGCGCGCGAGACGATTCGTAATGACTCTCGAAAACAGCACGTAGACGCGGCTCAGAAGGGAAATCGGTCTGTAGTTCTTCAAGAGAGCGTTGTCGCCTTTCTTGAAGAACAAGACCACCGCACTTCTGCTCCACGCCTCCGGTGTAATGCCACCATGGAGGACGGAATTAAAGAGCTTCTGAAGGACTTCAAGTACCGGTTTTCCACCCGCTTTCAGAAGCTCCGCTGTAATTCCATCCTCGCCTGGGGCCTTGCCGTTTTTAAGGTGCTGGAGAGCCATTCTAATCTCGCTCAGACTGACGTCCGGGATATCATCGGAATAATGTCGGATAAGACTCGCTCTTGGATCGTTACTCACACTTGCGTGTGGCTCCAACGATGACGTGTACAGCTGCCCATAGAACCTCTCAATCTCACTCAAAATCTCAGGTGCCCCGGAAACGATGCTGCCACATTCGGTCTTCAGCTTTGACAGTTGGCTCTTTCTGGCAGACAGATCTCTGGCAAAGACTTTGGAGCCTTGGTTCCGCTCGATCGCTTCTTCAATACGAGCTGTATTGAAGTTGCGTAAGTCCCGCCGCATGCATTTGGAGATCTGTCTGTTCAGTTGCCTGTATGCTGTCAAATCTATTGAAGAATGTAGCTTCATCTCCCGTCTAACAGCCATGAGATTAAGAGTGTGATCGGAGAGTTTTTGTGTTCTTCTGCGGCGGGTCTTGCAGAACTTAGCTCCGACCGCATGGACAGTTTCCACGAGCTTGTCATTCAAATCGTCCACTTCATTGCAGTCTTCTAGGCACTGAAAACGGTTTTGTAACTCGAGCTGAAAGGTTTCGGGACTTTGGATTAGAGCACGAGGGGGACGGAGCGTTGACTTCATTAGACGAGACCTCTCCAACTTAACGTTTAGGTTCAGTGTGTCTCTAACCATTCGGTGATCGCTGCCGGTTTTCACCCTCGCGATCACTGAGACATCACTGAACAGTTGTCGTTTGGTCGTCATAATGAAGTCAATCTCATTTTTTGTCGAACCGTCGGGGCTCGACCAGGTGCACTTCCTGTGGGGCCGCTTCTGGAAGAAAGAGTTCATCATAAAGAGTCCCTCTTTCTCCATGAAGTCGGCCAGCTGCTTGCCCCTTGGGTTCCGTTGCCCTATTCCAAATTTCCCCACTTTCAGCTCACCGTTCTCTCTTGTGCCTAGTTTTGCATTGAAGTCTCCCATTAACACCGTATATTGGGTTTTGGAGGAATGCATGGCTCTAGAGATATCCTCATACATTTCCTCCACCTCCTCATCGGGGTGTGCCGAGGTTGGTGCGTAAACCTGTATGACCTTCAGCGAATACCGTTTGGTGATTCTGAGTATAAGGTACGCAACCCTCCTCGACACACTCTCAATCTTTACAACGTTGTTAACGAGAGACTTGTGGACGATAAATCCGACACCTCCTTGGGACAGATGGTCGCCCTCCCGGTGATAGAACAAGTTGCCGGATTCGAGGATTACCGTGTCCTCCCCCTCTCTTCGGACTTCGGATAATCCTATAATATGCCAGCGTAACTTGTCTATCTCTTCTTCCAGCTCCACAATCTTCTCGTCAGTCCTCAGGGTCCGTGCGTTGTATGTTGCCAGGTCAAGTCGTTGTAGGTGGCAACCGAACCTCCACCGGAGATTCTTAGCACCCCCTGCCCCGCCGTTACCATGGTCGCCACCGTAGCCAGGAATAGCGGGGCCGCCGGGGACTGGGGGCCGTCTCTTCGTAACTTTCATTATGGGGGGTATATTGCCATAGTTGCCACGCTTGGCGAGCGGGTTGGCAACCGCAGTTTTTTATTGTATTTTGCCGTTACCAGGAAGATGCTGCTGCCCATCTCCTGCCTGTGTCCCTTTGTCGCCTTTTACGACACCCACGGGAAGATATGGGGTAGTGGATATTCTTAACCGCCACTACACGGCAACTTCATCTGATTGGGCTGCATAAATATATCAATTATTGTATAGTATTAGTAAATTTATTTTTATTTTTAGAGAGTTAATAGCGGAGCTCGTAAAACATATGGGCGAGAAATCAGGGCCACGTGCGTGACGATCGCCTCCCGACCAGCCCACCGCCAACCACCAACCCATCGCCATAGTGGGCGTCTGACGCACGGGGAAACAAGCCTCGTGTTATTTTTGCCTTTTCGTCTATTATCATAAGTGTTAGTTTCCTGCAAGAGGTATGTGGGTAGTTTGATATTGGATACTTGATGAAGGAAAATCAACACTGTATGTTGTACTTCGTCCTTCTAGAAGGATTTGAAAAACATTAACTTTCGAATTTATCTTTTACGAGATAAGAATGTATTTCCCAATAGGCTAATTTCCCGCCATTCATCGACGTATTAGATATTAAACTCGCTTCAATTCGAAATCATCTTTATTTTAATTGCATAAGTTTCAGTTTCCTGTTTTAAGTATGTAATGAGAATATTCTTAATTTTTATAATATATTTTTCATATTTTGACATAAATGAGATATTGTAACTGTTACTGTTTAGAAAATAAGGATGAGAATTGTATGTCACAACTGAACTTTTTTTTAAAGTGCCTCATTTTATTATGACCTTTAAAATAATGTGAAAGAAGTGTGATTAGCCTGGATTATGTGACCGTCGACGTGTTTAAGATGCATACGAAGTAGGTTCATCTTTTTATCGGGATTTCAAGATACATTTGAAAAACAACCTAGTTTCTTTGCTAATAAGGTGGTATTTCCAAAGTATTTAAAATAAACGCTTGAATTTAGGCCTGCATTATCTCACTTTAAATTGTTAGTTCAAATCTGGAAATTGAAACTTATTATTGAATTTATTAATTATTAATTTATTATATTAATAAATGAAACATTTTGAATAGCAAATTTTTCACTTTTATAAAGCGTAAATAAAGAGGTCTTATAACGTTATTTATGAATCATTTGACTGTCGATTTTATAACTTTGGAATAAAATCTATTTAGTTTACGACGGCCAATAGTGTAACTGATTATTTGTCACATGTGAACTATTTTTAAATTTTAACTCTATTTATTTAGCGATAGGCTATATTTTAGATCTGAAGAAAAAAGGTCTTAGAAAAGTAATTTCATCCTGTTAGCGTATTAAAAGACGACCTAAGGATTTGGCAGGAAAAATATACTAAATAGATATATTTTTTTATATCTGTGGAGTTCCTTTTACTGTTTATTTCTGGACCTAAGATATGGTCCCCCATTTTGAAACGGTACTAGATAAAAAAACAACAACATTGACTTTAAAATCTTAACGTTTCACGTAACAATGTCATCTAATAAAAATAATGCCAAACTTAATGTAACAATGACAGGAAACAACCTAATTTGGCGAATTGTCTGGTCTTGTGGTCGTCCATAGTCGCGATAACATTTAAATATATTTTAAACAGGCATAAATTAAATTTTAAAAGAAAGTAGATATCGAAAAAGGCTTCCATAACCTAGTAGAGCTAATAAGACGAGATAAAGAATGTAATGGAGTAGAATAAGAAAGAAATTCCAGGGGTGCATAGACTTTTTTAATTGGTGATTTATTAATTGTTATTATAATTAAATATGTCTCAATTCGTAATGTATACCAGATTTCGAAACTATATTATTGTAAAACATTACGAAAATAAACTTTTTCTTAAGTTTTTGTTCTGACAGTCAAGCCGTTGGCTTTCTGTAGTAGTTGGTGTTGCCTGTTTAAATTAATTATCTCGTCTCTTTAGCCTCACTTTAACCGTGAGCTAAAAACCTTGCTTCTTTGGCAAATTTTATTTCGTGTACACTTAAGGCAACTTTAAAACTTTTAAAGACTTCCTTGAAATTGAAATGGCCTTAATTGTTTGTAAATTATCAATATGCCTTTCAATTAAGCTAAGTTTTAGATTTAATATGACAGACAGATGGTGTAGATATTTAGACATAACCAATGGCCGATATTATTCCTAATGTAGTTGCCATAAGCTCGAATATTGTTTGAATCTTGTATAATTATGTTCAATGCAAAATCTTTCGGGGTTTTATAGATGTAATGTTTAATCCTCGCGTATATATAAGGGTCCCGTTTAGATAATGTATACTTTGAGACATTTTTATTAACCTTTTGATTAAAGTCAATAAATACACTAGACATCTTTAAAGAATGTTCTTACATTACAAATTATAATATCGTATTATTTATTTATGCATTAGGTATACTACTCTTGTCGCCAAGCAGTAGTGCGTGCACTGTATTCCGGTCTCAAAAGTATAGACAGTATTATTACATGCCCATTCCATCTTATCCTCGGACATACAGGGTTATTTTTGAAAGAGTAGCCAAATTTTAAACGTAAGTTCAAATATATAAATAATGATACACCTTTATTGCAGTTTTTGAAAATACGAGTAAATAAGGTTTCTAATTTTATGTGAAACTATCCCAAATTGAATGTGATTTATGGGCAACAACGTTTTTGTCTACCGATCGACCCTTACGTAATAACGAAACTTACGAAATAATGCATTACCATGCATTTTGAATTAAAAAGATAAAGGGATAGAATGTTTGAGATGTTTATAATTAATTTTTCTTCACCATTTGCCTATATTACTTATTCTGAACCCTCTTTGCAAATTTTGCCGGTTGTAGCAAAATAACCCTGTATAGTCTGTTCGCCTAGGTACGTGCCGCATCTTGTCAAAGGCGCCACCGCGACGTCAAATGTCGCGTGCGGCGCACAACCGCAGGAAAATTTGGCACTTAAAAACGAAGCGCCGTAATGAAGGATTCTTTGCTACCTAACCTGTGTTTATATATTTCTAATATCATGTATATATATTTCTATACTAAGAATAAAATAGTTATCTATTTTATTCTTAGAATAGAAAAACATTTATTTAACAAACAGTAAAATGTAATAAAATAAAAACAGAATAATAAATGCGGTAAAGTAGTTGCTAGTAGTACCAGTTACTTGACTCCACCGAGTCAGTACTTCATTCTTGGGGCGATGTATACGCTTTTACAACAAAATCCCAGAAAATATACAAAATTTGACCTGTTCAAAGTTCAAAAACTTTATTAAACTAAGTTTGTATAAATAGGGTTATAATAATAATAATAACCTCTGGGAATGAGGTGATCGCTACCAAGCTATTTCTAATTTGTTGTGTTGTTAATTGTGTAACATACATGATTGTCAGCTGTTATTTAAAAAACAAGTCCGGCTGGGTTTCTTGCTGGTTCTTCTCAGGCCAGAGATTTTTTGTCCAAACCAGTGGTAATTAAACAAAAAGAGTGACTTTCAATAAGTATTATTTATAATCTATATTGAATAAAAAGTTTCTGTTTCGAAAGGAATCCATAACAACTAACACTTTTATGTCACTAGTGTATTTATGGCTTTAACTTTTTTTTTAGATAAAATGTTGTTTTTCAAATTGTGTAGCTTGCATTTAAGCTAATTCTCATTGTGTCAGATAAAAGGTTGTACTTTAGGTATACTTAGACGTTGTAAGTTGTTTCCATTCGTGTGAAATTAACTTGACTCGAAATTTTAAGGGACCTGATATTTAGCGTGTTGTACTCGATTCTTTTATCGATGTTCTCGATGTTTATTGTATATTAGCATATTACTGTTTGCCACAACAAATACAGATTTAGTGAAAATAATTTAGGCGCAGATAATAATGAAATCAGTTATAAAAATTAAATATCTATATTTACTTAGTTCAAATAACTCCAAAGATTTTGAAACTCGTACAGGAAACAATTTAAAAACATAAATTGTGATTGCGTTTTTTATATTTTATATTTACACAAACATATATTTGTGCCAACGTCATCAAATATTTGACAAACAGATCTGTTATACGTAATTAGAAAAGACATTTTTTTATTGTTTTAATTTTAGGCTATGCATATCAATTAGCTAGTTATAATAAGTCTTAATGACTACGTCAGTTTGTGTACAAGTTCGTTAATTCGTTTTCAGCACAAAATGATTTCGTCAAAAATGTATTTTTTTATTCTGGCGACACTAATATGCTGTCGGTACTGACTGAGCAATTGATGGACTTTGTAACTCGCCTTATACGTGTAATGTGTGGATATTAATGTATGATCTGTACATATTGGGGCCTCTATGGATCCAAAAAATAATAAAAACGGCCACTAGTTTGATCAAACATCGACTCGGTTTGTTTCCATATTTGGCTCAATATGCAAGTAATCATAGGAAGTAAGGGTATGTAAGTTTTGATACATTTTTATATTTGACATCACGGTGACAGGTGTCACAAATGTCAAAGTGCGTCAATTTTCTGGCATATGATGTGACGTAATGTGTGCAAAGTGCGTAGTAAATAGTTAGTCTTGTGTGATCAACGTGATTTGTAAGTAGTAAAGTATCGCCAGAACTTTCCGAGATGCATATTTTTTCAGTGGCGTAGCATGGGTTGCATGGCATGGAAGGGCCGTCAAAATGGCCGTCCTCCACTCACCTTCCTCAGGGAAATGTCTTCTATAGTTTTATGTACTGTATAATTATTTTTATACTTACAATTATCTCCTTTAATATTACAGTTTTCGTAATATTTTCTTAGAGTTATGTAAGAGATGTCAGATTTTATTTTTTATTTTTTACTGCGTAATTTAAAAGTCAAGGCGGTGAGCTGACTTTTCTCTCCCCGCCTCCTCCCCATGCTACGTCACCGTGTTTTACACAGTAATACTTCTCAATTTATTATGTTTTTAGTGAAAATATTTGATTTACAAAAATAGATCAAGCTATGTTTGTTTTTTGACAGTATAGCCCATTCAGGAAAATCTGCATGTAATAAATAGTTATAAACGAATTTCGTCCATGTCTTTTTTATATTGTACTATGATTTTAAAATAGAGTGTTTATTACCAAAGTCTGATATTGTTTATATTGCAACAATTTTGATATCACTATGATGGATATGCCAATACAAATAAAAGGAATATCCTTGTTGTTCCAACAATTTTAATTACTATTTAATATTAAAGACATGATTTATGTATTTGTATAAATTAAATTATGTTCCCAAAAACCTCTAAAGTATTTGTAGTGTTGTGAATGATAAAGTTAATAAATCAAACCTTTAAAATCTGGAGATAAAATGTTATGTTAAGAATTTTATATCTCATTTTGCTTCAACTCACGTCGAGTAAGAAAATTAGACTGTTTAGTGTTCATTTTTTAAATACGCGGAACCTCCTTTTGGGGTACTATAAAATGCATTTTGTACGATTTTATCGATATAATATAATTGACGCGTTATAAAGTTGACGTAGCATTTGTTAAGTTTTTTCGCGTGTTGCCATTATATTATCAAACTTGGTTGTGTGGTGAGATTCAAGATTCAGTTCCAAATTTGCTCGCACGTCTTTATTGCAATAGTAAAACATAAACAGTTTTTGCTTTAAACGCCTAACTGACCCTAGCATTCAAAATAATAGATATTCTTATATAAATTAATGCTTAGGTAGTAGGAGGTTTTCTGCCTTGAAGTCCGTCTAGGTACCAACCTGTTGCATTTTTCTGCCGCCGAACAGCAGTGCTTGAACAAAAGTGGTCTATAGTCCGCGCGCTAATAGTTGACCGCGCCTTAGGTGGCGAGGGGTGAGGCGGGGGTTGCTTAATGAATGAAAATGATGACGTACTGAGTAACAACAGCTAGAGCCCCGCTCTCCCGTCCCGCCGCCGATATACCCAAGGCGCGGCCAACTGGTTGCGCGCGGACTATAGTAAATTTTTTAAATAGATATCTTAGTGTGTGTGTAGTGGTTACAACGTATCTGTAGCTTGCTTTGATTGAAGTTGAATACAGGTATCCATTGACTGCAATAATCACTTTTGTACAAAAACAAATAAGTATAATTGAAATCGTTCGTCATTATTTAATAATAAAAATCCGTCATCGTTACAGCCCTTCACAAGTCCACTACTAAACATAGGCCTCCCACAAGGAATGCCACAAAACACGGTCCCCATCCACCTTCATCCATTAACTTCCTGCGTGTCTTACCAGGTCGTCACTACATCTAGTGGGGGGTCGCCCTACACTTCGCCTGCCGGTACGAGACTGCCACTCGAGAACCTTTCTTCCCCATCGGTTGTCGGTTCTTCGAGCTATATGGCCGGCCCATTGCCACTTCAGCTTACTGATCCGTTGGGCTATGTCGGTCACTCTGGTTCTACTGCGGACATCCTCATTCCTAAGTTTATCACGCAGAGAAACGCCGAGCATAGCCCTCTGCATAGCTCGCTGAGCGACTTTGAGCTCCCTCATACCGTCAGCAGTGAAGGATCACGTTTCAGATTGATAGGTCATCACAGGCAACACGCACTGGTTGTATAATCTAGTCTCCCGAACGCTGCCCAGCCGAGTTCAATCCGCCTATTGACCTCTCGGCTAAAGTTAAAAATCCGTAACAATTAATTTTCCTAAACGTGTTAATTATATATTGTAAGTCGTTCATTTTATTTCTATAAGTATATATATTTTAATTTTTACCATATTTTTTTTTTGACCGAAATCATAGAATCTCACCATACAGCCCCTATCATTTCACGATCATTCCTAGAATTAGCGTCCGTTTGGGACATATTATGGTGCATTTTAACTTAATTTTATATGACAAATGAATTTAGCATTTCAACGTTATTATTAAACGGTTTGTAAATACTTGATCAAGATTCTGATTCCTATCTTAGCTTGGTATCCATTATTTCAGCTCAGACATTTTTATTAATCAATATGACAGAACCTTAAAATAAATTTAAGACATTGTAAAATTGCACTTTTGTAATGTTCTTCTAACTGTATACTGTATTACATTGAAGTATGTGTTTATATTTTTAAATCAAACTATCATTTGATATAGGACTATAATCCAGATTCATGACTCATGGATTTTGTTTGCTGACATTGCAAGTGATGGCGAAACCATGGTCAACTTTTTGACGCACACACGCACACATCTTTCTTTATCAGCTCGTAAAAGTGCTGGGTGCACACATGTGCATTTGAAACCATGTTGTTGGTTGTAAAATAATTTTAGATGCATATATGTACGTGTTCGTACAATAAGTTTAGCATGGTTTTGGCTTGGTTTTTGCGTCACTGAAATGTACCCAGCGTTCCGTTTTTCATTATTTGTCGGTCTCAGTTTTAATTTAGTTTCTTAAATAAATTTGTCGTTGGTATTACATGCATCACTCGATTTCCTTAAATCATGAATCTGTTTCAAAATAGACTGTCATCTCGTCCTGCCACAGACTAAACATCTGGTAATTGTAGTAAATTTTTGTAAAATAAGCTGATGTTGACGTAGACCCTAATTTAAAGGGTTAAGGTGTGATTTGTTTTTTAAGCATTTATTTTATTTGTAAATTGCATGGACTTTGTGAAGGTACCTTAAAACGGAGTTCTTACGGAGTTCAGTTTGGAGTTGCCAGAAATAAATTAAATGAAATTTATTTTTTACACTCCTAATGATGATGAATGATGAATGATGAATGAAAATATACTTTCCAGCCCAGATATTAGTGAATTTTTTATTTTATTATTTATTTAAAAGATTAATTATTATATGCTCGTATTATATTCTTATTAAATGATATTTTTGTGTTCTATGTAAGCGAATAAGTTAAAAAGGAATTATACCATTTTGATTTTATTTTGGTCTTTTATTAAGAAAATGTCGAAACTCAGTCGGCAACACATCTGCATTTCTTCGTGTGTTCTCTTTGTTTATAGGCGACGGTAATCATTTACCATCAGACGAGCCACATGCTCGTTTGCCGTCTCTACTATTAAAAAAAACAACTGCACTGCATTCAAAAGGTGGGAGACTTCGCGATTAAGGCAAATACCCCTACAACGGGAGAGGCCCATGTCCAGCTGGGGACTATGAGCCTCTCTTCCTTATTAGCTGATGAAGAAGACGTTCAAAATTATAAGCTGTAATAAAACACAATTTGCCGTGAAGTGGCAGCATAAAAAATATACTTACTTACCACCCTATTGCGATATATAGATATAGCCATAGATTATTTCAATAATCCAGTTCCAATACGACAACTCCCAAATGGGATATATTTGATGGCTTCAATCTATAGGAGAGGCCTGTGCTCAACAGTACTTTTGATTGAATACAATGATGATGAGCGATTGAATAATCTTTGACTCACTCGATCGCCGGTGTTGATATTTTTTATAGGATAGGGTGACACGAGCACAGTCCACCTGATGGTAAGTGGTTGCTGTAACATAGACATCCACATCTATCCTCAATAAAGAATCAAAATGCAAATACGTTGTCACCCGTGAGGACTAAGATGGACTCTTTTCCAGTAAAAAGGATCTCCGGTTCTCTACACTCACCATACAAAACGCAGGAGTGTTAAGCTGCTATTTTACGCTGGTATTCTGTGAGAGCGTGGTCCTTCCCCTGTCGAGCCGACCCATTCGTGCCACAACTATACCAGTAATATAGCTGCAGCATGGCTCTGCCACGTATAATGAATATCAAACAACTATATATTAACCACACGTGTTATCAAGAGAAAAATCTTTACGAAAAGTATTCACACAAACATAACACTCACCCGATATAAACAAATCAGCCAACGTAGCACACGACGAGCTAGCTTAGTAGTCTTACCCAGAACTAGAACTAACTATGGCGAAAAACTGATAACTTTTGAAGGAGCACAGCTATATAATAGAATACCCTATAGTATAAGAATTTTACGCTCTTTTAATGCATTCAAAACTCAACTTAATTAGTATATAATTACGATCACTTCGGGAGAAATGGAGGCATTGAATGGGTATATCTAGTTTGTAACTGATGACGACGAACTGTGTAAATACATGTGTTAATATCGTTCTCAAGCGAGTGTCATATGTAAGCTATCGTAGAGTCTATTTCACCTGAAGATGCCTCGTGTAGAGGTGAAACACGTGTCGTATTGTCGTGAGTGGTGTGTCTTTCCTAGTGTAGTGGTGTTGGGAGTAGTGGAGATGTGATAAGTGGTGATGGGGACAGTGCACGCAATTGAGGGTGGGCGGGAGGTGCTCTTCAAATTAGGTAAGACTCATCATTTTATTTTATCGAGCGGATGTAAGCGAGGTAATTTTTACCAACTTTAATATAATGGATTTCCGCAAAGTAACGCCTGATTTTATTAATTATCGTTATTGAGAATAAAGCCGCATTTCCATCAAAGTTTTTTTGCCAACACAACAGTTGCCAACACGTGTTGCCAACAAAATGTTTCTGTAATCACCTAGTGTTGGCAACGAAACTTGAAACAATGTCGGGAATCGTGTTTCCATTTTCGGCGGCAACATCAATCATATTCCTTTGATGCTGCAGCCGGAGACGCGGCTTAAAGTTTCTTTAAACCTATACCTACTACCCAGACAGACTCATAGGCAGAAAAGAAGCCCTAAAACATAGGCAAACTTATTTGGCAGATTGACAAAATCCTTCTAACTACATAACACGATCGCAATCCATGTTTATTAGATTCCCTATAGATACTATAAACTCATATTACGTTACAGAGCGACGCTGCAGATATATTCTGGTTGTAGCTAGAAAGGGTCGGTTCGACCGGGGTAGGATCACGCTCTCACAAAAAACCAGCGCAAAATAGCAGCTGATGTTGTGTTTCGTACGATGAGTGTAGAGAACCGGAGAGCCCTTAAGGCTTACTTTAGTAAGCAGCTGTCCCAACGTGAAGTATCGCCACACCTTTGCAAGGACTTCGGAAAGAAGGAGCCAAGATGAGCTGGCTCCTTCTTGCAGTGAAGAGGCACTATTGTGTTTTGGAGGCGTTGAATTTCACAAGATCGGCATCGCTCCATTCGGAGACTGCCTGTAGTGTGAGATTCACACGCTCTACCATAGCTTCTCTTTCGGACTGAGTTTGATCCCGACTGGCCCGAGGACTTGGTTGGTATCTCTCTACAACTGTGCTATATATATATGATAGCCATATATAGCGGGCATAAGCAGATCATTAATGTGCAACAGGAAGAGAGTTGCGGAGAGAACGGACCCCTGAGGAACACCGAGCAGCCATCGACGACGACCCGGAGAGACCGTTCACTCAGAAAGTCCTTTACCCATTCGATCAGACCAGGGAATAAGCCGTACGTTGGAAGCTTACCCAAAAGGCTAGTGTGCCAAACTCTTCGAGACATCAAGGGAAACAGCAAGTGCTTCCCCACTGTTCTCGAGTGCCTCGCCCCATACGTGTGTGGCATACGCTAGAAGGTCCCCAGCAGACCGATTTCGGCGAAACCCATATTCCATGTGTTTTAATTTTTTTTCCGCGGAACCCTAATTCTTTTTCAAAAACAAAATAGCTTATGTTACTTCTTATAACATCAGCTATCTGCCAGTGAAAGTACCGTCAAAATCGACCCAGCCATTCCGGAGATTAGCCGGAACAAACAGACAGACAGAAAGACAGATAGACAAAAATTTAAAAAAATGTGTTTTTGTTATAATTAATTAATAATATTTTTGTTATAATAATTTCAAAAAATATCAGGAACAAATAAAATTAGCCATTTTGGCTTCCCAACACAAAGCAAAAAATGTTGGAAAGTTCTGGAAACACACAAAAAAGCTAGGCCCTAAGCCTGTTTTTGTAAGTGTGGGTGGATTATGTGACCCAAAACAGATAGCTAATCTATTTAAGGACCATTTTAAAGTAGAGGCAGTATTATGGCAAGAAGCAGAAGTGGGGGTGGGCGATGGTGGGGTTGTCGGGACTGGTGAACCTATCCGTATTACAGCTAAGGATATAAAGCTGGTACTAAAGCAGATGACCAGAGGAAGGTCAGTGGGTTACGATAGCCTCAGTGTCGAGCACCTTCATAATGCAGGACCGCATCTTCCAAGGGTTTTGTCAATATTATATACTTTCTGTATTCGGCACTCCTACTTACCATTCGAGCTAATGGTCCTCATTATTGATCATCATCCTCGTTGTTGTACCTATTTTAAAAAACAAGACTGGAGATATTTCTGACAAGACAAATTATAGGCCTATTTCTCTGGCAACTGTATTAGCTAAGGTGCTTGACGGCTTGCTTGAGCGACGGCTTAGTAACTTCATACAATTAAATGATGCGCAGTTTGGCTTTCGACCTGGCCTATCAAATACAGAAAGTGATATACTGTCGCTGAAGCATACCGTCAAATACTACATCCAGAGACAAACGCCAGTGTATGCTGCGTTTCTGGATCTCTCAAAGGCATTTGACCTAGTTGACTATGATCTGTTTTGGTCAAAATTACGTGACATAGCTTTTCCAAATGAATTAATCACCACGTTGAAATATTGGTATGGCCATCAAGTTAACCAGGTCAAATGGTCTGGGGCGCTATCTGACGAATACATTTTGGAATGCGGGGTGAGGCAGGGGGGGTTATCCTCGCCTTTGCTGTTCGGTCTCTACGTTGACGGGCTCATTGTTGCACTCAGTAGCACCAGGATAGGCTGTTCCATTGACGGACAAATGGTTAATAGTATTAGCTATGCTGATGACATGGTGTTGCTGAGTCCATCGGTGAGCGCATTGCGTAAGCTGTTGGCTGTCTGTGAAGTATACGCTGCTAAACACGGTCTCCGCTATAACACCAAAAAAAGTGAGTTAATGGTATTTCAAGTTGGTGCTAAAAACCCCAGGTTGTGCCTCCAGTCAAGCTCCTGGGGGTGCCATTAAGTAGGGTGTCACAGTTTAAATATTTAGGACACTTTGTTACAGAGAATCTCACAGACAACTGTGATATAGAGAGGGAGCGGAGGGCATTGGCGGTTCGATGCAATATGGTTGCCCGCATGTTTGCTAGGTGTACTAGAGAAGTAAAAATTACTCTTTTCAAGGCTTACTGCCAAACCTTTTACACCTGCAGCCTGTGGTATAGCTATACGCAAAGGGCCTATAATGCACTTCGCGTCCAATATAATAATGCCTTCAGGATGCTGATGGGCCTTCCCGTGTTCTTCAGTGCATCTGGCATGTTTGCTGAAGCGGGTGTTGATGATTTTCATGGCATCATACGGAAGCGAATATCGTCCAGCTGGCGCAGATTGCGGGGGAGCTCAAACGGCGTCCTGAAGGTAGTTAAAGATAGGCTTGATTGTCCCATTCAAGGGCATTGGACTCGAATGCATATGAGTGGGACATTTAAGTATCTTAATTAATATTTTTAAGTTGTAAGTTATTTAATTTGATTTAATTTAATTTACTAACAAATTTGTATGGATTTTTTAATCTGAAATAAACGTTTTATTATTATTATTATTATAAATACCGTATATACTTTTATATGCATTTATTTTAACATTACAAACAGACCCTTAAATTTTCTTTATTTGTATAGATATAGATTATTTGTATAGATTAGACACATTAAAATTAGAGCACATGTAAAGTCCGCCAACACGCAAAATTGAGAAGAAGCCCACGTCCAGCCGTTGACTTTTACAAGATAATGAAGAAGTCAAGTGAGTTTTAAATGCTAGTAGTGAGTACTTCACAACATTAGTTGAATGACGGGGTAAGATCTACGACATATTCGATGATATCCGGGCGGCGTTTAGTCCACACAAACGTTTTTTTTTATAGGAGAGGGGGCAAACGAGCTTGCGGCTCACCTGATGGTAAGTGACTACGACCGTCCATGAACAACTGCAACACCAGGGGCATTGCAGATGCGTTACCGGCCTTTTAAAAACAAGAAGGCTCTTTTCTTGAAGGTCCCGTATTCCTCTTGTCTCCCTGGATGGATACTAGAGGAAATACTTTCTTTTACGATTTGATTTATACTTACAGCTGTTATTTTCCTGATTACTGCTAAACATAGATTCTCTCAAAGATGGTCTATTAGAGGGATATATGTTATAGTTGCCAGTCTTGGCAAGCGGGTTGGCAACCGTAATTGTTTTTATTTTCAGTCGTTATTGGGAAGACGCTGCTGCTCCTCTCTTGATTTGTTTCTCTCTGTCGCCTCTTCGACGCCCATTCTTACACTGCAACTACACGGTATATTTCGAGTCCATTCGAATTTAAATCCTTAGGTATAATTTACTCGTCTGCCAGGTGTCAACAGCAGTTTTTTTATTATTACTTGTTATTGAACGTTATTTAGGTATTGGACATACATAGGCTGCACTAAAAGTATCGGAAATGGAATATTTCCACTGTTCCTGTCATATTAAAATCTTTTTAAATGAAAACTCCTTGATTTTAAAAATCGAATACCATTTATTTATTTAAAAAAAGATTCTTGGTCTTGTCACAAGGTTTTGTCAAACTTGTTTAGTCGTTGAGTAAATGGAATTGACTCGAGAAAATTCAAGAGCGATGATTTATTATGACTTTCGAAGTGGTTTAACACAAAAACAGTGTGTTGACCGCAATGCCGTCTTAGACCATACCGGGGCCCTTGGGCACACAAGTATTTGGGGCCCTGTTCGAAAGTAAAAAAAGTGAATGACAAAAACATTTTTCTACTGATCTTACATTTATTATAGTTAATTGGTAAAAACCAAATAATATGTTATTAATTAGATAAGTATGTTGGTGGTTTGAATTGGTTACCATTACGACAGTGGTTTCTTTCGGGATTTCGGTATTGCAAAATCTTCTATTTTTTACCAACTTACACAGTAGGTACACAATTCGACTGTATGTTTTTTTTGTGTGTTTAACTTTTTTTGGGTGAACCGATTTCGATGATTTTTTTTTTATTTCAAAGTTGGCACTTCGCACGTGGTCCCATAAAAATTTGATCCAGGTCTGACAAATCGTTTTTGAGTTATTCTTAATAATTTATATAGAATTCGGTTGGACAAAATTTTTAATTTTAAATTATTTATTCTCTTTAGATGTGAAAATGATCTCTCTCCATTACAATTGGTAACCATTATGCAAAGGAACATTCTTGTATCAAAATATTTATAAAAATGTTCACTATTTAGAAAAAGATTAAATAATCGGACAACAGAACAGGTGTCCGATTAAAATTACACATTTATTTAGCTATAATTATATAAATACATAGATTGCCGAAAATTAAAAAAAAATCCTGGCTAAAGTAAGGCAATTTTACCTACAGCTCGACAAAAATGTTTAGATGGTGACGAAACATGGAAATACATATTTTCTACTTTGGAAATCTGTCAATGCCACGTTTTCTGTCAAACTCGGCAATTTGTGAATTGTCACTGCTCATGGTTACCAGAAAGTGACTAAAAACGTCCTCACTTGCTCTGTAATTCTTTGTCGGGTTATATTTTCCTAAAATAGAAAAAAGATTGTTTATTGTAAGCGAACAAATCGGCCTTTTGGGGCCCCCGTGATGTTAGGGGCCCTGGGCACGGGCCCCGTGTGCCCTTATGGTAAAGACGGTACTGGTTGACCGGATGATTTCTGCATTTGGTGATGAAGCCCCATCTAAAACCACAATTTATCGCTGGTTTACTGAATTTAAACGTGGACGTGTCAAGCTCAGTGATGATCCCCGTCAAGGTCGTCCAAAAACTGCAGTCACCCAAGAAAACGTTGATGCTGTGCGTAAGCTGATTGAGGAAGATCTACATGTGACATACCACGAAATTCAGGAAAATTTAGACATTGGCATGAGTCAAATACAAATAATCTTGCATGAACAATTAGGTGTAAAAAAGTTGTTTTTCCGATGGATACCGCATTCGCTCTTTGAAGAGCAAAAAGCGGCTCGCGTAACTTGGTGCGTCAGAACTTTCGAAAGATTCCACGCAGGATCCTCAAATGCTGTATACAACGTCGTATCAGGTGACGAATCCTGGATATACGCGTACGAACCCGAAACAAAAAACCAGTCACGAGTTTGGGTGTTCGAAAATGAGTTAAAGCCAACAAAAATTGTTCGTTCACGGAGTGTTGCAAAAAAAATAGTGGCCACGTTTGTCTCCAAAACCGGCCATGTTACGACTATTCCTCTTGAGGGACAAAGAACGGTTAATGCAGAATGGTATGCTAGCATTTGTTTGCCACAGGTCGTTTCTGAACTCCGTAAAGAGAACTGCAACCGCCGCATCATCCTTCATCACGACAATGCGAGTTCTCACACCGCACACAGAACAAAAGAGTTTTTAGAGCAAGAAAACATAGAATTATTAGACCATCCGCCGTACAGCCCCGACCTAAGCCCTAATGATTTCTATACTTTCCCTAAACTAAAGAATAAATTGCGTGGACAGAGATTTTCATCACCTGAAGAAGCTGTGGACGCCTACAAAACAGCCATTTTGGAGACCCCAACTTTCGAATGGAATGGTTGCTTCAATGATTGGTTCCATCGTATGGAAAAATGTGTCAAATTTCGCGAAGAATATACTTCGAAAATCAATAAATACATTCTTAAATAGTAATGTTGTGTCACTTCCATGATTCCTGAAATTTTCAGTGCCGCCCTCGTATATGTTATAGTTGCCAGTCTTGGCAAGCGGGTTGGCAATCGTAATTGTTTTTATTTTCAGTTGTTATTACATTCTTACACTGCAACTACACGGTATATTTCGAGTCCATTCGAATTTAAATCCTTAGGTATAATTTACTCCCCCGGTGTGGGCGCGTGGTTTGGCGCGGCTTGCCGTCCACCACCTGAACGCGCCCCAAAGGGTGGTCGCCGTGAAAATGGTTCGCGGCTACCGCACGATCTCCCGCAAGGCGGCGAGCCTCCTTGCCGGATTGCCGCCATGGGATCTGGAGGCGATAGTCCTCGCGCGCCTGCACGAATGGCGCGCGGAGGCACTATGCCGGGGCGAAACCCCGCTGCCGCGGCAAGTTGTCGCGCAGCGGACAGACTTCCGGCATGATCTCATGGCGACATGGAGAGAGCGACTGTCGCAACCCCGTGCTGGGCACGCCACTATAGCGGCGATAAGCCCCTCTTTGAGGAGTGGCTTGAGAGACGCCACGGCGTCCTCACCTTCCGCCTGACGCAGGTCCTCACCGGACACGGTGTGTTCGGGAGGTTCCTGCACCGAATCGGGCGGGAGGAAACGTCCGGGTGCTCCCACTGCGAGGATCGACCGGAGGACACGGTGGAGCACACCGTGGAGGTGTGCCCTGCTTGGGCGGAGCACCGCCGTGTCCTCGTAGCGGCGATAGGCGGCGGCGACCTCTCGCGTCCGGCCCTGGTCGAAGCCATGGTCCGGAGCGAGACGGAATGGGATGCCGTCACTACCTTCTGCGAAGCAGTGATGCTAGCGAAGGAGGTGGCGGAGCGGGAGAAGGAGAGAGCAGCAGCTTTCCTTTCCGGCCGCCGCGGGAGACGCCCCGGGCGTCGGGGGCTACGTCGTGGCCCCCGGCCACCGTAGGCGCGGGCCTGTGGACGGCGAGCAATGGGTAGCTCGCCGTTCGTCCGTCTAACTACGACAGGCCGTGTCGACGGTGCGTTTTGTTCCACGCGCGCCTCAAAGAGCTGTCAGCAGCGTGAAGGGGCCCGCAAGGGCCGACGCCTGCCGGGGCTGCGGGCTGTTCGAAAGAGATACCGCGGCTCCGGAACGTAAGGGCACTGGAGGAACACGGATGGTTTTTAGTCAGTAAAAGTCTGACACTCCCTTCCGCTCCACCCAGAGCGAAAGGCGTCATTAGATGATTTTCCATCCGCAAAAAAAAAAGGTATAATTTACTCGTCTGTCAGGTGTCAACAGCAGTTTTTTTATTATTACTTGTTATGGAACGTTATTTAGGTATTGGATATCCTTATACCGCCACTACACTTTAGAAACTAGGTACCTTCTAAAATTACTGACATCTCCCAGTTTAATCTTCAATTTTTCTTAGATATTATCAGTTCGAAATGCAATTGTCTCTATTGGTTGTCTATCTCGGCCGTTGGGACACAGCGCGACTACGATAGATCTGTTATAAATATTTTTTTCAGATGTCTCGCCGCCAGCGTTTCCTCCGAAACATTGCGTGTTGTAGCTTAAGTCATCATTACACTACTACTACCCTCTCGAAATAACAGTTCGTTTCAATGCAGTTAAGGACATTGTCTCCGTGTCCTAGATTCGAGTCTGTATCGAAAGCAATATGTGTAAACCATAAATGAAGACGCAAGACAAAGGCTTTACAAGACTAACAACAGAGTTAGTTTATAGTATCTATAGGGAATCTAATAAACATGGATTGCGATCGTGTTAGTTAGATGGATTTAGTCAATCTGCCAAATAAGTTTGCCTAATTTTAGAACTTCTTTTCTGCCTATGAGTCTGTCTGGGTATTAGGTGTAGGTTTAAAGAAACTTTAAGCCGCGTCTCCGGCTGCAACATCAAAGGAATATGATTGATGTTGCCGCCGTTAATGAAAAGACGATTCCCGACATTGTTTTTTTTATAGGAAAAGGGCGACAAACGAGCACACAGTCCACCTGATGGTAAGTGGTTGCTGCGGCCCATAGACATCTACATCTATCCTCGTTTGCGAATCAAAATGCAGATGCACTGTCACCCGTGAGGACTAAGATGGACTCTTTTCCAGTAAAAAGGATCTCCGGTTCTCTACACTCACCATACAAAACGCAGCAGTGTTAAGCTGCTATTGCTGCTAGGATTAAGATGGAATGCCTCATTTCCAGTAAAAAGGGCCTCCGGCCACCTGCACTCACCAAGCGAAACGCAGAGGTAAACCTCTACTTCACGCTGGTATTCTGTGAGGTCGTGGTACCACCCCGGTTCGAGCCGGCCCATCCGTGCGACAGCAAAAGCTGCCGCCTGGCTCTACCACTGTTGAAGACTTGTTTCAAGTTTTGTTGCCAACACTAGGTGATTACAGAAACATTTGTTAGCAACACGTGTTGGCAACAAAACTTTGGTGGAGACGCGGATTTATTCTCAATAAAGATAATTAATAGAATCAGGCGTTACTTTGCGGAAATCCATTATATTAAAGTTGGTAAAAATTACCTCGCGTACATCCGCTCGATAAAATAAAATGATGAGTCTTACCTAATTTGAAGAATAGAATAGAATAGAATAGAATAGAATAATTTTTATTCAATATACATTACATGTGTAATTGTTATTGAAAGTCATTTTTTACTTTACCACTGGTTCGAAAAAAAACCCTCTGTCCTGGGAAGAACCAGCAAGAAACCCAGCGGGACAATTTTTTTAAAATAAATTTTACAATATAAATGATTACGAACTATTTACAAAATTTATTTTAGAAACTGCTTGGAAGCGACCACCTCATTCCCAGGGGTTATTATCAACCATGTATTCATTTATACTATAATAACCCTTTTTATACAGTTTCAGCTTAATAAAACATTTAAACTTGGTAATAGAGAGAACCTGTACACTTTCCGGGACCTTGTTGTAATAGCGTATACATTGCCCCAAGAATGAATTACTGACTCTGTGGAGTCGAGAAACTGGCATCACTAGCTTGTGTTTGTTCCTAGTGTTTACAGAATGTATATCACTTTTTTTACTAAAACTATCTTTGTTTTTGTGAACATACATTAAATTTTCGTAAATATACTGAGAGGCCAAAGTTAATATATTAATTTCTTAAATTTATCTCTAAGAGACTCTCTCGGTTTTAGATTGTAAATAGCTCTAATGGCCCTCTTCTGTAAAACAAAAATAGTTTCTGAATCAGCCGCATTTCCCCATAGCAAAATCCCATAAGACATTATGCTATGGAAATAACTAAAATAAACTAATCTAGCTGTCTCGACACTAGTGAGACCTCTAATCTTTTTTACAGCATAGGCTGCAGAACTTAGTCTGCTTGCTAATTTGGATATATGGGGGCCCCACTGAAGCTTTGCGTCAAGAGTGATGCCAAGAAAAACAGTAGATACAACAGGGCTCAATTCCTCCCCATTTAAAAACACATTGGTATTCAGATTTTTAACATTCGTTGTTGTAAATTTAACACAATTAGTTTTATTTCCGTTCAAATGCAGATTATTAACGTTAAACCAATGCACTAATTTTGATATAGCATTATTCACTTCGTCACATTTAAATGATTGACGTTTAAGTTTAAAAATCAAGGAAGTATCATCAGCAAATAATACTATATCATGACTATCCCCTACAAGGTGAGGTAAGTCATTAATATACACCAGAAACAGGAATGGGCCGAGAATCGAGCCCTGAGGAACACCCATTAGTACAGGTGACCCGGAAGAACTTTTACCATTGATAATAACCTTCTGCTTTCTATTACTTAAATATGAAATAATAAGTTTAAGCGCTGTGTTCTTGACACCATAGTACTGTAGCTTCCTGATTAATGTCTCATGGTGAACACAGTCGAAGGCCTTGGAAAGGTCACAAAATAAAAGAGCACCTCCCGCCCACCCTCAATTGCGTGCACTGTACCCATCACCACTTATCACATCTCCACTACTCCCAACACCACTACACTAGGAAAGACACACCACTCACGACAATACGACACGTGTTTCACCTCTACACGAGGCATCTTCAGGTGAAATAGACTCTACGATAGCTTACATATGTCATTCGCATGAGAATGATATTAACACATGTAACACAGTTTGTCGTCATCAGTTACAAACTAGATATACCCATTCAATGCCTCCATTTCTCCAGAAGTGATCGTAATTATATACTAATTAAGTTGAGTTTTGAATGCATGCAGAGTGTAAAATTCTTATACTATAGGGCAGCGGTTCTCAAACTTTTTTGTTCACGGAACCCTTTTGACAAGCAAAATACTTGACGGAACCCTACAATAAAACAATAGATTTTAAAAGTGTATTCTTTATTATATAAGCATAATAAAAGTACAATGTAATAGTTACTAATTATTACTTACTTTACCACATGGCAAGCCTACAATAATAGAAGATATTAAAAATGAAAAAATCTCAATTAATGGTAGGTATGAAACTGTTTTTTATTTTTCATCAATTGGTTGATATCAGGTTTGATAGAAGACATTTGAAGTCTCATATCAGGTTCGGCGTCCAGTCTATTGCGATATTTTGTTTTCGTAGCTGCATAGGTTGAGAATCCTGTTTCACACAAATATGTTGTTGGGAACGGGAGAAGAATATTCAGAACCATTCTGCCAAGCAATGGATATTTATCACGGATTCTGCACCAAAAATCGTTGAGAGGCGTCGTTTTGAACAGTGACTCCATACTTGTGTCTGATGACATTTCTAAAAGAGATTCATATATCTCGTTTGACATACTTTCGGGCTTTTGCAAGTTGGGTAAAAAAGGATTATGAATCCATGAATTCAGCTTCATTTTTGTATTTTGTTCTTCGGGAAAATACTTTTCAAAAGATGCGCGCATCGAAGTGAGATATTGGACCAATTCTTCAAACACATCATCTTGAAACATTTCTGAGTCGTTATCGCTAACAAACTCACTGAGTGACGTAAAGCTTTCTATTTCTCTCTTGCCAACGCAAATAATCCAAAAATCTAATTTTCTTTTGAAGGCAGTTATTTTGTTATAGGCCTGGAACACTGTTGTCTGTTTACCTTGCAATGATAAATTCAATTCGTTCAGTTTTTGAAAGATATCCGCCATAAAAGACAATCGGAACAACCAAGTTTTATCATACAAACGGTCTTTCAAATTAAAAGAAACTGTATCTGCTGAAAGAAACATTTGTAACTCGGCTCTAAGTTCAAATAGCCTTGTTAAAGTTTTACCCCGAGACAGCCATCGCACTTGTGTATGGAGCAACAGTGTTTTATGTTCGCTGCCATAATCTTCACACAGTAATGAGAACAATCGGGATTGTAGTGGTCGTGATTTGATAAAATTAATTATTTTTACCGCTTCATCCATAACTAATTTTAGATTTGACGGCATTTGCTTCATCGCAAGTGCTTGTCTATGCAGAATACAATGGCTGGAACTACAATTAGGCGCTTTACTTTTTATTCGTGATACTGCTCCTGCTGTTTTACCCGTCATCACCTTGGCCCCATCTGTAGAAATGTCAATGAAATCGTTCCAACTAAGATTATTTTCTTTAAAAAATATGTTTATTTTATTAAAAATTTCTTCCCCGGTAGTGTTTGTGGGCAGCGGTGAACACATAAGCATGTCTTCTTCAAAAGAACGTTCATATGGTTATCTCACGATAACCAGCAAGATAGCCAGACCAGTGACATCAGTTGACTCATCCATTTGCAATGCGAATCGTGTTTTTTGTAGACGTGCAACTAGTTCTTGTTTGACGTAGCTTGTCAAATCATGGATTCGCCGTGAAACAGTATCGTTTGATAGCGGTACAGTAGAAAGATGCTTTGCAGATTTTTCACCGAGCATACATTTTGTTATGTCTAACACACATGGCTTTATTAAATTCTCAGCGATAGTGTGCGCTTCACCTGCTTGTGCAATGCGATAGCTAACTAAATATGATGCCTCCGTGGCCTTTTCATTGATAGTTTGTGTTACATGCATCATATTTTTTTGACTTTCCAATAACTGTTCTTTTTTTACGAACAAAAAATTCTTTATTCTTGGTTTTAGACTCGGAGTGTACAGTTTCTAAATGTCTGCGCAATTTGGCAGGTGCCATGGAACTATTAGGAAGCAGTTTATTACATAACATGCAGAGGGGTGAGCCGTTGGAATCAACAAATCCGAAACTGTACACTAACTGTACGCGAAGCGCCGCCTCGCCGACTGCAGTCCCGTGGCACCCCTACCCCTGCTTTCGGAGTAAGGCTCCTTGAGCTAGGGGGGGGGGCTCGATGCGATTCAAGGGCCCCTCTGAAGGAGGTACGAACCTCGGCTTGAATCACTATCGCATTTTTGATACTGATCGCAATGATTAAATCCTGACGAAGCGCGACGCGCGATCGCCGCTTTTATACTTAGTCCTAGACTCGAACTCGAACATTCTCAAAAATACTCGAGTTGGCGCCTTTGATAAACAAAAAGCGGAAATAAAAATAGAAATACAAAAAATGCGTTGTAAACAATCTCGACTTTATGTTTTTTAGATAGAGCCGAAAGTCGCTTGTTCACAGCTATAGCGTCTAATTCAGAGGCGGCTTTTATCAAAGGGACTGCGCGCTCACAAGTATACGCGCGGCGGGCGGAGTCAAAAAGTTCGACCTGTGACCAGAGCGAGGTTTTTTTTTTCTAAATTCTTGCGGAACTCCTACAGGGGTATCGCGGAACCCTAGGGTTCCGCGGAACACACTTAGAGTACCGCTGCGTATAGGGTATTCTATTATATAGCTCCTTCAAAAGTTATCAGTTTTTCGCCATAGTTAGTTCTAGTTCTGGGTAAGACTACTAAGCTAGCTCGTCGTGTGCTACGTTGGCTGATTTGTTTATATCGGGTGAGTGTTATGTTTGTGTGAATACTTTTCGTAAAGATTTTTCTCTTGATAACACGTGTGGTGAATATATAGTTGTTTGATATTCATTATACGTGGCAGAGCCATGCTGCAGCTATATTACTGGTATAGTTGTGGCACGAATGGGTCGCCTCGACAGGGGAAGGACCACGCTCTCACAGAATACCAGCGTAAAATAGCAGAAGCTTAACACTGCTGTGATTCGTATGGTCAGTGTAGAGAACCGGAGATCCATTTTACTGGAAAAGAGGCATTCCATCTTAGTCCTCACGGGTGACAACGTATTTGCACTTTGATTCTTTATTGAGGATAGATGTGGATGTCTATGTTACAGCAACCACTTACCATCAGGTGGACTGTGTGCTCGTTTGTTACCCTATGCTATAAAAAAAATTGTATCCATATAATTTTTACAGGTTGATGTTAAATATGGATAATTAAATAGTATTTTTATCAGTTTATTTTGGGTAATTTGAAGTTCTGCCAGTTCTTACGTATTTCTGCGGACAAGTAGCAGTGCCTGCACTGCTGTGTTCCATTCTAAAGGGTACAGAGAATCAGTGTAATTAGGGCATCCACGACTTTTTCTGTCACCAGGGCGGCGCCACTCTACAGTGAGGTAAAATATTTGACACATTTCATAGCGGGGACGATAATGTCTTAGGAAAATGTAAACTTTAAGGTTTCTTTTCGTATCATCAGTTATATTTTATATTAATTACATTAGAAATGAATAATCCAAACTATAAAAATAACTAAAAGTTTTTTTTTTATAGGATAAGGGTGACAAACGAGCACACAGTCCACCTGATGGTAAGTGTTTGCTGCGGCCCATAGACATCTACATCCATCCTCGTTTGCGAATCAAAATGCAGATGCGTTGTCACCCGTGAGGACTAAGATGGAATGCCTCATTTCCAGTAAAAAGGGCCTCCGGCCACCTGCACTCACCGAGCGAAACGCAGAGGTAAACCTCTACTTCACGCTGGTATTCTGTGAGGTCGTGGTACCACCCCTGTTCGAGCCGGCCCATCCATGCGACAGCAAAAGCTGCTGCGTGGCTCTACCACTGTTAAAAGTAGAAAAATTAAAAAAAAAACGAGTTATAAAGTGCATAAAATTAAAAATCAAACCACTGACGCATTGTGTTGTATATTAATATAATACTCTAGATAATGATAAATTATTATTTAAAATTAATTTCTCAATTAACTGACATCTGGTGAGTGGAAGAATATTAGCCCTCATAACAGGCTGTGAGGCATTCCATCTACAAAGTTGAGGACGACCTTAGGAGTGAAAACGCATCTGTAGCCTCCTTTATTTGAAATTAGCTGCAGTTGTCTATGGACTGCCGTAGCTACATAAAAGAGGCATTCCATCTTAGTCCTCACGGGTCACAACGCATCTGCATTTTGATTCGAAAACGAGGATAGATGTAGATGTCTATGGGCCAAAGGAACCACTTGCCATCAAGTGGACTGTGTGCTCGTTTGTCACTTCAGTTTATCAAAAATAAAACGTTCACAAATGGTCCGAAGAGCAATGGACCCAGACGGAAGCTCAATGATCTCTCGGCGAGGTTCCTTTGACACCCCCCATTGCGTAAGTGTAATATTGTGTACGGAAAGTAATCCTCTATGGAATTAGATGTCTTTGCCTTGCAGTTGGTATATTTAAATGTTGTTGCTTTTAAAAAGACAATATAATTAAATATACAATGAAAAATTTTGTACAACCGACTTCAATATAAATTATTAAGAATAACTTAAAAACTATTGGTTAGACCTTTATCAATTTATATCGGACCACATGAGAAGCACCGGCTTTCAAAAAATAAAAGAATCGTCGAAATCGGTTCACCCAGTAAAAAGTTATGAGGTAACACACATAAGAAAAACCATACAGTCTAATTTAGTACCGTCTCCTTTTTGAAGTCGGTAGAAAAGTGATGATTGTGTGAGTGAGAACCATGGTGATCAACCGAGTTGGATTCTGAGACAAAAAGTGTCTCATCACCTAGTAACATTTCGTATAATAAGACGATATACGTGGTAGAGCCATGCTGCAGCTTTATAAGTAGTATAGTTGTAGCACGAATGGGTCGCCTCGACCGGGGAAGGACCACGTTCTTACAGAATACCAGCGTAAAATAGTAGCTTAACACTGCTGTGTTTGGTATGAGTATAGAGAACCGTAGACCCTTTTTACTGGAAAAGAGGCATTCCATCTTTGTCCTCTATTGAGGATAGAAGTAGATCTCTATGGATCATAGGAACTACTTACCATCAGGAGGACTGTGTACTCGTTTGTCACACTATCCTATATAAAAAAGATATTTATGGGGAGTTTTGGCGGAAACATGACCGCCGGTGAATTACTGCTCCTGTATTTTTGCTTAAATCATGGTTTGAAGTGGATTTTGATATGTAAATATGAATATTTGGGCATATGAACTATTAGTGCTAATGGTGTTTAAATATTCCGATGGCCTCAAGATAATGTGTCTGCTTAGACACCTTGAGGTTACTATCATAAACTGTTTACTGGCTTAAGTTGTCAATATCTCCCAAAAACTTAGCAATATCTCGCATCAACATATTGTGAAAACGGTGTACTATAAATGATTATTTCTTATTACTTGACATTAGCAAAAGTACAATCGCACGAGTCCATTACCAAAGAAAGAAAGACGATATTGACTAGCTGTTTAAAATTTCAAAACCACTCAGTTAAAATTAATTCATAATTAAAAACAAATCGTTCTGCACTTTTATAATAGAAGACGTACAAAAATGCATATGAATACAATCACAAAACAAACGGAATACCTAATAATTTGACCCATATTATAAAATATCCGTGAATTTAACGGACTTGTTTAAACATTTTATACGTAGGTACCTTGATTTACGACAAGAGATTTGGGAAATAATTACAGCAACAAATCAATTTAATTAGCTGTTAAAATTATTTATTTATTTCGGCCTGGATTACTTTTTGCAATGGCTTTATCCTCGTGTGACCAGTAGTACTGAACTTGTAAAGAGCTGTTTTGGTGATGACGGTGATGATTATACATAAACGATTGTTGACAGTTTGTTTAAATTCCTTTATTCCTTAATATGGAACGCCTCGTTATCAGTAAAAATATGCAATTGTCTACGAAACATAGCTGCAGTATGCTTTAATTTTATGCTGGTATTCTCTAAAAATATGGCTCTCACCAGCGTAAAATAGCAGCGTAATATTGCTGTGTTTCGTATGGTGATTGTAGAGAACCGGAGACACTTTTTAGGGTACCGTGCCCAACGGGTAACAAACGGGACCCTATTACTACATAGATATATGAACATTGTTCTCGCAATTTCGAATACAATTAACTAAATTCTCCTTCAATTAAACGGTCTACAATTATTGGGTGCAGATGATATCTTCTCCGTCTTTTATGCCGTAATCGTTTGCGTAAATAGTACGCACATATAGTCCAGGAAATGAAGCTAAAAAAATGGTAAAACCTCGCAATTTTTTTGCTCAGCACCGATTTGTACAAAAATTTGGGATTAGGCTTATTTCACCCTCTAGTTCATTTTCTATATTGTGCCGTTGTACGCTTTTGTTTTTTAGGGGTGAAAACTACCCCTTATTTTCAAAAATTATAAAATAACATTAAAAACCTCAATATGGGTAAAAATAGTTAAATAATGATTGTTTCATGCTTTAGGATACAATTTCATAATCTTTCAACCTACCCTTATTAAAAACTACCCTTGAAAACATTGAAATTGTCAGAGCAAGTGCTACTGTCTTCAAACTTTAGAATACACTGGTGAGAAATCAACGAAATATACACTCACACACGCATACACGTGAGCAAATGTTTCTTTTTTTTATAGGATAGGGTGACAAGCGAGCACACAGTCCATTTGATGGTAAGTGGTTATTATGACCCATAGACATCTACATCTATCCTCAATAAAGACTCAAGATACAGATGCGTTGTCACCCGTGAGGACTAAGATGGAATGCCTCTTTGCCAGTAAAAGGGGTCTCCGGTTCTCTACACTCACCATACGAAACACAGCAGCGTTAAGCTGCTATTTTACGCTGGTATTCTGTGAGAGCGTGGTCCTTCCCCGGTCGAGCCGACCCATTCGTGCTACAACTATACTACTAATATAGCTGCAGCATGGCTCTACCACGTAAAAAAAAGTGGAAGTTCTTCTTCTCTGTCTTCCAATAAGAATCGAAAAAGTGGAACATATAACGTATAACGGCCGAATATACCGGTTATGTAGATTACTACGCTCCGAAGCGGGTAATTCGAATTTTTCGAAAAAAATAATTGATCGGTTTTTTAAGAATAGCTCCTTCATTTCAGGTGATAGAAATTTTTTTCAGAAACGATTTTGTAGGGCTTTTTAGGGGTTATAAGACTATGTGAATTAAATTACTTAAGATCCCTTAATTTTTAAATGGGGAGAGTTTAAAGCGCTTGAATAAGGTGATGCTCGATCGTCAATGTAGGTGTTAAACGGCTATATCTCGCCGAATGTTTACTGTACAAAAATCTGCATACAGGGAAATTTTTGTCATTAAAAATGTTATAATTTAGTATAATATCGTTTCTTTCCTATCTTTAGTATTTTGGGAGATATTTTTAAGAAAAGGGTTAAAAACACGAAATTGAAAAAAAATCGTTTTCTCTTAAACTCCAATTTTTCTAAAATCAGGCATTTTAAATTGGTCAAACTTCGTGGGTGTGTTAATAGTACACATATAAAGATAATCACAGAAGGGTGGCGATCAATTTTAATTAGGAGGTACTTTGGGGTTGTTTTCACAGATTTTTTTCGTAGAAAAAAGCGGGTACCGATCTTATTTTGATTACAAATCGGTCAATTTTCATGCTAGAGACATTTTTTTGTTTTTGTTTGAAAGCTCAAATGAAATAATTATAAAGATATTTCATGAGATTCTTCGAATAATGCAAATTTTTCTCGTTATTTCGCTTTAAATCTTCCAATTTATGCATTTGACGAAAAATAGCTAATCATAAAATTTGCTGTATCTCAGTTCGTATTTGTCGTAGAAAAATTATAAAAAAAAGCATTGTTTTTGTTTTTTTTAAAAGCTACAATTTGGTCCTTTACACTTTTTGTGATAAAATGCATATTTTTAGTTATTCGCAAAAAACCATTTAAAAAATCGAATTTTTCGTCGAAAAACTGTTACTTTCAACTTTAAATAACTCAAAAAATATTAGTTTTACGAAAAAAACGTATATAATATTTTTTTCTTTGAATTACTTTTTCCGTCGACTCCTATAGTTAAAATGTAATAAAAAATTCCACTCCCGAGATGGGGTGGCAACCACCCCCAAGGCTCTAGCGTACAGCGGCATGATATAGACAATGATGCTTGAGCTATTCCCTACCTTCTGTGAAAATTTCAAGTAAATCCATGGTGGACGAAAAAATTGCGAGGCAAAAGGCTTCATTTCCTGGACTAATATTATAGAGTTAACAAATGGATTCATTTTTCTTCGTAGTTGTACACGTCTAACAAATCTTGCGTTTGGTCTTGACCGACGATCAGGACGTACCGTCAGCGCGTATGGTACGTGCTGACCGTCGGTCGAGCAATAAATCCAGCCTAAGTTTCCACTGTCCCTCCGTCTGTCTGTCAGCGGGCTGTATCTCATGATCTGTAATAGATAGACAGTTGAAATTTTCACGGAATATGTGTTTCTATTATCCGGTCGGCCGGTTATTACTGAAAACGAGGTATTCCATCTTAGTCCATAGGGGTGACAACGCATCTGCATTTTTGGTTCTTAATCGATAATGAATGTAGGTGTCTATGGAACACAGCATCATCAGGTGAACTGTGTGCTTCTTTGTCACACGTACTTCTACAAATAAATATTGTTGTATAATTATTTATTTTCTATAAATTACACGAATTTATAACTTAAATTGAAAATTTAAAAAAACAAAAGGATACAACAAGAGCTGATGATCTTCAAAAGGTTGAACCGATTTTGATAAAACATGTTTAAGAATCACTATATATCACACTGGACAATTTATTTATTTATTTAAAATATAAAAAATTTTTAACATTGATATGGTCACTATAATATGTTGTTAGGTTAGCTAATTACGTAATAACTTAAGACAAAAGGACCCTTAAGTAGGGACTGAATAAATTAATCGACTTGGTATTACATGGATCTCACAACTTTTTACGGTAGAAGAACAGAGTTGCGAGACTTATGTTTTTGATGGCATAGACTATTCTTCTAGGTACTTATTATATGGCAGTGCTTGACCACAATCCCACCTAGCTGTAAGCGGTCATAAAGCCCTGGATGGTAAATCGCACTGTCTAAAAGTAACAAAAGCCTTTTCACTCATGCCATGAATTGAAGCCTAGATTGTGGTCGGACGAAGAGACGCCAGGCAAATTATTCCACTCCTTAGCTGCTGTGTATACTACGAAAGGCGGAGCAAACAGTTTGGTTTGAAAGCATGAAATATCGAAAAGAAAGGGGTGGAGTATCATTACCTGTGTGATACCACTGGCTACATGCTTGCCTACACATCGTGGTAGCGTGGTGTGGCAAATCTACCAAGTAATGTCTGGTGGTACTGGCACCTTCTTGGAAAGGTCTATATGCAGTAGTAAATATAATTATTTTCACATACCTTTATCCTCAAAATATATTTTCAAGGACGTGACCGATAATCGCAAGACTTTACTTTTCATTTGTTTAATATTTATGTCATACATATGTCGTGCGGTATTTGAACCCGCATCCTTCAGTGCCGCAGGTTACTCCAAAGCCACTGTGCCACAGAGCTGCCGTTCATTTAGTTGTTATCGAGTCACGGCTCCAGCAGGAGACAACTTTTTGACGGGGAACAGTCAACATAGTGACATTTTGACTCCTTTTGCCGAGAAGTTTGGGTATCATCCTATTATCTATGTCTGCCGCATATCTAGCAGTGCTTGCACTGCTATTACTGGTCTTGAGGTATAGACAGCCAACATAATTACATGCTGTAGCATTCATCTTACGTGACAATCTTTTTCGTAATAAATCTTTACATTTTAATCTATAGGTGTAAATAAAAATGTAATTGTTCCTTTGCACAAAATCTCTGAAAACGCCGATTGTTTTGACATTTTTAAGTGACACAACGTTGCATACGGATGGATGTTTTTAGTATATATATATCTTTTAACAATTGTAAGCCACAGCAAGTCGTGTCCGGGTGTAGCTATTATAATAAATTTTATCGGTTTATTTAGGTATGTAACACAATTCAAACGAATTAAAAGCAGTTTCCAAGAAAACATTCTAATAGAACATGTAATGTCTTAACAAAATAATATGAAACGGCAGTAACAAATTCAATCTTTCGCCACCCGATTTAAGCCTACGCGCGCTTGTTTGCGGAAATTGGCGCCATAAATCTATCAGGGCGCTGAAGCCAATAAAAGCTTTTAATTATGTCTATTTTTTATAACTAGCGCGCATTCGGTCACACGAGGATAAAGCCATTGCAAAAAATAGCCCAGGGCGAAATAAATAAATAATTTTAACTGCTAATTAATATCTGGTTGATTGATTTGTTGATGCAATTATTTCGCAAATGTCTTATCGTAAATCAAGGTACGTATAAAATTTTTAAACGAGTCCGTTAAATTCACGGATATTTTATAATATGGGTGAAATTATTATATTTGTTTTGTGATTGTACTAATATGTATTTTTATACGTCTTCTATTAAAAATGTGCTGAATATTTTTTTTAAAATTTTGAATCATATAATTATTAGTGTAATTACCTACTCTTATGTTTTGTATTAGAGTGGTTGTGAAATTTTAAACAGCTAGTTATTATCGTCTTTCTTTCTTTGGTAATGGACTCATACAATTGTACTTTTGCCAGTGTCAAGTAATAAAAACTAATCCTTTAGTAGTACACCTCCTCACAATATGTTGATGCAACATATTGCTTTTAAATTTTTCGGAAGATCTTGACGGCGTAAGCAAGCAAACAGCTTATGGCGATAGTATCTCAAGGCGTCTAAGCAGACACATTATCTCGTAGTTCACATCACCATCGGAGCACTAGAACACCGTTTCCACTAATAGTTTATATGCTCATATGTTTATATTTTACATTCAAAATCCACTACAAACCATTATTTAAGCAATAATACAGGAGCCGCAATCCGCCGGCGCGGTCTTGTTCCCGCCAAAACTCCCCATAAATATGGTCATATGATATAAAATCTTACTAGGTGGTGAGACGCTTTTGCCTCAGAATCCATCTCGTTCTAATCACAATGGTTCTAATCATAACTTTTTTACTCAATTAATTTTTTCTTTTTAAAAGTAACAACATTTAAATATACCAACTGCAAGACAAAGACCTCTAATTCCATAGAGGATTCTTTTCCGTACGCAATGTTACACTTACGCACTGGGGGTATTAAAGGAGCACGCCGTGAGATCATTGGGCTTCCATCTTTGTCCATTGCTCTCTTGACCATTTGTGAGTGGTTCTTTTAAAATAAACTGAAGTTTTAAATGAACTGTGCAGTCTGATGGTAAGTAACTACTAGAGTCCACGGAGATCTACAGCTAACTTCAAAGGCTGCAGATAAGTTCTCACTCCTGAAGACTAATATGGAATGCCTCTCAGCGTGTTATTATACTGGCTCTCTATAACCCCCAGACTAGAATTTAAGCAGAGTTATTTGGCCGCAGAAATAGGCCACATGGTGGTAACTAACAAGGCAGATTACTAGGCATAAAAGAAGTCTTACCACCTAGGAATTTTTATTGGCTAATTGACTAATCCTTCCAACACGATTGCAACCTATGTTTATTAGAATCCCCCTAGATACGTTAAGAAGATTAATGTGCCAAGATCGGAAGAGTGGATGCAAACTGTCTTGTTTATCTTTTAAAGGTTTTTTCGTGGTTTCTTTGTTTTGTTTCTTCGTTAGTGGTTGACGCTTATTGCTTTCGACTCGGAATCGAATCCAAAACAGAGAGATTGCCTTTAGCCGCATTGAAACGAACTGGTATGTTATTTTGAGAGGCGAGTAGTATTCTAATGATGACTCAAGCTACAGCAAGCAATGGTTCGGAGGAAATGCGGGCGGCAAGACAATCTGAAAAAAAGATTCATAATGGGTTTGTTATAAATTAATTTGCTTGATTCCGCGTAAAGAAAGAAAATGATGTGTCCTGCCCAGTTTTATGGGGACCTCCCACCTTCCCTCCCTAAGACTTAGGGGCCAGCCTCCGCAGTAATGTCCTCCACAATAATGTAGACGGTGCATGCTCCGATTACAAGCCCATTAACGCTGGTGTTCCACAAGACTGCGTGCTACATATATCACCAACGCTGTTTCTTCTGCAAATCATTCATATGTCGCAAGTATTCACCTGAGGATGCCTCGTGTAGAGGCGCAACACGTGTCGTATTTTCGAGAGTGGTGTGTCATGCTTAGTGTGGCGGTGCTGGGGATGGTAGTGCTGGGATTGACGGCGACGGGTATAGTGCGCGCGATTGAGAGAGGGTGGGAGGTCCCCTTAAAACTGGACAGGACACATCATTTTCTTTCTTTACGCGGAATTAAGCAAATTAATTTATAACAACCCCATTATAATGGATTTCCGCAAAGTAACGCCTGATTCTATCAATTATCTTAAAAAGATTTATAACTGATATATCATAGTCGCGCTATGTCCAAACGGCCGAGGTAGACAACCAATAGAGACAACTGCAATTCGAACTGATAATATGTAAGAAAAATTGATGATTAAACTGGGAGATGTCAGTAATTTTAGAAGGTACCTAGTTTCTAAACTAACAGATTTATAACCGTGTATCGACGGTATATGAATATTCAATACACCATAACGTTCCGTGGAAAACAAACCAGGAGATGGGCAGCAGCGTCTTTCTGGTAACAAGTAAAAATAAAAAAATCTGCGGTTATCAACCTGGCAGACGAGTAAATCATAAGAATTTAAATTCGAACGGACTCAAAATATTCCATCTAGCTCCGGTGTAAGAATATCAAGTGCCAGATCATCCCGTAGATGTCGAAGAGGTGACAGAGGGAAACAAATCAGGAGATGGGCAGCATCATCTTCATAATAACGACTAAAAATGAAAATAAAACTGCCGTTGCCAACCTGCTTGACAAGCGTGGCAACTATGACATAAATCCCTTATGAGGCAACCTTTGAGGGAGGCCTCTGCGAAACATATTCACAGTGGACTTATGATAGGCTGTACCTAATGGTAAATTTAAATTTATGAAAAAATAAAACAAATCAAGAGAATTGCAGTGGTAAATATAGATCAAATCGTAAAAGAAAGTATTTTCTCTAGTGTCCATCCAGAAGGAAAACAGGAATATGTTTGTGTGGACTAAACGCCGCCCCAATATTCTCGAATATGTAGATCTTACCCCGCCATTCAACTAATGTTGTGAAGTACTTACTGCTAACATTTAAAACTCACTTGACTTCTTCATCATGCTGTATAAGTCAACAACTGGACTTGGGCTTCTTCTCATTTCGGCGTGTTGGTGAACTTTACATGTGCTCGACATATTCCTCAGAAATGTGGAACTTTTACCGATGTTTTCCTTTAACGCCGAGCACGTGGTGAATAATTATGGACATGTGTCAATCGTGAATGATTCGTTCATTTAACCTGGCTGCTATTAAAGTATTGATGATTACAATTACATTTTCGAACGTTCCGGATCAAACGATGGACAGGACCTAAGACCAAAGAGTATAGTAGTATCCGATAACCAACATTATCGAGTGGGTCTCACAGATCAGAGCACTAAAACTCGAAATGATCCGTTTGAATGATCGATTCAAAATACCTGGATCGTAAGACTAATCAATACGTGAATGATCGAGTCACTGAAATGAGTGAATGACACATGCCTAATCAACACATAAATTGAAATTAACAATTTCATTGCTACAGACGGAGATCTAGCCTGGATTGCTCACGTAATGTAAATTAACGGAAAACTCTTAACCCTTGAGCTGCCGCAACTCAAGTGTTACTAGTATTATAAAAAACTGAGCTATCTATATCCCGGCTATTACTAGAGACTTGAATATAATGCTGCTCTGGCTTTTCATGAACCGATAGAATCAATAAGCAAGATCAAATCGTAATGTATAACTTAAATTGAACATTTTAATAACCCCCTAAACAAAAAGAGCTAATGATATTCAAACGGCTGAAAAGATTTTGTTTAATCATAGCTAAGAACACTCTCGATCAAGTCACCTTTCGAACAAAAAAAACTAAATCTAAATCGGTTCATTAGTTTGGAAGTGGGAGATACGATACCACAGATAGACACACAGATACCACAGATACACATATACACAGATACACACGTTAATCATATCAATCAATCAATACAAATCTAAAAAAAATACAAATCAATCCCCTGTGATTGCGTCGGGGGTTAAAAAAAATTGACACCACTGTATTATATTGTGTGTTGCCATCTAAAAACACCATAAAATTAATTGACGATGATTGACAATACCAAGTGGTGGTTTTGCCTTACAGGTAAGAGGATACTATTAGGAATCCAGTAAGACCTCATAACCTCCAATTGATGGTAAATTGCGCTATCAAAATGTCGAAGTACTGGGTGTATATAGAATATCTCCAAACTACCATCTATCACATGGAGCGTTGGCCGCGTTGAGCTGAACTCCTCGCCCGGCGGGAGATCTCCTCTTTTCCTTCCATGGCCAAAGTGGTGACCCCGACGTGATTTTATCATGCACAACATGCAACCTTCGAAAACAGAGTATCGGCCAAAGTAGGTAATATATTAATTAGGAGTAACATATCAATACCGGCGATCGGGAGCAGAGGCAGAGGCGAATTAAGTGTCGACAGCGCCTATTTGGCGGTTATTAATTATAAATTATAACTACACATTTTGCAAAAAATATTACGTTATAATAGGTTTTTGCCTATGAAATTGCCGTTCTGCAGTACTGGCTATTTAAAATCAAAACAATTTTTTGACTAATAATTCTAATTTCATACACGAGTCCGACCAGCACTTGGCCGGTTATTACTGGAAACGAGGCATTTCATCTTAGTCCATAGGGGTGACAACGCATCTGCATTTTGGTTTTTGATCGATAATGAATGTCGGTGTCTATGGAACACAGCATCATCAGGTGAACTGTGTGCTTGTTTGCCACCCTTACTTCTATAAATAAATAGTGTTCTATAGTTTTTAAGTTTTTATAAATTACACGAATGTATAACTTAAATTGGAAACTTTAAAAATCCCAAAACAAACAGAGCTGATGATCTTCAAACGGCTGAATCGTTTTTGATAAAACATATCTAAGAACTACCGCTAGAAAACCTGTATTTAAATAAAAAGAACCGCACCCAAATCGGTTCACCCGTTTAAGAGCTACGGTGTCACAGACACACACACATAGCGGTCAAACTTATAACACCCCTCTTTATGCGACGGTGGTTTAAAAATTCGTATCCTTCATTTCACTTACGTCACCACAACACGGTAGCTAATGACGTGTCGCGCTGACGTAAATGAATCCATCACTTTATCGGGCCCCGTGGATGTTGTAAGCGGCGACTGTGGGAAAAGCCAGAAAAATCTTACAGCTTCTGATAGATAGTAGTGTACCATCTCTTTTACATCAGTCGTAAAATATCCAGACAGGTGACGGACAGCAGCGTCAAGGGTTCGAGACGTCTGGTTCTGCGATTGTTAATTCACCTGCTGAGAGTGACGATTGAGGTGTACCCGGTGGAAGGAAAAGCGGAGATCTCCCGCCGAGTAAGGTGTTCGTCCGAGGAGCGCTCAACGCTCTAAGTGGTAGTGCGGAGCTTGTAGTGTTATGCTACTTACATATCATTTTACACTATTTTTCCATTCTGTTTTGATTTTCTGCATTCATATTTTGCATCACTTTTCACGCTATCAGTTATGCTACTTACATATCATTTTACACTATTTTTCCATTCTGTTTTTGATTTTCTGTATTTATATTTTGCATCACCTTTATTTCCATAGGATCCTGTAACGTTTTTACACAATAACAAATCATTTTCACTTCGTATTTTCACGCTATCAGCACCTTTTAAATCGCTGTCAATGGAGTCTTACCTTTTTCTATCTTTTATTGAGTTCTCCGTAACTCTGCAATTTCAGGTTTCGTGCGCGCTGCCGCGCTATAGTTTTTCCTATATGAATAATATTTCATTTCTTACTTCAATGTAACTGTTTTTCAATTATATACCTAAAACCAAAAACTTATATTTTTGACACATTATTTATATGGTTGTTATGGTAACTTTTATTCAAATTTGTCACTGGTCTGATGTTCTTATTTCGATATTTCCACATAAATACTCTTTTGCTCTAGGTCATTTACAATAAATTTCCTTTTAATTTAAATAATTTCTCGTTCTCTCTAAAAAGGTATAAAAGCCGAACAATCTGAGAATACGGGGAGTCTCGCTTCAGTTTTCAAACGTGAAGCATCTACTAAAGGCCTTATCCCGGCGCCGCATTGCCCCGGGATCCTGCAAGCCTCCATCTACATTTGAAGTCGTCGGCGTAGTCTACTTCAAGCGCGGGGCCACACTACTCCGGGCGCTACGACTGCTTGCTCTAGGCGCTGAGTGCACCTACTGCCCGCGCTACCTTTGGGCGCTACGACTGATTGCTCCAGGCGCTGAGTGCACCTACTGCCGCGCTACCTTTGGGCGCTGCGACTGCTTGCTCCAAGCACTGAGCGCACCTACTCCAGGCGCTACGTGCGCCGGCTCCGGACGCTGCGTGTGCCCAGTCCAGGCGCTGCGTGCCGTCGCCGCCTAGAAACTACAAGCTCCGCGTGAGCCTACTTCAACTCCAAGCGCAGCGTGTGTCACTTCGACCTTTAGGCTCCACTACAATATTCTCTTATCTTTATTTTTTTAACTAATTGTAATTTCACGTCATCCATCATCATCATCATATTTCATTTTTTTATATAAAATTGTATATACCCTTTTAAAAATTTAAATATATTATTTTCTTGTTCTACATTTGTTGTTTTGTTGTTCTTAGGTTAGGTTCTCTATTTTTTAATTGTCGCTTTACGACAAGCTATTCTATATATACTGATTTTATTTCGCAACTTTGATAGCGTGATTTAGATCTCGATGTATTTTCGCATGTGGCGTGACCACACCACCGCCACAGAGGCTAAACCTACATACAATGACTTTTACTTTGTAAAAAAAAAACTTTGTAAATACTAATTATTTAGGAATCGTCTTGTACTCTGCAGTGAGTCGAAAAGAAGTCAAATAATTTGCGAGATTGCCGTGAAGCAGAGGCAAGCAGTAAGGCTCAGAGCCGTGATGAACACTGTAGTGCAGAACGTAGCCTGAATTAACAGGAAGCATTATTACAGTGCTGCGATAAACCTTTGTAAAGATAGATGGCTTTGCAGGATGTAAAGACAGCAGACAATATCTGCTCGGGAGCGAATGAATGGGGTTCTTGAGGACGATGAAGAGGGCGTGTTCATATCACGTTGGGGTCACAAATGTAGCCGGTGGAAGGAAAAGGGGAGATCTCACGCCGAGCAAGGTATTCTGCCCGGGGAGTGACCAACGCTCCGAGTGGTAGTTCGTAGCTATTCTATATATACAGCTTTTACTTCGCAACTTTGATAGTGCGATTTAGACTTCGATGTATTTTTCGCTTGTGGCACGACAACACCGCCGCCACAGAATGGAGATACAATGGAGAAGCCTATGGCCTAGCAGTGAACTGTATGGGTTGATGATGAGGAACTACTTTTACTTTGTAAATACTAATTAAAATGACAAGACCTTATATTGTGTTTCCAAGCCCCTGATACTGAAATTAAACATTTCTCCAAAGTTATTGTACTCGTACCAGCATTTTTAGAAAATTATTTTTCTTTCTTATTTTTAATCGGTCCGTAATGGTCTACTGCTGAGAAGGTCGACAAGAGGGATAGGCAGAGGCAGATGAAATGGTTGGCGTTGACAGTAGTACTGGGTATTTTGCATTTGGAGTATACTAGAGAAGTATACAGTCTCGGTGGGGTGAGGGTTTACTATATAGTGGCAGTGTAAGGATATCTACTAACTCATATCGTTCCGTATGTGTCGTGAACAGAGGGAAATTAAAACAGAGGAGCTGCAGCATCTTCCTGATAATAATTCAAAGTATTGAAAAATTGCAGTTGCCAATCCGCCTGCCAAGCGTGGCAATTATGGCAAAATCCTCCATATGAGGTAAACTATGGGAGTGGCCTATGTTCAGCAGTGGACTTTTATAGGCTGTTATGGATGATGGGTGTTTCATAACGGTCTACTTCCTAAGCAAACCGTGACCTCGTATTCAAGTATCTTAGTATCAATATTTTTCTCTGACTGCTCCGTTGGTCTAATTTTAAGAGCGTTCATGTGGTGTCGAGGCTTTTCTGTCAAAAAATTCTTGAAATTCAGGAAAATGGCGGTGTTCCATAACCGTGCCTCGTAAAGCATATAAAGCCAGTGGTCCTGGCCGGTGTCTGATTGCCGTCGCATCGGCCTATGACCGTGAGGGATTAGAATGCACTTGTATTTGCGCACACACTCTTGCACTATAATCAAGTGCTGCGTATATGATATCCTTTGACCCTGGCTGACGTGTCAGAAATTTTAATTTCTCTTAATTCAGGTCCTATGTAATTTAATGGTGTAATAGATTCTTTTTTTTTAATAAACTGAAGTGACTAACGAATTTAGAGTTCATTTATTATTATATTTTATTTTGGTTATTTACAGTAAGTTTCTTTGCTGAATATGGCAATAAAATAAAATTCGTAATTAGTTTTCGTTATTTATTCGATAGTTTCCATGATAACTTTCTTGTTTTATTTAATATTGCCTCACTAGATTATTTATATTTTGGCACGGTATTTGGCGTCGTTGACTACCATACAATACTGATTATTTCATTCTATTGCATATTGTTTGACCATACATTTTCTTTGGTAGTAATTACATCATTAGATGCTTATGTAGAATCAAGTGAAAACTTTTCAACTAGTTAAACAACTTTATCTTTACTATTCAATCAGTTTCTAAAGATAAAATAATTAATAAATATATTTAGTATTGTTCCCCAGTTGAAAGTTTTCGCTGAAACCATTAGAAGACTTTAGGTGTCAAACACAAACCTTTAGAGTATCTAAATGAGTAGAAAAAACTAATTTCTATTAAATTATTTTATACATTTTAATGTTCTATGAAACTAAAATGTTAACGCTCGTTTCTAAAAACATTTATTTCCAAATAATTATCATTCAAATAATGCTCTATATTTCTTACAGTGCTACAATTGACACCTAAAAGTCCAAACATATCATTCAATAACACCAGATTTCTATGTTACATAGATACTTAAGGAAATAATCGATATCGCAATTAACTAAGTATTGTTTACGTAGTTACATACAAACAACCTTTTTACATTTACAACATCGTCTACATAACACGAGGTAACGAATTATTCACAACTAAGTTTCAGCCCGAAATATATCCAACTTTGAACCTAGTTGAAGAGTTTGGAAAAGGATTTATTTTACAAATTTCATTAAGATTGTATTACTTTTACATTTGGGAGCAATTTGAAAATTTTACTTTGAGCCGAATTATATTCAGATCAAAAAATGTTTCGAAAACTTTCTTTAACCTATACTTTTTAAATATAGCAAATAACTGAAATATTGAACACAGATTCTGGTAACCAGTCGACCTTTGACAATTATTCGCATTACTATACAGATGTAAGTACAATCAACTGATATGCTATTTCGTCAAATAAAAAATATTTAAAAAATAGGAATATAAACCTAATGACAGACAATGAAATACCGACAAAGAAATGCAGCATGAAATGCCAGTTCGAAAACTTAGTTGCTCACTTAAATATTCTTTAAATTTAACGTATATGTCTTTTGGCCCGCAAAAGGTTAAACATCCACTTAGGAAGACGTTACTTGGCAAATAGATGATTATTCGATTAAACTTTACTCCCACTTACAATTATAAATCCTATACAGTAATCATTAAATCTTTTAGTTATTGCTTTAATTTCGATTTTGGTCTATCAAATCCATGGCGAGTGATTATTCGTGTAAATGATAAGTTGTGTGCTATCCATGTGCTTATATTCGATTACAGCTAGAACAGAAAGAAATAAAGCGGTCTCGACAAACAGTTACTACGAGCAGCGAAACTAGGAGTAAAAATACTTCTAAAAGATGAACACTAGTTACTATAACGGGATGACCGTTACTGTCGACTTTTGAACGTCTTCGATTACATTCGTCCTGAGATCACGTTCTTAAAGATTAAGTACAATCTATTATTGCGTGTTCCGAATTGCACTATTACGATCACAAAGTACAAACGAAAGAGGTCTTTGATTTCTTTGATGCACACCACAAAATGTTTTGTCCAGAGCGGGCACGGGGTGCCGCAAGGCAGCCGCTTGGCCCACTTTTACTCTGTTTATATGCGAACAAAGAGATCGCAGTCTTTGATGTCAGCGAACACTTTTAGTTATTTTGAGCGCACTTCAGACGGGCGGGTCCATGTGGCGCTGCAGCGACGTCAGTCAGGTGTGAAACACCCACCCTGGGATCGGAGGTCACGCGTCCGGAACGCCGTGAATGTGATGCTGGTAGTTGTGGTTCAGCTTGTTGGCAAACTCGTGCATTATGTCCCTGAATATAACTGAGTCGAGATTCTCCCCTAGGATGTATAACAGGTACCAGTCGCCCATTTTGCTTCTCCTTACAATTGTGTCGACATTGTCCCGCCTCACTAGCCGGAATCGCATTCGCATCATGTACACACGCATCCGCGGCGAAAAGATGATGACAAGGCGGTAGATTAGGGTGATGAACGTGAGGATACCCAGGATGACGAACCAGAACCACAGGAAGACGTAGATCTTCTCGTTGACGACGTTGAGCGGCAATATGCAGAGAGCGTCGTGCCGCTCCACTTCGCCTGACGACCCAAATTTGTTGAACAGCGTGCATTTCACCATCCTGTAATGAGAAGAAAAAAGTTAAGTAAAATGAAGTTAAAAAATTTAAACGTGATAAATTTCCTTTGATAATTTAAATTAGGGTAAAAATGACCCGGAAGCTTGAATACACTGAATACTAAAGATAAGTGATAAAAATAAATTTAACTTATTCTACGACGTTTCTTTTTTACATTCAAGTTTTAAATTAAATCCATTAGATTAGTAAATCGAATACGTTAATCGATAACCGCAACCCTTTGCTGTTAGAGTTTTCCATTTATATTATAGAAAAAGTCTGGAAATTACTTGCATTGCACTAAGAGCACACGTAGGTATATGAACTAGAAGATAGTTTAACCTTCTAGCCAACTTTAAGAAAGGAGGAGTCTCCCAATTCTATCGGTTTTTGTTCTTTATTGTACGGCTGATACGTGATGTCTTCTTCGATTGTGAACCAATTTTGATGATTCTCTTTTTTAAATAGGGTATACTCATACATACTTTAGGATTTTTATATTATTATATTCTATATTGTTATATTTACATACATACTCTAGGAGTCCCATGTAAATTTCAGTAAAACTTATCTCAAAGGATAGAAAAATAGGGGATCAAGTTTTATTTTAATGATTTAATTTTAATAAGTATACAACAAAGTGGATCAAGTAAACATATACCTACATTATTTTTCATATTATAATTTTTTATAATATAGATATACATATTTGTGATACAACCAACTGAAATATATATTCTTCCTTCTAGGCTGTCGGGATAAAAAAATTATTCATTTAAATTTTGAAAAAAAATGATGATGCAGCTAGCGTACTTAGTAGCGTACAATATACCGCGGGAGTAGGACTATATGATAAATGGTTTTTAGTTTTAGTTTTATTATATTAAAAAACACACATTTTATATTTTAATTTTATGTAAATTAATGAATTAGTTCAATATTATGTACATTTTTATACATGCATAAGTTTAGTCGAAAATTTGGAAGCAACCATTACAAAAACAACAATTAACATTTCGTTTCCATAATCTTACCTTGGAAATATATAAATCATAGGATCGACACGGTCTTCTTGATCTGACTCCATGTACGCGATTACCTTCAGGCCGAAGGTCATGAACTCGCCGTCGAAGAAGCGGTTCATGAGGAACATTTGCCCTGTTGCCCAAAAAAAAATATTAACATACACACATAATTTATCACACAAAAAATGAACTCTACATTACTTTCTACATTATTTCTTGTCAATATCACGTTGTTTTCATTGGGTAAAGAATATGAATAATTATTATATAATGTAATGTATAACAAAAGAGCATTGTTACAAAGAGGTTACTGTTTCCATAGACCAATACATAGATGGATGGAACCAATGAAATGCAACCAATGAAATTGAAATGGCACATTGTAGTGTTTACATCCTCGGTGACTGTAAAAACAACGCCTAGTTACAAACGTACCGTTTATGACGATCAACGCCCCGTTACAATTAACTAGGTCTCCAGTTCTTATCGTCCGTTGAAACCTGTCAAAAGCCTCCACATAGATTGCTTCAAGGGGGAGGGGGGGGGGGGGAGGGGATTTGCGACAGCTGCCATACTTGGCATTCACGATGGCAATCGCAGTTTCTCTTAATTTTAGTAGTTATTAGAAAGACGCTGCTGGCCATCTCCTAGTTGGTTTCCCTCTGTCTTTGTGTAAAAAGTTGTCCGGTTCGCTACACTCACTAGACAAAACACAGCACTATTCCCCTGTGTCTTGTTGGCATGTTTTGAGAGTGTAGTTCCACTCCGGTCTAGCTCACCTATTCGTGCAGCGTGGCTCTACCACGTCTTATACCCTTACACCTATCCTAGACTAAGAATGAACAGGAAATTGTTTTTTTTTATAGGATAGGGTAACAAACGAGCATACAGTCCACCTGATCGTAAGTGGTTGCTGTGGCCCATAGACATCCACATCTATCCTCAATAAAGAATCAAAATGAGTTCTCACCCGTGAGGACTAAGATGGAATGCCCCTTTTCCAGTAAAAAGGGTCTCCGGTTCTCTACACTCACCATATGAAAGACAGCAGTGTTAAGCTGCTATTTTACGCTGGTATTCTGTGAGAGCGTGGTCCTTCCCCGGTCGAGTCAAACCATTCTTGCTACAACTATACTACTAATATAGCTGCAGCATGGCTCTACCACGTAAACAAAAGTCTCAAAGGTCTTTGGGTCTGATTATTGTTTACCACACGAAACAACAGAATTAAGCCGCTACTTTATGCTCGTATTCTGTGAGAGTGTGGTCCTTTCTTGGTCAACGCTACAGCTTAGCTCTGCCGTATTAACAACATTCTTAACAACATTAAAGACAATCTGAAAAGTGGTTGACCCTGCAGGTCATCCCTGGAAGTACACGCTTATTTTCGAGCACAACGTTCGAAAATCTACTTAATTTTAGTCTTTTTAGTTTTTTTTTTAAGTCTTTGAAACGGCTCGACCCACATAAGGCCGGACATCCGGAAATAGTCGGACGCCGCATTCTCAAAATCGAACCGAAATCTATAACTTCCTCCTTTAGAAAATTATTAATTTTCAAAGCAGGACGTTAATAACTTAAAAAGTGAAATCCAACATCAAAGGACTACAAAGAAAAAAATAATTTAACATTATAAAGTCGGGTCTAAGACACACGGTATAGAAAAATCACAGCCCGGACTTCAGAATGTGATAATTTCAAATTCTTTTTAATTCCCGACGAAAACAGTAGAGGGATGTTATATGCTTGTAGTGTATATCTGTGTATACATATGTGTGTGTCTGTAGCATTATAACTCTTGAACGGGTGAACTGATTTGGATTTAATTTCTTTCTTTTGATAGGTATCTTAATCGAAAGTGTTCTTAGCTATGTTGCGAAAAAATCTATTCAGCCATTTGAAGACCATCAGTTCTTTTTGTTTCGGGGGTGTCAAGTAGGATTAAACTTTTTATTAAAAGTAGATTTTACCCCTTTACTTTATTTTTACTATTTTGCTAAACTTAGAGGTGGAATTTTTCATACAAATTTGTGTGTGGCCACCCGTGAAGTGTAGTATATTTAATTAAAAAAAAATCGAATAAAACTACTTTTACGGATTCTATCGCGTTTAATTAACTAATTTTTATTAATTCCCGACGTTTCGGGTGCTTTACAGCACCCATAGTCACGGGGAACTGAGGTGATTGACGTCCCGATGTCAGAGTTAACCAGCAGTTCCTTCAGCTTTTTTAATTATTAATTTTGGTTCGATCTACGCAGAATGAACTTACTGTGTCTTGAAGTCTTGCAGTGGTATGCTTGGGTTTAGTTTTAATTTTATTAATTACAAGATTCCAAGCAGATGGTAGTACCCAGCCTCCCTCTCTATTGAAATTAGGATGTTTTTTTTTTATTTCAATAGCTTCGTATCATCCTTGGCAGGAATCGATGTTCTTTTGCGAGAATTTGTGGTTTATCAAATCTAATGTCCATTACATCCGGGGGCCGTCTAAGATATGATCACAAACTGCAGCAGTTTGTGCTCCACCTGCTTGGGATCTTGTAATTATTAAAATTAAACTAAACCCAAGAATACCACTGCAAGACTTCAAGACACATTAAGTTCATTCTGCGTAAATCAGACGAAAATTAATAATTAAAAAGGCTGACGATACTCCGGGTTAACTCTGACATCGGGACGTCAATCACCTCAGTTCCCCGTGACCATGGGTGCTGTAAAGCACCCGAAACGTCAGAAATTAATAAAAATAAGTTAATTAAACGCGATAGAATCCGTAAAAGTAGTTTTATTCAATATGTAGCGTTCGCATAAATATAAGAAATCATTAAAAAAAAGGATCCTTAAAATCAATTCGCGTAACATGCAATAATAAAACGTACAGTCGAATTGTTAACTTTCTCTTTTTTTACGAAAGTAACAATTTATATATTGTTTAATATAGTCTAAATAATATTGAACTATATACAATATTAAAAAAACTATAAAAAAAAAACTAAAACTAAATTATCATATAGTCCTACACCCCTTGGTATCGTGCCAAGAACGCTGGCTGCGTTTTCTTGAAGTCGACTAAATAAAATAAAATCGCCACACTTTGATGAACGCTGGAAGTATTTTGATGCGGGATCTCTACAAATATAAAGTAAAAACTTAGTTCTCTTTACTAATGTTAACATTTCAAAAGTAAAAAAACAGCAAACCTAAGGCCTAAACTAAGCCTGAACTGATTTCACTTTGTTTGTTTCGTTCGGACTATTTCCGGCGGTTTTTATCTAATAAAAAACAACTTTGTTTCCCGCTAGTGAAACTTGCTGATTATGCTACATCGAGTCGTGAGGGCTGGGAAACAAGCGATTATTTTCGTTATAGCAATTGCAAAATAATTATTATTTTGGATTAACACAAATATATTGAATTCGATAATATATTATTTTACTTGCGAATACCACATATATTCGCTTATATCAAAACATAGTGATTGTGATACTCTTTGTTACTTTGTATCAGATTACTTTGTAACAGATATTAGAGTTAACATAGCCAACATAGCTTAATCCTTTTTTTACGTGGTAGAACCGTGTTGCAGCTATATTAGTAGTATAGTTGTAGCACGAATGGGCCGGCTCGACCGCGGAAGGACCACGCTCTCACAGAATACCAGCGTAAAATAGCAGCATAACGGTGCTGTGTTTCCTATGGTGAGTGTAGAGAACCGGAGACCTATTTTACTGGAAGGAGGCAGCATTTCATCTTAGGCCTCACGGGTGACGACGCATCTGCATTTTGATTTGTAATCGAGGATAGATGTAGATGTCTACGGGCTCAATGGCCACTTACTATCTACTAGGTGGACTATATGTTCGTTTGTCCCCCTCATCCTATAAAAATCATATTCTTTGTATGTTTGATTTTGTTGCTGCTTTTTTCTGGATTCTACCACGGATTAACTTAAAATATCAACAAGGAGCAATGTTCTTAACATCCTTTTTTAAATAAAAGATAACAATTGGATAAAAAGGTACCTTGTTTTGATAAGCTTTTCTACGTAGTGGAACCATGCTGCATCTATTTTAAGGCTCCAGCACGAATGGGTCGGCTTGACCGGGTATGGACTACGGTCTCACAGAAGTATAGTGTAAAATAGCTTAATGCTACTTTATTTCGTTTGGTGAGTGTAGAAAACCGGAAACCCTTTATCACTAGTAACGAGGTATTCCATGTTCAGGGTTTCAGGGACTTACATTTTTACTAGACTTACATATATCTTCAATTAGTTATCAAATCTCCATTTTGATTATTAATTCACATCATCCATTTACAATCGCACTAAAAAGATGAGTAACCTGTACAAATTGTTCTTTCAAGTTACATGTCATACTTGAATAAAATCGCTAATTTCGTGGCCCGACGACTTTCCAAACTGATATATCAGAAGGCCATCTGTCGCGTGTCCCGCCCTGAATTACAACTAGTGCTGCCCGCCGATTGTAAATCATAATATTGAATTAAATACGCACATAAAATACCTTATGGGACGTTACTTCTATTTTTAGCATGTTATTGTTTAAGATATAAAATTTATTTTATTAGTCGACTTTTTTTACGATTTGTGTACACGCATGGTGGTCAGAGTATAAAATTTGGAATGCCAGCCAGAGCCCACGGTTGTGAAAAGGCTAAAAAAATCGGAACTGTTAACTAACTGACTGTAACTGTAAGCCATGGAAATCTGTAACCTAGTATAAAATAAATAAGCGCTTAATTCAATAGGCCCATTAATACGTTGGCACCCCACTGCTTCTACCACAAGTTTTCCCTACTTACTTCAAAAAAAAAGTTGTATAATTTGGCTGTATGTTTTATTTTTGTATGTACGTAACGCATTAGCAATTCGTCGATTGTGATTCGATTATGATGCTACTTTTAAAAAAAAAAGTAGCATTAAAATGCAATATTCCAAATTTATTGGCCATGATACCAAACGTACATTCAATATACCGCCATTCTGTTGACAGTCGATAATTGGATATTTTTTGTTGTCGACTTAAATGATTGCCACTATAAGGTCTTTGAATACAATTACTAATTGCGAATGCTTCTCCCCAACGAAAACAAAAGGCAGTAACTCTCCTTTATTATAAATCGATGCACTGTTTGTGATGTCAAGTCTTCGTTCCCCTGGGTGGTCCCATATAAGTTTGGAGAAGAAATTCCACTCCTAAGAGTGGCAAAGTAGGGGATTAATTTTTAGTTAGTATCTATTTAGGCACATTTGCGATTGTGATATTACTTAGGCTAATCGAAAGACTTTAAAAAAAAAGTAAAAGAAAATATAAAATATATAATAATTTGACAAGTCGGTGCTTTAATGTTTCTATATGTCGCTGCTAACTAGCTTAATTAGCCTTTCAGTTAACAGCCTAGACATTGGCTAGCCATGGCATGGTTACCCCTTATTCATTCCACGAGAAAGTCCCTGATCTGTGTCTAATTAGCACTTTGTGCTATATTATATGAATGTACGCTGTTTTAGGGTGGGTACTTTCACCTACTGTCACTGATATTACAAGATATATGCAATGTTGTATTAGACGCATCGTCTGACTATCATTCAGGCCGGTAGTTGAACGGCGCCGTTTAGTAAAAAGACTTAGACTGTTAATTGAAAGCCTAATTAAGGTAGTTGACTGCGACATATATACTACGTTTTAACACTGATTTCAGTGTGTGAAATGACTTTATTATTTTTAGGAATTTGAACTCAACTTTCACGTTTTATAATGTTAATTTATTACACTAACTTTTTTGCATCAATTAAAATTTTACGGAAGTATGCACAGCGGACGTATGCTGCCTGTGTTTCGAAGTCAGTCGATGGCGATACGGATTCGATACGATAGGAAACATGCTAAAGGGGCTTTCAGTATATAAAAAGTACTCTGTGAAAGGGGCTGAAGACCTGAACGAAACTAAAGAATTCTTCAAAATAGAACATAGCATTGCTTGCACTGTTAGTAGGACACAGTAATAGATGAGAGGGTGAAGGTACTACCCTCAGGTGGACACCCAGACAAAAAATGAGCCCTACAACTAGGCTTGCCAACCGTCCCGGATTTTCCGGGACGTCCCGCTTCTGGGTTAATTTTAAACCGTCCCGCTGTAACCCCTTGCGGGACGCCTTTTTTCCCGGAAATCAGTGATTATATGATATTAGTATCTACCTCGTACCAACTACACCATAACCCTGAGAGTGTTTTCTCTCTGTGGAAATGCATGTACAGACAGCATAAATAGGCTGTTTGTTGACCACGTCAAGGCTGAACTACAAATTAACATTAATTTTGATCAAAAATGCAGTGGATTTTATAACCAATGTGTTTATTTTCTCTAATCAATTTATATGTCGTATGTTGTGTCCCGCGTAATATACCCAAGTCCCGGATGTCGAGCTGGGTAATCCCGGAAATGCCTTTTTTGGAGTTGTCAAGCCTACCTACAACGTACGATATATTATGATACCATTCCTCTGGTGTTACAGATGTTCGTGGACAACAGTGATCACTTACATAAAGGTGAACCTTCTCTTTTCTAATAGGATAAAGGTGATAAACGAACGCATAGCCCATTCGATGGTACGTGGATGCTGTGGCCCATAGACATCTACATCTATCCTCGTTTGCGAATCAAAATGCAGATGCGTTGTCATCCCAGCAGGGCTAGCATGGGCAGGAGACAATTTTATCCCCGAGGAAAGGAGAAAATATTTATTGCCTTGCTTAGTTTTATCCACCCTTGGAACATGGGCACGCCGATGGATATAATATCCACAGTAGATAAAATGGGAGATAGATAGATTTTTTTGTATGAATATAAACTTAAACCCACGTCCAATGTCTCCATGCTACGGACGGGGGATGTCTACTCGTTATGTGAAACGGAGATATTGTTCTCCCCATTGCCGTGCTTTTGCATAGGGACAAGATAATTTTATCTCTTGTCAGTGGATATAATCGGGGGGTAAAACTTTTGTCCCCAGCCCATGCTAGCCGTGCTGAGGACTAAGATGGAGTGCCTCGTTCCAGTGAAAAGGTTTCCTCTTTTATATTTATATTAAAAAATATATGACAAGCAATTCTTTCATTTTTCTTTTCTCTCATAATGACAATTATGTTGTGTTTTAAATGCTGGCGTTATTATGTTTTAAAACATTTGCGTCACTCACCTATTACATTGACAAGAGCGAGACTCTCGCACAGATAGTACCTGTAGGCCCACCAGTTGTGGTACCTCAGGTTCTCCCATAGGTAGTCCAGGATCAATTTCTTTTTCGTCTTCTTCTCTATCTCCGTACACACGCCCACGTCCAGGTCCATCATCAACGCCCGTATCTTTCCTCCCTCCCACGACTTCCACAACCAACGCGGCGCGTAAAATAACATCGCCTGAAACAATTGGAATATGGTGTTAGTGATATATTCACAATAAATTACAATAAATTTTCTGAACGTTTTTTTTTATACGATAAGGGTGACAATCGAGCACATAGTCCACCTGATGGTAAGTGGTTGCTGCGGCCCATAGACATCTACATCTATCCTCTATTACAAATCAAAATGCAGATGCGTTGTCACCCGTGAGGACTAAGATGGAATGCCTCATTTCCAGTAAAAAGGGCCTCTGGCCACCTGCACTCACCAATCGAAACGCAGAGATAAACCTCTACTTCACGCTGGTTTTCTGTGAGGTCGTGGTACCGCCTCGGTTCGAGCTGGCCCATCCGTGCGACAGCAAAAGCCGCGTGGCTCTACCACTGTTAAAACGTGTGTTTGTTGCTGAACTCCTCCTAAACAGCTGGACCGATTTCGATGAAATATTTTATGTGTGTTTAAGTGGATCCCTGGATGATTTATATTCACAATTAGACCCGCAGTAGGTAGCGGCGTTGTCGAGATTCAGAAATCACTTATGCGAAGCTGGGGCGGATTCCTAGTTACAATATGTTTTAAGCTTCACTGTTACTACGTAAAATTATTATTTATTCTGTACTATAACATTGCAGTTGTTCTTGGGCGGCGGTAGTCACTTACCATCAGGCGAGCCGCATGTTCGTTTATCTTATTCTCATATACAGGGTTATTTTTCAAAAAGTAGTCAAATTTTAAACTTAAGTCCAAATATTATATAAACAATAATATAAATAAGGCTTCCACTTTTATTTGATTATTCCGAATGGAATGTGATATATGGGCAACAACGTTTTTGCCTACCGATCGATCCTTACGAATGTGTGCGTGCGCAGTAAAATCAGTTAAAATAATTCATTACCTCGCATTTTCAATTTAAAAGCAAAAATGGATTGATTTTTTTTAATAAATTTTTCTTCACCATTTGTCCAAATTACTTATTCTGAACCTTCTCTGCAAATTTGACCGGTTATTGCAAAATAACTCTGTATAAAATATGCAAATTATATTTACAGTTTGGTGGCAGTGTAACAGACGCCACCAACATAATATATAGTCCTGTGGGTTTCGTAAGAGGCAGTATAACAAAGGAAAAGCTAGAAAAATCTTATGAACTTCGATATGACGGGACAACCGTATCACATAAAAAAAATTGCCGTGTAGTGTCAGTGTAAGGGTTCATAAGAAAGGAGAAACTGAACAAGGAGATAACCATGGCAAACATCTGCTTGTGTTCAGCATTGACTTGATAGGCATATTTAGAAACAGCATAGTAGCGATCACCTCATTCCCAGGTGTTGTTATCAATCATGTATCTACTCTTTAGTACAATAACCCTTATTAAACAATTTATGCTTTCACTTTTTAATATTTTCACTTTTTTATAGATAGGACCTGCCATATTTATAGAGAGATTACGAAAAATGATTCATAAAAGTCGTTGCTCTAAATAAAAACATTTCAGTCAGAATCAAAAGCAGACATTTTCACTTAGAACCCGTTTTAACCTGGGGCCGTGTAATGAAAGATTTATTCATTGCAAAATAGACCGATTGCGACGGTGATAGAGTTGTGAACGTGGCTATGGATGATGTGATGCCAATAAATTCGTCCGGCTAGACGCTATCATAAACCAACGTTTTATGGATATAAAGTATTATTGGAGTTTTCATCGCGTGCGTTTGAATAGTAGTATTTATTTGGGGCGGCAATGTTTCGCCGGCTGTATGTTTGCGTCATACGATGTCTCTATTATAATAAACAAAGCACAATCATAAACATAGTCTTCTCTATTTGACGCTAGATGGCGCTAGCTGTTGTATGACTTATGTTTACCCTTGTGTTGGTCACAATGAAATCGTTTTTAAATAACGTAGCTTTATCTAGCTTAATGCTTCTTAAATCATTATAACTGTGTAGTGATGGTGAAAGCATACCCACTACCCCATATCGCCTTGTGGGTATCATAAAGGCAAAAGAGGGAAAATAACCAAGAGTTGGGCGGCAGCATCTCCTTAATAACAACTACCTAAATAAAAATTGCGGTAGCCAACGCGCCTGCCAAGCATGGCAACTATGGCATATATCACCACTATGAGGACTTTTGTTAGCGTGTAGCCAAGGAGGTTATAATATATTTTACAATCTCCTTGGGTGTAGCGATATCTTTATGTGTGGAGAAATGGGTCCAACTCTAAGACTTAGCGAGTTTAATATAAATGTGAATGTGACGCAAAAATAAGGCATAAAGGACAAGGAATTTTAAGCTGTATTCTGTAATAGCGTCCCCTTTGGTGTTAAAACAACCATAAGCACGTAACAATGTATAAGATATAGGTATATAACTATATTATATGTGACTCTGGACTTGTGAAAAACTGTAGGTAATGATGACGATATAATAATGAAGTTATAAAATATGGAAATATATTCTATTGACAAAAACTTTTGAATTTCGCCTGCAGACTAGTGTGGGCAACACTTCTAAGTAGAATGCTTACAAGCTGCCGTTTCTGCGATTTTGTTCAATTGTGGCCTATTGGCAGAAAACAAAAAAGTAACCCTGGGATTAACAATTATGTTTATTTATTTTATATTTTTTATATGAGCATAAAGGTTAATGAAAGCATACACGAAGTTTTTTTATATGATAAGGGTGACAAATGACCACACAGTCCACCAGATGGTAAGTGGTTGCTGTGGCCCTTGCTCTATCCTCGATTACAAATCAAAATGTAGACGCGTTGTCACTCGGGAGGACTAAGATAGAATGCCTCGATTCCAGAAGAACACAGCAACGTTAAGCTGCTATTTTACGCTGGTATTCGTGCTACAAATACACCAGTAATATAGCTGCAGCATGGCTGTACCACGTAAAAGTTGTAAGCAAAGGATAGTAAAAATAATTTAATAATAAAATCAGATTATAGAAAATCAAAAAAGTAATGCTACGTAATTGAATTTTACTTCAAATGTACCGCATAATCTGACGTATTTAACAAGCCGGGAGGCAGACAACCTTTTGTCTTGTTAGTTAGACATCAAGTGTTCTGTTAGCCTTAGAAGTTTGTTGGTAAAAATTAAAAAAAAATCTTTAAAAATAAACACGGATTAGCGTATGTACAAGTTACAATGCCACCCACATCTTCGTAATTTAACCACAAAACACAAAACTGTAATTTTACATCTTATATTATAGAACCGTAGTAAATATAGTACTCCTAGTACCGCTGTGTAATGGTTGCTTAAGAATATCTACTACCCAATGTCATTTCGTTAGTGTCGTAAGAAGCGACAGAGGGAAACTAAAAGAGGAGATAGGCAGCGGCATCTTCCCGGTAACAACCGAAAATAATAAAAAAACTGCGATTGCAAACTCGACCTTCAAGTGTGGAAAATATAGTTAAATCCCCATTATGAGGCGATCTATAGGGGAGGCCTGTGTTTTTTTAGTAGAATAACAAAGACAAACGAGCATACCTACAGCCTTTGGTAAGTGGATATTGTAGACCATAGACATCTACATCTGTTTTCATACGTGTAGAGCTATGCTGCAGCTATATTAGAAGTATAGTTGTAGCACGAATGGGTCGGCCCGGCCGGGGAAAGACCACGCGCTCACAGAATACCAGCGTAAAATAACAGCTTAACACTGCTATGTTTCGTATGGTGAGTGTAGAGAACCGGAGACCCTTTTTACTGGAAAAGAGGCATTCCATTTTAGTCCTCACGGGTGACACCATATCTGCATTTTGATTCTTTATTGAGGATAGATGTAGATGTCTATGGGCCACAGCCACCATTTACCATCAGGTGGACTGTGTGGTCGTTTGTCACCCTATCCTATAAAAAGAAATTAAGAATCAAAATGCGGATTATTGTCACTGCTGAGGACAAGATGGAATGCCTCATCACCAGTAAAAAAGGGTCTCCTGTTCTCTTCACTCACAATACGAAACACAGCGGCATTAAATTGTTATTTTACGCTAGTATTATGTGAGAGCGTGATCCTTCCCCGGTCGAGCCGACCCATTCGTGCTACAACCGCAATATTGCTGCATTATAGTGTATTACTTGGATAGTTACTCTTTGTTCAACAGTAGATTTTTAATAGACTGATATTAATGAAATGAACCGAACTGCCTATGTAAAAATATATCCCGCTGGGTTTCTTGTTGATTCTTCCCAGGACAGAGGTTTTTTTTCGAACTAGTGTTAAAGTAAAAAATAACTCAATAAGAATTAAATTAATATGTAATAAAAAATATTCTATTCTATTCTATTCTATGGGCTTAGCGCTCGCTGTAAATTCCATAGTACGCTAGCAACCTGACTTTGATCCCAGCTGGCACCAATAAATCTATTAATTGCAGTTTGAAAAGCTGATTGTCCACGCGCTCGTTGGGGAAGGCAAACATCGTGAGGAAACCTGTTTTCCTGAGAAATAAAATATTCCGAGGACAAGTAAAGACCAATAGGCACGGATAGGCACTGGAGCAGCACGACGGACTAATTGCTCCATAAACCTCTCAGAAAGAAGCCTGTGTATAACAGAGATGCGTAGAAAAAGCCTGTGCCCGGACGTATTATATAATTAAAAATTTTGTACAACCAACTTCCATATAAATTATCAAGTATAACTCAAAAACTATTGGTCAGACCTTGATCAAATTTATATGGGACCACATATGAAGCACCAGCTTTCAAATGAAAAAAGAATCATTCAAATCGGTACACGCAGTAAAAAGTTATGAGGTAACACACACATAAAAAACATACAGTCGAATTGAGTACCGTCTCCTTTTTGAAGTCGTTAGAAAAGGAGGAGGTTCTCAATTCGTCGGAATCTTTTTTTATGTACTCAATGACGCCTGAACCGATTTAGAAAATATTTTTTTGTAATCGGTCGAGGGGTTTAAAAAAAAATCAACAGTAAATTAAATTCATATTGAAGTCGTTTGTACAAAAATTCAAAGTTATCACTTGTTTACTTAAGGACCTTATGGTGAGTAGGTATGAACACGTTTCTTCGATCCCTTCAATTGTGAGTGAATTTGGGGAGAATTTTAGTAAGAAAAAGAAAAAGACCAAACTCGGTACACACATAATTGCGGACTTAAATGTAAATATTTATAAACACATCGATCAACATACGCATAACCGAATAAAAGAAAACAACAATTTGAACAAACATAACATAAAACATTTTATAAAAAAACAGTGTAAGATAATATGCAGGAAGTTGGTAGATGCAGGTGACTCGGACCGCGGTTTGTGGCATTCTTTGGGGGAGGCCTATGATTAGCAGTGGACTTGTAAAGGGCTGTACTAATGATGATGATGAACGTACGTACAACCTCAAAAATGTATCGGCGAATTTCGAATTTGTAAATTTTTTCATAAGATAAAAATCTAAACTATTTTAAAAAAATGTGTTCTCAACATTATAGTGCCCAAGTGTATGCGCAAGCATAGGTGCACTCTATTCCCTCACTCTCATAGCCCGATGGGACGGTAAAACGACAAGACCGAAGAGAGATCAGGCGCAGGACCAAAGGCTTTACGTGCTTTCCGAGGCAGGGGATAAGACACCGCTAACTTCCTGACTCTGGGCAGCTACTGAGAATTTGAAAAAAACTCAATAAATGATTTATTTTGTCCCGACCCGGGATTCGAACCCAGGATCTCATGGTCAGCAATTGAACTACTACAACAACGAGGCAGTCAAATAAAAAATACTAACTAAGTAAAGCCTTAAGTCTTCACGGAGGAACGAAACATAGACAGTAAATGGATTAGAAAACACTTATTTCTAGTATGTTAACACTTCGGGAAAATCGCCGTGACAGAAGCGTTGTTGTCGCGTATCTGTATACAGATAGATATATATAGGGCGAATAGATTTACAACTGAGCGGGTTCCGCGCACTCGTCTGTGAAGATAAATGTCAGCAGCTGAACACTTGAAGATATGTACTCCTGACGTACGTAATGTACGAATACACTCCTGTTATAATTATTTAGTTCGAACGACTTTATGACTCATGAATTCGACGCTCTTAAAGCTGCCAGTTCTAAGGTCTTATAGTATTAGCTCTAGTATTTTGGTCTAGTTGTCGTAAACCCGACTGCCGATTATGTAGTACTGGGTTTGAATACCGGGTTGCTCCGACAATCTATATTGGGTTTCACTGTTAAAAAATTCACCTAACTACATCTAACAGTGGTAGAGCCACGCGGCAGCTTTTGCTGTCGCACGGATGGGCCGGCTCGAACCGGGGTGGTACCACGACCTCACAGAAAACCAGCGTGAAGTAGAGGTATACCTCTGCGTTTCGCTTGGTGAGTGCAGGTGGCCGGATGCCCTTTTTACTGGAAATGAGGCATTCCATCTTAGTCCTCACGGGTGACTACGCATCTACATTTTGATTTGTAAAAGAGGATAGATGTAGATGTCTATGGGCCGCAGCAACCACTTACCATCAGGTGGACTGTGTGCTCGTTTGTCAGCCTTATTCTATAAAAAAAAAATCCATTACACTCTATAAAAGACCACTGGTGCACACAGGCCTCTTGCATAGATTGTATTGTCGGGGGATTTTGTCATAGTTGCCAAACTTGGCAGGCGGGTTGGCAACCGCAGTTTTATATCGAAGTTCCTTATCGGACGGTACGAATTTGGCGGGACTAGGCGAGAAAAAGTGTAAGATTTTTCCATCACGACCCCTTCTGACGTAGTGTAGACAGCCTTAGCAACTGTAAGGAAGCGAGATGGAAAATATCCATCCCCTTCGCACTTTTTCTTATCTTGCCATGAATATAATAACAATAATAGACTCTAGTAATTCAATTATTTGTACTTGTTAATTAATAATATAATACGTTTATCAATAATAATATACTTATTACGAAAGAACTTCGTTCCAACCAGTGTTCTACGACACTCACGCATCTTTTGTTTTTTTTTTTGAGTTGTGATCTTCAGTTTTAATTTCCCTCTGTCACTTCTTACGACACCCACGGGACAATATGGGATAGTGGATATTCTTACACCGCCGCTACTCGGTTAACATATATACGTTTACGTAACCCGAGATATAATTTCGCCAAATCGCAATTCACTTTACCGTTACCGAGTGTATTTATTTTGGTAATAGAGCAACTCGGCATTAGCAATAACGTCGCACGTGCTTATAATTGTCGGTTAATTTTACTAGTCGTTACGCACTATACGCCAAGGTCCGAAATCGAGGTGTGACTCACTTGGCACCGTACACGAAGAGCGGCCGCCCTGGATACGTCGCAAGTGAATAAGCTGAAGCGTTTTATGTACTGTTCTAGTTGCCACTACAATAAGAGCTAGGAAATAAGAACACTATGTACATAAGTAGCGTGTGGTAGTCGCGTTACCGTTACCGATACAGCCTATTAAAGTCCATTGCTAAAAATATACCTCCCCCATAGACATCCTCATAGGGGGGGGGGGGATATATAACACAGTTTGTCAACCGTAATTTTCGTATGATATGGGGTAGTGGCCTGCACGGTCACAGTCGGTGGCAGCTTAAGACAACATATTACCCCATTTCTTCGCTTCCGATGGATATGACCGTATAGCGGACAAAGACGTAATAAAAAAGGATAGACAGGTTACAGACTAACATTATTGTATTTTAAAGTGGCGCAGGCAGTACTATATCTACGTACAGTTATTTATTATGACACGTTGCGCTAACAAAAAGACAAATGATAGGGCATACCTATCGTTAGAAAATGATGAATATACATCATTAGTTGCGTATTGATTACTGCTGAGCACTCATTGACGCGAACGCGTGACATACCCATATGGAAAATGAACACACTAGCTAGCGTCAAAGCTTACACTAGCGGTTAATGTTGAAATAATAAAACCAATTATGAACAAAGCATCTATATTCAAAATATTAATGAGACGTTTTTCTTGTCCCTAACAGTTGCCATGTACGTGTGCACCACTCAAAAACACAGGACGGCATTTTTGCCACGAATAACTAGAAGATTTACGCCCTGTAGCGAAATATAGCCGCGACACGAGAGCGTGCCCGACTGAATGCGAGTCGGGCAATTACCTGAATTTTGTATTGCCATTCTAGAACGAGTACGACGTATCTATACTTTTAAAAACATCTTAAGCCGCGTCTCCACCAAAGTTTAATTAAAAACTGTGGTGTCTAAACTGCCAGCCAAGTGTGACGATAATATGATGTTAGACAATCTTTAGTGGACTTAAAATAAAAATTAGTTGGTAAATCCAATTGAGCATGCCTTCGCATTAAAAAAAATTACGTATAGCATGATTACACGGATTTTTTTAAAGTAGTTTAAATACACACAAGTTTTCACTAATAACCTTATTATACTTCCAATTTTCCGATAATTTTATATCAAACTTCAATTTGAAAAAGTTTGGAAAATCCAAAAGTGCACGACTCATAATGTTCATATGATCATCATATCATCATTCATGTCACTCCAAAAAGTCCAAGACGTATTCAAGTATAAATATTACATCCTACTTACTTTTAGTACGCATTACTATTATTTATTCTGTGCTTTTAAAATATTGTAATAAAAATCTCTGATTATTATAATAATCAAGTATGTATGAAATTTGTTTTTCGAATATTTTATATATATTTGTACAGCGATCTTTTTGAGCCGCTGCAAACAACCGATGCAGTATCCACTCATAACGGCGGTTGACGCCGAACCACAGAACACAATTACTCTCTACCAAGAGCGCCGAACTAAGCGTGTGAGGCACAGGCAGTCTCTATTTACTGAAAAAAAATTCGAACACAAGGCTGCGAAAACACCGAAAATTTCGACATTTAGAAGCCGATAAAAAATTTGTAAAACTAAACTAAACAAAATTAAACTGCCATTTACATTCAATGGGTTCCCACATGATATATGAAGAGTTTTAAAAATAGATTGAGTTGAACAATTTATATTTTCAAAAGGTATCGTATTTACAAAGCCATATGACTTAATAAATCCACACCATAAGCCACTAAAACCCCTTTTTTATGTAAAAATAGCAATTAATCGATTTAAAAAAAATATATTAATAAGTTCAACAATCATTTATCTTTCTGACAGTGTGCTTTTTATATCATTTATATGTATAATATATGATTGCTAGATTCGATTTCATGCGACAAAACGTTGGAATCTTGATTTTTAGGCGCTGGTAGAACATACCTATGCGCTTTGCGCTGGGCATGCAATACCCAGACCGGCGAGGGCCGTAGACTCTCATGGGCTGCTAAAGGGTATGCTGAAAAAATACGATATAATCAATGATCCATTGACATAATTTACAACCTCCTGCAATGTAAAGTCTTCTACTATTTTTCAAGAAACTGGATGTTAAGAAATTAGGACACCTAGGTGTTACCGTGCCATAACGTTACCATTACAGCCTAATGAAATCCACTGCTAAACATAGGCCTTACCTATTGATTGCCTCTCTGCAAATGCAACTGGGTAACCGCTTTATATTTTGAAATTACCCCAGTTAATATTCTTACACTACCACTACACGGTATAGATCAGTCCTTAGGTGTCACCAGCCTTTCATATTTACGTTTAGTGTTTTTGAATTGAGCCTTGGACCATATCACCACCTCTTGGGCATCCTAAGAGGTGACAGAGGGAATCTTTAACAGGAGATAGATATCAGGATTTCCCGTAATAACTCTAAAATAATATTAAATAGAACTATGGTTGCCAACCAGCTTGCCAAGCGTGGCAACTATGACAAATAATCTCTCTTATGAGGGTAAGCTTTTAATCCATTGTAGTGTGTTTAGGTAGTTTATTTAAATGCACAATTTCGGTTTGTATATAAGGTATAAATATATAGGCTAGGGTTCGGATAACGGTATATTTTACGAAATATTTTCGCCTTCAATACCTGTAAACTTATTTGTATCGTTTATGTTCGAACGGAATCATAATAAAAACATTTATGAAGAGAACGAAATTTTAAATCGTTCTTGTTCAATAAAACGTTTTTAACCACTTTAAACCGTTTTTTCCCAGTTTTGGGACCTGCAATACGAAACAAAAATACCTTATAGGTTTAAACCAGTCGTGACACGTGCCATTCATCAGCTTCCTGCGGAAGAAACCGTTTTTTACGTTTTCACATTGCGTTCTAATTTCGTTTTTGTTCCGAACAAAATTTTATACAAGGAACCGTTCCTAACGTTTTAAAAACGTTATTTTTAATAACGTTTGCGAGCCCTGCAAATAGCATATTATAGAAGAAGTCATTACCTCCCCGCTCTCGTAATATTTTAAGCTTGAATGCTGTGTTGTTAATAAAATAAATCAATCCATCAGCCGTGCAGTTAAAACATAACGCAACAAAGCAAGCAAGAATACCGGAAAAAGCAATAATTCTAGAAAATTAAGATTAACATTTCCGCGTGCGCTTGCACTTTGTGTGCTATTCGCGTGGCCACACGACCCGTTTTTCTGGGGGACTCGTGACTTTTTCAGGGTTACGTGAATGAATTGAGAGTAAACGAGTCACTTGGAGTGAGTTATCGCTTAATAATAATTTGAATGCCGCGGATTTATTAGCAATAGCTTCTATAGTGCCGCCATTTTAATGCAACTCGACTAATCATAAAATTGTGTGCATTAATTTTATTCGTGGTAGAGCCACACTGCAGGTATATTATGGTTGTAACACGAATGAGTCGGCTCGACCGGGATAGGACCACGCTCTTACTGCATACCAGCGTAAAATAGCAGCTTAATGCTGCTGTGTTTCGTATGGTGAGTGTAGAGAACCGGAGACCCTTTTTACTGGAAACGAGGCATTCCACCTTAGTCCCCAGGGTTGAGAACGCATCTACATTTTGACTCTTAATCGCGTAGCATCGGCTTACCACCATGTACGTTTGTCACCCTTATTAAGTGGCAAAGCTTGCGTAGACACTTATTGATTTCACGATGTCTGACCGTCTGTCCGTCTGTTCGTCTGTCCCACGATTATCTCGAGAACGATTTCGAATTTTCAAATTCTGTTTTTAGCAATCGATTACTGATCACCCAGGCATCTGGACCTCCTATTTTGAAACTGATTGCTCAACGGCAACCGTTAGAAACCGCTACAAAACTGATTGCTTCGCCACTTTGCTATGCTGTTAGCTTGCTAGGTTTATTCTATAATATACCACGCATGTTTTCTATTTCACGGAATATTTGCATATGTAAAATTACACATTCTGTTTTATCGTCAACATCATCATCATCATTATTTCATCCCTTCACAAGAACATAGGCAACAAAGTACGTTTCTGAGCCACCTGCATCCATCGACTTCCTGCATATCTTACGAGGTTGTCACTTTATTTGGTAGAGGAGACTGCCCTACACACGACATTGCCACTCGAGAACCTTTTATCCCCATCGGTTGTCAGTTCTTCGAGCTATAAGGCTGGTCACTTCAGCCTACTAATCTGGTGGATAATGGCGGTTACTCTGGTTCTACTGCGCATATCCTCATTTTATTCATTAATATAATTATGTTCATTATATAATTATAAATTTAGGATGAATCTGAATAACAGAATGAGAAATCGTGTGATAAGAGAAGAGTGTGGTTTGCAAGATGATGTTGTGACTAGGATTAAGAAAGGGATGCTTGGGTGGTTTGGTCATGTAGAAAGAATAAATGAGGAGAGGGACAAAGCAAATTTATGTTGCAGAGGTGAACGGCAGAGTCGGGAAGGGACGCCCTAGGCGAAAGTTTATCGACCAAATTGACGATATATTGAAAATGGGCCAAATCAAGAGTACCTTTAACCGACGAGCGTGTATGCATAGGTATATGGATCTGGAGGAAGCGAGAGAGGTGTGTCAGGATCGTGCCAAATGGGAGTCCATAGTCTCTGCCTACCACTCTGGGTGACAGGCGTGAGTGTTCATGTTCTATAAATTTAATTTTACACATAATTTCAGTACTTGCCATAAACACAGTATGCTAGTAGCGTGGGTTCGATCCCCGCCGGTACCAATGAAATTTTAAATTTCAATTTCATAAGGAAATTGCACGCCTGAGAGTCGAAGACATAGTGAGAAATCCGCAACCACGAATTAAGGGAGCGTGGCGAACACTCCTTTCTTCGAAAACCCTCTCAGAGATGAGAGAAAGCCTGTGCCCAGCTGTCGTATGTATATGCCATATGAAATTTAAACATGATCTATCTATACAAATAAATAAAATTAAAGTGTTTGTTTGTAATGTTAAAATAATAGCTTTTTAGTAAATTATTATGAAAGTATATATGGTATGGTACCATAATATGGTTCTAATAACAAAAAACAAATTTTAAAACTTTTGTCTGTTTGTTTGTTCCGGCTAATCTCCGAAACGGCTGAACGGGACTTGTAGATAGCTGATGCTTGTAGGAGTAACTTAGGATAAATTTATTTTAGTTAGGATACCGCGCAAAAAAATTAAATCCAATGAAATCGTAGTAATTCCACGCTGGCGAAGCAGCGAGAGACCGCTAGTAACACATAAAGGGAGTTTTACATAGGTAACAAACAATGTAAAAGAAATAAAGATGTCGATGGCGCAGTGGCTTAACGCAGGGTCGAGGTTTTCCGACACCACAAGGAACAAGTGCTTGTATGAACATGTTTAATTTAGTTATGTACAACTCCTCTATGACACAAATATCCCAGTGTTGGAATGTGAAATGTGAATGAAATAATGATGCTGATTTTTTCTATGTTAGGGTGACATGCGAGCACACAGTCCACCTGATGGTAAGTGTATGCTGTGGCCTATAGACATCTACATCTATCTTCGATTACGAACCAAAATGCAGATGCGTCGTCACCCGTGAGATCTAAGATAGAAAGCTTCGTTTCCAGTAAAAAGGTTCTCCGGTTCTCTACACTAACCATACGAAACACAGCATTGTTAAGCTGCTATTTTACGCCGGCATTCTGTGAGAGCGTGTTCCTTCCCCGGTCAAGCCGATCCATTCTTGCTACTACATTACTACTAATATAGTTGCAGCATGACGCTACCACGTATAAAATGATGACAAGACCTATATTTTCAAATTTGTTTACACTATAAAAACCTGAAATAATATTTATTACATTCGGCTGTATAGGCTTAATGCTTGTGTCTGAAATTGCGGAAAAAAACAAAGTATTGTATTGAAAGTGACCAACAGCCCAAGTTATGAATGCAGCCGGACGCATTCGTCATCGTCGCTCGTCCGTGCCGCTTATCGAGTAAAGATTTATGTGTTAAAACTTGAAATATGACGGGTGGTTGCGTAGTATGGGTAAAAGATTATTTTTATGATATTTTTCTTTTTTTAAACGTTACCCTAGGACTGCAGTTTACATACTTATATCTAACATGGACAAACATCCAGACCGGAAACAATTATTAGTAGGCCATACAAATAATTGTTCAATACGGTATCCGAACCGGTGGTCTTCAGCGCCCCAACTCTTTGCTAAGCCACTGCGCCGCAGAGTCGTCGTAGTAAATATTCAATATAAACGTTTACTGCTGGCCGTATGGGGCGCTCAAACTCACACATTGTGCAATTTACGTATGTAAACTGCTCCACGAGGGTAACATCCTGGTGTGTGCGTAACTTTTTTTTACGTGGTAGAGCCATGCTGCAGCTATGTTAGTAGTATAGTTGTAGCACGAATGGGTCGGCTCGACCGGGGAAGGAACACGCTCTCACAGAATGCCAGCGTAAAATAGCAGCTTAACACTCCTGTGTTTCTATGGTCAGTGTAGAGAACCGGAGACCCCTTTTACTGGAATAGAGGCATTTCATCTTAGTGCTCACGTGTGACAAAGCATCTGCATTTTGATTCTTTATTGACGATAGATGTAGATGTATATGGGTCACAGCAATCACTTACTATCAAGTGGACTGTGTGCTCGTCTGTCAACCTATCCTATAAAAAAGAACATACAGTCGAATTAGGGAAATATCCATGACTTTATCTGCCACCAGAGCGGCATCACTGGGGAACGAGGTAAAATATTTGATAATTTTTTTTAAAAACGTCACCCCCACACTGGGATTTTCTCCTGTATCGTGGGGGCAGTTTACAAACACAAATTGCAAACATCCAGACCCGGAACAATTATTTGTAGGCCATACAAATACTTGTTCCATGCGGGATTCGAACCCGCGCACCCCAGCGCAGCAACTCATTGCTAAGCCACTGCGCCACGGAGCCTTTACATAGGGGGGAAGTTAATTAGTTAAATAAATGTAATGGGTAATGATTCTTTGTGTAGTATTAGTTAAATTTTATGTTATTTAGATTAGAAATTAATAAAACAAAATACAGATATTCCCTTAAAGTAGAAAAATTAAAAAAAATGTGTGCGTTTACTTATGTACGCAAGTAAGAAGTTATACTTCTTTAGTGTAATAAAACAAAAATAACTCTACTACTTTTTCTTTGTGAAAAAAATGACATTAAATGCAATTGTTATCAGCTCTCACGAAAACTTTAGAGACAATTACCAACCAACTTCATGGTGTCGCTTTTATGTATTGGTGTGCGCACGCATCGTAATAACTTCATGGTGTCGCTTTTAGGTGTCGGTGTGCGCGTGCATCGTAAAATTCACTCTTATTATTATTTCCAAACGCGCCAAAGGAAGAACTTCAAAAAAAGTTAAAAACTGTGAAAAACCTTAAGGAACGAACCACTGAGGCATTGTTTTGTGTATTTATCTAATACTCTAGAAACCGATAAAATTTTATTTAAAACGCAATTTCTCCAGTATATATATTGTGTAATAAAAAACTTCACCTCAGTCCCTACTAGCGACATCTGGTGAACGAAAGAATATTAGCCTTCATTGAGAACCTCCTCCTTTTTTTAAATCGGCTAAATTAAAAATATTTTTAAATTTAAATGTCAATGTCGCTTACGTGCATTCTTTTTAGCATAATCATCTCAGTGTCTGTCAGACGTTTTTCAGAGATTATTTTTCACGTAGATGAAAATTTTAGACATGTAATATTGATGTAATAGTATCCATCTCCTGATTTCCTTCGTGGATGTCTTAAAATACTTTTTTGAAGTTATACTTCTTTTGGGGCATTTGGGAATGAAGAGAGAATGAATTTGAGAGTGAAAAGTGAAGTTTGAAGTTTACGATGCGCGCGCACACTGACACCTAAAAGCGACATCATGAAGTTGTTACGATGCACGTGCACACTGACACCTAAAAGCGACAACTTCAGTGGGTGATTGTCTCTCAAGTTTTTTTGTTTTGTTACGCTAAACAAGTATAGCTTCCTACGTGCGTCTCAGGAAGATCTCATAGACTCATAGGCTTTCAGTAGGTTACGGTTGACAGAGTCCAAGTCAGGAAAGGGGCTGTTATAGCTCCTGCCAGGAATCAATCATATTGATTTAACAACTAAATGTTACGTTGAGTTATAGTAATCACAATATCGTCCAGTGGATAACCACAATATACTCCTAACTCTAAGTGGGCGGCCAGTCGCAACGAAGGCAAGCCATTTGCACAGAACAGGATTAAAGTGGCCAAGTGTATGCGCAAGGACAGGTGCACTCTCTATTCTCTCACTCTCATAGTCTAATGAGACGGCAATCCGACAATACCGGATCAGGCGCAGAGCCAGCAGTTTTACGTGCATTCCGAGGAACGGGGGTGATACACCTCAACTTTCTGATTTCTTGCTATTGCTTACAATTACTTGACCCACCCTAACGATCACTAGATGGCCAACGAAGCGGTCATTATATGTTGAGTTTTAAAAGTGTTTGCTACTTTAAATTCCCGCTAAATTTAAACCGATTCGTAGTCAAGAATTCGTAACTCAGTCACCATTCAGCCGAGGGGTCATGAAAGTGTACACAAACGCTGACTCGTTAGCAATTTTAGCGTTATTATTATATTCTCTCTGGCTGTTAATAACCAGAAAGACTTAGCCTGGCGATGCGAGTGCAATAAAACAAAGATATGGAGTGCATTAAAGCGATTAGGAAAATTGGAGCGAACGCCCGGGCGCTGGCCGGCGCAGATTTGACTCCCGGAACAGACCCATTTACACGTTACAAGTAGTTGAACGAGTTAGCGGCAAGCAAAATGGCAAATTGGAAGAATCTACAGATCGAATAAAATAGCTATTTTTTTGGTATTGTCTTTATAACTTTATATGCATATTTATTTGTAGTTAAATAATCTTGAATATTTGTTTGAAGTCATATTTGAACTGTTTAGTCAGTCGTTTTATTTACTCATAATTTAATTTAATTTGGGCGATTGTAAAATGAAACCGTGATACAATAAAAAAACATAATATAAGGATTAAAATATTACTTGAAAGGTAATTAAGAATAAAACATGATGATAATGTGAAATGGATAAATTGTTTTTCCATAATGGAGAGGCACCCAATTAAAAGTAACGGAAATGTCTACGGGGAATATAACAGTTTATTTTGGTTGCATTAACATGTATCACATTCATGACACTTGCAATAGAACCAAACTACCTCTTATAAACATAATACCGGTGCGGTATCCCCAGTGATGCTCCATTGTAAAGGCTTGCGGATTTCACATTTCAAAATTAAATATGAACTTTAAAGATATACTAAATATCTCTTTTGAAACAAAAAAATATTATAATAGTCATTTAAAAAAAAATTTAAAGAAGAAAGAAGTGATTGACTTTACTTGACAATAATAATAATGTTCTCCAGACTGAATTTGGGTCACGGCGGTCGAACTTAATTGAGACTATTATTCTGCGCGGGGCAAGATTATAGTGTATGAATGTATGAGCAAACACAGGTGCAGTCTCCATGTCCTAACACTGATAGTCTGTTGCGACACCGAACTGAGATCTGCGGTGAGAGATAAGGCACAGGACCAAAGCTTTTACGTGTTTTCCGAGGTAACGCGATGAAATACCCCCTATTTGCTGACTCCAGGCTACCACTGAGAATTTCTGGACAGTAAAACTCAATAACTGATTTTGGCCCGACTGGACGTTTGGCTGCATGCATGAATGGGTTGGTTCGATCAAGGAAGGACCACGCTCTCATTGAATAAGAAAATAAATATAGAAAGTATATATATGGCATTAAATAGCAGCTTAATTAATAGTTTTTACTGGAAACGAGGCAATCCATTATAGTTCTCAGGGGTCAGGGATAACAACACTTCTATATTTTGAGTCTTGATTGATGATAGATGTAGTCCACCTGATGGTAAGTACATAGCGTCTACTTACCATCAGGTGAACTGTGTGATTGTTTGTCACCCTTTTAATAAAAAAAACCTTAGAACTGATTGTGGTTCCGGGATTTCGAACCGGGCCATATGATCAGCAGTCATACAACTAAATCAACTAGGCAGCCAATCCTGCTCAATCAATTTTACTTTCAGTAAAGTATCTTTTAACAACTGGCTACGTTTGAACGAAGCACAGCTGGATAATATTAGACACCGGTTGAGAAACGAGTGCACACGCATATTGTTGTGAGGTGTTTGGTGCAGAACACCGTTTATTAGAGCACTCAAGTGTTGCCCAACGTAAATATAAATGTATTGTTGTTGTGAACACGAATATGCGTACACAATAATGTGCTGATCAAAACCAGACGTCAAGTGATCTTCGTAGCCGAGAGCGACAACTTGATTTAGTGGTATAAGCCGTCTAAGTACATCTCTAAGTCGATCCTGAATTCGCATTATTGTCAAACTTGTGTAATGACGGCTCCGTGACGCAGTGGCTTAGCAATGAGTTGCTGCGCTGGGGGGCGCGGGTACGAATCCCGCACGGAACAAGTATTTGTATGGCCTACAAATAATTGTTCCGGGTCTGGATGTTTGTCCTTGTGTAATTTGTGTTTGTAAACTGCCTCCACGATACAGGAGAAAATCCTAGTGTGGGGGTAACGTTTTTTAAAGAAGAAAAGAAAAAAAAAATATAAAATTATGCTTGTTTTTAGGGTTTTGTACCCAAATGGTAACCAACGGGACCACTATTACTAAGCTTCCGCTGTCCATCCATCCGTTCGTCCGTCCGTCTGTCTGTCAGCGGGCTGTATCTCATGATTCATAATAGGTAGACAGTTGAAATTTTCACAGAGTGTGTATTTCTGTTGCCGCTATAACAAATAACAAATATAAAAATACATTAAAATATAGGGGATTTCCCTACTAGAAAAGTGTTTTAAAATGGTACGGTACCCTTCATGCGCGGGTCCGACTCGCACTTGGCCGGCTTTTTTTATTTCACCTTGGAGTGTTACCGTATCTATTGGCAACTTATTGTTGGTTAAGTCCCAGATATGTAAATGGTTATAACATGTAAATGTTTTTATTCATTACAGCATATTATAATTATTCTGCTGAACTTAGGCCTCTCCCATAGATTTCCTCATAGGGGCGTAAGAGAAACCAATACCGAATATCATCCCTTGGATGTCATGTGAGGCGAATGAAGGAAATGAAACCGGTGACGGCAGCTGTACTTGCGTGATAACAAGTCAAAATAATAAGAACCTGTGGTTGCCAATCCGCGTGCCAAACGTGTTAACTATAGCTAATTTTCTCTATGAGGCATATGGGGGAGGCCAATGTTTAGCAGTGAACTTTTGATAGGCAGTGTTAAATGGAATGAAACTGTATGAATCATAATTGACCCTTTATTTTTTTTTAAAGAAAAATACTAGTAATGCTATTAAACTTTACTAATGTTCACTTTAACCACTTCTGGTAAGCTTAAAGTGCTTGTGTTAGAAGTTGTTCACGACGGTAGTCGCACGGCGGATTCGAACCCACGACCTTTCGAGTTCGTGGTCCGCATCCTGCTATTAAGCTACTGACGCTTCAAATTGTATTGTATTGCATTAGTAAGGGAAAGTCCATGTTATACCGTGGACTTGTGAAAGCTGAAACATGGATGTAATAAACTGATGGTAGGAAATTTATCTGATTCTTGGAAAGGTCTACGTTATTTGTATTATATACAATGACGGCCATCAGACCTCAACTCTTATTCTGGTGAAGCCGCCAACTTCAAGCTATGAATGTACTGTTTTTGGTAGCATATCATTGATTGATAGCAGTAATTTTAGGCAGTCAAGAAGTCCTCACTAGGTATGCAAAATTACAAGTATGTGCTGGAAATAGTTCGTTTACACACTTCACTGAGGGTGCGTGGCTGTTTTTCTTTTCCGAACTTGGCTGACACAGTCTGCTAACATGCATTAAGGCATATCATCTGATGTTGAGTTGCGCAAAATAATGAGTGCTGACATGGCGAGTCGTCACTCGCTATATTCTCCGCAAATCTGGCAAAATCGCTGATGCGGCAATGGTGAGACAGCATGCATAGAGCAGAGAAAAGGCGCGTCTTGCCTGATGAGGAGAAAGAGCTGAGACGTTGCTCTATTCCAAGAAGGGGTTGTCCTGGTTGTGCCTGCGAATGTTTTTTTAGAGCATACGGTGAAAAAAGAGCACACAGTCGACCTGATGGTAAGTGGTTGCTGTGACCCATAGACATCTACATCTATCCTCAATAAATAATCAAAATGCAGATGCGTCGTCACCCGTGAGGACTAAGATGGAATGCCTCTTTTTCAGTAAAATGGGTCTCCGGTTCTCTACACTCACCATACGAAACACAGCAGTATTAAGCTGCTATTTTACGCTGCGCTGGTATGAAAGCTTTGCCCTCGCGAGGCGGGTATAAGTAACATAAAACCACCCTACAATCATATCAGATTTGGGACTAGGCCTGTTACTTTACTACTGAAATCCATAAGCTTCGCCCAAACCGGGTCATGGTGTAAAAAAAACGAATTATTGTTCTTATGCAAACATCATTGTGTTTGTTTGTTCGTACACATGTCGGGCAAGTAAACGCGCTGTTTGGACGCGACGCCAAAACAATAATTTACTTCTGTCCGTAATTATAAACAGACCGACAATAAAATTATCGGGACCGGTAAATATGTACGCTTGTGTAAATAAACCGGTGAAAAAAATCGACAAAAGTTTTAACGGTATTCAACGAAATATAATAATGCTTGTTTTGAATGTATACAATATGGACGACGCACACATTTTTTTAAACGAATTTATAGCCACCTGATTGCCTAGCCTACCGCAGTCCATGGTAGATAAAGTCCAAGCAGTCCATGGCAACCAAACTCAAACAAAGAAGGCTGCAGATGCTTTGTAACTTCTGAGGATGTAGATGGAATTACTTATAATGCAATGTAAACTTTAAAAAAGCACAGACTATTTTTATTGTAAAATAGTACAGTAGAACGCCGATTATCGGAATTAATTGGGACCGGGGTAAATTCGGATAATATAAAATTCGGATAATCGGACACAGACTGGTATGTATTAAAGAAAAACGAACTGTCACACATAGAATAAACTTTATTAAGATTGTGGTGAAGAAGTAGTTTTACACTTCAAAAAGTTTTATAATGTGTAAAACTAGAAACACCCAGTTTTTCACTGAACATTCGTGCCTTTTCACATAAAATCTCTCCTGAAATCGGTTGTCCAATAGTGTTGCTGCAGAACCCACGTAAAAACAGCATTCTCAAGCTGTTCATCCTTTGTCTTTTTCATTACTTTTCGCGACGAACATCCATCACCAGTTTCCAACACAGTCACAACTTAAAATTTGTTCACTGTTATTTTTAAATATTATGCTTAGGACCGATTCGGATAATTGGCGATTCGGTTAATCGGCGTTGGGATAATCGGCGTTCTACTGTATTTAAAAAAAATGTTTACGTGGTAATTGTAGATCATTCCGTAAGTTATTTTTTTGTTAAAATGCAACGTTTTTAGCTGAAAGTAATTTACTAATTATTATATTCTAGATCGAAGTACAGCTGTCTGTTTGAGTTTTTGCTGCTGACAGCTTGAGTAAGGACACTGAAGGCCGCGGGTTCAAATCCCACGCGGAAAAAGTATTTGTATGGACTAAAAATAATTATTCCTGTTCTTGATGTTCCATCTTTATCCTTGCCTTGATTTATATATGTGAAGTGCCTCCACGATACAGGAGAAAATCTTAGTGCGGAGGTAACATTTTTAAAAGAAAATATTAAAGAGTAGAGTGGTATGTTAGCTTAGTTTTTCAGTTTAAATTTCACAAGCACGCAATCTAAATTCGATATTATGCGTCGGCAATATTTCAGATTTTTTTTTATAATTTTGTATTTTTATATTAAAATGAAATAAGCAAGGAGTTACACAAGTGGTAAAATTAAAAATTTTGTACAACCAACTCCAATATAAATAAAATGAGAACATCATCAATAAAGTCGTAGTCAATTAAACACGCATTATTAAGGATCACTCAAATAATACTGGTCAAATCTTGATTAAATTTATATGAGACCACATGAGAAGTACCAGAAAAAAAATTGAGGTAACACACAAAAAAATACAACTGAATTGGGAATCTCCTTCTTTTTTGAAGTCGGTTGAAAATAATCGTAGTTTTGTAGATAAGCATAAGGATTGTAGGTAAGAAATAAGGAAATTGAAATCGTGTGAAGTCCACTACACTTCCGTGAAGGGCTCTAATTGCACACTTCTCTTTTCAAGATGACAGGCGGTGGACCTTCATTACTTTTACCTTTATAGATTTGTTTCCTTTCATGTAATCTATACGAAAATATCGCCATGATCTAAACCTCTCAACCATTAAAAATAATTAACGCGTTTATCTCTTAATGCGAAGGTAAGAAAGAATTCGTAGTTTGAAATATACTATTAATAGTTTTTTTTTGGGCGAAAACAACCGTGGCCTCTTCTAAGTTTATTTCCCGACGATCTTATAACTTAGCAGTTACAGTCGTGGATCCAAATCGAAGAGAATATTCGTCCAAAAACACGCCACGATTGGCAGGAATAGCTACTGCAGTTTTTTATAGAATAAGGGTGACAATCGAGCACACTGTCCACCTCATACTAAGTGGATACTGTGGCCCATAGAGGCGACAGAGGGACCCTCTGTCGTCTCTTAAGACACCCGCGGAATAATATGGGGTAGTGAATTTACGAGTACTTGCGCCGCTACTACTTACCGTGTCACTGACAAATGAGCAAACAGTCTATTTGAGGACCTGGAGGAGATACCTGGTTCCCAGAAAAAAGAATCTTCGATTCGTTCTGTGTTGTGTATTATGATTCGACACTCACAATACAAAACACAGCGTTTTGTTATTTCAACCTGGTATTCTGTGAGAGCGTCGTCCTTGCCCAGTCGAACCGACACAAACGAGCTACAGCCATGATACTCGTAGCTGCAGTGTGACTCTATCTAACCTCACTTTAAGCTCGAAGTGTAATTGTTATTGGTAATAGTTATTACTGCTGGTGATAAGAGGGCTGGTTCTTTTCTCGCTCAAAGGCTAAGTAAGTCATTCAACAGGGAAACGCAGCCAGCGTTCTTGGCACGATACCGCGGGGAGTAGGACTCTATGATAATTAAGTTTCTAGTTTTAGTTTTTTTTTATTATTATAGTTTTTAATATTGTATTATATATTTTTTTATATTAAAATTATTTTTTATATATTTAATATTGTAATTAATTTTAAGATGTATTTATTCCTAATTTATGTATTTTTATGTGAAATATATATAATAGTTTAAATTCAGTATTTAATATATAATAATATGATTAATAGTCTGTAGTATACAATTGATTAATAGATATTGTGACTTTTAACAACGAGTTGTTGCGCCGGGGGCCGCGGGTTCAAATCCCGCACGGAACAAATATTAGTATTTCCTACAGATAATTGTTCCGGGTCTGGATGTTTGTCCTCGTGCGATATATGTTTGTAAACTGCCTCCACGATACAGGAGAAAATCCTAGTGTGGGGTAACGTTTTTACCAAACTCAACTCATAATGTTTTTACCAAACTCATAATAATATAGACAATATAATCAATATCTTTGATATACTTAAAAGTGGTTATTGATTGATTTAGTATCTTAAATGTCTGCGCATGCCGCAGTGACGCATCAACTGTGATGAATTTTCTGAACAAAATACATGTCAGACTAAGCTGTATAGATATACATATTATATCCCTTTAGCTTAAAATATATTTTTTTTATAGGATAAGGGTCACAAACGAGCACACAGTCCACCTGATGGTAAGTGGTTGCTGCGGCCCATAGACATCTACATCTATCCTCGTTTGCGAATCAAAATGCAGATGCGTTGTCACCCGTGAGGACTAAGATGGAATGCCTCATTTCCAGTAAAAAGGGCCTCCGGCCACCTGCACTCACCAAGCGAAACGCAGAGGTAAATCTCTACTTCACGCTGGTTTTCTGTGAGGTCGTGGTACCACCCCGGTTCGAGCCGGCCCATCCGTGCGACAGCAAAAGCTGCCGCGTGGCTCTACCACTGTTAAAAATTAAATAAATACTATGACAATGAGGGCTAATAATCTTCCGCCAACCAGATGTAGCTAGTTGACTAGCGACATCTGGTGAGCGGAATACTTTAATACACAAAACAATGCCGCAGTGGTTTGCTCTTTAATTTTTTTTAATTTTTGTATTTTTATGAGTATCTGTGGTTTGTTTTATTTATTTTTAATTTAATATTAAAAAAATAGTACAGAAAGAAATATTAACATTTTTCTTTACTTCCCCGCTAAGAAATCTGTCAAATATTACATCCTCATTTTTAAGTGGCGCCGCTCTGGTGGCAGAAAAAGTCGTGGATTCATTCAAAACGGATTTTTTTTTAAATTTCCTAAGAGAAAAACGTTTAATTTTGTTATTATTAGTCAAAGTTACACATGTCTGCCTTAAGCAAATTGCTTACGTTTTCGGGATTAACGACCGCGCTAGAATCGTTATTATAATTGGAGGCGTTCTATAATTCTGCGGTCTAGACCTCGCATCGAGTGTCCCTTCAATCACTGAAGGGCCCAAGCGTGCTCTAACATAATGAATTCTTTACCGGGGACTTAATAAGGTTCGTTGACGTTATTGTATCGTGGGTCAGTCGGGAAACCTGTGTTTTGATGGTTATGCATCTTCGGTTATGTAGCATTTTATGTAATATTCATAAGAAAATTACTTTCTTTAAATACTTATTCTTTTATTATTATAGTATTAATACTGATATATATTGATATATATATATATATATATATATATATATTCTATTAGAATCAAAAACAGCAATGTCCATCAATGGTTGCTGATTCAATAGACAAAATGACATGTCTTACAATATTAATTTTGAATCAAAAACCGCTTATTCCTATAGAAATCCCCTTGAGAATATGCTATGCCCCTGCTATTTGCAAATATTAAGTGTATTGCCAGTGAATTGTAACTACCCGCAATAATAAAATACTGTATTGTTGCAACTTTGCAATAGCGGACATTGCTGTTTTTGATTCTAATAGACTCATATATATATATATATATATATATATATATATATATATATATATATATATATATATATATATACATTGACTTAATAATTACCGTGTAGTGGCATTGTAAGAATTTCCTACAAAAATTACGGTTGTAAACCCGCTTGAAAAGCGTGGCAACTATGGCAAATATCCCCCCTATAAGGTAATCTATGGGGGAGGCTTATGTTCAGTAGTGAATTTTGACGACGACGTCACCAATAAAATTGTTACTTGCAATTCGAAGCTCTGATTTATCATGAACTCGACGGTGAAAGAAAAAATCGTAAGGATGGAAGTAAAGTAAGCCTACATCCCCCACAGCTAAACACTAGACGGCACTTATTTCAAGGATGGTTTTGGAGCAGAGAACACAGAAGTAGAGAAGATGTCGAGATGCGTGAAAGAGGATTTCACATGTACTCGAATTATGTTTAATATCTCTGACAGCAGGATAACGATTCCGCGGCGCTGCGCTGAGGAGCGCAAGTTCGAATTCCGTCCAAGAACTATACCGTGCCTGGATGTTTGTCCTTATGCAGTTTATGTATTGAAACTGCCACCACAATACAGGAGAAAACCCTAGTCTGGGAGTAACGTGTTTAAAAAAAGAAAGGCTGTGAGGCATTCTATCTTAAACCTCAGAGGTGACAACGCATCTGTAGACTTCTTTGTAACCACTCACCTTTTAGGAAGAATTATATTAAGAATTTAATAACTTTGATAACTTTTAAAGTAATGTATCGATCGATTCCAAAATCTAATCAGCTCTTAACCTAAAAAAAACAACATCAATTGCCGTAAACCGCATCAAAATTGGTTCATTCGTTCAAGAGAAACCATTGTCCAAAATTTGTCTTGAAAATGTTATGACTTTTTGAGCTCAAAGTGTGGTCATAATAGGTGGACTTTGGAGCGCTTTGCATATTAAATTAGCTGGAAGTTGCAGGGATGGCCTGCAGGGTCAACCATATTTTTTTTTATTTCAACAAAGCCCGATGAAGAAAGTTCGATGCAATAGGTCATTTAAAAAAAATCTACCTGATGCTATACTGTAAGTTCCTTTACAATTACAATTTTGTAAAAAAAATAAGTTTACATTTTTTTTTATAGGATAAGGGTGACAAACGAGCACACAGTCCACCTGATGGTAAGTGCTTGCTGCGGCCCATAGACATCTACATCTATCCTCTATTAGAAATCAAAATGTAGATGCGTTGTCACCCGTGAGGACTAAGATGGAATGCCTCATTTCCAGTAAAAAGGGCCTCCGGCCACCTGCACTCACCAAGCGAAACGCAGAGGTAAACCTCTACTTCAAGCTGGTTTTCTGTGAGGTCGTGGTACCACCCCGGTTCGAGCCGGCCCATCCGTGCGACAGCAAAAGCTGCTGCCTGGCTCTACCACTGTTAATGTCATTCTCTTGCATAATATTTTAATTGTCACCAATTATTGCCAGTATAACGTCTAGAGTAATGATAATGTCTTTCAGACCTTCAAATTTTGATTACGGCGACCAGCCGCAACAGGGACTAGTTATTGGCGCGGGACAGGGTTATAGTGCCCAAGTGTATGCGCAAGCACAGGTGTACTCTCTATTCCCTCACTCTCATAGCCCGATGGGACGGTAAGCCGACACGACCGGAGAGAGATCAGGCGCAGGACCAAAGGCCTTACGTGCTTTCCGAGGCAAGGGGGTAAGACACCGCTAACTTCCTGACTCTGGGCAGCTACTGAGAATTTGAAAAAAATTCAATAAATGATTTATTTTGTCCTGACCCGGGATTCGAACCCGGGATCTCATGATCAGCAGTTGCACTACTACAACCACTCGACCAACGAGACAGTCACATAATATCTATACCAGAATATTGCCGGTATGATGATTAATTTCATCACCAGCTGAAAAACTGTCATAGTTTTCATTTTCAATGCTTCGCTTATAAAGAATACACTATGATACTTAGTGATGGGCTATATATATATATATATATATATATATATATATATATATATATATGTTATAGTTAGATTATATAATAAGTTAAGTTATACATCATAAGTTTTTCAAATTAAATATGCAAAAATTTCGAAAAATTTACTATAATGAAGAATATATTTATATTGCAGACTCCAAGCTGCAAAGTCAAGAGGGTATTTTATGTTTGACACATCGTTTTCACTTGTCTGTAAACAAGTGAAGTTTTTAAAAAATGATGTGTTATTATTTGTATATACCACCTATTATTTCAATATTCTTACATTGTTAGCCGACCTTGAGACATGTTCAAACTTTCAAAACTATAGCTCATTGGGAAATTAGGTTAAAATCAATTATTACAAACCCGAACAGACATTCGCGAAAATAAGTTAATAAAAACGTGGTAAACGAGGGCTAATAATTTTCTGCTCACCAGATGTCGCTAGTTGACACTGAGCTAAAGGTTTTTGTTAGAAAATGCCATTTAATTGAGAAGTTAGTTTTTAATAAAAGTTTATTAGTTTTTAGAGTATTATATTAATACACTAAACAATGCCTCAGTGGTTTTATCTTTATTTTTTTTTTGCACATATTTAACTTTTTTAAATATTTCTACTTTTATGAATATCAGTGGCTTGGTTTATTTATTTTTAATTTATTAATATAAAATATAGCTAATAGTACAGAAGGAATCAATACCCTTTACATTTTCCGAACAAATTAACTTCCCCGCTATGAAATCTATCAAATATTTTACCTCACTTTTAAGTGACGCCACCCTGGTGGTAGAAAAAGTCGTGGATATACTAATAAAAATATATTTAATCTTCAACATACGATTCGAAAGGCTCAATACAAATAATATTATATAAATACAAATAAGCATTTTTTTTTATTTGTTATAAGCCAGTGTTGACTACAATTCCAACTGGTGGTATTGGGTTGTAAAAACAATATGTAAATCGCACTATACTAGCGTATCAAAAGCCTATGTTCTTGCCTTGAAGACACCCGGGATGTAATCGAATGGAAAGACAGACGTCGGCGGATTATTTCACTCCTTCGCTGTACCAAAGAATAGATAATAATACAAGGCTGTACATACGTATTACGAAAGACGATGCAAACCGTTTATTTCGAACGCGTGAATATCGACAACAAAAAGGAAAATGTTTCACTGTCGTGAGGTTTTTCCCACGGTTTAAATTGTTTGTTGCGAAAATAACTTACGGAGGAGATCGAAAGAGACCACCGAAATCACTATGACTCGCTAATTGTAACCGATTCAGGAACAGGGCTGCCATTTTCGAAATTTAAATTTGAAAATATGTACCCCTAAATTCACTTTCATCTTTTGAATTTTGGCGCCATTATCTAATTTTTCCCATCAACACAATACCTCTTTTTCGAATTTATATCGTATTCAATTTGTATTATATGTAACAAGATTCGCCCATACAAAAATTATGATACAAATAATGAAAAGGGTTATTTAAATCATGGAAATATTTTATAACTAGATTATTTTATACTTACTTATACTTACTTACTTATACTTATCGTCACGCACAATCTCTGACGGGGTAGCCAGAGAGAACAGATCGCCAAGTGTCACGATCCTTACATACCTCTTTCGCTTCTTTCAGATTCATTACCTTCTTCATACATGCACGTCTAGGTATCCGAGTACTTTATACTTCTTGTTCTTATTTATTTTTAGAAGTAATAATCTATACAAATAAATAAAATTGAAGTGTCTGTTTGTAATGTTAACTTTTTACTAAATGCATATGAAAGTATATACGATACTTATAACAAAAACACTAATAAATTTATAATTTTTGTCTGTCTGTTTGTTGCGGCTAGTCTCCGAAACGGCTGGACCGATTTCGACGGAACTTTCACTGGCAGATAGCTGATGTTATAAGGAGTAAGTTAAGCTAATTATATTTGAAAAAAAAGAATTAGGGTTACGCGCAACATAATTGAAACTCTAAATTACACGCGGGCGAAGTCGCGGGGAAGAGATGGTATTTACATAAATTTGAGCTACACAGTTATTTGATTACAATATAATAAGTAACAGGTTTGGCTAAATCAGAAAAAAAAACGCATTCGAAAAACTAACAAGAACAAAATAAATAATTTTCACAGAATTAAATAGCTTCAGAAGTCGATAATAGCGTAAAGAAGAATAAATGTAAGTGTTATTGTGGAAATCTAGTTATACTTTTTTGTTTTTTTTTATTTAATTATTTGATCACTTTTGAATGAACTTATCACGAGCACAAGGTAAAATATTGAATGGCGTCGAAATAGTAACATTAAAAACTTGGGGTGGAATACTTTTTGCAAATTTAAATGGGACCATCATTAAAAATAGACTATTTAATAAAAAAAGAATCACTAAAATCAGTTCACAATTATTAGGAAAAATATCGCGTAAAGCCCGCTGGACATGCAGGAAATGGCAGGTCTCTCTGGTCATACGTGGTAAAGCCATGCTGCAGATATTTTAGCAGTATAGTTGTAGCACGAATGGCTCGGCTCGACCAGGGAACAACCACACTTTCACAGAATACCAGCCTAAAATAGCAGCTTAACACCACTGTGTTTCATATGGTGAGTAAAGAGAACCGTAGACGCTTTTTATTGGAAAAGAGGCATTCCATCTTGGTCGTCACAGGTGACAACGCATCTGCATTTTGATTCTTCATTGAGAATAGATGTAGATGTCTATGGGTCACAGCAACCACTTACCATCAGGTGGACTGTGTGCTCGTTTGTTACCCTATACTATAAAAAAATTCATCACGAATGCCAGGTGAATTTACATTAATTCCCATTGCCGTGGCATTTTACGTCAGGCGTAAACGAGATGGTTATTCCGCTGGTTACCGTCAGTGCGTTCAGCATGGTAGAGCCATTCATCATTCATCATCATTACAACCCTTCACGAGTCCACTACTGAATATAGGCCTCCCCTAGGAATTCCACAAAGCACGGTCCTGAGCCACCTGCATCGATTGACTTCCTGCATGTGCTACCTGGTCGTTATTCCATCTAGTGGGGGGACGCCCTACACTTCGCCTGCCAGTACTAGGCTGCCACTCGAGAACCTTTCTTTTCCATCGGTTGTCAGTTCTTCGAGTTTAATGCCACAAATATGCACGTAAAAGCAAAATTATCGATTCGTACTCATCATTGTGATGCTTAAGAGAAAGATCGGAGGAAGGCAACACAATAAAATGTTTGCTTTTTTGCAAAGAGCTAATCTATAATAAAAAAAATATAATAAATAATTGTTTTTTTTTAATTATATTGCTGTAGCATATAAGCTTACAGTCTGACCGATGGTAAATGGTTACTCCTACCCGTGCAAATCTGCCACCAACAAAAGAAGGCGACATTAATGTTGCCCTTCCCTAAGGAAGCAATATAAATGCCCCACAGCTTGAAAAAAATACTAGAGAGTTAGATATAAGAGGGTTGCCAACCCAAACGATCCATTTGTGTCAATAAATCTTTTGTTGTTTTTAAACTATAACTTTAATTGTTAATAAATCGTAAACTATGCGCAGATAAGAATAAAATAATAAATAAGATTGAAGAGAAAGTATTCCGGGTGAACTATGATATCAAGACTGCAAAAATCTCAACCCCACCCCCGTTGTGAAAATGGCACTTAAAACATCGGTAGTTAATTATAAAAATAGGTTTTTTCTTATTGGATAAGGTGACAAACGAGCACACAGTCCACCTGATGGTAAGTGGTTGCTGTGGCCCATAGACATCTTCATTTATCCTCGTTAGCGAATCAAAATGCAGATGCGTTGTCACCCGTGAGGACTAAGATGGAATACCTCTTTTCCAGTAAAAAGGGTCACTGATTCTCTACACTCACCATACGAAACACAGCAGTGTTAAGCTGCTATTTTACGCTGGTATTTTGTGAGAGCGTGGTCCTTCCCCGGTCAAGCCGTGCGTTTTCCATTCCCATTCGTGCTACAGTTATACTAATATGGCTACAGCATGTCTCTACCAGACAAAAACATGACTCTACCACGTAAAAAATTAAACGCGACAAAATACATAAAAGTCAACATTATCATCATTACAGCTGGTCCAAATCCACTGCTGAACATAGGCCTCCCCCCAGAAATGCCACATCCTGAGTCATCTGCATCCATCGACCTCCTGCATGTCTTACCAGGTCGTCACTCCATCTAGTGGGGGGCCGCCCCACACTAAACGTAAAAGTATTTTAATTCAATAGCTTAAGTCAGTAAAATGTTAATTGATTTGTTTTTATTTCTAAATAAATGAACATGAAAGATTTTATTCTGACAACACCAACACCAGTTTTCTATTAACACTGACTTGTTCTTAATGTACAGCATTCTCATGTTATACTCGTATATTTTAGAGCGACATGGCAACCCTGCAGCGAGGCGTTCCGCCGCTAAGTGAACATCGACTCATTATACGTGTGATAAAATTCTATCTAACGAAGTACGTCAGTGTTTCTCTTTGAATTAGATATACCGTAAACATTACAATACAGTACCGTATTAGGCTCCAAAAATATGTTTGATCATTTTTAAAAGGTTGTATTCAAACAAAAACATGTAATTTTTTGAAGTGAAAACTTCTTTAGCGGCGTTGTGCACTTTTTTGTAATGGGTAAAAAATGTTAAACTCGCGTCAGGTCACGTGTCCTGATCGAAAATTCGTAAGACGGACGGAGAGTAGTCAGCCGGTGCGGCGTAGGAGAGGAAGTAAGTTAGGTTTAATTAATTTTCATTTATTAATTAATATAATTTTATAATTAAGATTAGGTTTCGATCGAGTCTACTGTACTGCTTGACGAAATTATTAATATAGATACATATGTACATACTAACACATTATAGATGTAATATTTGTAATATGTCTATACTTTATAGCATTAACCTATATTTTCATAACATCACAATAAGCACATGTGCGGTGTAGGTTTACCAAACAAATAATTTCGAATGAAAATAAATGGAATAAGATAATAATAAATAATCTCCGCCATTCCAAAATATCAAAAATGCACAACGTTAATATTCAAGTTTTCACTTCTGCCGGCACTTCCGGAGTGTAACCCGTCGTTTTCTTTTCGTTAACAACAGGACAATTATCTATCTTTAGTTTATTCCTTTTGTTTTTAGACAGATAAAATGTTGATAGTAAAACCACTTTACTGTGTAGGAGTAATTCTACGTACATTTTTTTCTCACCTACTTTAACTGTGAATCTGCGAAGTCAATCTATGGTTATGCTCTAGTTTGATACCGATGGGCAACCACGACTTTTTCTGCCATAAGGGCGGTGCCACTTAAAAGTGAGGTATAATATTTGACAGATTTCATAGCGGGAAAGTCAATTTGTTAGGAAAATATAAGGGTTGATGTTTCTTTCTGTACTATTAACTATATTTGATATTAATAAGATTAATAATTTAAAATTTTCTACAGCCGACATCAATATAAGTTATTAAGAATAACTCAAAAACTATTAGTCTGACCTTGATCAAATTCTTATGGGACCTCACGAAAAGTACCAGCTTTCAAATAAAAAAGAATCATCGAAATCGGTTCACCCAGTAAAAAGTTATGAGGTAACACACATAAAAAAACATACAGTCGAATTGACTACCGTCTCCTTTTTGGAAGTCACCATAAAATAAATAAACCAAACCACAGATATTCATAAAAGTAGAAAAATTAAAAAAAGTTAAAAATGTACAAAACATTAAGAGCAAATCACTGACGCATTGTTTTGTGTATTAATATAATACTCTATAAACTGGTAAACTTTTATTTAAAACTAATTTCCTCAATGAAATTACATTGTGTAACAAAAAACTTTACCTCAGTGTTAACTAGCGACATCTGGTGAGCTGAAAATTATTAGCCCTCATTACAGATAAATGTATTGCATTTTAGTTTTTAAGTCTTCAGAGATGACAACCAATCTGGAGCCTTTTTTGTTGAACGTTTTTACTAGGTGATAGGATTCATTTTTTGCGGAGGAGTCTCCCTGGATAGTTATCACCATCTACCTCTTTCTTTTGTCAAACAGAAGGGTAGCTACAGGCTGTGAGACATTCTATCTCAGCATTCAAAGGTGACAGCGCACTTGTGGCCCTCTTTAATTCAAGTTTGTTTCAGGCTCTCGGTAGAGAGTATATTATAATCTGTGTTTGCAGGTATCCATGGGCTGCGGTGGCTAAATAACGTCAGGTGGACTGTAAGCTCGTTAGTCGCTTCAGTTTAAAAAAAAAGTTTGACTGCTAAGCTAATTCGTGTTTAAAGTACAACCAACTTCAATAGAAATAATTAAGAATAACTCAAAAACTATTAGACACACCTTGATCAAATTTATATGGAAAGATATGGGAAGCATCAGCTTTCCAATAAAAAAAGAATCATCGAAATCGGCTCACCCAGTAAGAAGTTATGAGGTAACACATAAAAAAAAACATACAGTCGAATTGAGTACCGAATCCTTTTTGAAGTCAATAGTAATAAGAAGAATATGTTTAATACTGGCTAGAAGGCAAAAACTAAAATATTTAAAAAAAAATTAACGTCACAATGCAAGTTTTTTCTTTGTTATTGATAAAATGTTAATCAAAGTAGCCGGAATTTAAAAATAATTGTAAATTTATAATTGTCTCTAATTTTATTTCGTAATAACCGCTTTGGTGTACAAACAGAGAGTGCTACATCGTTATTATGGTTGCACATAAAGTGTAAATTGGGTCACATTTAAGTCGGTCCGGACCAGACGGCCCGGTGGCGTCGCGACCGCTGAATGCTAAGCAGTGATATTAAGAAGCTGGGACGCTATTTGCTTTTTTATTTTGATTATTGTTTTAAGGTATGTTTCCACTAGCGCGATCTACGTATTTTCAATACAATACAATGCTATTTATTGATACTTTACTGATATTGAGGGTAAAAGAAGGGCGGTCTTATTCATACATAAAATCTCAGATAACCTAGAAAAATTATTAAATAAAAATAAGAGAAAGATACTAAAATAAGACAGGATACCAACTTATACACTAAAAAGACACAAAGGCATTTTAACAGTGGTAGAGCCACGCGGCAGCTTTTGCTGTCGCACGGATGGGCCGGCTCGAACCGGGATGGTACCACGACCTCACAGAATACCAGCGTGAAGTAGAGGTTTACCTCTGCGTTTCGCTTGGTGAGTGCAGGTGGCCGGAGGCCCTTTTTACTGGAAATGAGGCATTCCATATTAGTCCTCACGGGTGACAACGCATCTGCATTTTGATTCGCAAACGAAGATAGATGTAGATGTCTATGGGCCGCAGCAACCACTTACCATCAGGTGGACTGTGTGCTCGTTTGTCACCCTTATCCTATAAAAAAAAGACATCATGCTTTAGGTAGATCAATGACCATAAAGAAAAGGAAGAAGAGAGAGGGGTTAGCGAGACAAATAGTGTTCCTTGTTTCTTGAACACATGTAAGGATCGAGTACTTTTCTATGCGGAGTAAAGTAAATTACAGCTTACATCACTCACTTCTCAATTTTGAGGAGGTCTTGGTGCAAGGAAAATAACCAGCGATGCCACAATACTTGTAGGACTTCGCATGTACGCAGAGAAGCTTCGAGCATAGATCTCTCCATTCAACTTCTTTAGCACTTCGATAAACTGACAGTTGATTTGCCATTGTGAAAGGGACTATAGTCACAGCCCATTCACGTCCCACTGATAGGCCGCCTCTCAATTCTGAAAGGATTTTAGACGGCCTAATACGTGGTGGTGGACTTCACATATCTCTTTCTCATACATGACGGCAGGAATTATAGCATCGCCCAAATTTCTGCGGAATCAAATATTTCTCATAATCCACATGTGCAAGATATAATGGCAGATTGTACTCTACATTTTTCTGTATAATTAGCCAAATGGCATGGTATGTGATCTTCGGGAGGTTGGAAATCATCGAGTCTATTTACGATACGATTTGTAATGACTTTTGAAAACAGAACGTAGACGAGGATCAGAAAGATATTCTCTTTGTAGCTCTTTAATAGCCTATATGTAGGATGGAATCAAAGAGTTTCTGAAGGACTTTTTGTTACAGTTTTCCATCAGCTTTCAGAATTTTTCCTGTGATCCCACGCTCACCATCTTGTGGTTTTAAAGGTGCTGGAGAGTCATTCCAATCTCCTTCAGACTGACGTCCGAGATATCACCTAAATAATGCGAGATAATACCTGCTCTTGGATCGTTACTCAAACTTGCGTGTTTCAACAAGGACGACTTAGCGCTGTAAAATCAGTTAAAATAATGTATGAATTTAAAAGACAAAGGGAGAGAATTATTGAGATTTCTTTTAATTCATTTTTATTCATCGTTTGCCTCTATTACTTTTATTAAGAGTTATTTTTTAGCTAAATTCGTTAGATTTTCACATCACTGAATGTCTGCTATTGCAGTCACCTCAAAACATTAACCTAAAAATTAAACAATACCTATGCATAGTAAAAACTGTATGCGTATCCGATCAGTGTTTACAACGTAGTTATTAAAAGCGAATGTCTAGCGTTCCACCGCTCCATAATCGTCTCGGCTTATCTTAATACCATTGGCTTATCAATGTTTGCTGATGTTGATTTTACGGGAGGCTCATTTTCTTCATTAATACCCATTCTGCTGAAGGTTACGTGTTAAATATGTTCGACGGAAATCATATAAATAGTTGGAAAGGAAAATACATTAATAGCCCGCCTATTTTTAAATTTATAAATGGCCCAATCTGTCCGTTAGGGAATCTATAATATAATATTATTATTTGGTTAAGAGCCGTGGTAGCTCAGATGGTTAGCGCTCGCTGTAAGCTTCACAGTACTCGAGCAACCCGGGTTCGATCCCCGCCGGCACCGATGAATTTGTTAATTGCAATTTTAAGTGCTGATTTACCACGTGCTCGGCGGTGTAGGAAAACGTCGTGAGGAAAGCTGCATGTCTGAGAAATACCAAAAAAATTTTTCGAAGACATGTGAAGTTCGCCAACACGCGATGAGAGATGAGAGGAGGTCTGGTGGAGGTTTCCAGCAGTGGGACGTAAATAGGCAACTTTACTTTACTTTTGGTTAATTACTTTGAAAAGATTTATATGGTAACTTTACTTGTTTCAAATTAAACTTACGTTTAGCATTTTTTATTTAACAAACTAGGTCGCAGAGACACATTTGTGAAAACGAAGCTTAAAGAGAGAGTTGTAACATTGTCGAACATTAGCATGTCGTAAGAATTTGCATAGCCCCATGTCTTCCGGCGACGTTTCTAATGAAAACAATGGTTGTACTCAAGCAAACTACGCGAGTGGTTAATACAGAAAATTTACTTGTTATTTCTACTGTCTGTTTTTGTTTCTTTCGTATAATGTACATATATAAATGACCGTGTAGTGACGAAAGAATATATCGTTCCGTGGGTGTCATAAGAGGTGACAGAGGAAAATTAACCAGAAAATGGACAGCAGCGTCTTACAAATTTTCTCTAAAAATTCTTCAAAATTTTAGAGACAGTTGAAACAGTAAACTATGGCTTACGTGTGTCTCACACACTTTAATTACGTGGTAGAGCCATGCTATAGCTATATTATAGTTGTAGCACGGATGGGTCGGCTCGACCGGGGAAGGACCACGCTCTCACAGAATTTTGATTCTCATCCGAGGATAGACTAAGATGTCTATGGGCCCCAGTATCCACTTACCATTAGGTGGACTGTGTGCTCGTTTATCACTCTTATCATATAAAACACACATTTATACGTGTTGTTCGATTTTACTGGCACTAAGACCAGGGATGCGCATACGAATTGATCTCCATTAATGAGAGAGCTTGTAAGTGTCGTCGGAAAGGAACTCTATATTAATCTACGTACTCTACTTGTGAAAATATTGCAGCTAATACAATCATTTAGTTTATTACAGATTTTATATAAGTCCTTTGCTAAGAATATTGGTCATAGATGGCAGGTGGTTGGTACTGCATTTTTTAGGGTTCCGTAGTTAAACAACAAGGAACCCTTATAGTTTCGCAATGTTCGACTGTCCATCCGCGATTACACTGAAAGACCCTAGTTCAGGGATTCAAAACGAATTTAGTGGCTCTGGGAAATGAAACGAAAACTGATTTTGGGGGTCGACGAGGTCTAAAAACAGATCCCTATTAATCAATACAAGTTTTTATTTTTGCGATTTTAATGTTTTTTTCATAAATATTTAGCAACTTAAGTGTTTTTACTTAATTTGTATTAATGATTATTAATTACCCTTGATATTTACTGAATTTACGTCTATTTATTTTGTTAAATTTTGATGAGAAAATGTTGTCAAGTTTACTCACTTAACCAAGCGCAAAGTTTTTAAATTGGTAAGTGTTTTGTATCAATAGATAAAAAAACTAGAGATAAGATTTTTAAAGTAATTTGGCTATGGGGGTCTGAGATATCAATCCATTTTGGAAAAAGGGCCTCTTGTCCAAAATAGTTTTGGAATCCCTGCTCTAGATGCTATAAGCTGTAATATATTATAATTATAGATAGTAATCGCGGCTACAAAGTTGCGAAATGAAATCTTGAAAAACATTTTTATTTTAAGAAAAGAAGTCCTTCAGTTACCATCGACCTACAATACTCACTTAGTAGTGGTTATAGTAACTTACAAAACCCACATAATATGCTCATAGTATATCGCGTAGACCCCGTTTAAGTTCACGTATTGTGACGGACAACTATGGAACCCTACATTGTGCGTGGCTAGAGACGCTCTTGGCCGATTTTTATTATTATTAATTTACTAGCTCTTTCCCGCGACTTCGCCCGCGTATAATTTAGGGTTTTAACTATTTTGCACGGAACCCTAATTCTTTTACTAAAATAAAAGTAGCCAAGTTAGTCCTTATAAAATCAGGTATCTGTCTGTGAAAGTCCCGTCAAAATCGGCCCAGCCATTTCGGAGATTAGCCGGAACAAACAGACAGACAGACCGACAGACAGACAAAATTTTTAAAAGTTTTGTTTTTGTTATAAGTATCATACATACTTTTATTTGCATTTAGTAAAAAGCTATTATTTTGACATTACAAACAGACACTTCAATTTTATTTATTTGTATAGATTATAAGGAAGATGTTGCTGCCCAAAACCTGTTTTAGGTTCCCTCTAGCACGTTTTATAGCACCCGCGGGATGATACGAGGTGATGTATCTTTTTACGCCGTCACTACACGACAAGCAGCAAATACAATTGGATTTTGCATGCGTGTGTGTGAGTCTGTGTGAGAATAAGGGTGTCAAGCGAGTACCCAGTTCACATTATGGTAAGCGGATACTGTAGCCCATAGAAATCTACTTAAGGCCTTGATTAATAATCAAAAGGAGGGGGTAGGACATTGAATAAAGCTTAAGCGTGAGATACAATGGCATAGGCTGATGTCAATCAATTGGCTCATACAAGCTTGAGAAGAATGGAACGAATGGAGAAAATGGAGACAGTTTTATAAGTTTTATTTTGTACTTAACTTTATATTAATCTCACTTAAGATAGTTAAGTATGTGTCGTAACCCTTGCTCATAGTCATAAAGTGGGCGGCTCCTAATTAGGGTTGTGATACACTTTGTCATTTTAATTTCGTTGATGGCCGCTACATGCTAAGACAGTCTGCTCTAGTCAAGTAGGAGCTTAATAGTTAATGCTTCCCCAAACATGTCGCGCGGGATAATTTATTGTGTAAATTCTTCCTACAACAAGGAATATCTAATAGCTATTTTTTATATAGGTGTGTGACAAGCGAGCACGTAGTCCACTTGGTAGTAATGAACGCTGATATTCTTGCGCTCACTAGATGTCGCTAGCTGTGACTAAGACGTGGTAGAGCCATACTGCAGCTATATTAATTGTATAGTTGTAGCACGAATGGGTCGGCTCGACGGGAAGGAACACGCTATCACAGAATAACAGCATAAAATAGCAGCTTAACACTGCTGTGTTTCGTGTGGTGAGTGTAGAGAACCGGAGACCCGTTTTACTGGAAAAGAGGCATTCCATCTTAGTCCTCACGGGTGACAACGCATCTGCATTTTGATTCGCCAACGAGGTTAGATGTAGATGTCTATGGGCCAAAGCAACCACTTACCATCAGCCGAACTGTGTGCTCGTTTATTACCCTATCCTATAGAAAAAAATACCAATGTTGCCAAGATTTGCAGAAGGGTTGATAGCCCCAGGTTTTTTAAAATTTCAAGTTGCTATCAAGAAGATGCTGCTTACCATCCCCTCTTTCAGTTTCTCTTTGTCGCCGTTCGACTCCCACTGGATGATGTAAGTTAGTTGAAATGAAATGAAATATCTTTATTTATTCGACGTAGGAAAATAAATAGCGTCTGTTAAACGTATTTTTTTAAACTTACTAAAACACTGCCGTTACTAAACGAGGTGCCTCTGACCGGAGAGTAGAAGGCTAAACAAACTCCGCAGGTATTCTCTTTTTCATAAAATTTTAAAGTTAATATTACATGTCATAGTATATACGAAATAGAAAATGACATCTGACCCGTCGGTAACTGTAGTAGGTAACAGAGTTCTGTGCTTCGAAGGCTCAGAGCTTAGAACTATAACGAAAGCTTCAGTCTATTTAAAAAAAAAACAGACATCTCATCTCATCATAACAATTATTTGTATTGCCTACAAATAATTGTTCCGGGTCTGGATGTTTGTCCTCTTGCAATTTATGTTTGTAAACTGCCTCCACGACACAGGAGAAAAGTGTGGAGATAACGTTTTTTTTTTCAAAAAAAGCAAGAATAAATAATCTTTGACATTTATCATTGCTGCCATTTGCATAAAATTCTAAGAATTGTCCTAAATTTGTTCAACATATCGAAGCTATAAACTTCTGTAAAATATGTTTTCGCACCAACTACAGATTGTAAAATTAGTTTATAATTTTTAGTTTTTGAGTTCGTCTTTTACTAAAGTAATAGTAAAGTAACAACCTACATACTTTCTTTTTTTCTGCCGACTTCCAAAAAGGAGACGGTACTCAATTCGAGTGTATGTTCTTTTTTTTGTGTGATTTACCTCATGACTTTGTACTGGACGAACCGATTTCGATGATTCTTTTTTATATGAAAGCTGATAGTTCTCGTGTGGTCCCATATAAATTTGATCAAGGTCAGACCAATGGTTATTGAGTTATTCTTAAATAACCTATATTGAAGTCGCTTATATTGAAGTCGGCTGTGCAAAATTTTTAATTTTAAATTATTTTCTTCAAGAATCTCAGTTTTGATAAAATTCTTTTGCTAATAAAATGATTTTAGTGTCTTAGAAAAAATGTTGTGGACGGATGAATCGACATTTAAAAATGTATATACGTCCCACAGCTGGGCACAGGCCTCCTCTTTTTTTAAGATGGTTTTAGGGCAAGGAAATGTGTCGGCGAAATTCACATTTCCAAATATTTTTTTTCTTATTTCTTACAGAAGTAGGTTTCCTCACGATGTTTTCTTTCACCGCAGAGCACGTGGTAAATCAGTACTAAAATTTGCTGTTAACAATTTTATTTGTGCCAGCGGGGATCGAACCCGGGTTACTCGCGTACTGTGAAATTTACAGTGAGCACCTTAGCCCCTGATCTACCGAGGCTCTTCGTCTTTTACTATTTATAAGTTATTTTTTAAATTATCTTCTATCTTACTCTTCAGATACGCAAACACACCTGCATTTTTATTCTTAATCGACGATAGATGAACCATCAGGTGAACTGTGTGATCATTCATCCTTATTGTTTAAGAAATATATAAAACATTTTGATCATACAAATTCCAAATCGCATTTTGATTAACGACCGAAATCCGAGATTAACACGAGTTTAGCGCGCCATTAAAAACGGCACAGATAATAAAAAAAACTGTGAAACGGGTCGCGATGTAAATGCGCTAAAAATAGCGTCCGTTGTTTTATTTGAGCTTTAACACGCGCACCTTGATGTTGTGACACGACGTCTGCTTTTTCACCTGCCTTACTTAGTTAACAGCCAATTATAGGCTTTTAACCTACTAATATTCTTCAGCAGTTTACTTTCTGTGGGCTTAATTAGTGTTTCGTTTCTGTACGCTTCCTGGTTGAATATTTTCATGTTTTAAAAGAAGCTATGGCAGCTCTTTGGCCACCTCTCCACAGAGGGATGTTAATGCAAATTCTCCGAGATTTAGGTTGTGTAAATTAGTAAATAAACATTCCAATGCATTTGATATTAATTCCGACTCCCGATTTTCCCAAATTATGGTTCTGAAATTTGCTTAATTTCATAATAAACAAATGTTATTGTTTTAGAGTGTTTTAGATTATATACATATAATCACGCCTCTTTCCCGTAGGGGTAGGCAGAGACCACTTCTTTCCACTTCCTACGATCCTTACATACTTGTTTCGCTTCGTCCACTTTCATTATTCCCTTCATACATGCTCTACGGGTTAGGGTACTCTTGACCTGGCCTTTTTTCGAGACGTCCCTGATTTGGTCTAGAAACGTCCGCCTAGGTCTACCCCTTCCAACACTTTCATTCACACTCGCCTTATACACTTTTTTCGTCAATAATTCTTCATTCATTCTCTCGACATGGCCAAACCATCTCAGCATACCTTTCTCAATTTTTGTCACTACAGCTTCTTTCAGAACACAATGTTTCCTTATCTCACAATTTCTTATCCTGTCACTCAGCTTAACTCCTATCATACTTTTTAACGCTCTTATTAGATTATATATGATATAAATATCTACGTATAAATACTTTCAATATTTTTCAGTCCATGACTTCATCTTTAGTACTCATCTTAAGACCTTTAGTACTGAGTCACCTTAAGTACTTTTTAGCATTTAAAGTAATATTCTATCTATGTTTGTAAATTCTAATTCCAATAATGTACCAGTATAGGAGTATACAAACGTTGGTGGTCCTTTTTTAAATTAATAAATTAACACTTACATCTACATTGAATTATACAGATAACTAAATTTTGATGTATTGGGTGTTTTGGCGGGAAAAAGACAAGATTTCGACGTAATAATTGATACAATTTTGCGTAAAATGTCTGCCCATGTGAATTTCAGGGGAATCGATGAAACAAGTGCCCCGATAACGATAGAAACCTGCAAGTCATCGATGGTCTGTTGGGTTAAGTTGTCGTCGAAATCTTCCAGAAATTTCTCAGTGTAAATTAATATATTGTGAAGAAGTTTGAGGTTTTATTATAAAGATTATTATTAATAAAGACTAATTCCCAATTATTCTATGAAGATAAAAGTTTAATCGCACGGGCCAATAAGGTTCATAAACAATGACATAGTTAAATTTTCCGTACAAGACGTATCTACAGAAGAGGGCCATTAGAGCTATTTACAACCTAAAACCGAGAGAGTCTCTTAGAGATAAATTTAAAGAAATAAACATATTAACTTTGGCGTCTCAGTATATTTACGAAAATTTAATGTATGTTCACAAAAACAAAGGTAGTTTTAGTAAAAAAAGTGATGTGCATTCTGTAAACACTAGGAACAAACACAAGCTAGTGATACCAGTTTCTCGACTCCACAGAGTCAATAATTCATTCTTGGGGCAATGTATACGCTATTACAACAAAGTCCCGGAAAGTGTACAGGTTCTCTCTATTACAAAGTTTAAATGTTTTATTAAGCTGAAACTGTATAAAAAGGGTTATTATAGTATAAATGAATACATGGTTGATAATAACCCCTGGGAATGAGGTGTTCGCTTCCAAGCAGTTTCTAAAATAAATTTTGTAAATAGTTTCTAATTAGTAAATTCTATTTTAAAAAAAGTCCCGCTGGGTTTCTTGCTGGTTCTTCCCAGGACAGAGGGTTTTTTTTCGAACCAGGGGTAAAGTAAAAAATGACTTTCAATAAGAATTACACATGTGTATATTGAATAAAAAATTATTCTATTCTATTCTATTCTAACTTACAGAAAACTAATATCTATCTAACATATTTTTATCAACGAAATTTTACTCGTATATCATCTCTTTATATTATAAAAACCAATTGTTATCCGTTAGCCTTACTAAAACTGAAAAACGGCTCGATCGATTTTGATGATTTTTTTTGTGTGTGTTTGAATGGGTCCCTGGATTGTTTAGATTCACATTTGGACCCGGTAGGTGGCGCTGTTGTCGAAATCCAGAAATCACCCGTGCGAAGCCGGGTCGCTAGTATATGTTGTGTATATGCCCATTGGAGACTAAACGTGATTGATATGCTTATGTTGGAGATGGCAAAGTCCTTTGTCCAATCCACTCACTTTAGTTACTAATATATATCTATATATAAAAATCAATTGCTGTCCGTCAGTCTCGATGGAACTCAAAAAAGGCTCGACCGATTTTGATGAATTTTCCGTGTGTTTAAATGGGTCATGGATGTATTAGGTTCACATTTGGACCTGGTAGGTGGCTCTGTTTTCAGCAATGGACTTATTATGGTTTCTAATGATGATGATGATGATCGATCATATTATACCGTACTAATAGCTCATAACATCATTTTTGCGGCATTGTCTGAATATTCACTAGTGTAGGTTGTTTATAAAAATAATAAACAAATTAAAAAATATGAGAAAAGATGATATTAGCTGCAATAAAATAGGGTGGCGGTGCTGAACTCCTGTAAAAAGCTTTGTAAATTATATCTTATCATATATACGTATATAAAATTGTACCCCCAACGCCCAGAGAGCTAAGCAGAAATTACGCACTTCCATTTAGCACGGTCCTGACACACCTCTCTCACTTCTTCCACGCCTATATAATGTCTACGCATATATGCTAGCCAGTTAAGGGTACTCTCAATTTGGCCCATTTTCAATATATCGCCGATTTGGCCAATAAACTTCCGTCTAAGGCAACCCTTGCTGATGCTGTCACACACTCCTGCAGTATATATTTACTATGCCACACTTCAGTAATATTTAAAATAGAGAGAAAAAATTATTAGCAAAAATAATGTAAACATACATATTGTATTGGGATATGAGGAAATAGATCTTAGAATAGAAATTCATTATATAAAAAAAATTATAACATAATTTCAAAGCTATTGGCTGCTCGTGTATATTTTCTTACGAAGAATAATTACAATTTATTAGGTATGTGTTGTTTGTAAACAAAATTTGCCTAAATTCATTTGTTTCCGATAACGCATCCGACGATGTTTATCGAAGATTATAAATACAATGCTACATTCTTTCACTACACTAAAACTGGGTTTAAGGTTACCTTAGTGTAGATAAGACCAACAATTATTAAAATACTTTTTATTTTCAACGAACTTTGCCCGAAATTTGTTGCAATTACCCTTTTTGGTCAGAACTCTTTCAGAACGCACGCACAACAACTCACCAAAGTCTCATCGTAATTGAATGAATGTTCGAGGACTTGCAACAATAGGTTTAGTATAAATCGGAATCTTGAAAATGAACCATGTGAATAACGAGATAAAGCATGAAATTAAATTTTCAAAGTCTCTTATTCCAACGTTGGAAATGGGATTTCTTTATTTGGAATTTACTTTGCTTGACAAATAAATTGACTATTTAACACTTAGTGTCCATCGCTTGTTCTATAATTTAGAAAAAGATAATCGAAATTTACATTTTGTTTTAATTCACATAATTATTACAACACATGGAAAAATAAAGTAACTCACCTGAAAAAATAGGCAAAAGCACACCCATTGGTAGTACTTGTAGATTTTCCTGTCGCTCATATCTTCTTTCCCCTTCTCACGGCTGTTCCCGATCCCAGGGTACGGCACTTCTACACCAACTTTCTTGTTAAAGAAGCTTTTCAACGTGTAAGTTGAATGAATCCAGCAGTAAGTGTTGAGGACGTCCTCAGGTATGTCCTTTGTGTGAATACAGTCTATAGGGTTTCCTACGTACTGTCTCGTGGTCACGATGAGACTGAACGATATTAAAAGAATGACAGTTATAGAGTAGTGCAGCCGAAATACAGGCGAATCAATGTGCACATAGTTCACCTTTATGAGATTTTTTAAACCACGAAAAACGTCTAACATTTTAAACGTTTGAGTCCGATCTCACACTTTGTCTCGTGACGTTCACTAACATTATTTTTGTCTCGTTTACTCTATTTATTGTTTCGAAGCACCAGTGATTTTTTTAATAACTTTTATTTTAAAATTTTGTTTCTTACAGTTCGATGATCGTAAGGCACTTTTTAGATTGGCAGTGAATTGGCAACGTGGTGTCTCATTCTATCAGAGGCTTCGTTTGTGCTGATGTACTTTTTTTGGTATTTTTATAAACTTCAGCAACGATATCATTGTGTCATGTTTTCTACGTTTCATAATTTCGCGGTTGTCGCCTCGCCGCTCATTTAACTGTCATGTCCATGCTATTCTTGAGCCTCGGGTTGGGATTTAGGCATCGGTAGCACAGTGGATTATAATTATGAGTAACGTTGTTGCGCTGTAACACAGTATATTCTAAGAACTAATTACGTAAACTAGATTATGAGGGCGGGATGTTCTGGAGAAATTTATGAGTTCACGCATCAATTCGACCGGAGCATTTTTCGTATTGGCGGGAAACTGTCGTATCATTAGCGTGTTATTGGTCGGAACGTCCACCATTTTGTTTGATGTTAACTACTAAATGGCACCCTGGATTTGTTTTTATGTTGATATGAAAAATTAACACCGACGCCTAATTTTTTTCTTATTACATATAATTCGTTTCTTAATACGATATCATTTTTTTCAAAGGAGTAAAAAAAATGCTTTATTTATTTGTCTATACATAAATGAAAATCAAGTGTCAGTCTGTAATATCGAATTAACTACTTTTTTTGAGCTTTTTATTTGCATGCTATCGAGACATGAGTTTTAAATTTGTTTGTCTGTCTGTCCTTTCGGAGTAATCTTCGGAATGGCTGAACTGATTGTAATGAAACTGGATGAACAGACAGAAAGCAATACCAGGAAAGATTTTGGCTATATTTTATCCAAAAACATCCAGATATTTCAGCAAAGGGGTCTATACATAGTCCATACAGTGTCGATAAAAATTGTAGCTGTAACTGAAATAATTTAAAATTTAAAATTTTGTACAGCCGACTTCAATATAAGTTATTAAGAATAACTCAAAAACTATCGGTCTGACCTTGATCAAATACATATGGCGGTCACCGGGGGACTGAGCTGTTTGACATCCCGATGTAGTCACCCGAAACGTCGGAAATTAAAAAGTTAAATTAAACGCGATAAAATCCGTGAAAATTAGTTTCATTTAATGTGTAGTCTTCGCGTAAATATAAGAAATCATTATTTTTTGTATAAGCTTTAAAATGTTTAAAAGTTAATGTTAAAATTATTTTTTTTTAAACAAACGTTACAAGGTTCTATGAAAAGGCGAAGGGATGAACGCAGTGTACACTTACGTCATATTATGGTACGCGGAACTGGAAGTCGGTAATTTGTGAAACGATCAATAAATATTGTATTAAAATGGTCGGCGGCGAAACCATAGATCAAGTCCGCTCTTATGGCCGGGAAGGCTTGTGAATCAGGGGCATTGGGGAAGTCGTTTTACGATGGGACTCTACGAGAGCGTGTACCTTACCCGTTCGAGTCGAACCTTACAATAGCAACGTGGTTTTATTACGTAAAACAACGACCATTTGAAACACATACTTTTTTTTTATATAATCGGGTGACAAACGAGCAAACAGTCTACCTGATGGTAGTGGTTACTGTAACCCATAGACATCTACATCTATCCTCAATAAATAATCAAAATGCAGATGCGTTGTCACCTGTGAGAATGCCTCTTGTCCAGTAAAAAGGATCTGCGGTTAGAGAACCGGAGACCCTTTTTACTGGACAAGAGGCATTCCATATTAGTCAGAGTGTAGAGACACTCACCATACGAAATACGGCAGCGTTAAGTTGCTATTTTACGCTGCTATTTTGTGAGAGCGTGGTCCTTCCCCGGTCGAGCCGACCCATTCATGCTACAACTATATTACTAATATAGCTGCAGCATGACTCTACCACGTTAAAACGATATTAATAAAAATATCCGAACTAGATCTGTACGGAATAAACGTTACAACCTGTATACATTCCAGTGATGGACAAAAAAGGGACGGACCACGAAAAGTGGGACCATGAGCTAATACTACTTAGGGGCCTACCTAATTAATAAAACTAATCACCATTTTGTCAAGTAAGTTTATCTTTATTGCTGTATACTGATCTATTTGTTTTCGAAAATTAACTTTCATATTTTATATTTTCTTTCTTTTCTGATTTCGATGATTCTTTTTTTATATGAAAGCTGATAGTTCTCGTGTGGTCCCATATGAATTGATCAAGGTCAGACCAATGGTTATTGAGTTATTCTTAAATAACCTATATTGAAGTCGCTTATATTGAAGTCGGCTGTACAAAATTTTTAATTTTAAATTATTCACTAAAATTTTCGTACATCATGATGACGGCCCTTTACGTCCACGGGGCCCTGGGCTGCAGCCCAAAAAGCCGATCTGCCCCTGGGCACGGCCTCCTCTAATTTCTGAGAGGGTTTTATTTTAGTCATAAAAACCCGTACGGAATGCGTGTTCAATAATTTATGCACACGTTTCGAACATTTTAAAGCAAATCAGGCATTTGACAGACGCTTATCTATCCAGAAATGATCAATCACAGTTCGATGTAAACATAGTCCCGAAATATTGCAAACACACTGTAACAGGTGACTCGCGTCATTTCTTTGAAATTAACACCCTCGAATAGTTTTTCAAAGGAACAGAGCGACGCGTGAATAATATCCGGCTGTCATATTTAATATTTCAACCGTCATAATAGTTCTAGCGGCGGGCCTTCATCGTTAAATGTAAGATTAATGTGAAGTGTGTTTACTGGCAGTGGGATATAGACGTGGTCATTAGGCGTAGATATTTTTTAATGGTCTGTAATGTTGCCCCGCTCTGTTTCGATGATAGCGACAACTTTTGAATAATCTGTGAGTTTATAGCACAGCATGATGTGTTATACGCAAGTGTATGACCTCAAAGATATACTCGAGAACGATTGTCGGCCATGGGATCTAGTCTTTACGGACACCAATTGCGCAGAACAGGATTATATATGTGTAAGCACATGTGCAATCTCTATTACCTAGACAACACTTCGACCTGGACTTCCGGACGGCAATCCAACACGACCGAAGAACGATCAGGCGTAGGATTTAGGGTTTTACTTTTAGAAAGACCTCTTGGCTGATAGATGAAGTTCTACTACCTTATATATGATAAAAATAGGTTTTTTTTTATAGGATAGGGTGACAAACGAGCACACAGTCCACCTGATGGTAAGTGGTTTCTCTGACCCATAGACATCTACACCTATCCTCAATAAAGAATCAAATTTGCTTAACAAAGTCGCGGATTGGGGCCGACTAAATCTAGTCCAGTTCAATCCCCAGAAGACACAAGTTTGCGCGTTTACCGCTAAAAAGAACCCCTTTGTCGTATCTCCTCAGTTTCAAGGCACCCCCCTTGCTGCCTCAGCCAGTATCGGAATCCTTGGCGTCGACATATCGAATAGTGTGCAGTTTCGTGGTCACTTGGAAGGGAAGGCCAAATTGGCCTCTAAAAAGCTTGGCGTGCTCAGCAGAGCGAGACAGTATTTCATGCCGACACATCGCTTGCAACTTTACAAAGCGCAAGTTCGGCCCCACATAGAATACTGTTCTCATCTCTGGGCCGGGGCACCCCAGTGCCAGCTCCTTCCACTTGACCGCATCCAGCGCAGAGCGGTTCGAATCGTCGACGACCGAGTTCTTTCTGATCGGCTCGATACACTGGCACTGCGTAGAGATGTTGCATCTCTTTGCGTATTTTATCGCATCTATCACGGGGAGTGCTCTGAGGAATTGTTCGGACTAATTCCAGCCGCTCAATTTCACCATCGTACATCGCGACAAAACTCGCGTTACCATCCATACCATCTGGATGATTGGCGGTCCACCACTGTGCGATTTAGAAGAAGTTTTCTCTCTCGCACGACTTCCTTGTGGAATCAATTACCACCAGCGAATTTTTCGGACCGATACGACTTAGGAACCTTCAAGAAAAGAGCTTACACCTTTCTAAAAGGTCGGCAACGCATCTGCAATTCCCCTGGTGTTGCGGTTGTTCATGGGCGGCGGTAATCACTTACCATCAGGTGAGCCGCATGCCCGTTTGCCGACTATTCCATAAAAAAAATAGAGATGCGTTGTCACCCGCGAGGACTAAGATGGAATGCCTCTTTTCCAGTAAAAAGGGTCTCCGGTTCTTTACACTCACCATACGAAACACAGCCGTGTTAAGCTGCTATTTTACGCTGGTATTCTGTGAGAGCGTGGTCCTTCCCCGGTCGAGCCGACCCATTCGTGCTACAACTACACTACAATATAGCTTCAGCATGGCTCTACCACGTATAGATGATGGTGCATAGTAATATTATAGTTTTAAGAGCATGTACTCGCCGACAAAATCTTTGAATAAATAAATGAATAAATAAATTAAAAAAAAAAAAACAAATTATAGAGAAAAAATCAAGGTATCCGAAAATATTTCTTAATCTTTAAACATTAAAGCCTATCGAATAAGCAATTTAAAGTGATAATAACCTGTAATACAGTTAATTCATATGAAATTCAGTGTCAAATTATTAATGTAGGTATCTCAGTTGGAAACAAGGTAATAAATTTGGTAAATTTGACTTACTTTTAATTCCTGACGTTTAATAGTCGATTTAAGAGTTTGTAATTCTCGAAGTTTCGTGTGCGAGGGCAAAGGTGTTTGTCATCCCTGCACGGCTAGCATGGGCTGGGGACAAAAATTTTATCCCCCGATTATATCCACTGACAAGAGATAAAATTATCTTGTCCCTATGCCGAAGCACGGCAACGGGGAGAAGTATATCCCCGTTTGACGTAACGAGTAGACATATATCTCCCGTAGCATGGAGCCAAATGAAAGATAAAACATTACGCTTTTTTGACATTTGAAAGGGACAATTTAATCCTAGTCCATTGAACGTGGGTTTAAGTTTATATTCATACAAAAAATCTCTCTAAGTTTATCTCCCATTTTATCTACTTTGGATATTATATCCACCGGTGTGCCCATGCTCGAAGGGTGGATAAAACTCAGCGAGGGGATAAACATTTTCTCCTTTCCCCGGGGATAAAATTGTCTCCTGCCCATGCTAGCCCTGCTGTTATAGTTAAGCCGGGTTATCTTCAGCTTTTAATCATTAATTTTAGGTTCGATCTACGCAGAATATGCTTCCAGTGTCTTAAAGTATGCAATGGTGAGCTTGGGATTGAAATAATTTTACGAATTATAGGACCTTAAGCATTTTTTAGGGTTCCGTACCTCATAAGGAAAAAACGGAACCCTTATAGGATCACTTTGTTTTCCGTCTGTCTGTCTGTCTGTCAAGACCCTTTTTCTCAGGAACGCGTGGAGGTATTAAGCTGAAATTCATATCAAATACTCAAGTCTACTGTCTCTTGGAGCTGTGAAAAAATCAAACTTCTAAGCCAACACAATCAAAAGATACAGCCGTTTATGCCGCAAATTTTCGACATTCGCAAAGGAATTAAAACCTACAGGGTACTTCCCGTGAACTCAGAATCTTGAAATTTGGTACGAAGCAAAGATTTATAGCACAGATAAAGGAAAAATTGCGTAAAGCATAAATTTTTAGTTATATCATATAATAAAAATATTTTTAATAATTTTAAACTTATATACCTACGGATTTGTTCGGAACCCTCGGTGCGCGAGTCTAACTCGCACTTGGCCGGTTTTTTTTATAGGTTAATACTGTTAATACTGTGTCGCTGCCGGAAACAAAGTCAATGGTGCCCTGACTCCGTTAGTCAAAAGGCAAGGCGTAGTGAAGGGTGCACGCCTTGCAATACATAACGCAGTGTTGGTACCGACTTTGTTATATGGCAGCGAAACCTGGGTATGCCAGAAGAAGCATAAAAGCAAGTTGAATGCAGTGGAGATGCGATCTCTTCGTAGAATGTGCGGCGTTACCATGGCCGACCGAAAGCGAAACGAAGAGATTCGCAATATGGCAGGTTTGAAAGATGACCTTATCACAAAAATTGATAAGGGCGGGCTTCGATGGTTTGGGCACGTTGAGCGAATGAGTGAAGACCGAATGGTGAAGAAAATATATAGCGCGAAAGTTAATATTAAAAGGTGTCGAGGTAGACCGAGACTAACTTTCGAAGATCAGGTGAGCAAATTGCTCGAAGAGGGGAGGGTAAAGAGTACTCGGATACCTAGACGTGCATGTATGAAGAAGATAATGAATCTGAAAGAAGCGAAAGAGGTATGTAGGGATCGTGACACTTGGCGATCTGTTCTCTCTGGCTACCCCGTCAGGGATTGTGCGTGAAGATAAGTAAGTAATTAAGTAAGAAGTTAATACTGACAAACGAGCACAGTCCACCTGATGGTAAGTGGTTGCTGTGGTCCATAGACATTTACATTTATCATCGATTACGAATCAAAATGCAGATGCGTTGTCACACGTGAGGACTAATTGGGAGGGGTTTCCGGTTCTCTACACTCACTATACGAAACAGTGGTGTTCAGCTACTATTTTACGCTGGTATTCTGAGAGAGCTTGGTCCTTCCTCGGTCGACCGATCCATACATGCTACAACTATACTACTAATATAGCTGCATAATGGCTCTACCACATTTTCACATTTTTAAACACACATCCAACTTCCCTATTAAAATTTGGATGTTTTTAAATTTCAATAGCCTCACGAAACAACAAGAACACAATAAATCATAAACAACTTATAAGTAGTAATTGGAGAATATTAATAAAAAGTAAATATAACGGAAACGAAACAAGCATCGATCACTAATAAAATACTAGATACACAATCAGTGACAAAAAATATCCTTACCGAATGAGCGCCCACTCGAACATTTGGGTGCGCTTTTAATTTGTACGTAGCCTTGTGAATACAACTTTAGGCAATGCAGTTAAGGTTGAATTTACATTAATGTATATTTGTTTCAAGTAGAATTACGTCAAAACTATTTGCGACAGTATTGAGAGAACTATTTTGCATGGGATTGTGTATCTAGTTTTTTATTAGCGATGGAAGGAAACAAGGAAGAAAACAAAGGGGATCCCCTTGCTCTTGCGAGAAAATCCTGCGAAAATTTGTGGTTGATTAGATCTGATGTAAAGTCAGGGACGATCCACAACACGTTCATACACTGCACTTCCCGAAGAGTCTGTGTTCCACGTTATATATTTGATCGCTCTAACATATTCCACTGGTTATAACCGTTAGTCAAAACTTCTGGTAGCGACAACCAATCATCCTAGCTGTGGGACAGGCCAACTATCTGTGAATGTATCTCTATCTGTAATAATATTCATGAATCATTTTTACCTGGTAGAGCCATGCTGCAACTACCTATATTGTGGTTGTAGCACGAATGGGTCGGCCCGACCGGGGTAGGGCCACGCCTCGTTTCCAGTAAAAATGGTCTCACTTTTTACTGGAAACGAGGTATTCCATGATTTACCACGTGCTCGGCGGTGAAGGAAAACTTCGGGAAGGAAACATGCATGTTTGAGAAATAAGAAAAACAAGTATTTCGAACATGAACATGACGGCTCCGTAGCGCAGTGGCTTAGCAATGAGTTGCTGCGCTGGGGGGCGCGGGGTTCGAATCCCGCACGTTGTATGGCCTACAAATAATTGTTCCGAGTCTGGATGTTTGTCATTGTGCAATTTGTGTTTGTAAACTGCCTCCACGATACAGGAGAAAATCTATTTAGGCTGTAAATTTAACTTTTTTTAACTTTTGAGGCATTCCATCTGAATCCTCAGGGGTGATAACGCAACTGCATTTTGATTCTTAATTGAGGATAAATACAGATGTCTATGGGCCACAGCATCAGGCACAGGCAGGTGAACTGTGTGCTCGTTTGTCACCCTTATCCTATAAAAAAATATACCACCGGTTATCACCGTTAATCCAAAACTTCTGATGATGACATCCAATCATCCTAGATGTGGGAGAGGCCAACTATCTGTGACTGTATCTCTACCTGTAATAATATTCATGTAACGTCTGTTAAAAGAACAAATTTCACCTCTCCCTTACTATAGATGCGTGACCTATCTCAACGGAAATCTTATGGACGACTGAGCAAGGCACATACTTCAAACAACTCTACGTGAATGTACTCGTATAACGTAGACGTTTGCTGGTTTAGGATATACACTTTTATAATTGAGATGTGAAGGTTCATTATCTAATTTTAAATTTACTATTACATTATTTTCCTTGATTGGATCATGGGTTTTTTCACTACAGGGTTGATTTTCTCTGCACGACAGGCTGTGTTCGGACAAATTAGCTTTAATGCATATGCGAAGAAATAATTTAAGACTAACCAATGGCACAGCTATAACATTAGATTGGCTATACGTTTCAGAAGTTTAACAAATTCTTTACATGTTAGCGATCGCTGTATGCACGACGAAGACGCGACAGTTTCGAGTAACAACACGCCTAAAGGAAGTGCCACTCAACTTATCACAATAGTTTTACGGAATGAGAAGTGTTTTGCCACTGAAGTGAAATGTTTAGAAGAAATAAAGGTATCTATATTTTAAGGGGGTGAAAGCAATTATTCTTGAAACCCCTTAATGCAAATATTGTACATTTACAAATTTTGACTTTAAAATCAATAAGCTGATGTGGGCCGGCCATATAGCTCGAAGAACCGACAGCCGATAGGGAAAAAGGTTACCAAGTGGTTGCCTGGTACCTAAGTTACGATCAGTAGATGAAATAATGATTTGGTAAGATTACCGGCGAGCGAGATATATGGCGGCTCCCTAGAACATGAAGTAACGACCTTTTTAGATCTGCTGGTCGATGAATGTAGGTGGTGTTTATGGATCATGTTTTATGGCACGCCTTAGGGGAAGGTGTTAGGGGTGGTGGCCGCTGGTGGTAGATTCAACATGTTTGCGTTGTTTTTCTGTCAGAATCTTCTTATAAGTAATTAATACGGTTGGAGTTACAACACAAAATATATTGACATTTTGACTGTGGAAGGATAAGAGGAGATCTCCCGCCGGACAAGGTGTTCAGCTCGGGGAGCGGCCAACGCTCCGTGTGTTATATCGGAGCTGTTCTATATATATCGCAGTAACCTCAGAACTTTTATAGCGCGATTTACGTTTCTATGCTTTCGCTTTGTAGCAGGACGACAGCGCCGCCACAACTTGTATTTAGTGTATGATATATATAATGTTTGCTATATAACATATACATATATACTGGTAATCTAATCGCTTGAAATAATCAACATTGCGTGGACTTCTTGTTGGAATCACTCGGTTATCAACCCATACATATGTGTTGTGAAATATTGTGCTATATTTTATTTTATGCATCAAAACTGTAGTAAATTTAAATTTCCATAAATCATGTATCATTAGTCGCAATATAAGTCATGATATAAGAAAAATAAAAACATGATTTTAGAGTCAACCGTCATGTTGGGGCATCGGCTATATTGAAATTAAAATGACGTCACGTATTTTACTCGAAAAATTCTTTCATTTATCCATATTTCAGATATCCATACCAAGGGGGTTGTAAAGAAAATACATCAAACACGAAGCGGCGGCCATTTTGAAAAAGAAATATATAACTATGTAGCTTTGTATACTAGTTGATACACAATGCATGCTGTATACAAATGATGATGAAATGATGGTGACTATATTCACCAGTACAAAAATTATAAAGCAATATTTCAGCTTAATCGGCCAGGTGGAACTATCTTTAAATTCAGATGCACGATTTGACCTTATATAAATAATTTTTTCTATAGGATAAGGGTGACAATCGAGCACACAGTCCACCTGATGGTAAGTGGTTGCTGTGTCCCATAGACATCTACATCTATCCTCGTTTGCGAATCAAAATGCAGATGAGTTGTCACCCGTGAGGACTAAAATGGAATGTTTACTTTCCAGTAAAAAGGGTTTCCGGTTCTCCGATTTGGTTCTTTACACTCACCATACGAAAAACTGCAAAGTTACGCTGCTATTTTACACGCTGGTATTCTGTGAGTGTATGGCCTTTCCCCGGTCGAGTCGACCCATTCGTGCTATAACTATACTACTAATATAGCTGCAGCATGGCTCTCCCACTTTATAACCCACACATATTAACAGGTAAAGTTAAATAAATGTGTGCAAATTCCTTAATATTTTCGCTTCACCCTGTCATAGAATCCCGTCTTATGAGTAAGTATTAAAAGATCTCTTCCCATCAAAATTATTCAGGTAGCAACGGCTATATCATCCGGCCACTAAGTTTTGATGCATCGCCCTGAATGCCCGTTTATGATATCACAAATCACTACGCTTACAAAGGAGGATCGGCTTTATTCCTCGATTATAAATGAAAGGACAGAGCCGTGATCGCTCAAGGGTCGACTTAAATTGCAAATTATGTGCGCTTGAAATTTTAACGCATTGCATTTAGTGTTGGTACCACTGATTTTATATTTATTTAAAAAAAGAGCTAAATTCGAATGTTTCTTTTACTATTTACGTGATCGATCCATGACTTATCTCGCCACCAGAGCGGCGCCATTTTGGAATGAGGTGAAATAATTGACAGATTCATGGCAGACAAAGTTAATATGTTATAAAAGTGTTTTCTTTTTCCTTGAAATATTAGTTACATTTTATATTAATTAGATTAGAATTGGATAAACCAAACTATTATTCCTAAAAGAAAAGAAATTTAAAAAAGTCTAAATTGTGTAAAAAATTAAAGAATACAGCTCTGAGATGTTGTTTTATGTTTATACACAATAGCAACTTTTAATAAAAAAACCCGATTTTTCAATGATGACGACACTGCGTGACAAATAACTTCACCTCAGTCCCAACTAGTGACAACTACAACATTGTGAATCGATTTTGATCCTTCCGTTTTTATTAAATAGTTACACTTCAGCGGTGGTCTCATATAATTTGTAAAAGAAATTCCACCTCTAAGTAAAAGTTGACTTCAAACAACTAAACTTGACTTTTAAGTAACTAAATTTGACTTCAGACACCAGTAACGGTTATATCTATATTATATAATCATAGTGTTTCATTTAGAGAATATGTAAAAAATATTCCAAAATATTTAAAAGAGTGTGTTGCGCAGCGAAGTCTTTATATTTAAGAAACAAAATTAAGAATGCCTCTAATAAAATTAAAATGACTTCGAGTATAATCAATAGTGAAACTGGCAAGATGAAACTAAACAACTCAAACTTTCAATTAAATTTTAACAATAATTTGACACATTCAGATTATAGGCTTTTGAACAATATTTTACCGACATTCCGATCTTAACTACAAAGTCACTCAATTCCTCTCCTGCTGTCACCGAATCATTACCCAAAAAAAAATGTAAATGGCTGTAAAAAAGAATTTGCATTTCATAGAATGTTATTAGGTGATATTGTAAAATATTTCAAAACTATTGATATCGAGAAAACAGCAGATCTATGGGGGATTTCTATTAAAGTTATTGCGTCTATAATAGATTTATATAGGATAAGGGTGACAAACGAGCACACAGTCCACCTGATGGTAAGTGTTTGCTCCGGCCCATAGACATCTACATCTATCCTCGTTTGCGATTCAAAATGCAGATGCGTTGTCACCCGTGAGGACTAAGATGGAATCCCTCATTTCCAGTAAAAAGGGCCTCCGGCCACCTGCACTCTCCAAGCGAAACGCAGAGGTAAACCTCTACTTCACGCTGGTATTCTGTGAGGTCGTGGTAGTGGTGGTGGCCTCGGTTCGAGCCGGCCCATCCGTGCGACAGCAAAAGCTGCCGCCTGGCTCTACCACTGTTAAAATTAGATGCGATCGCACTTGCTATTATTTTCAATGCTAGTATCGAATCTGGTGTGTTTCCTGATTTAATGAAACATAGTAAAGTTGTGCCTTTATTTAAATCTGGCAGTACATTAGACCCCACTCATTTTAGACCTATTTCTGTACTGCCAACGCTCAGTAAAATTTTTGAAAAAATATTCTTGAGCAAATGTTAAGTTTTTTTAATGTAAATAAATTACTCCATTACGATCAGTTTGGATTTACAAGGGGTCGCTCAACAACTGATGCCGGTGTTGAGCTAAACAAAGTTATTTTCTGTGTATGGGAAAATTCAGAAGATGCTTTAGGTATATTTTGTGATCTTTCCAAGGCTTTCGGCTGTGTTCACTATGAGACATTAATCTACGTCATTATGGTGTAAAAAACATAGCACTTAAACTTATTATGTTATATCTAAATAATAGAACGCAAATAGTTGTTATTCATGAAACTCTCGGGTGATTTCTGGTTCTCAACATCGCCATCTACCGGGGCCAATTGAGAATCAAAACTATCCAGGGACACACAAACACACACAAAAATTCATTAGAATCATTCGAGTCGTTTTCAAATGATAACCTTTTATACATGCGGCAATTGATTTTTATTTAAATAAATTTGTTTTTGTAATCCAATTTTAATATACGTGGTACAATAGTAATACGTGGAAGAGCCATGTAGTAGATGCCACAGCTATATTAATAGTAAAGTTGTAGCACAAATGGGTCAGCTCGACCGGGGAAGAACTACGCTCTCACAGAATACCAGCGTAAAATAGCAGCTTAAGCTGCTGTGTTTCGTTTGGTGAGTGTAAAGAACCGGAGACCCTTTTTACTGGAAAATAGGCATTCTAGTCCTCACGGCTGTAAACGTATCTACATTTTATTCGTAAACGAGGATAGATGTAGATGTCTATGGGCCATAGCAACCAATTACCATCAGGTGCGCTGTGTGCCCGCTTGTCGTCCATATCCTATAAAAGAAAAACATTTACAACACTTCTTTCGGTTTTAAACACGGGTTTTAAATTATTCATTGCATTTTTATTAAAATAAAAATGGCGTAGCGATGTCAACACGGAACTGTATACCAAAAACCTTTGAAGCACGGTTTTAATTAAAGATAATTTAATAACTTTTTCACTAAATAAATTATTTCGTCACGATATCCTAACAAATTGTATAGGAAGAGTGAATTTAATGAACCACTTGTGTCTAAAGTTAGTGGATGCTTTAAACACTACAGTTGCAAAAGAGAGTCATAAAAATAATTTGTAGCCTTAATCCGAAGGAGTATTTTAGAGAAATAATTATTTTGGGATATAATTCTCAGAATATTTCATCATCATCATCATCATTACAGCCCTCCACAAGACCACTACAACATAGGCTTCCTCTAATGAATGCACGGTCCTGACCCACCTACATCCATCGATATTCAACAATCAACAATCTCTTACGAGGTCGTGACTACATCTAGTGGGGGGCCGCCTAACACTTCGCTTATCGGTAAGCGAAGTGTTAGGCTGCCACTGGAGAATCTTTCTTCCCTATCGGTTGTCGGTCCTTCGAGCTATATGGCCGGCTCATTGCCACTTCAGCTTACTAATCCGTTGGGCTATGTCGGTTACTCTGGTTCTACTGCGGATATCGCAGAGAAACTCCAAGCATAGTCCAGCATATTTATGATAATTAACACAAAAACAAAAATAATTTTAATAAAATAGTACGCACATTCTGTAAATACTAGGAAACAACACAAGCTAGTAATTTCAGATACTCGACTGACAAAGAGTCAGTAAGTTCTCCATGGGCCATTGGTATGTACGCTTTTACAACAAGAAAGGTACTAAAAGTTCAAATGTTTACTAAGTAAAGTTGTGCAAAAAAGGTTACTTTATTCTACTATATTATATAACTTTGCTTGAAAACACATAAATGAAGTGACGAATCGACGCTCCGAGAAGTCTGCAGCCTGTGAACACGTACAGGATCGCCCCCGTCACTACATCGGATTTGATACCGATTCTTTCCACGGATGATTCGCGAGACTTTTAAAATAATAAAAAAATCCTAATTTCAATAGAAAAGATGGCTGGGTTTATTTATTGAATTAATAAAATTAAATCCCTTATAGGTTGGGAGTCGGAACAAAAATTAATAATTTTAATGTGGAGGCAGCCGTGGTTAACTATGACACTGGGACGTCGAACACCTTAGTCCGCCCCCTGTGACCATAGGTGCTGTAAAGTGCTCGAAACGTTGGGTGTATAAAATAAGTTCCCTATAAAATCCGTTAAAACTAGCTTTATTTAAAGGTTTATAACTTATATATCTATACTAATCTATACTAATATAATAAAGCGGAAGAGTTTTTTTGTTTTTTTCTTTGTTGAAACACGCTAATCTCTGGAACTACCAGTCCGATTTGAAAAATTCTTTTTGTATATTATAGCCAGATTTATGTGAAATAGTAGGCTATCTAGAATCAAGCTATATTACTCAGCTAGCCTTAAATATGGATGTTTGTTAAGCAAGTCAGAAGAAAAAGCACTCCTAAAATGATTTATCCGCGTACGCTGGTGTTATCGTCAGGGATACGTAAATACAATGTTCTAAAAAAATATAGATCTTTACTCCGTCTAAAAAAAAGTCCGTGATACCATATGTCTATTTCTTATACATAAGCCATAATTAGGTATTTTATGACAAAAAAAAATTGAAAATTAATAAAGTGATTTATGAGCGTTATTATTAGGCATGGCCTATTTATCCTTACGAACGAAAGTTACTTCATCATCAAGACAATTTTATGTAGATAAACTTTGTTCTTTATACCATGTTATTTAGACGCATAGTTTAAGAGATAATGTAAAATTAAAATAATTCAATACTTGGCTGGGCGCGCGAACGTCACATAAACCTTAGCCGCCCGGTGAGAACTTCGAGAACTGCTCAACCGGGAAGGGGAGGGAAAGTGGATAAAACTTAACTTCGCTCTACATCATACATAATATGCCGACTGATAAAAGTACTCCATTAATTATGCCAATTATTCCATTCCATAAAATGCTTGAACTAGGTCATGTCGCGCACCTCCAACACGTGATGACGCGGGTGAAACCGCGAGGCACAGCTAGTTAAAGAATATATGATTATACCCCTGGAAATGGTTATTTATTATTAATGAATTATTGATAATTATCAATTATTCATTAATAGATGATCGCTACTATGGTGTAAAAGTCCCCTAAGTTTCTACTATTTCTTCACTTCCCAGAGAAAATATAATTTCTAAAAGGTTTTCAACTTTTTAGAAGTAATATTTGCCCTTGATCAAGTGACGCAAACCAAGACCAAGTTTGAAAAACCAAGCTTAAACCTTGCTCAACTTATTATAACAACACGCACTTACACATATCCAGCTAATACCATTTACAACCAACATGGCTTTTGATCCATATGTGTGGATACAGCAGTGAATTTTTACGGGCTGATAAAGAAACAAAGAAGAAAGATCAAGTAAAATGTCAAGTAGTTGGTTTTTGCTTCACTGAGAATGTAGCAGCGCTCCTTCTTTCTTTATTTTTTGGTCTAAGGTTTCAATAAGCTTTCTTATATTGAATAAAAATTAATCAAAACTATTTTATTCTACAATAAACTCGTTAAAGCGAAATATCAATACATTTATAATAATAAAGGAACGTCAAATGACTTCTCTCCATTAACTTTAATTTAAAGAAACGGTTAAGTAAGCATGAGTTTTCTATCGTATTGCCATCAAATGACTTTTTTGATATAATAAAGTTCCATTTACTTCCACGGCGGCGCTGGTCACATTTCCACGCAAAAAAAAACGCACTTCTAGTCGATACGAAAACGTGTGCGTAACCTTGTGCTAAGGACAGTGAACACGTTAAGTGCTTATCAATGACGCTTATATCAGCTGAAGGGTGAGGCTTCCGGCCGGTTTTTGTCTCATGCTAAAACCATGCGATAACAAACGTAAGGTTAGATTTATTTTATAGAATAAGGATGACCAACGAGCACACAGTCCACCTGATGGTGCGTGGATGCTGTGGCCCATATACATCCACATTTATTCTCGGTTAAGAATCAAAATGCAGATGCGTTATCACCCATGAGGACTAAGATGTAATGCCTCGTTTCCAGTAAAAGGGGTCTAACGTTCTCTACACTTATCATACGAAACACAGCATCATTAATCTGCTATTTTACGCTGGTATTCTGTAAATGCTGTCCTTCCCCGGTTGAGCCGAACCATTCGTGCTACAACTATATTACTGCTGCAGCATGGCTCTACCACGTATAAAATGAGGGCTAATATTTTTCCACTCACCAGATGTCGCTAGTAGTGACTGAGGTAAAGTTTTTTTGTTACAAAATGTCAGTTAATTGAGAAATTAGTTTTAAATAATAGTTTATCATTATCTAGAGTATTATATTAACACAACACAATGCGTCAGTGGCTTGATTTTTAATTTTTTGCCCTTTATAACTCTTTAAAAAAAATCAGCTTTTAGATATATTTATAGTTTGGTTTATTCATTTCTAATGGAATTAATATAAAATATAACTAATAGTACAGAAAGAAACCTTAAAGATTACATTTTCCTAAGAAATTATCGTCCCCACTATGGAATCTGTCAAATATTTTACCTCACTGTAAATTGGCGCCGCCCTGGTGGCAGAAAATGTTGTGGATGTCCTCATTGTCTCATAAGAGATATATTTGCCATAGTTACCGCGCTTGTCATGCGGGCAGGTATCATGAATATCATCAGGTTATCATGAATATGCTGCTGATCATCCCCTGCTTCATTTCTCTCCCGAATGATTTATAGTGGATTATTTTACGACACCACTACTCTGCGTGTTACGTTTGCCTCTATGACAAAAAAAAACTTAATTCAAAATTTGCCTAAAATTCATGAAAAAAAAAAACTTGCAGTTCATTGACGTATACCGTTAACAATACCACAATAGTTCGTTCCAAATATTCTCACGGGTATTTAAAAAGAAACAGCTTTGGTTTTTATGAATGAATAATCAAGGTATAATTAGAAGGAGCACGGGAGTCTGCCAAGTCCGCGGTCTCTGACTGCGACAGCTACGTGAGCTGATTTAATACCAGTTATTTATTGCTTTCATGTCTGCTGGAGCATTTTATTTCAATAGTCCTTGACCTAATTACGAATTGAATTGATTTTAGCGTTTTTATTATGAATATTAAGAACTCGGATATGTCCTGTTTCTGTTTTTAAACAGATATAGCTATATAAAATATTAAAACGGGCGATGTTATCATCATCTTTCTTATATAACACTAGCTGTGCCCCGCGGTTTCACCCGCGTCATCAGTGTTGGAGGTGCGTGACATAACCTAGTTCAAGCATTTTATAATTGCAATTAAATATTTTATTTGATAGCAATGGATGGAAAAATTGGCATAATTAATGGAGTATTTTTATCTGTCGGCATATTATGTATGATGTAGAGCGAAGTTAAGTTTTATCCACTTTCCCTCCCCCTCCCGGTTGAGCAGTTCTCGCAGTTCTCACCGGGCGGCTAAGGTTTATGTGTCGTTCGCGCGCCCAGCCAAGTATTGAATTATTTTAATTTTACATTATCTCTTAAACTATGCGTCCAAATAACATAATATAAAGAACAAAGTTTATTTTCATAAAATTGTCTTGATAATGAAGTAACTTTCGTTCGTAAGGATAAATAGGCCATGCCTAATAATAACGTTCATAAATCACTTTATTTAATTTTCAATATTTTTTTGTCATAAAATACCTAATTATGGCTAATGTATAAGAAATATACATATGGTATCGCGGACTTTTTTTTAGACGGAGAAAAGGTCTATATTTTTCTAGAACATTGTATTTACGTATCCTTGACGATAACACCAGTGTACGCGGATAAATCATTTCGGGAGTGCTTTTTCTTCTGACTTGCTTAACAAATATCAATATTTTAGGCTAGCTGAGTGATATAGCTTAATTCTAGATAGCCTATACTATTCCACATGACTCTAGCTATAATATACAAAAAGAATTTTTCAAATCGAACTGGTAGTTCCAGAGATTAGCGCGTTTAAACAAACAAAAAAACAAAAAAACTCGTCCGCTTTATTATATTAATATAATATAATATAATATAGTATAAATAAGGGTGATAAACGAGCACACAGTCTATCAGATGGTAAATGAATAATGTGGCCCATAAACATCTACATTCATACTCCATTAAAAATCAAATTGAGGATGCGTTAAGAATCTAAATGCAGATGCATTGCCACCCCTAAGGACTAAGATGGAATGCTTCGTTTGCAATGAAAAAGTTATCCTGTTCTCTACACACCATACGAAACACAGCAGCATTAAGTTGCTATAATTGTTAGTCTGTGAGGGCGCGGTCCCGTCCCTGGTCAAGTCAACACAACCATGATATAGCTGCAGCGTGCCTCTATCACGTAAAAATATGCATTCGAAATATTTTAAATTTCAGATATGCAGGTTTGCTCATGATGTTTCCCTTCACCGCCAAGCTCTTAACAATTCATTGGTGCCGGCTGTCGAAGCCACCCGAATTGCTCGCGTACTTTGAAATTTACGATCGCTTAGCCCCTGACCTACGGCTCTACTGCTCTCTTTATATTTTATCATATTATTCTGCTAAAGTGCAGCCTTGTATGCATATTAGGGAAAGGGCGTGCATTTTCTGCCGACTTCCGAAAAGGAGACGGTACTCAATTCAACTGTATGTTATTTTTATGTATGATACCTCATAATTTTTACTGGGTCAACCGATTTCGGTGATTCTTTTTTTATAATTAATAGTATCAGGCGTTGCTTTGCGGAAATCCATTATATAAAAGCTTTTAAAAAATTTACTTTGCAAACATCCACACTATAAAATAAAATGATGTGTCTTACCGAGTATGAAGAGCACCTCCCGCCCTCCCTCAATTGCGTGTACTATCCCCGTCACCACTAATCCCAGCCCCGCTACTCCCAGCACCACTACACTAGGCAAGACACACCACTGACGACAATACGACACGTGTTTCGCCTGTACACGAGGCATCCTCAGGTGATGTAGACTCTACGGTGGCTGACCGTTAAGTGACGGGTTAAGTGACTGGGATTAGTGGTGACGGGGATAGTGCACACAACTGAGGGAGGGCGGGAGGTGCTCTTCATACTAGGTAAGACACATCATTTTATTTTATAGTGCGGCTGTTTGCTAAGTAAATTTTTTTAAAAGCTTTTAGATTCTTGTTTTATTATATGAATTTGATCAAACCTATAGTTTTAGAGTTATCCTTAATAACTTATTTTGAAGTCGGCTGTACAAAATTTTTAATTTTTAATTATAAGTTAGAGTGTACGCCAAAACTTTATTTGATCTCCGTTGGCGGTCTTTTTTAACCGAATTCAAAAAAGGGCCAAATTAAAAAAAAATTGTACAACCTTCTTGTAAGAAATTCTTGTATAAATAAAATGGGAACATCATCAATGTAGTCAAAGTCAATTAATTACCCATAGTGTAGGGCGACCCCCCACTAGATGGAGTGACGACCTGGTAAGACATGCAGGAAGTCGATGGATGCAGGTGGCTCAGGACCGTGCTTAGTGGCATTCCTTGGGGGAGGCCTATGTTCAGCAGTGGACTTATAAAAGGCTGTAATGATGATGATGATGAAGGATATCATAAAAACTACTAGTAAAATCTTGATTTTTACATGGAAACACATGAGAAGCACCAGCTTTAACAGGTTTACTTAGTAAAAAGTTCTGAGGTAACACACATAAAAATACAGTCGAATTGAGAACCTCCTCCTTTTTTGAAGTTGGTTGAACAAAATTTTTAATTTTAGCACTTGTTTATCAATAATTATAAAACTTAAGTGACCAACGAACTTTAAGCTTTTAAAGGAAGTATTACTGCAAGACGATATGCAGCCATAAAAGCTTTTTTGAAGTCCAATATGAATTAACAGTCCATTTGATGGTAAGTGACCACTGTAGTGCAATAACACCTGCAGTCATTTTCATATAAATAAGGCTACAGGCTACAGGCCTTGAAGACTAACATGGAATGCATCACAGTCAGTAATTAAACTGACTCTATACCCTTAATATCAAAGATGGATGACAAACCAGCACACATATCACCCAATGATAAGTGGAAATTTTTCTCATGATTTATACTTAAATTTCTTATCTGTAATGTGACCTAGTGGCCACATAAAGTTAAACTGTAAGTTTTTGCAACTTGATTGCCATAAATAAAAAAATTAAAACAAAAGTTATTAACCAGGAAAAATGAGACGATCCTTTAATATAAACTTGCCCTGCTATATACATACTAATAGTTTTTGTGACACTTTCGTCTCCTGACACTGCAAGAGTTTAAATCAGGCTGTAGATCATACTTACTAACTTGCGCCAGGAGTTGGAGCAGATTTGGCGCGGACTTTGCCGCGAAGATCTCATATATCAAACGACAAAAGTTGGCAAGCTTTGAAAGTTGAAAATGCCTACAGCAGATGCACCCGTACGGTCTAAATTTAGAAGTTTTTAAAACCATTTTGCGTGAATTATCCGTTAGTTATTCTCACAAGGATAATATTTAAACTAGTTAAGTAAGTATTATTGCGAGAAAACGCCTATTCATATAAGCCTTTTTTTAATTAATGTTAAATACGAAATCTCTGTCTATCTGGTTGTTGTGTTTCGTATGGTGAGTGTAGAGAAACAGAGACCTTTTTTACTGGAAACGAGGCATACCATCTTAGTCCTCACGGGTGACAACGCATCTGCAATTTGATTCTTTATTGAGGATAGATGTAGATGTCTATGGGTCACAGCAACCACTTACCATCAGGTGGGCTGTGTGCTCGTTTGTTTGTTCGTTGTGCCCTATCCTATTAAAAAAATCTGGTGGCATACCATACTACTTGTAATCCATATAAACTTACCGATTTCAAACGAAGACGATTACAGATTCGTTGTCACATCTGAAGACTAAACTTTAACCGAATGATAATTAAACTAATTAAGTAAATATTATTGCAAGAAAACGCCTTTTCATATGTCTTTTTTTAATTTGTGGCGGGTGGAAGGAAAAGGGGAGATCTCCCGCCGGGCAAGGTGTTCTGCCCGGGGAGCGGCCAACGCTCCGAGTGGTAGTTCGGAGCTATTTTTATATATACTGTTTTAATTTCGGAATTTTGTTAGCGCGATTTAGGCTTCGATGTGTTTTCGACACACGCCGACGACAGCGCCGCCACAAATTGATGTGAAATACGAATTCACTGTCCATTTGATGGTAAGTGGCTACAGTAGTCCATGGACACTTACCGATTTCAAACGATGAAGGAGACAGATGCTTTGTGACCTCTGAAGACTAAAGTTGAATGCCTTACAACCTGTAACTATACTGACCCTGTATACTAATCACACCGTAATACAGCAGTGCTCGCAATGCTGCTAGCTGGTGGAAATAGATAAAGGATTACGGTACTACTAAGACGGGCTACTAGGCATAGAATAGCCCTAGCACCTAGCAAGCTCAAATAAAGATTGGATCGAGGTTCAGTAATCCGCGTTCATAATTATTGAATCATGGTTTCTCTCGAAAACTAGGATCCTCCTGTATCGTAGAGGTGTTTTACATACGCCGTGGTAGCTCAGATGGTTAGCGCTCGCTGTAAGTTTCACAGTACGCGAGCGACCTGGGTTCGATCCACGCGTGTTAATTGCAATTTTAAATGCTCGACGGATGAGGAAAAAATCGTTAGGAAGCCTGCATGTTTGAGAAATAAGAAAAAAATTCTAAGACATGTGAAATTCGCCAACACGCATTGGGACAGCGCGGCGGACATTTCCTTGCCCTAAAACTCTCTCGCAAATGAGAGGAGGCCTGTGCCCAGCAGTAGGACGTATATAGGCTGTAACTTTAACTTTTAACTTTAAACATCCAAACCCGGAGCAATCATGGATAGGATACACACACGCGTTCTGTACGGAAATCGAACCTGCAACCCTGCAGCGACGCAACCGAATGCTTAGCCAAAGAGTAGAAAAATATAACAAAATTTTATAAAATTATTTCTTATATTTACGCGAACACTACACATTGAGTAAAACTACTTTTATGGATTTTATCGCGGGGACTGCTCCCCGTCCATGGGTGCTGGACTGCTGGAAAGCACCCGAAACGTCGGGAATTAATAAAAATAAGTAAATTAAACGTGATAAAATCCGTTTTATTCAAAATGTTATAATTTATTTTTATGTAAGCAATGGAATCTAATATGTTGTTTAGACAGCAGCAAGCAGCAACCAAGTATACAAAAATGCCACAAGATACAAGACGTTATAAAAATATCGGCCAAAAATCTATACTTTCACTGTGTTCAACGCTCGGCCTACCCGCTAAAATTATGTCTCAATCTTCACTGATTTCTAAAGGCGGCTACTTACCTGCCTGCCGCAGGGGCAATCTAGGGAGCACAGCGATCGGAGCAATATCGAAGGTCGCAGGGCCGACTTAAAAATTGCCCCTGCTTGCCTACACACATCATAATTAAGGAGGCAATTAAGGGTCATCCCCACTCCTACACCCTAGATTGCCCCTGCGGCAGGCAGGTCAGTAGACACCTTAAGAGTTTTTGACGTCTTCAGCCTATTAAAGTCCACTACTAAACATAGATCTACCCCATAGAGTACCTCATATATTACCTCACATATATATTTTCCATAGTGGCCACTCCTGGCAAGAGGATTGTCAACCTCCGTTTTTTAGTCGTTATTAGAAAGACGCTGCTGCCCTAGTGATTTGTTTCCCTCTGTCGCTTTTCACAACACCCACGTGATGATATGGGGTAGTGGATATTCTGACACCGCCACTATACGGTAATGGTAGTACTACGGTACAAGGATAAATCTGGCTTTTTGACCCGACTACCCGAGAAGGGTCGCAAAACTTTTCGAGAATGTGTATGTTTTTTTTAATAGGCTAAACGAGCACACAGTCCACCTGATGGTCAGTGGTTGCTGCGGCCCATAGACATCTACATCTATCCTCGTTTGCGAATGAAAATGCAGATGCGTTGTCACCCGTGAGGACTACGATGAAATGCCTCTTTTCCAGTAAAAAGGGTCTCCGGTTCTCTACGCTCACCTTACGATACACAGCAGTGTTAAGTTGCTATTTTTTGCTGGTATTCTGTGAGAGCGTGGACCTTCCCCGGTCGAGCCGACCCATTCGTGCTACAACTATACTACTAATATAGCTGCAACATGGCTCTAACACGTATAAAAGCTTAAACGACTTGAAGGATTTTAATATATGAGGCGTCCTTAGATCCGTTTTGATCATCGAAGTGACATTTACTATATAATATTTATATGAGACATCTGCGGATATAAAAAAGGGAGGGGAAGTTTTTTACGCAGTCGGGTTTTTAAAATTACTGTTTTAATCATTTTGCTTGTTTTGGAATGTACTTAAAAGTCTATTTCTTTTTAAAACGTTATCTCTACACTAGAATTTTCTCCTGTACAGGGAATGCAGTTTACAAACATAAATTGCACAAAGACAAACATCTAGATCCGGAACAATTTTTTGTAAGCCATACAAATCGTATCAGTGGTAGAGCCACGCAGCAGCTTTTGCTGTCGCACGGATGGGCCGGCTTGAACCGGGGTGGTACCACGACCTCACAGAAAACCAGCGTGAAGTAGAGGTTTACCTCTGCGTTTCGCTTGGTGAGTGCAGGTGGCCGGAGGCGCTTTTTACTGGAAATGAGGCATTCCATCTTGGTCCTCACGGGTGGCGGCGCATCTACATTTTGATTTGTAATAGAGGATAGATGTAGATGTCTATGGGCCGCAGCAACCACTTACCATCAGGTGGACTGTGTGCTCGTTTGTCACCCTTATCATATAAAAAAAAGAAAAAAAAATACTTGTTCCGTTCCGTTTACCGTGTGCCTCAATAATTTTTATTTAATTACATTATACTTTTTATCTGAGTTTAATTCAGTTTACAGGATAAGAAATAGTGAGATAAGGAAACGTTGTGGTCTGAAAGAAGATGTAGTGACAAAAATTGAGAAAGGTATGCCGAGATGGTTTGGCCATGTCGAGAGAATGAATAAAGAACGATTGACGAAAAAAGTGTATAAGGCGAGTGTGAATGAAAGTGTTGGAAGGGGTAGACCTAGGCGGACATTTCAAGACCAAATCAGGGACGTCTTGGAAAAAGACCAGGTCAAGAGTACCCTAAACCGTAGAGCATGTATGAAGGGAATAATGAAAGAGGAAGAAGCGAAACAAGTATGTGAGGATCGTAGCAAGTGGAAAGAAGTGGCGTGATTATATGTATGTATGTATGTATGTACAAATACTTGTTCCGTGCGAGATTCGAACCCGTGGCCCCCAGCGCCGCAACTACTAGATATGTATATATATAGATAGTGTGCCTCAGTAATAATTAATTTAATTACACTATACGTTTTAATTAGTTACACTATACTCACAATGATATTACTCCCCAGAATAACATAATATTTCCTATATTTTAATCAATAATTGAAAAATCAAGTACATAAACATGAAATAAATTAAGAGAAAAACGCCTATGACAGACAAATGGACTCGGTGTTGTTCTCATAAGTGTGCAGTTTTGCTAATTTTGCCACGGACAAATAAAAAGAAAACATAAAATAACCGCATTAAAAATAACGAATGTGAACGTCTATGCAGCCGTTCGTTATTCAATGCGAGCTGTCAAAACTTGAAAAACCGCGAAAGAGTAGCCGGCGCGATCACATCCGGGCCTTTGTAACTCATGGATGATATTAATATGTTTGCTTTGTGTTTGATGCTTTTCTTGAACGGTCTTAGAATAGAAAACTTCGAATGTTCTGTGAGTTATGGGATTGGTAATACGGATAGTGAGTAAAGTTAGCATCGATTCTGATTTTAAAAATTGATAGTAAGCTAGCAAATGAAATAGACGGATTTTGTTCCGTATATTGTGTACATTTAGTGTCGAAAGATTCCTGGTCATAATTTATTTTGACGTCAAAGTCATAAGTTGATCATTTTACTGTCCATAGGCATTTCGATTGTTTAACTATTGTGTCTTTTTCGCGGACAGAAAGTATCATTCGAAGATTAAAGCGAATAAAAATCTATTATAACATTAAACATTATTTTTGAATTAAAGTTTAGTTTTAAAACTTCTATATTCTTGTCGATATTATTGTATGTTCATAAAATGTTATGAAAATAAATTTTAAATTGTTTTCCAAAATAAATTTTATTCGGTCATTGACCGCTCTTTAAGAGCTTATTTGATATCAGGGATGAAAAAATTTAAAGATAAGACCGTTATAACCGAGTTTAAATCATTAGACATGTTGTTTTCTGTCAAAATAACTGATTTATTTAAAACGAACGTTAAAAGTTTTAAAACTAAACTTTAATTCATAAATAATGTTTAATGTTATAATCGATTTTTATTTGCTTTAGTCATTGAGTTATATGTACTACGTACTAGAGAAGTCATTCCAAACAAAAATTGTGGCCTGTGACTATATGTCTTCGCGCATGCGCGGGAGTAGTAGTCGCCCACGCGCGTAGACTTTAATTTAATATTAAATAAGATATTAATATAAAATATCTTAATCTAAACAAACATATTTCTAAATAAAATGTAATAATAATTATTTTATGGAATTCACAAATCTTCAATTCATGCAATATTTAATTTGTACGGATTGCAGTACAGTTCAGTTGAACATACCCAATTTTCGGAATGGCTTCTCTAGTACGTAGTACATATAACTCAATGGCTTTAATCTTCGAACAATATATTTACACTGATACTTTTTATACAATACTAGCTGTTACCCGGCGCGTTGCAAACGCAAAAGAAATAATTGAGGAAAGATAATTTTAAATTTGGAAGAGTTATATTGTTTAATTATAAATGACATATTATAATACATTCATTGAAGTTAAGAAAAATAAACGCCATAAAATCCTTAATAATTAGTTTAATTTAAAATACAAAAAATCTGTGGAAAGGGCTTGGTAGCTTAGTAGCCGGGGGTTATTATCAACTATGTATTCTTTAATATTATAATAACTCCTTTCATAGAATCTTTGTTTAAAATTTTTAAGCTTGGCGACAGACAAACTGTGGTTTTTTTTTACTCTTTACTTTTATTTTTTACTCTTTAAAAAAAAGAAAGGTTACCTCCACACTACGGTTTTCTTCTGTATCGTGGGAGCAGTTTACATACATAAATTTCACAAGGATAAACATCCAGACCCGGAAAAATTATTTGTATGACATCCTTGTTCCGTGCGGTATTTGAACCCTATGTACCTTAGCGCTGTAATTTATATGCTATGCCGATGCTCCACGGAGCTTTAAAATTTGTCAAAATGTTCTATATTTTTTTTTGTGAATGCATGCCCCTACTAGATATGTATATTACCCTATGAATGAATTACTGACTCTGCGCCCATAGACATTTACATCTATCCTCAACTAAGAATCAAAATGCAGATGCGATGTCACCCCCGAGGCCTAAGATGGAATGCCTTTTGCATCCGTAAAAAGGGCCGTTCGGTTCTCGTAACTAAACATACGAAACACATCAGCTTTATGCTGGTAATAAACGCTGTATTCTTCACAAGCGTCGTCCTTCCCTGATCGAGCTGACCTATTCACACTGCAGCCATAGGTACTGTTATTGCGTGACTTTATCATTATATGTTCACCATGAAGAAGTTTTCTTTATTTTACATAGAGTATATACGTGATAGAGCCATGCTGCAACTATATTAACAGTATAGTTGTAGCACGAATGGGTCGGCTCGACCTGGGTAGGACCACGCTATCGCAGAATACCAGCGTTAAATAGCAGCTTAATGCTGTGTTTCGTATGGTGAGTGTAGAGAACCGGAGACTATTTTTACTGGAAAAGAGGCATTCTATCTTAGTCCTCACGCATGACAACGCATCTGAATTTTAATTCGCAAACGAAGATAGATGTACTCGTAGATGTCTATGGGCCACAGCAACTACTTACCATTAGGTGGACTGTGTGCTCGTTTGTCACCCTTATTCTATAAAAAAAATATTAAAAGCATCTGGTAAATTTAGCAGATGAATAAAGAATTAATGACAATACAATAATTTCATGACTATGCCAATACTGTCATTATTATCATTATGATTTTAACTCTAACAACATTAACAAATATTGATACTTTTTATTAAAAAAAAAACCACCATCAATGCTATTAAACATAACTAATATTAATTTCCTTTAACCACTCCTGGTCAGCTGAGTTCATCATCCACGCCTGCCATTAGGCTACTGTCGCTTAAATAATTAAAAAAAATGATACAAAACAAATTATTTATTTTAAAAACAAAAAGGTTAATATTAAAATATACAAGCGTGTAACTGGCTGAAAGTTAAAAGGATTGTAAAATACTTTGATGCAGGCACATTGCAGCTGGCCGGTTGTAATCGCGAGTTACGACGGGCGAAAAAAGAAGTGAATCATTGGACCGTTTTGTGTCGATCTTCAGCTACAGAAATCGAAACGCAATGGCGCCAGGCTTGGTGAAACTGGTGAAATTTTGCGAGATATCTCTCTACCGGTATTTTAGCACTTTTTCTCTACAAGCTGATGATGTTTAAAATAATTTCATAATCAGCATTTTAAAGAGTTATTCTTTCCGTTTTTTTAATACTATTTAGAATCTTGCATGTAATTCCTTAACGCTAAATTTATTCATCACAGTCTATATAAGGCCGCCTAGGGAGATTTTTGCCATGGTTGCCACGTCATAGTCATAGTATTGGATATTAATTATTAGGGTATTTAAATTGTATTCCAATCAGGTCGGACGAAATTTACATAAAAATTATAAATAACATAAAATAAAATAAATTATATATATTACTATTGTTAGATACATATCGTCCCGTGGGTGTCATAAGAAGCAAAAGAAAGAAACAAATCAGGAGATGGGCAGTAGCATCTGCCTAATAACGACTAGAAAATAAAAAAAAGCTACGGATGTCAACCCGCCTACCGCGCACTAGGGCGCATTTAATGTCATTTAATGTTCACAGGTGCAAAACATCTTAAACAAAATTAATGTACTTTATTTCTTAATGTAACTTGAAAACATGACGCATAATTTAATTAAGGTTCAATTATAGGTTATTTACTATTAGATTTATTACAATTGATTCGAAAACAAACTTTTGTCATAATTCGACATAGAGTTATTTGACATAGAGGTAAGATTATTGTTGTTTTCTTTGTTATTTTATTTTATTAAATAAGGGAAAGTACGGACGCCTAAGTCAAAAAGGCCTACTGAATTTTGATACAGTTGGTAAGATAAGGAAGCACAAACTCTAAGTAAGTTTATACGTGGTAGAGCCATGCTGCAGTTATATTATGATTGTAGCACGAAAGGGTCTGCTTCACAGAGGAAGTACCACACTCTCACAGAATACCAGCGTAAAATAGCAGCTTAATGCTGCTGCGTTTCGAATGATGAGTGCAGAGAAACGGAGACTTCTGTTTTTTAAAAACGTAATTGCTCCGTGGCGCAGTGGCTTGGCAATGAGTTGTTGCGCCGGGGCCGCGGGTTCGAATCCCGCACGGAACAAGTATTTGTATGGCCTACAGATAGTTGTCTGGATGTTTGTCCTCGTGCAATTTATGTTTGTAAACTGCCTCTACGATACAGGGTACGAGAAAATCGTAGTGTGGGAGACTTCTTGTTTTCTTATTTTCACTGGAAAAAGTTTATGATTCTTAATCGAAGATAGATGTAAATATCTATGGGCCACACTATCCACTTACCATCATGTGGACTATGTGATCGTTTGTCTTCCTTATTCCATAAAAATATAAAACTCCTCTGACTAAGTCTAGTTTCTATTCAATTATATTATATTCTGTGTTGTTACTCAATATAATATATTTTACGCGTGTATTATAAGTAAATAATCAGATAAACACCAATAATCATTTAAACCGATGAGAAACAATACTCGTAAGTAGACTTGTCTTAGGATAGATTACAATGTGTCCATCTCGATCGATAATTTGCATTGTAAATGTTGTTTCACAAGTTAGTTGCGTTTTAAAAATCGCGGCACGTAAGTCTAGCGCTGAACCGAACGTGAAAGGCACGCGCACGAACTGAATTGTACGAATGAGATTGGAGAGCCAATCAACACGTGCAAATGATACGCACGAGTCAATCAGTGCGACTTATGCGCAATAACGGTCACCGCTAGACTTTCGTGCCAATGCTAATATTTGTGCGTTTAGGAAAGCTTGCAAAGAGAACTGTATGCATAAAAACTTTTCATTATATTATAGTGATATTAATGGTAGTGTAAGAGAATTCTCGACCATTCAGCCTTTGGATGTCTTAACCCATCCCGGGCCATGAAGAAACCTGAGAAGTAATCTTCCGTGAAGGAGTTAAGAATACGCCACCATCATCATCATCATTACAGTCCTTCACAAGTCAAGTTCTGAATATAGGTCTCCCCTCAGGAAAGCAACAAAGCGCGGTCCTGAGCCACTTGCATCCATCAATTTCCTACATATCTTACTTGTTGTCATGTGGTAGGAGTATAAAAGGACCCACTACCACATATCATCCCGAAGGTGTCGTAAGAGGCGACAGAGGGAAATCGAAACGGGAATAAGGAGCAGCATTTTCTTGATAACAGCTCTAAATATTAAAAAATGTGGTTGCGAATCCGCCCCGCCAAGTATTTCAACTATTTTAAATATTATAAGAGGAAAACTTTGGGGAAGTCTATGTTTAGCAGTGGACTTTTGATGGGCTGTAATGAATGAATGAAGGAATGAAAAATAAAAAGTCTAACCGGGCAGAATCGTTCCTGACAAGTGTCAGATTAAAAGTAAAAAGTATTTACGAGCCTACTCACTACACAATTAATAGAATCGCTCTTAACTGAAACGAGACAATGGAGTAAAGTATTGTAATTACCACCATAGGGCCTAGAGCTAGCGTCCTGAAATACAGGCTTAAAGCCTAGCTTAAGCATCAGTCATACCACCACCACCATAAATGTTGAGGATGTTTTTTAGTTTCAATAGCCTCGCGAATCATCTTTGGTAAGAGTCGGTGTTCTTTTACGAGGAATATAGATAAAAAATATGTACTCGTATATACATATTTATTGTTATATTATCTGTTCACACTGTAAAAACTTTCTGACAATTCGGCATGTGTTTAGTATTACAGCCTTCTGTAAACTAACAAAAATGTGGTCAGCACTGTGGGTACTATTCTTACAGTTTGGAGATACCACATACGTTTTATCATTTCATATTTTGGAAGTTTTTCTGATATTGTTGACTGTATTATTAATCTATAGGGCCTAGGTTTATTTAGTATGAATAAATGAATGCATAATTTATAATGGTATAATTATTAAGAAAAAATCCTTTATAATTTGCTAAAATCGATTTCTTAAAAAAATTATAGTTTCGAGAATCTCGCTGCGTCTCAAAGGCGTGTGTTGCCGTCTTTATGAAAAGGATAAGAATGCACTTTTGCGGATTCGCAGGAATTACAACGAAACAGTCTCCCATAACGCACTTCGAGTGATTCCTTTGACCTCTAACATCGCTACAAGTTCAAGTAACAAGCTCTATGGCGAGACTTAGATATAATCTGGTGCATACTGTATTTCGCTAACTGGTAGGGTTACATAACTAAAGAAGTATTGTGTGGAGTGATTTGTTTAGTTTATTTCGTTTGGATCTACATTTTATACATGGAAGAGTCATCCTGCAGCTATATCTGTAGTGTAGCTGTAGCACGAATGGGTCGGCTCTTCCGGGGAAGGATCACGCTCTCACAGAATACCAGCGTAAAATACCAGCTTAACGCTGCTGTGTTTCATATGTCGAGTGTAGAGAACCCGGGACCACTTTTACTGGAAACGAGGTATTCCATTTTAATCCTTACGGGTTTGTCGGAAATTATGATTCATAGTCGAGGATAGATGTAGATATCTATGGGCCACAGCAACCACCTACCATCAGGCGCACTGTGTGCTGTTTGTTACCCTTATAAAAAGGTTGATACGGTACTACGGTACTGTCTGTCTGTTTGTTCCAGCTAATCTTTGAAACGACTGGACCGATTTTGACGGGACTTTCACTGGCAGGTATAGCTGATGTTCGCGGGCGAAGTCGCGAGGGACAGCTAGTTTTTATATACATATAAAGATAGTTATTTGTTTTGTGATTTATACTATTGAGATCTAAAATATTTTTACTTAAATCAAAATCTTATTTTAAAGTAAAAAGTGAACTGAAAATGAAGGGGGTAATGAAATACAGTTGACTGTGGGTACTTAAATACGCAAAAATTATTTTATATTATATCATCAACTAAAACTACAGATTAAGATTATAAGTGCAATAACCACATAACTCCTTATTATGGGATATTGCTTGATATTTCATTAAGGTGACATATCAGACATTAGCGTCTTAATCCTAGCCGAGGATTATAAACGCATTAGTAAATTAATGTGTGGTGAATATAATTTATACTAATATTAAACACTAATAAATGGATATCACTATATACTAATATACAAAATCTTAAAAAACGTTACCCATAAACTAGAATGTGTGGGATTTTCTCCTGTATCGTGTAGGCAGTTTATAAACATAAATTGCATAAGAACAAACAAATCATTGGCAGTCCGTACAAATACTTGTTCTGTGCGAGATTCAAACCCGCGGCTTGATCTATTCCCTAAAATGATGTAACGAAATCTGAAGTCTTAGGAACATAATACTTCAAAGGCATCTGAAGACCGCCCACTCGTAGCAAACGCCGACTAATCTCTCAGAAAAATTCGGAAAAGAGAGGGGGCTTGTGCCCAGCATTGGGCTTTATACTATATATACAATAAGTTTCCTTTGTTAACTGAGTTCTAAAAACCTCATTGGATCGACTCATATGTTTTTTAAGTATGTTTTTTTTACTGATTTCTCAGAAGTGGCTGAATCGATTAAAATTATTCAAGAATATAACTAATTATGGATGTAAATTTGAAGAAAAAATTCACTCCCAAGGGTAGAAAAATAGGGGATGAAGTTATCAACGTAACTATTTTAATGACATCCTAGTTGTTACCTCAAGGTAACAACTAGGATGTCATTAAAATTGTTACGTTGTTACTTGTGACATTCCTTCCACTCAAAAAGGGTATTTTTTAAATAAAATGTAGCTGACCTTAAATAATTATAATTTAAAATAAAAAAAAATTATACAGCCGACTTAAATATAAATTATGAAGACTAACTCAAAAACTATTGGAAAAAAATACACATGAATTGAGTACTGTCTCCTTTTTGAAGCCGGTAGAAAATCAAATCAAATAATAGCTTCAGAAGTCGGGTTTTAATGCTTCGATAGATTTCTTAACACCGACTCCAGAAGACATTATGTGAAAATTAATATTATTTTTAATTATTTCATGTTAATTCTTAGAAGTTTTCTACTTTTTTTAATTTAATGTTAAGAGTAACAATCGAAATTACAGTCCGTCCGATGATACGCAACTTATGTACACCCACTTTTACCGGTTCAACTGTTTTATTGAAATTTAACACATTTAAGAATTCACAGTTTATTTAATAGTTTTTTATAGGATAGTGTAACAAACGAGCACACAGTCCACCTGATGGTAAGTGGTTGTTGTGAACCATAGACATCTGCATTTATCCTCAATAAAGAATCAAAATGCAGATGCGTTGTCACCCGTGAGGACTAAGATGGAATGCCTCTTTTTCAGTAAAAACAGGTCTCCGGTTCTCTACACTCATCATACGAAACACAGCAATGTCAAGCTGCCATTTTACGCTGGTATTCTGTGAGAGCGCGGTCTTTCCCCGGTCGAGTCAACCCATTCGTGCTACAACTATACTACTGATATAGCTGCAGCATGACTCTACCACGTACAGTAAATGACTAATCCTCTTTTTGTTTAATAATAAAATTAAGGAATGCTGTTTTGTTATTGTTTATTTATATAAGATAAAATTAAAGGAACTTACAGGCGACCTGATGACAAGTGGCTTCTGCAGCCCATGGATTCCTGCAGCCATATTAAAACAAAGACGGCTACAGATGCGTTGTCATCTCTAAGGACTAAGATGGAATTCCTCACAACCAGTAATCATACCAGCTCTCTACACTGGAATAGAACGGTGCAAATAGTTGGATTGTTGTATTTTCACCGACTACAAAAAGGAGCCGGTACTCGATTCGACTGTATGTTTTTTTATGTGTTAGTTACCTCATAACTTTTTACTGGGCGAACCGATTTCGACGATTCTTTTTTAATTTGAAAGCTGGTGCTTCACATGTGGTCACATATAAATTTGATCAAGATCTGACCAATAGTTTTTGAGTTATTCTTAATAATTTATATTGAAGTTGGTTGTACAAAATTTTTAATTTGAATTTATTAATTACATTTTTTTTTTAAATTTCAAAACTACAGATGAATTAGTTTTGCAGATAGTCGATGTACCGCGGGCTTTAGTTTGTACAGTCCTGGTGCAAAGTATTGCCAGGTATTACTATATAAGCGTCGTGTACTTTTAAACGCGATTAATCATACACAGATGAAATCCAAGCGTTATATATCAATTTGGACTGAAATAGCAAACGTGATCCCACAACATCAATACAGGCACCGCGCTGTTTCTCAGTGTTACAAGTGCAAAATGGCCGGTAGATCACGTGCCAAATATTCAGTGGATTGTAGAGGACTCGGAATCAATTATTGTTATGAAAAAAAATTAGAGATGATATTTTTGCCAAATGAAATCTGCAAACGTTACCGTTACCTATTAACTAAAGTCCACTGCTGAAAATAGGCCTCCTTCATAGATTTCCTCATAGGAGGCAAGCGGGTTGGTAACCACAGTTTTGCATTTTTAGTCGTTATGAGGATGCGCTGCTGACAATCTCCTGGTTTGTTTCCCTCTGTCGACTCTTACCGACACCCACGGGATGATATGGGGTAGTGGATATTCTGACACCGCATTAAAAAATGAATTCATTAAGGTCGTTGCGCAAAATGTGCAACAACCTTAATTAATAACATTGTCAGAAATTATAAACTTCTAAAATAGCAAGTAGTTATCACCTTGTTTATGTTTTTTTTATAGGATAAGGTGACACACTAGCACACAGTCCACCTGATGGTAAGTGGTTGCTGTGGCCCATAGACATCTACATTTATCCTGTATGCGAATCAAAAAGCAGATGCGTTGTCACCCGTGAGGACTAAGATGGAATGCCTCTTTTCCAATAAATAGGGTCTCCGGTTCTCTACACTCACCATACGAAACACAGCAGTGTTAAGCTGCTATTTTAAGCTGGTATTCTGTGAGGGCGTGTTCCTTCCCCGGTCGAGCCGACACATTCGTGCTACAACTATACTACTAATATAGCTACTGCATGGCTCTATCACGTAAGAAAATATATAGTATTCTATAGTATTGTAGTATATTTATACGCTATATAGTATTGTAAGTTCGTTTGTCACTACAGTTTTATAAAAGGTAAATTATTTTATGGAATTCTAGTTGTATTAAAATAAATGCTAAAACGAGCCTGATCGAATAGTTGCCCGTAATGAATCTGGCAACGATTTCACCGACTGATCGCGTGCCAAATACTAATCCGGCGGTTACAGGCTTTTGAAATTATACATTGAAACAAAACGGGTACAATTTTGAGACCGGTGGAAATATGATATTAAAGAAAGTAAGCTGATATATTATATCTATATATCTACGACAATTATCAAATATATTTTGACGATCTGATTATACGTTGACAACAAATTTACTTGAAACTTCACGAACGTTTTTTTTTATAGAATAAGGATGACTAACGTGCACACGGTCCAAATGATGGTAAGATACTATGGCCCATAGACATCTACATCAATCATCAATGAATTATAAAAATGTAGATGCGTTGTCGCCCCTGAGGACTAAGATGAAATGCCTCGTGTCCAGTAAAAAGTGTCTCCAGTGCTCTACATTCACCATACGAAACAGCAGCATTAAACTGCTATTTTACCCTGCGCTGGGTGCGTGGTCCTTGTACCATCGAGCCGACCCATTCTTGCTACAACTATAGTGTAGCTACATCATGGCACTACTACGTGTAAAATTATTCAATGTTTCTCTATAATCTCTTTACTGTTTATTTTTTTATTTTTAAATATCTACGTTTCAAATGCTTTGCAACACCCATGTTCAGGGGGGTGAAGGTTTGACGTCCCGATCACATAGATAACCCTGGTTTTAGTATGTGTACTATTCGCGTTAATATACGAAACTATTATTAGTTATTATTTATGTTGTTTTTTTTTAAATATGACAATAAAAGTAATAATTAATGCTGGCTTTTTAAACATTTGTATTAAAATTTTTCTCACTTTATTTCTGCTATTAATATTATAATATTTTGAATAGTTATCATATTTGTGTAGCATAAGTAAGAATGATTGAAGTTTAATAATAATAATAATAAAAGCCGAAACAGATAAACTGACTAAATATCTGGACCTGACTCACGAGGTGACCGACATGTGGGGTGGATTGCCGGCCGAAATTATACCTGTAGTCGTCTCTGCGAACGGGTTAATCCCAGTCAGCCTCTCGGGTCATCTGAGGCGACTGGGACTCCGTGACGGACCGCTCTAAGCTCAAATGCAGAAGGCGGTGCTCCTCGATACCGCCCGCATCGTCCGCCGGTTTCTTTCCCTTTCCCCCTAACCCTCGGCCGTTTGGTCTCCCCTGCCGAGGGCTTCCATCTGGTTGGGTTTTTATTTATTTATGTATTTTTTATGTATTTATTTTATTTTGTTGATATTTATGTATGTTTATCATTTTCATTTACAATTATATATTTATACAGCCCAACCAGATGAGAAAACTATATAGATACCCCTAAATAATAATAAAACCATTTAATCAGCTCAACAAACAACACTGGCAAAAAATAAACAATCAACATGTACATATGTAGAAAACAACAAGTATAATTAATATTAGCGAAAAATAAAAAAAAGGAAGAAAAACTATAACATTCAACAAAAAATAAAAACTATGTACAGAAAATGTGAGCGTTGCAATACTGAGTCGATAGGGTCAGCTGCTCAGCATAAGCTGACACCCCCATTGGGATGACCAGCGCTGGTATTCTGCAGAAACCCGTGTGTGTGTTAACACGTCGGTCAGTGGCAGAGGCGAGAGTGAAATTCTTAATGTAACGAAGGCGTAAATAAAATTGATATGAATAAGATAATTTAAAATTAAAAATTTTGTACAGCCGACTTCAATATAAGTTATTTAAGAATAACTCAAAAACTATTGGTCTGACCTTGATAAAATTCATATGGGACCACACGAGAACTATCAGCTTCCATATAAAAAAAGAATCATCGAAATCGGTTCACCCAGTACAAAGTTATGAGGTAACCATACATAAAAAAACATATAGTCGAATTGAGTACCGTCTCCATTTTGGAAGTCGGCAGAAAAATAACCGTAATATTATAATTTATTTAAAATTTTCAAGCCAATAATTGGTAGTATGAAACACATCCGATAATTTACAATACCAACCTTTCGTTTATGTTAATATTTGTGAAAAAGATTTTGTAATTTAAAAATAAGTTTAATTTTTGACCAAGACACTAAACTAAATAATGTTTGCACATAAGCACTTATTTTTCTGCCGACTTCCAAAAAGGAGACGGTACTCAATTCGGGTGTATGTTTTTTTTATATGTGTGTTACCTCATAACTTTGTACTGGGCGAACCGATTTCGATGATTCTTTTTTTATATGAAAGCTGATAGTTCTCGTGTGGTCCCATATGAATTTTATCAAGGTCAGACCAATGGTTATTGAGTTATTCTTAAATAACCTATATTGAAGTCGGCTGTACAAAATTTTTAATTTTTAATTATTATCATAATGCGAAAACGAATTAATCGACTGTGTGATAATCATGCATAAGCATGAGTGGCTAAATGTAGTAAATGAAAATATTAAAATAAATTTTCTTAAATGTAACACTTATTAGCTTGACTTGTATGTATGTACGAGTTAATGTAATGAAATTTTTAATTAAGTTTTCACCCAATTTCGAACAAATAAAGTGAATTTTGTAGACGTATTAAGAACTGACGACAATGAATTAACATAAGACTATCTATCTACCTACTGACTGACCTAGTTTTCTCACATCGTAATTTTTCATGATTTGCGGCGTGGTGTTTTAGTTTTTTTTTTTAACACGTTTTTTTATTTTTTTTATGAGATATGCATAAATTACTTTTGTTCTGCTCAAACAATGTCTTGTCTTGTCAGTCGACAATAAAGTGTTTGGGTTTTATTGTCGACTTGTCAAGGTCACGCTACCCGTTCATATTAAATCTGGTGTATTATTTTTATACCGCACATAAACGTTAAGAAAAGAACATTATATAATAATGTCCTTCAAATCGAATTTCGGTCACGGCGGCCAGTCTCAACAGAGACTTATTTCAATCATTTAAGCTGAAAAATTGGCAATATCAATGGTGTACTATTATCTATCTGCATATGTACTTTATAGAGCGAAGTTAAATTTTATCCACTTTCCCTCCCCCTCCCGGAGCGTCACCTCCCGCGCCCCAGAAAGTAGCCCGAAGCGCGGTTTTTTTTCCAGTTTTAAAGAAAACCGTACGAGGTACATGAAAAGTGTGCAGCTACGAAATGATCCTTGATAAATTTTCTATCAACCTTTTAAGCCGCGTCTCCACCAAAGCTTTGTTGCCAACACAACAGTTGCCAACACGTGTTGCCAACAAATGTTTCTGTCAAGAAGCGTCTCCACCGAGGGAACAAATGTGGGCAACAAGCGTATTTCTTTAATGCTGCCGCCGAAAATGGAAACAAGTTTTGTTGGCAACTATTGCGTTGACAACAAAACTTTGGTGGAGACGCGGCTTTATAAATATAAAAGAGACAGCAAGACCAAGATTTGTACAATTAAAGTAAAGAAGAGGTGTAATTTATTTTTAAACTCCTTAATTTCGCATACTATTTTGAAAATTTAAGTCATTCAGTCAGTCAGTCCAAGCGACGAGAGTAACTGATGACGGTGAATTTTCAAATTAGTACAGCAATGTGAAATGAAAGAGTTTACAAATACATTATACCTCTTTTTAAAGAAAATATTCTATTCTTTACTTCAGTCATACATGTTTTAGCAGTAAAGTACGACATTTTTGATAAAATTAAACTTTTAACAAAAACATCAATCAAAAATCATAAAAAATGTTCATATTTCGTGGCAGATTGCGCGGAAACTATAAGTGCTATCGATTTATTTGAAAGCTGGTGCTTCTCATCATGGGACCACCCATATAAATTTGATCAATGTTTGACCAATAGTTTTTCAGTAATTATTAATAATTTATATTGAAGTCGGTTGTACAATTTTTTTAATTTTAAGTTATTCCACTTGTTTATTCGTTTTTACTCTTGTATAATATTATGTAATTCTATATTTGTGTCATTGAAATGTATTTACTTATGATGTAGGTATGTATTAGCGTGTAGTGGCGGTGTAAGACTATCCGCTACCCCATATCATTCCGTGGATGTCGCAAGAGGCGACAGAGGGAAACAAATAAGGAGATGGGCAGCAGGATCTTTTTGATAACGGCTAAAATAAAAAAAACTGTGGTTGCCAACCCGCTTGCCAAGCGTGGCAACTATGGTAGATATTCCCCCTATGAGGCAATCTATTGGGGAGGCCTTATGTTCAGCAGTGGACTTTCATAGGATGTAATGGATGGATGTATAGAAGATAATCTACCAGGAGCGCATGACCCGCTGAGAGGTGAAATGATTGAATCAACAGTAACACAACTATGGTAAATATACCTCCTATGATGCAGTCTATGGGGGAAGTCTATGCTTAGCAGTGGACTTTAATAGGCTGTAACGGTATGATGTATGTATATATTGAGCATATAATTATATTTATGTTGTGCGTATTTTCGAACAACTAACGTACACCCAAAGATACCCTTTGTCATTATATCCTCTGCAATGTGGTTGCCTGGTAGAGATAGCTGAGGAGTTTTGGCGGGAACATGACCGGCGGCGGTTTGCTGCTCCTGTATTATTTGTTTAAATAATGGTTTGAGTTGGACTTGTATATGTAAAAGTGATGCTATTTTGTGTATTAAGTGTCTGCGCATGTGAACTATAAGTGGAAACTGTGAAACAAGTGCTCTGATGGTGATGTGATTCTCAAAATAAGGTGTCTGTCTGCTTAGGCGCTTGAGATACCATCGCCAACCGTCAGCTGTCTGCTGGCTCAAGTTGCCGTCAAAATCTCCCAAGGGCTGCACAATGTGACGCAGCAACATAATGTGAAGCAGTATACTATGAAGGATAATTATTATAATATATTGTAACTCTAGGCTCAGAAGGGCTAGATCTCAGAGCCGTAAAGCCAGTTATTAAGAAGAAGAAGTAGACATAGCTTCTAAGTGGTAAAGCAACCAATTGTATATTTCATTCCATTAATTTCATTATTATTTAAGTGTAGAAAAAATGCAATTAAATTATTACTTACTGTTTCGTTAGTTGGTCTATGGGTATGCCTGTTAAAATGATTACAAATGACTAAAGCAATTAATCAACTAAGCTATTTCGCCAATAGATTCCACAGATCCTTTGATCATCCAAATCGAAATCATTTTTTATTAGACGGTTTTTCTGTAAATCTGACATTTTTGTAATGATAATTACAGAAACGCAAGCAGAGATAACCTTGAATATATTGCAGTTCCAATAATATTATACACACATATACGTTTCGAATTGATAACCTCTTTTTTTGAAGTCGGTTAAAAAGACAAGCAGAGATAACCATTTTAGGGTTCCATGCCCAAAGGGTAACCAACAGGACCCTATTACTAAGCCTCCGCTCTCCGTCCGTTTGTCTGTCAGCGGTCTGTATCTCATGATCCGTAATATTGTATATAATAATGTGTATTTCTGTTGCCGCTATAACAACAAAATAATAAATAAAAATTAAAGGGGGTTCCCCTACTAGAAACGTGTTTTACAACGGCACGGAACCCTTAATACGCGAGTCCGACTCGCACTTGGCATTGTTGGATTTTTCCAAAATTTTATTCATTACTACTAGTTCAGTAAATATTGCAATCCTAGGTAATTGATAAAGAATACAGTAATAAATCTTCGTTCAAATTTACAATGAAATGAAACCGTTTGACAGCGGATAGATTCCATTAATATAATCGGTAGATCATGTGCCAAGCGCTAATCGTGGCCGATACAATGGATAATAGGATTTGTTTCTACTTGTTACGGTTATACCGATATAGATTTATGCTGAAAATTATCATTTCATACAGGTTTTAACCGAATAGTATTAGTGCATAGTAAAATGAGATTTTATATTCCTGTTTAATTTAAAGGCCGGCAACGCATCTGCAATTCCCTCCCTGGTGTTGCAGTTGTTCATAGGCGGCTGTAGTCACTTTCCATCAGGTGAGCCGCATGCTCGTTTGCCCCCTCTCCTACAAAAAAAAATAAGTTTCGACATGGATGCGGTATTTAAAATTCAATTTTTCTTCTTCTTCATATTCTCTTCATATTTTGAGGTCTACAGAGCATACTAATATGTCTTTTTCAAAGCATGTCTCTGTGTGGGTATGTGAATGAATGAATAAATGAAATATACTTTATTGTATACAATAAATAAGAGAAAAAAGTTAAATTTAACAAAGGCACAATGGCGGCCTTATCGCTTAGATGCGATCTCTACCGGGCAACCACATTGCAATTGATATAATGACCAGTGAGAAAGGGTGAAGGTGTACGCAAGTTATTAGAAAATATTCGCGACATGTAAGCCTACGTTCATATAATTATTTAATCAATAAATACATTCATAATATGATAATTTTATAAATGCATTTGTATGGGTGTGTGCGATTTAATGTGCAAATTAATTTTATTCTATGATAATTTGCATAAATACCTATATAAGTCTGAAATTAAAATCTATCGGGTTTTGTAACAAATAATTTAAAATTAAATTTTGTACATCCGACGTCAATATAAATTATTGAGAATAACAGACCTTGATCAAATTTATATGGGACCACATGTTAAGCACCAGCTTTCAAATAAAAAAAGAATCGAAATCGGTTTACACAGAAAAAAGTTATGAGGTAACACACATAAAAAGACATACAGTCGAATTGAGTACCGTCTCCTGTTTGAAGTAGATAGAAAAAAGATTAACTTTACAATTATTTTTATACGTGGTAAAGCCGAGCTGTAGTTATATTATTATGGTTGTATTATGAATAGGTCGACTTGACCGGGGAAGGACAACTCTCTCACAGAATACCAGCTTAATGCTGTCAAAGTGCATTTTAAGTTAACATGACTGTGATAACGCGGGAAGTTTGAGCGGAGCGTTTGAGTATTTGGCCTTATGGCTGGCAACGCATCTGCATTTTAATTCTTAATCGAGGATAGATGTAATTTCTATGGACCACAGCCCACATAAACTATTTACCATCATTACCTTATTATATATTAAAAAAAGACTCATGAAATGGAATATGCCTAGATAGTAAGAGGAGATCGCATCGCTCCCACAACTTTATAATACTTTATATTTATTTAAACCAATAATATCAAAAAATATAAGAATAGAATAGAATAGAATAGAATAGAATAGAATAGTTTTTTATTCAATATTGATTATTACATAATTCTTATTGAAAGTCATTTTTTATTTACCACTGGTTCGGAAAATACCTCTGTCCTGGGAAGAACCAGCAAGAAACCCAGCGGGACTTTTTTTTTCAAACATATTTCACTTAACAATAATTTCATTTATACAATTTTTAAATGATTTTTAATAGAACCAGCATGGTGGCGATCACCTTATTCTTATAAGATATAAGCTCACGCTTAAGGAAGAGTAAAAAAAGGGTTATGTTTTTCCTTTTTCTAGTTTATTGTCATCCTAAAGAAGATTTAGCTATACGTATAGTAAATCTATAGAAAAGTGTGTGTTTGAAAATAAACTCATCGCGCCATCAGTAGGGTCATGCTGCAGCTATATTAATAGCATAATTGTAGTATGAATGGGTCGACTCGACCGAAGAAGAACCACGCTCTCACATAATACCAACGTACAATTGTAGCTTAATGCTGCTGTGTAATGTGAGTGTAGAGAACCGGAGACGCTTTTAACTGGAAAAGAGGCGTTCTTTCTTAGTCCTCACGGCTGACAACGCATCTGCATTTTAATTCGTAAACGAAGACAGATGTAGATGTCTATGGGCCACAACAATCACTTAACATCAGGTGACTTACCATAAGGGTGACAAACGAGCACACGACTGTTACTTACTCTACAAAAAAAGGCAGAATAATGTCTTCCTAGCCAGCTAGTTTGAAATAAGCTTCTGATCACGTTGACAAAGTGCGCACATATAAATAATGACAGTGTTCTCTTAGTAACATTGTTAAACAAAATCAGTGTTAGATTGTCGAAAATAACTTAGAAAAAAAAGGAACTAGCTCGCAGTGCACTAAAGAAGTTACTGAGAATTGACGGTGTGCGCAATGTATTAAGTACGGCAGTGCCGTCTAGCAGTACACAAAAAAAAACTTGGTTTGAGACTGTATACATGTTAATGCACGCGACTGTACATTTAAGTAAATTGAAACCTAAATACCGATCGTCCATTTGCATTACTAATGGCTGATGGCCTATATGATCTATGCAGGAATCGTTTCGGTTATTCGCGGCCTGGAGTGTAAAAGCAGTGCTCGAAAATAGCTGGCAAGTGGGTTAATATTCGATGGATTTTTTACGCATCAGACATCGTTTTATTTATTTATTCTTAAGAGACAAAGGCTTAGAGATCATACAGCCATTCAATGTAGCATATCGATTTCGGTGAAAACGAGGCAATTTTATTTTTTTTATTTATTGGCACTGGCTACAAGGCAGGCAAAAGAATACATCTAATTATTCAATCCGATCCTGGTATTGCAGTTGTTCAGGGGCGGTGGTAGTCACTTACCATCAGGTGAGCCGTATGATCGTTTGCCCCCTCTCCTATAAAAAGTGGGTGATGTATTCTCCAACAAACTGCCCTGCAGTTGGGCGAAAGAAGTATAAGAAAGAACAGATTGTGTTTTTATGTAATAAAATATAAAAAAAATAACTTGAAGTTTTTATCACCATCTTCTGATGGCCATATTATCATTGCCATTAATAGTACACATGTGTAGAAAATTGCACCAACTTTATACATTCAAATCCAGTTGAAATCATTATTTAAATGATAATACAAGAATTTTATACGTGGTAGAGCCATGCCGCAGCTATGTTAGTAGTATAGTTGAAGCACGAATGGGTCGGCTCGACCGGGGAAAGACCACGTTCTCACAGAATACCAGCGTAAATTGGCAGCATGACACTGCTGTGTTTCGTCTGGTGAGTGTAGAGAACCGGAGACCCATTTTACTGGAAAAGAGGCATTCCATCTTAGTCCGCACGGGTGACAACGCATCTGCATTTTGATTTTTTATTGAGAATAAATGTAGATGTCTATGGGTCACAGCAACCACTTACCATCAGGTGAACTGTGTGCTTGTTTGTCACCCTATCCTATAAAAAAATGATACAAGATCAGTAATCCTCCGGCAGTCAAGCTCCCGCCAAAACTGCAATGTTTCAATAATCTTACATTTTTGGGTTGCGTGGACATACCCTACATTTGAACGTTATCGCAGACGATAAATATTAAAATCAGATTACAGATTAAAAATGATGAGCTAGTTAAGTGCAAATTAAACAAGGTACTTTGTTGACATCGCTGCCTACTTTTTAAATGGTAGAGCCGTTCTATTCCTACATTATAGCTTCAGTATAAACCTATGAAACAACAGAACACCTACGTAAAAAAGCAGCACAATGCTTCTGTAAATCGTATGATGAGAAAAAAAACCGAAGACCCTTTTTTAGGAGAAATGATTTTTATTTTGCAGAGGAGAGCCATAAAGAGCGATTTATAATTTAAATTAAACTAAATATCATAGACAAAAATTTAAAGAAATAAATATATTGGCTTTAGCCTCTCAATATATTTATAAAATTTTAATTTATGAACACAAAAAAATAGTTTTATAAAAAGTAGTGATGTACACTCTGGAAATATTAGACAAGCACAAGCGAATACAAGTTTTTCGTATACGTGTTTACAACTAAGTCCCGCAAAATATGCATGGCCTGTCTATCAATACGTTTTAAGTTTTTATTAAACATAATTTAATATTAAACATTTTGTACAACCGACTTTAATATAAATTATTAAGAATAACTCAAACACTATTAGTCAGACCTGGATCAAATTTATATGGAACTACATGTAAAGTACCGGCTTTGAAATAAATAAAGAATCATCGAAATCGGTTCACCCAGTAAAAAGTTATGAGGTAACACACATAAAAAACATACAGTTGAATTGAGTTTCGTCTCCTTTTTGAAGGCGGTATAAAATATGTATTAAATGAGTTATTATAAAGAATAATATTTAAAAAACCACAAGAAAAGACCACGTCAAAGTTAAATATTTCGCAAACGGACCCCTAAATAGGAAAAATTCTGTTTCATAACCCAATATTTTCTACCGACTTCAAAAAGGAGCCGGTACTTAATTCGACTGTATGTTTTTTTATTATTTTTTTATAGGATAGGGTGACAAACGAGCACACAGTCCACCTGATGGTAAGTGGTTACTGTGACCCATAGACATCCACATCTATCCTCAATAAAGACTCAAAATGCAGATGCGTTGGCACATGTGAGGACTAAGATGGAATGCCTCTTGTCCAGTAAAAATGTCATCCGGTTCTCTACACTCACCATACGAAACACAGCAGTGTTAAGCTGCTATTTTACGCTGGTATTCTGTGAGAGCGTGGTCCTTCCCCGGTCGAGCCGACCCATTCGTGCTACAACTATACTACTAATATAGCTGCAGCGTGGCTCTACCACATATAAAATGTGTGCCACCTCATAACTTTTTTCACATCTTTGTAGGCGTGATTAATATCTTTAACTATACTAAATTTCAGCTTTCTAGCACGGACTATCTCTGAGTAAAGCCGCGGAATGATGGACATGGCGAAACTGCAAGGGTTTATTGTTGTTCGACTATGGTACCCTAAAAAATGAGTTCCACTGGGTTTCTTGGTGATTTTTCCACGCGCAGAGGTTTTTTACTGAATCAGTTGAAAAAGCATAAATGACTCGATAACTTTTACTTGTAATCTATGTTAAGTAAACATTATACTATTCTTTTCTTTTTCTGCCGACTTCAAAAAGGAGACGGTACTCAATTCGACTGTATGTTTTTTTATGTGTGTTACCTCATAACTCTTTACTGGGTGAACCGATTTCGATGATTCTTTTTTTATTTGAAAGCTGGTACTTCACATATAATACCATATGGATTTCATTAAGGTCAGACCTATAGTTTTTGAGTTATTCTTAATAATTTATATTGAAGTCGATTGTACAAAATAAAAAAAAAATTAAATTATCTTTTTACTAGTAAGGATTTTATTTAAGTTTGACTTTAGTAAGTTAATAGTAGTGACGTGCATCAGTTTTGGAACCAGCTCGCACAGCATATGAGCGTGAAATAGTATGATGCTGATGTGGTGAGTGGCAGCTGTTGAAAACGTCTTGACAGAAAAATCCAATAAACAGACTTTGGCCCAACTCGAGACTCGAACGAATTTAGCCGTGGTAGCGCAGATTGTTAGCGCTTGCTGTAAATTTCACAGTACGCGAGCAACCCAACGATTCGGGTCTGGCAGAAGAAGCATGAGAGTAGAATAAATGCTGTAGAAATGCGATCATTAAAGAGTATGCTAGGGCTGAGTCTGAATGATAGGGTGAGAAATAGTGTGATAAGAGAAAAGTGTGGTTTGCAAGATGACGTTGTGACCAGGATTAAGAAAGGAATGCTTTGGTGGTTTGGTCATGTAGAAAGAATGAACCAGGAAAGAGTGACAGCAAATTTATGTTGCAGAAGTGAACGGCAGGGTCGGGAAGGGACGCCCTAGACAAAGGTTTATCGACCAAATCGGCGATACATTGAAAATGGGCCAGATTAGAAGTAAAAACAAAACATCGTGAGGAAGCCTGCATGTCTGAAAAATATGAAAAAAGAAAAAATTTCTGTTTCTGAATTCGAGACAGCAGTCACGCTTCCGACCACTAAGCCAACAAGGTAATCATATAAAAAAATTAACTAACATTTTAAACACAAAAGGTTGTATTGGCTTAACGAATCGAAGACAGAAAACTCAACAATCGTACTCCAGAAACAGAAAAGCGAGAAAAGAAGTCTGCAGTCTGTGATTATATTCAAGATCGTCTCCACCATTACATTAAATTTGATGGACTACAAATCCTCGCAAAAGAATTCGTCCGATTCCTACCAAGGATGATTCGCGAGCCTATTGAAATTAAAAAAAATATCTTAATTTCAATTGAGAAGTTGGATGGAAGCCTCGCTTGGGATCCTATAATTAATAAAATTAAATCCAAACCCAAGCAAACCACTGCAAAACTTCAAGATACTGTAAGCTCGTTCTGCGTGGATCGCACCAAAAATTAATATTCATATACTAGAGGTAGTCGTGCTAACTATTACATCGGGACGTCAAACACCTCAGGTCCCATTGTGACTACATTTTATTTCCGACGTTTCGGGTGCTGCATAGCACGTGCATAGCTGCGTAGCAAATGTCGAAAATTAAAAAGTTAAAATTAAACTTGATAAAATCCGTAAAATTAGTTTCATTTAAAGTGAGAAAAGGTGTCCTGATGTCTGCTGCTGTCCTGGGAACAATATCTAGTGAATGAACAATAGAGAATCGATTTCTCGGGTATAGCGGGAAAGTGGAATTATGAAGGAAATAAAGGAGAGAGTATTCGAGTGTTCATGCAAATTCGGATTAAGAGCCACTTACGTTACTTCGGATAAAAATAGGCGTGATCAAACTTCTTTTAGTCGAAAATGTAATAAATAGGCATAATTACTAATCATTTCGATACTCTTCCAAACAATAGACGACATCGTAATCTAAGATTAGTAAAACTAGCAAGGTTAATACTGTTTAAAAAAAGACTGCGTAAAAATACTAATAATACCATAAAAAACATAAAAACTTCTTATACGTGGTAGAGCCATGCTGCAGCTATATTAGTAGTATAGTTGTAGCACGAATGGGTCGGCTCGACCGGGGAAGGACCACGCTCTCACAGAATACCAGCGTAAAATAGCAGCTTAACGTTGCTGTGTTTCGTATGGTGAGTGTGGAGAACCGGAGACCGATTTTACTGGAAAAGAGGTAGTCCATCTTAGTCTTCACGGCTGACAACGCATTTGCATTTTAATTCGCAAACGAAGATAGATGTAGATGTCTATGGGCCAAAGCAACCACTTACCATTAGCTTGACTGTGTGCTCGTTTGTCACCCTTATTCTATAAAAAAAAACACAAAATAAAACAAACAAACGCTCACAGTGAATGGCAGAGTCGGGAAGGGATGACCTAGGCGAAAGTTTATCGACCAAATTGGCGACATATTGAAAATGAGCCAGATTGAGAGTACCCTTAACCGACGAGCGTGTATGCGTAGGTATATAGATGTGGAGGAAGCGAGAGAGGTGTATCAGGATCGTGCCAAATGGAAGTCCATAGTCTCTACCTACCCCTCTGGGTGACAGGCGTAAGTGTTTATGTTTTTTTAATGATACCCATATAATCGTGTAGATTATAAAATAACTTTATCAAAGATTTATTATAAGTTTTGAAAATTTAGGCGAGAATGGTCGTTTACCAATTTTAAATCGTTATGGTCATTCAAAATGAAAAATGACTAGTAAAACTTAAATATTATTTTCAAACCTAATCAACGAAACGAAAAAAAGAAAAATTGACAATCTATATTAAGTGGGGTACCACTTAATATAGATTGTCAATTTTTCTTTTTTTCTTTTAAGCAATATGGCGTCTGGTTGTCGCCATGTTGAATTTTGATTACTGTCATGTCCTTAGTGACACCACATGAGTAAATAACTGTTTTTTACTCATGTGGTGAGACTCACAAGATTAAGACAAATCGATTAACGTAAGAATCGTCAAAATCGGCCCACGCGTTTGATCTCTAGAGCGCCACAAACGAACCAACATACATATACATACATACATATCTAGGCTGATAAACACATTACTCTGCGCAGTCGGGCAATGAAATAAGCCAGGACAAGGGAAATCCAAAATTAAAAGGACAGAAAACTTTGATCACTCAATTATATATATGTTATGGACCAAATGACTAAATGGGCATTATTCATAATGCCCAGACAAAATGAATAATGCCCAATATGAGTTTTTTTTATAAAATAAGGGTGACAAACGAGCACACAGTCCACCTGATGGTGAGTGGTTGCTGAGGCCCATAGACATCTACATCTATCCTTGATTACTAATCAAAATGCAGATGCGTTGTCACCCGTGAGGACTAAGATGGAATGCCTCGTTTCCAGTAAAAAAGGGTCTCCGGTTTTCTACACTCACCATACGAAACACAGCAGAGTTATGCTGCTATTTTACGTTGGTATTCTGTGAGGGCGTGGTCCTTCCCCGGACGAGCCGACCCATTCGTGCAACAACTATACCAGTAATATAGCTGCAACATGTCGCTACCACGTAAATGAGTAAGTAGGCAATGTGATAAAATCTTTGGAATAATTATTGGCTTTATTCATAAAGCCCGTTACTTATTGGGCAGAGTAATAAAAAGATGGAAGCGTCTTCATACGATAATCGAACGATTAATTGTTTTTATTTATACGGTTTATTTATTCGATATACTGAGTACCCCCTTTACCTCCGACAATATATATATATATATATATATATATATATATATATATATATATATGATATTGAGACTGGCTGCCGTGGCCGAAATTCGGTCTGGAGGACATTATTATTAGGTCACCATACACTTCGTCAGCCGGAGGAATACGTTCTGATGATATCTACAGTAGAACCAGAGTACCGACTTAGTCTCAGGATCAATATGCGGCATCAATTATCAGCGCACCGCCTGGCAGGGTCGCCATGTAATGTAACTCGGAAGGTGCTGAGAGACAATATAAATATATATATATATATATATATATATATATATATATATATATATATATATATATATATATATATATATATATATATGTAGAAAAGGTAATGGTGTATAGTACAGAGACTAATTTTGTAGTTAAGAATAGTAATTAATTCGTTTACACGAATTAATTATTCAACGAGTCGAGGATAAACTAGTAACGGAATACGACAAGCGTACCGTTCCACGTCAGAGCCAAGACTGTCCTAACGGCGGCCGCGCCGTCCGTTTTATACAAGCAAAACGAGCTGCCACTGCAGGTGCAATGGTGCAGGTGTGCGGAACACGTGTTATTTACAAGAATTCTGTCTAACTGCACCGACGGCTACCGCGCCGCACGTACAATGGTGCTGGTCCCGTCACGGCCATACTGACATGCGTGCGTCCTCGCACGCGCTCCATCACAATTTTAGTTATCTGTAGACAAAAAACATCGTTCGACTATCCTGATATAACAGCATCTGGTCCGGTCTATATTGACCCTTCAGACTTGGGTGACAATCAGTTTTGATCCGGCAGTAAGCCCTACAAAACTTTATACAACTTTATGCGAGATCGGAATGATTAGTCTGTAGCTTTTCTATTTTCTCTTTTTTTTTTCAAGTACTGTTTTCGCTAGTCCGGAATCACTATTCCCTATAGCCATATCATTGGACCGGCACAAAGCCCTGCAATGATAGTAAGAACTATTTTTTTTCTTACTCTTTTTTTTTAAATACTATTTGCTAGTCCGGAATCACTATTCCCTGTAGCTATATCATTGGACCGGCAAACGCCCTGCAATGATAGTAAGAACCACTTTTTTTTTACTCTCTTTTTTTTTAATTCAATATAGAACAGGTACAGACCAACCATACCGCAAACGTGTCCCTGTCACAAACACACAAAAGTGTATCGTGAGGGATGTAGTGACATGATAACACCTAAGTATGTAAACCAACAGCAACACTACACATCCCAGCCTCCCTGCAACTGCATTTTCCTTTCCTGCACTAGAATAATTACTTCGCTAGAGTGATGCAACGTCTCTAGTATTTTCTAGATGCACAGACACGGCTACCTCTGACTGTCGCACGTCCTCGTTCGGTTGACAGTGAACAGCATACAGTCTATCAGTTATCACCACCTGCTAACAGATATTAGCTCTTTAACTCTTGTTAAATATTACAACAGTCGACCATCCCAGACTTCATTTAAGTCAAAGTCGCGGCCAATATGGCTACCTCCAGGCAAACGCACTCGAGTTTTCCGTTCTGCTATGTTCGTGCCACATTCGCGCCAGTGAGCCGTCGCGCCGTACTAGCGCTAGCGAATTGTCGTACTGCTTTGCAAAATTAAAAGAAATCGAGATAAATGTATTGCAAACCATGGAATTCCGAGCTTCCAAAATTCATCACATATTCTCTTATGAAACGGCAACTGTAAGACATATCAAAACATTACAAAAAACTGAAACTACGTGTAGATACAGATACCACAACATATTTCAAAGGGAAGGAGGCAACTGCGCAAAATCTACGAAAGCCGACCTCAGACGTCCATTTACAGCGCCAAAGCACCATTTGTTCGGCGGCCGCTTGAATTGCCCTGCCGTAAGATCAGCCGATAAGTTACCAACTGTAGCGGTGTAGGCTCAATCTTACCAGCGCTCGGCCCTACCTGACCATGTTCGATTAGCCGTCACAACATCTTCCTCATTGATCATTGTTGTAGAGACTCCTACGAATCCCTCGACATCAAACCCCAATCTTGTCGTGATACAATATTCGGAGAAAACTGCAACACTGATCAACACATTAGAACACAAAAATGTCATTTTTTATTTTCAATTCATAGCGTGTTAAAGTTAATCGTTTATTTTGGTACACCCCTAAACGTTTTGAACTTCAAAATATAGCAAATGTTAATCATGTTTCGCGTGAACTATCAAATTACAACGAAACTTAACAACTTAATAAGAAAGCTTTCAACATTTCTTTCGACATTTTTTAAGATATTTAGGTACGTCAAGAAATAATGAAAATACTTTCGGGTACTTTTAATACAAATCGAACAAATAAAAAAAATTTGGCTTAAATAATTTCACTTTGTCTTTTCTTTACACTTTAATGATACGACAATATCTTAATTAGCATAGCAAATTTCATTACGGTATTTAACATAAAAACAGATTCATCATTGTGGAATGCATTATAGTCTTACACAAATGTAATAATTCTCATACCACTCGAATATTATATGTGGGCAAAAATGGGGACTTTATCCCACTTCTGATGTAGAAAAGGTAATTGAGTATAGTACAGAGACTAATTTTGTAGTTAAGAATAGTAATTAATTCGTTTACACGAATTAATTATCCAACGAGTCGAGGATAAACTAGTAACGGAATACGACAAGCGTACCGTTCCACGTCAGAGCCAAGACTGTCCTAACGGCGGCCGCGCCGTCCGTTTTATACAAGCAAAACGAGCTGCCACTGCAGGTGCAATGGTGCAGGTGTGCGGAACATGTGTTATTTACAAGAATTCTGTCTAACTGCACCGACGGCTACCGCGCCGCACGTACAATGGTGCTGGTCCCGTCATATATATATAGATAGATATATATCTCAACTAGATATATAGTATCAACGGAGACGAGCCATCTGCTCAGGACTGGATTATAGTGCCCAAGTGTATGCGCAAGCACAGGTGCACTCTCTATTCCCTCACTCTCATAGCCCGATGGGACGGTAAACCGACACGACCGGAGAGAGATCAGACGCAGGACCAACGGCTTTACGTGCTTACCGAGGCACGGGGGTGAAACACCGCCAACTTCCTGACTCCGGGCAGCTACTGAGAATTTCTTGATGGAAAAGCTCAATAACTGATTTTTTGGCCCGACCTGGGATTCGAACCCGGGACCTCATGATCAACAGTCGCACTAGTACAACCACTAGACCAACGAGGCAGTCACCTAAATGGTGACCTAAATGGAGTGACGACCTGGGGAGAGACATGCAGGAAGTAGATGGATACAGATAGCTCAGGACCAGGAGAAAGCTCTCGTTGTAACGAGCCATTTCATCTTAGTCCAAAGTTTAACCGAATAAATCATTAATAATGTTTTACGTACCATGCTGAAAATAGGAATTCCAAAAGTATGTCATATAACACGATCCCGAGCCATTTACATCCATCGACTTCCTGCATGGTTCACCAGGTCATCACACCATTTAGGTCGCCATTCACTTAGCTTGCTGGAAGAATACGTTTTGAAGACATCCGCAGTAGAGCGACGGTTCTGTGGTGCATATCATGTTTTAGCAATGCAAATGTTCTGTGGCTGCAACTCATTGCTAAACCATGATGCTTTTAGGCAATGAGTGTCAGCGCTAATGACCGCGGGTTCGAATCCCAAGAAAAACAAGTGTTGGTATGGTCTACAATTAATTGTTCTGGGTTTAGATGTTTGTCCTTGTAATATTTATGTATTTTAACTGCCCCCACGATACAGGAGAAAATCTTAGTGTGAAGGTAACGTTTTTTTTAAAAAGAAAGAAAAAAACAAGTAGTAACGTTAAAAATTTTGTACAACCTACTTCAGTATAAATAAAATGAGAAGATTAATTATCAATGTAGTCGAAGCCAATTAAATACACATTAATAAGGATAACTCAGAAACTACTGGTCAGATCTTGATCAAATTTATATGAGACCACATGAGAAGCACCAGTTTTCAAATAAAAAAATGAATTATCAAAATCGATCCACATAAAACAATACAGTCGAATTGAGTGCCTCCTTTTTGCAGTCGTTTAGTAAAGAAACAAAGGATCAGAGTAACTCACATAGTGCAAAGGATCAGTAAGCTGCAGTTGATATGGGCTGGGCATTAATGTATGTTAGATTAATATCAATTTCGTCTTGATTCATCTTTGATCATTGATGAAACATCTGCCAATCAATATATTCAACCTGGGAAGCGGCCAACGCTTAGTAGTATAGAACGGAGCCTTTGTTACAGAATTGTTTGGAAACAACGTTACCGCGATTTATGCCTTGTTTGTTCATTGGTCTGTACGCGTCATTGTAGTTCGATTGCAGCAATACACACCACACACTGAATAAAGACAATAATCATTTAGGCACATCTTTTATCATAATATGTCGGTATGACTTAAGACCCTTGCTAGAGAAGCAAAGCCTAGTGATGAGGTGTGCATAGACACGTTGACAGACTCTCATGTGTACTCTCAGGGGTATCCCGCTTAGAGCCGTGGTGTCATCAGAGGCGGCTTAACTGAGTAAATGGCGCAAATATCTCGGAGCTATGACTGTACATTTTTGCTATTTGGTGTCAAAACTATCGGTTTGCAGGGCCCACGCGAAACGTGCATATTTTAAAGGTACTCTATCCGCGATTGTTGGCCCTGCTGGAGACAAGAGGGCTAGTTCTTTTTTCGACCAAAAACTAAGTATAGCCAATTAGTGCGGACCGCAGTCAGCGTCTTAGTACCTCTGAGTGTAGGACTGTTTGATTTATAATATAGCTAGCGGACCAGGCAGACGTGTTTCTGCTCTTTCCGATGATCATTTGTATTAGAAATTAGCAATAAAAAATTGAGGGTCACTTATCGGAATAAAAACTATCTCTCAAGTTGGATCAAACTGCATACAGTGTGCAATTGCATTGAAATCAGTTCAGTAGTTTAGGAGTTCATCGCGGACAAACAATGTGACACGTAATATTTATATATAAAGATTTTACTTTATAATATACATATATGTGCTTGCGACCAAGAATAAATATTTTGAAAATGAAACTCCTGCTTCATTTTCACAATATTTATTTTAATTTATAGTTAAACTATTTATAAAACCGGTCGTTTAACCTCACGCCATCAACAGGGTATATAAGAATGTATAATTGGACGTAGTTATACAAAAACGTCCCAACCCACAAGTCATTCAAAAATGAGTTAGATATACAGATCTACTTATTTTGACATCTTTTTTTCTCTTTATTTGGATCACCAACAGACGATACACAATACTAACAAAAATATCTCTCTTACAAAGCAATAAGGACCGTGGCCGAGCTCACTTGACTACTCTAGCGTCATCTATTATCTATCTACGGAAGCGGTTGCGATGTATATCGATATGAAAATTTGACGCGCTAAATACATCGTTCTTTATTTAAGACATTTCCATAGATGTCGCTACATGGTACCGCTAAGTAAGATTGACGAAGTCATTGAGCTCAAGTAACTCAACAATGCGACTACATGCTATGTGTTCATCTTCTTACAGGTAACCACAACTTACAGCACCACACACATCTTCGCGAACATCTCAAAATAACTAGATCTGTATATTTAACTCATTTTTGAATAACTTGTTGGTTGGGTCGTTTTTGTATAACTACGACGTATGAAGATGTCAAAATTAGTAGATCTGTATATTTAATTCGACTAACTTGACACTGGCAGAATTCTATCAAGCGAAGCCATTATTTAAAACAAGAAGAAGAAGATATTTACTCGTAACTCAGATTTGAATGACTTGTGTGTTGGAACGTTTTTGTATAACTACGTCCAATTGTTTTAGATCATCGCGTATTATAATTACTTTTTATCCGTGTACATAGGTACATGCCGCCATTTTTATTTCCATCCATGCCTGAATTATCTTGCTGGCGTGCACTCGAGTTCAGCCCATCGAGAATCCCATTTGCCACTTAATAGTATATTAAACAGTGGCGTTACAGCCTAACTGTTTAGATAATAAATCTCGCATTGACTAAAATCAGCGTGCCTGCGTTCTGTTCCAGTGTACTCAGTCACTACGGTTGTTGGATTTTTGCGGACTGTTCTGTTTTATGTTTATTTTTTTATATTACATTTGTTTTTTCCGTTTACGTCGACGAATTATTCCTGTTTACGGCCTTCATGCGTCACTTTTTTTGAAAAGTAATAATATGCATTTTTGGCTTAAGTATATTTTTTATATTTTTGGCTTTACGATGCTTCTGCAAGAATGGGTCACGTCAACATAGAAAAAGAAACGGAGACCTTTTAAATTGGTCGTATAAATCTTCAGGAGTAAAAATGAATTTGTTATTTCCAAGCCTAAATCACGCTATCAAAGTTCCGAAGTATTGCGGTATATATATATATATATATATATATATATATATATATATATATAGAATAGCTCTGTACTAACACACGGTACTGCACCCTCTTTTCCCTAAAGAGAGTCGCTTCCGATTCGGCAGAAAGGCTACAAAAGCCAATGCCAGTCTCACGGGTGGTGTTTAGTGGGTAGGCACTTAGGTTAGGTTAGTCGCAATGAGTCCAACATTACCACGACATCCGGCGGTCGTGGTATGCTTAGAGCATTCACCACATAGAGGGAGGGGCTCGCTTTCCGGAGGGTAGCCCTTTCCATTGCATCTGGGCGCAAAAAAAAACTAACACACGGATCGTTGGCCGCTCCCCGGGCTGAACATCTTGCCCGGCGGAAGATCTCCCTTTATCTTTCTATGGCCAAATGCATTTTAATTAATCGAGGGATCGAGAATAGTAGTAGTATGTATTAGTGCAAAATCCACTGCCCATCAGTGGACTGCGTGTTCGTTGCTCTTGTACGAAAAAAACGCGAAACTAAGAAGTCGTGGGTTGAATTGCCAAATCGACCGCTGTTGTAAACTGTTCTTAATTCTAGATTATGTTCTTGATCCTAGATTATGAATTGAAACGGCTTTTTAAGTGCCCTTTATCTAAACTTTTCGCTGGATATACATTTACTACTCGTACGTTTCAGCACCATTATCAATTCAGGTCCTCCTATTCCAAAAATTAGTTCAATTTCTAACACTGGTAAAAGGGATGTAGATGACATCTTGAATTTCTAGAACTAACACTAAAAACTATAATTTATTAGATAATGACCTGATACTACTTCTAATAAAATTAAAATGACGTGTTTATATTCAATAGCGAAACTGGCAATAATTTAACAAAGTAAGATCCAGATATTGCAATGTTTTTGAGCAATATTTTACCGACTTTCTGATCTTTACCACAAAGTTACGGAATTATTTTCTTAATCATATCCGCGGAGTCATAATTCAAAGAAAATTTTAATGACTGTACAATTACTTCAAAACTATTAATACTAAGAAAAGATTCAGACAAAATCAAAGATGGAAGTTTGCGCGTTTACCGCTAAAAAGAACCCCTTTGTTGTATCTCATCAGTTTCAAGGCACTCCCCTTGTTGCCTCAGCCAGTATCGGAATCCTCGGCGTCGACATATCGAGTGACGTGTAGTTTCGTGGTCACTTGGAAGAGAAGGCCAAATTGTCCTCTAAAAAGCTTGGCGTGCTCAGCAGAGCGGGACAGTATTTCATTCCGGCACACCACCTGCAACTTTACAAGGCGCAGGTTCAGCCTCACATGGAATACTGTTCTCATCTCTGGGCAGGGGCTCCCCAGCACCAGCTCCTTCCACTTGACCGCATCGACGACCGAGTCCTTTCCGATCGGCTCGATTCATTGGCACTGCGAAGAGATGTTACATCCTTTTGCATTTTCTTTCGCATTTACCACGGGGAGTGCCCTGAGGAATTGTTCGGATTAATCCCAGCCGCCAAATTTCACGAACGTACATCGCGGCAGAACTCCCGATACCATCCACACCATCTAGATGATTGGCGGTCCATAACTGTGCGATTTAGAAGATGTTTTCTTCCTCGCACAACTTCCTTGTGGAATCGATTACCATCAGCGATTTTTCCGGACCGATACGACTTAGGAACCTTCAATAAACCTTCCTTTTTAAAAGCTCTGCAATTCCCCTGGTTCCCCTGGTGTTGCAGTTGTTCATGAGCGGCGGTAGTCCCTTACCATCAGGTGAGCCGCATGCTCGTTTGCCCCCTCTCCTATAAAAAACCGATCTATGGGCGATTTCCGTTAAAGTTATTACGTCTACAATATATTATTATATAATACCTAATTTGCTATTATTTTTAATACTAGTATCGAATCTGGTGTGGTTCCCGATTCAATGATAAATAGTTAAGTTATCCCTTACCTTAAATCTGGTAGTACATTTCTGTACTGCCAACACTTTGTTGAATATTTGACAAAATTATTTTAGATCTAATATAAAGTTTTTAATGTAAGTAAAAAGCTCCATTCACATCGGTTATGTTTTACGAGAGTTTCGTCCGACAACTGATACCGTTGAATTAAATACTTTGAGATATTTTGTGATTTTCATTCCAAGGTCTACGATTGTGGGACTTAATTCAGGAAGCTAAACATCACGGATGCAGCCTCTCTATTCGCCCTCCAAAAGAAATAAATCCGGATTATAGCAAATATAGATCAGACTAATAGCTGCGGACCGTTCTTTCTTTAATATAAAATATTACCACTATATATACTGGAGATGTGTAAATTTGTTCGAAAAAATAAGCAAATTTATACCATGCAAATACACGTTACGACACAAAATAAATTAGTATTGCCAACTTCCAGATTAAAACTGAACACGTCTAGTACATTAAGTTCTTCCATAAAATTATATAATAAACTACCTGACATGTTAACAGATTTAAAAAATTAAAACAGTTAAAAAAGTTATTATACGATAGAATACTTTTTTGATAATAATTTCTGGGTGTTAGGGGATCGCTACCGTGCAGTTTCTAATTGTTTTCATATTTAAAAAAAAACCCGTTGAGTTGTTGCTAGTTTCTCCCAAGAAAGTGGTCTTACTGAATCTGTAGTAAAAGCATCAATAACAACCATTAAAATTCTTATAATATATCTTGAATAAAACATATTCGATTCTATTCTGTTTAATCAACATCGTTGGTCACAAGGGCAAATAGGTAACGAAATTCATGACGTAAGTAACATTAGTTTAATTTGTTGAATCAAACACAGATCTATATAAAACAATAAACAAAATACAGCGTTTCCCTCCAAAACAGATTATCCAATACAAAAACTATTTTAAAAGTAAGAACACCTATTTTTTCCCGCCAAATAACTAACGGGGCAGAGAATAGCTCTGCTCAAATAAATAATGATAAATTTAGGATTACGCGGGTAAATAAATAAATAGTGTTTAACATTGGATTAGAACTCGTGCGTAGAAATGTGTCGATAGAATTATATCAGAATCGAACTTGGCATCATGCGAGATTGTAAAAAGTGTTTAAAATTAAAATGTTCTTTTTCGGGATTCCGTTTTTGGTTGAACCTTTGTAAATTTTAGAAGGTCACTAGGTCATTAATATTTTAAAGCAAAATATTACTTGCGTGACAACATATTCAATTGTCCTTTTATGACGATATCGGGTCAAAATTTGGTCCATTTTTTATGGACTAACGTATTCCTCTGGTTTCACAAAAACTTGCTTACAATAGATATTAAGCAACTGTCGTTTTTTCCATAGATTAATTATTTTATTAATAGAAACATTTTGAAGTTCATAAAATTGCCCAGATAAACCACAGTTTATAGGCATCAAGAAAGCAAATTTAACGAGGTTAAAAAATAGAAGTTAAACATCCAGATATCGGTCTACTCGTAGTTTAGTAGAAGGAAAGAAAGGAATACGAAATGATGGTTTAGTAAATTTTTCGTAGGTTTATTCAGTCCGAGCTGCATTTGGTTTTCTTGTGTGCATAGCTTGATTGGGTACAGCACCATATTAATAGATATATGTTCCAAATTCTTGCAGCCCAGTCCCATTAAAAGGCTATTAGACATAATATACTGACAATCGAAATACTGTCGACGAGCTGACGAAACGAAATTGTTCTATAGATTTAGTATTATAATTAAAAGCCTCAAAAGACCACCTCCCGCCCTCCCTCAATTGCGGGCGGGAGGTGCTCTTCATACTAGGTAAGACACATCATTTTATTTTAAAACGCGGATGTTTGCGAAGTAAATTTTTTAAAAGCTTTTAGATATAGTATTGAATTAGCAGTAAATGACGAAGTAGTTTATTATATTGAAATAAACATGTTTTTTTTTATTTAAATCATCTGGTTTTTACTGTTTGCAAGAGATGTCTGTTAATGCGGTTGTGAAAAGAGAATGAAGATATACAGTAGAGAGATTTATAAAAAAAGTTTGATATGTCTTGTATTTTGTCTAGGCTAGCATTCCTACCTACCTAAGGGCTTCCTTAAGGGGTTCCAAAACGGTTATGCGGCTTGAAGCAAGCTCATAAATTTTTGCCTGAGTCCATAATTGATCATTTGCAATGTTTGCTTAATGCTTGAATCTTAAATATGGCTCAATAACTAATACAGGTTCATATACGTCACTGTACAATCTTTCAGGCTGAATGTATGTGTATGAATCAGGCGCCGCTCGCAATCTCAGAGCAGCAATGTGGTGAACTCGGCTCTACACGAATGCTTCCTGCGTTTAAACAGTTTGACGTTATAGCGGCTCAAAGGCTACAGTGAATCTAGAGGCAACGACGTGGCAGATGAACTAATCAGAGGAGAATCAGCACTAGAGCTGGAATGGATATTTTTATCGAATAAGGGTGACATATGAGTACACAGTCCACCTGATGGTAAGTGGTTGCTGTGGCCCATAGACATCTACATCTATCTTCATTTGCGAATTAAAATGTAGATGCGTTGTCAGCCATGAGGACTAAGATAGAATGCCTCTTTTCCAGTAAAAAGGGTCTCCGGTTCTCTACACTCACCATACGAAACACAGCAGCATTAAGCTGCTATTTTACGCTGATATTCTGTGAGAGCGTGGCCCTTTTCTGGCCCTTTTGGGCAAGCCGTGAAGATTACAAGTATCAACAGGAAACAGTGAATGGTCGTATCTTTAAGGCGCTAACGTGACTGAACAAAGCCCTTTTTAACGTGGTGACATCCTCATGGATACGTTCCGCTGCGAAGGCACCAAAGAGAATCGAACGAATCGAACGTGTTCAGCGTAGATGGTAAAGCGGCTTAGCGTTTGCATTGACCAGTTTAAGCTATCAATTGTCTCTTACTAGCTCCAGCTAGTAACACAAAATTACGTGCTTGATATCAATCACGTAATTTCGTGTTACTGTTGTTTGACGGTTCCGTGGCGCAGTGTCTTACCAATAAGTTGCAGCAGCAAGGGCCGCGGGTTCCAATCCCGCACGGAAGAAGTATTGGTATGGCCTACAAATAATTGCTTCGGGTCTAGATGTTTGTCCTTCTAAAATTTTTAAAAAACTGCCCCCACGATACAGGAGAAAATCCTAGTATGGAGGTAACGTTTTTGAAAAAAAAAACAAAGAGATAAAAGACGAAGCTACTTGATCATGTCGGAATCCTTCAATATTTCTGCCACCAAGCTACAGTGCATCCAAAGCTGTGTCCAGTACTAAGTATACTTAATTACACGATATGAGGCTATCACTGTCCTTAAAAATGACAACACAATTTCGTTTTTATATGGAGAATAAATAAACTTCCATAATTTTAGAATCGAAAGACTACGGAACCAAAATCCATTAACGAACGAACATGAACAACAATTGATTTTTTCTTTTTGTTCTAATTTTAAAATTGAAATATGGACAACATATTTCTATATTAACGCTTTAAATAGGCAGTCCGATCGCGTTATAGTTGTGCGTGGGTATGATGAATGCATTGTTCTTAGCTTGTATTGAAGAAAAAAGCTACTTTGAATTCGCTTATATTTTTCAACAAAATAATAATTTTTTCATGCGTTAGCGGTTCAACGCCTTCGTGGCGAACGATAAGTTAATGTAGCATATTAGCCCCGTTTCTTTGTCTAAACAATTTTGTAAACGAGGGATTTTTACTGTAAATATGTTGATTATTTATGATTTCATTAGTTAATCGGTAATTCTACGTTTTAATAACAAGTTTCTTTTTCAATATAGTAATAGGGTGTCAAACGAGCACACAGTCTACGATGGTAGGTGGATGCTGTGACTTATAGACATCTACATCTATCCTCAATTAAGAATCAAAATGCAGATGCGTTGTCACCACTGCAGGCTCAGATAGAACGCCTCATTTCCAGTAAATACGGTCTCCGGATCTACATTCACTATACGAAACACAGCAGCGTAAAGCTGCTATTTTACGTTAGTATTCTGTGAGAGCGTGGTCCTTCCCTGGTCTTGCTACTACTATAATAAAGCTGTAGTGTGGCTCTACCCAGGCCTTCCACATTGGTTGGCAACAGCAGTTCACCGCCACTACATGGCGGTGGTATTGGTAAAGAAGAAGATCTTCTCCCAGTCTGTATTTACACTAGTTATCTCTACCCTTCAAAATGAAACAGAACAGTGCACGCACTGCTGTTCGGCGGCAGAAGTAGGTAAGGGGGTGTTACCCAGACGAACTGTAAGGTGGAAAAGTATTACTAGCACCTGGTAAACATTGATATATATATATATATATATAAGGACCGGAGACCCTCAATAGACCCTCAGTAGAGTATCTTAGTCCTCACGGCTGACAACGCATCTGTATTTTAATTCGCAAAGGTGTAGATGTAGATGTCTATGGACCACAGCAACCACTTACCATCAGGTGGACTGTGTGCTCGTTTGTCACTATCATTCTAAAAAAAAAGATGCGGATGTCTATCTCGTGTTTAATTTTTGTTCCGTTGCCTTTTACAATACTTATAGGATATTACGGGGTAGTAGATCCAAAAGCTAAACTCCAGCTAAATTAAAATATAAGTATATCAGACAATAAACGTAGTTTGGAAACCATTGCCTTACGAATAATCAACAAATTTAATTTAGAAGACTTGAATTTATTTAAATTTCATAAAGAAACGACAAATGTACATATATTTGTATTTTGATAGGTGATTAGGTTCTTCATCTAGTGCAATGTAATATTATGCAGAATAAGGTAGCATCTAGATACCTAGCCTATTTAGGTCACACGGCATCGTTCGAGTAACAACTTCTTAGTCGAGTTTGATCTGAAAAGTATATCATCGACAAAATTTACTGGAACAAAGTTAATTTTATTAAAATTAGGTCAGTAGTTTGACTAGAAATGACTTGCGGGTAGAGATTTTACTGATGTTAAATGCAAAATATACATTTGTCGGTTTTGTATTGCTGTCGTAAGATATTCTATTACCGAGTGTCTCGCTGATGTCTGAAGTGATCCGGCAGACTATTTTAGGAAGGGATTTTTTCTGTCAGAATCCCCTCAGATTTCAGAGACACTAGTGAGCACTGAATTCAATATCGATTTCAATATAAAGGTTAACCTAATTTAATAAATACTTTATATTAGTACTTTGGGGGTAACAACGCACCGATAGCATTTTTAGGTGGTGTTTATTGCAGGTTTCCGTGAGATGCAGTGAACACTTTGTATCATAAGTTTGACGAGATGAACACAGTGGGTTTTAATCTTTAGAAGTCCATCATGACCTACATACTCGTATATATCGCCCCCACAAAAGACGCGATTTCCCCTTGTAGAAAAAACTGTTTCGGGTAACGTATAAAGTTGGATGATAGGCTCATGTAATCCTGGCACAATCAATACATCAGTAACTTAACTAAATGCACGTGGTAGAGAGCCACGTTGCACGTTGGTTATAAAAATACCAGGGTAAAATAGCAGCATAATGTTGCTGTGTTTCGTATGGTGAGTGTAGAGAACTGGAGACCCTTTTTACTGGAAACGAGGCATCAGTGGTGACTACGCATCTGCATCTTGAATCTTAATTGAAGATAAATACAGATGTCTTTGGGCCGCAGCATCTACTTATCATCAGGCGAACTATGTGCTCGTCTGCTACCCTTTCTTAAGACTTTAAAACGGAGGAGGTACTCAGTTCGACTGTATTTTTTTATTTTATTTTTATGTGTGTTACCTCATAACTTTTTTCTAGGTGAACCGATTTTGATGATTTTTTTTTTATTTGAAAGCTGGTGCTTCCCATATAATCAATATATTAAGATCCATTTGATCAAGGACTGACCAGTAGTTTTTGGTTTATCCTCAATTCTCCACTCCAATCCTCACAGAAGTCGTTTGAACAAAATTTTTAATTTTACCGCTTGATATAATAATGCACTTGATATGTTAAAAAATTCTATCATATTTCTTTTTTTCTTTTGCTTTTTGTGATATTAACTTTCACGTACATGCCTCTCCCACTCATGGAATGTACACTAGAACTACAACTAACAAAGCAAAGCTAAACTTGCGTGTTTCGAGGGTTGGTGTACAGTTTTTAGGACGTAGAACATCTACTAGGAAAATTTTACTTTAGTGTCGATTTAATTATATCAAAACATGTGTGTAACAAATGTCTGTTTCAATTAAAGTCTTATTTTCGTGTGACATCTCCGACATTTATAATACGTAAAAATAAAAAATAAACTCTGCACCCATAACTGATTTATTCTGCTATAAACTATTTACATCGCGCCGTCGTCGACTTTTGCGGTTAAATGTCGAGGAGTAGTTTTACAGCGTTCGCAGATAGATAAAAAGACATTCCAGTACATAAATCTTGCAACTAATGAGGGGATACGGGAGAGAGGTAGGGCTGTTTGGTATTTAATTCTAAATAACTACCAAAGGTGCCGTGCAGCGGTGGCATAAGAGAGTCAATCTCCCTATTTCATCCCATTAACGTCTTAAGAGACGACTTGAGGGCCTCGTTGATGCAGTGATCAAAAGCTCGACTGCTGATTATAATCCGGGAAACACATATCTTCCTAGATTTAAATTTAAATATTATGTCCAGAAATTCTCAGTAACAGCCCGGAGTCAGGAAGTTGCTGATGATACATCCCCGTGCATCGGAAAGCACGTAAAGCGCGTTGGCTCTTCGCCTAATCGATTATTAGTGATCATGTGAGTGTTAGAATAGTGCACCTATGCTCGCGCACTCATGCACTTTATTCCTGTCCTGCTAAGATAGCTAGTCTCCATTGACAATAATCTAAATTTTGCCTGGGGGATATTTTTACTGACATATTAAGAGACGACTTTGGGAAATTCTAAGAAGAGTCGATCAACTAGAAAGTTCTTCTCTACAACAGAAGAGACTTACATCTGTTGACACATCGTTAAATTAAGCGTTATACGGTAACCTACATAATATGAATAAATAAAAAAAAATTCGGGAATAGCAGGTTTGGGATGTGAAGTCCGTTGACTTATTGAAGCAGCTTACATAAGGCCGGGATTCATAAGCCCAGCACTTTTTAATTAAAGAGTTTTAATTATTATAAAAAAAATATAACAAAAATGAAGTTTGTGTATCGCCGGCACTATATTTTTTTGTTAGTCCTACAGATTAGCAGTTTTGTAATAAGAAATAATTGCAAAGAAAGAAAGGTTTAAGAAAATAATAACAATAATAATAATAACAATATACATTTTGAGGACGTAAGCTCGACTCAGTTGAAGAAGTAAGTAGGGCCTAAAATCATCAAATACTTTTCACGTCTCTTTTTTATCTGATTTATTTTACTTGCGCGTTTACCGCTAAAAAGAACCCCTTTGTCGTATCTCCTCAGTTTCAAGGCACTCCCCTGGTTGCCTCAGCCAGTATCGGAATCCTCGGCGTCGACATATCGAGTGACGTGCAGTTTTGTGGTCACTTGGAAGAGAAGGCCAAATTGGCCTCTCAAAAGCTTGGCGTGCTCAGCAGAGCGGGACAGTATTTCATGCCGGCACACCGCCTGCAACTTTACAAGGCGCAGGTTCGGCCTCACATGGAATACTGTTCCCATCTCTGGGCAGGGGCTCCCCAGTGGCAGCTCCTTCCACATGACTGCGTCCAGCGCAGAGTGGCTCGAATCGTCGACGACCGAGTCCTTTCCGATCGGCTCGATTCATTGCCACTGCAAAGAGATGTTGCATCCCTTTGCATTTTCTTTCGCATTTACCACGGGGAGTGCTCTGAGGAATTATTCGGATTAATCCCAGCCACCAAATTTCACGAACGCACATCGCGGCAGAACTCCCGATACCATCCACGCCATCTGGATGATTGGCGGTCCACCACTGTGCGATTTAGAAGATGTTTTCTTCCTCGCACGACTTCCTTGTGGAATCGATTACCATCAGCGATTTTTCCGGACCGATACGACTTAGGGACCTTCAAGAAAAGAGCGTACTTCTTTTTAAAAGGCCGGCAACGCATCTGCGATTCCCTCCCTGGTGTTGCAGTTGTTCATGGGCGGCGGTAGTCACTTACCATCAGGTGAGCCGCATGCTCGTTTGCCCCCTCTCCTATAAAAAAAAACGGTTGTCTGTAAAGTCGGTTTACTGACGATAGGTGAACGTGACAACGTCATAAGAAATATTTAATATCGAAAGATTCATTACCTTTATTGCCGCAATTATCGTTGCTTTAAACAATTGACATCACATTCGCTCGCACAGTCGCTCGTTCCGCGCTCTCGCTTGCACTTTAAATGGAACGCCTAGGTAACGCCGCATGAGTCATGTTTTTTTGTTCGTGCAGCGAGCTTCATCGATTTATAAGACGTTGTCACGTCAAAAAAAAAACTTATTATAAATCAGTGTTTGACTGTAACACCAGCAGACGATAAGTGGTGGTTTAGTCTTTACAAAAGTATATTCATTTGCATATACTCTTGTTTTGAATGCACCCACATTGTAATTGCATTGAAATACTGAAACTTCATGAAAAATTCATTAACAGTCGAGAAATACTGTTTCAAATTAGTGAGATAATTTATCTGAGCATAACGTACGACTAAGCCCACCGTTTGGTTAGAATGCATAGAATGTCGACAATGAACTATGATTCATGAAAATTACTTTTAATAAAAAGAAAATCTGGCTTCAAAGAACTAAACAGTATTTAATAATTTTATCGTTCTGAAATCCAACGACCGATGGGGAAGAAAGGTTATCGAGTAGAAGCCTCGTACTTGTGAAGAGCTATTATGATAATGATCATGCAATATACCTTAGCACCAATTTCAATACGATCATCATCATTACAGCCCTTCACAAGCCACAAAGCACCTGCATCCATAGACTTACTGTATGTCTTACCAGGTCGTCACTTCAGTGAGGTCATCAAATACTGCGTTTTACAGTACGAGATTAGGTTGCCACTGTGGCTGTGAGCTGAAATGGCAATGGTCCGGCCATATACTAGCTCGAAGGACCAACATCCGCTGGAAAGATACATTCTCTACCTGATAATTTTATTTAATGCACAAATGTTTAACTGCTGGGTATATACATTTCATGACAGTCTTTCAGATATGGTTAACAGTGGTAGAGCCACGCGGTTAACAGTGGTAGAGCCACGCGGCAGCTTTTGCTGTCGCACGGATGGGCCGGCTCGAACCGGGGTGGTACCACGACCTCACAGAAAACCAGCGTGAAGTAGAGGTTTACCTCTGCGTTTCGCTTGGTGAGTGCAGGTGGCCGGAGGCCCTTTTTACTGGAAATGAGGCATTCCATCTTAGTCCTCACGGGTGACAACGCATCTGCATTTTGATTTGTAATAGAGGATAGATGTAGATGTCTATGGGCCGCAGCAACCACTTACCATCAGGTGGACTATGTGCTCGTTTGTCACCCTTATCATAAAAAAAAAAATATGGTTAATGCTCTCTGTCATGTACATTGTCGAGGTTGACCCTAACCCTGCGTACCAGAGATGATTTTAAGCATAGTTGCGTAAAACAATCTACATGCGCGTGAGCAAAATATATTTTCCATAGGCTGCACGAGTAAAGAGTGATTTGATAATTGAAGATGACCTTTGAACATAGTGCGGACCTATGAACAATCCTATCTGCCCAAAACGACAGTACAAAATAATATAAAGGGACAGATACCCACCGAATGTCTAGTTTTCAGATGGTGGAAAAGGACAGCGATATTTAAGTCACACCATTCCTGCTCGATGAAATAACTCAATTCTCAATAGTTTATTGCATACCATAGTGTTATATTCTATTCTTAAAAAGAATACAAGAGATCAACCGTAGACCGAGCATAACAGTACTTTAATAATTAGATTATAAACTAATGTTATTTTATTTTATTGCTTTCAATATCGACTAGTGATTGTAGAGCTTATTAAAAAAAAAATTTATGACACCGCGGGAAAACAATCGTATACGAAACACGACGTAAACAAACTGTTATATACCTAAATTTAGAATTGCAAATAAAGCAAAGGTAAGAATTTACAGCGCAGGTTTATTTATTTACATGACAACCCTACTTCATAAATAAAACTCCAATGTTAAGTTTTAAATAGAAGGTGGTGTAGACACTAGCAACACTCGTAAGAATAGATTTAAGCGACAAGGTGACGCATTGATTTATTTATTGTGTACGCTGGCAAACTTGTTAATTATATTTTGTCTGTGGACTCGAGATTAATTACGACTGTAATAGTGGTTTAATGTTCTTTTTGTTATTTATATGTAAAACATAATATATGGCATATGACTGCCCCGTTGGCTTGGTGGTCGTAAGCGCAGTTGCAGATCATGAGGTCCCGGGTTTCAGTGAATCCCAGGTCGGACCAAAAACAGTTACTGAGTTTTTCTGTCAATAAATTTTCAGTAGCAGCACGGAGTCAGAAAGATGGCGGTGTTCTTTTTTATAGGATAGGGTTACAAGCGAGCATACAGTCCACCTGATGGTAAGTGGTTGCTGTGACCCATAGACATATCTATTATATCTATCTTCGTTTGCGAATCAAAATACAGATGCGTTGTCACCTGTGAGGACTTAGATGGAATGCCTCTTTTCCAATAACTAGGGTCTCCGGTTCTCTACACTCATCATACGAAACACAGCAGTTTTAAGCAGTTATTTTACACTGGTATTCTGTGAGAGCGTGGTCCTTCCCCGGTCGAGCCGACCCATTCGTGCTATAACTATACTACTAATATAGCTGCAGCATGGCTCTACTACGTAAAAATGGGGAGAAATCACTTAAATCTGTTGCATACTAAGAGCTGGCTACGAAAACGTAAATTACTGATAAGGTGTAGTAACGAATATATATATATATATATATATATATATATATATATATAACCTCTCCTTGGTAGCGTGTAAGTACAGAGCGAGGCCCGTCAGAACTCTCTCCCGGGGCGGAAGGCGTGCGTGGGCGGTCAAAGTCGTAAATTTTCAATAAGAAAAAAATGATTAGGTGCAGTTCTGAAATTTGGTAGAGTTATAGTTTTTAACTGTAGGAATCTAGGAAAATTATTGTCAGAAGTCTAGTTCGGGTCTTAAAGACTGTCAGAAGTCGACCAAGTTGTAAAGAAATTGTTTAAATTTAAACTACAAGGTGCAGTTCTGACAATTGCATTTTTATATTATTTATAGCTTACCGAACCTGTCCATGCGGTCGGAGCTAAATTCTGCAAGACCCGCCGCAGAAGAACACAAAAACTCTCCGATCACACTCTTAATCTCATGGCTGTTAGACGGGAGATGAGGCTACATTCTTCAACAGACTTGACAGCATACAGGCATCTGATCAGACAGATCTACAAATGCATGCGGCGGGACTTACGCAACTTCAATACAGCTCGTATTGAAGAAGCGATCTAGCGGAATCAAGGCTCCAAAGTCTTTGCCAGAGATCTGTCTGCCAGAAAGAGCCAACTGTCAAATCTGTAGACAGAATGTGGCAGCATCGTTTCCGGGACACCTGAGATTTTGAGTAAGATTGAGAGGTTCTATAGGCAGTTGTACACGTCATCGTTGGAGCCACACGCAAGTGTGAGTAACGATCCAAGAGCGAGTCTCATCCGACACTATTCCGAAGATATCCCGGACGTCTGAGCGAGATTAGAATTGCTCTACAGCACCTTAAAAACGGTAAGGCCCCAGGCGAGGATAGAATTACAGCGGAGCTTCTGAAAGCGGGTGGAAGACCGGTACTTGAAGACCTTTAGAAGCTCTTTAATTCCGTCCTCCATGGTGGCATTACACCGGAGGCGTGGAGCAGAAGTGCGGTGGTCTTGTTCTTCAAGAAAGGTGACAACGCTCTCTTGAAGAACTACAGTCCGATTTCCCTTCTGAGCCGCGTCTACGTGCTGTTTTCGAGAGTCATTACGAATCGTCTCGCGTGCAGACTTGACGACTGCCAGCCTCCCGAACAAGCCGGTTTCCGAAATGGCTTTAGCACCATAGATCACATACATACCCTTCGGCAAATTGTACAGAAGTCCGAAGAGTACAATTTGCCACTATGTCTGGCGTATGTGGACTATGAGAAAGCCTTTGATTCCGTCGAAATTTGGGCGGTGCTGCAGTCCCTTCAGCGGTGCCAAGTTGACTGTCGGTATATCGAAGTGCTGAAGTGTTTGTACAGTAGAGCTACGATGGCTATCCGAGTACAGAACCAGAGTACGAAACCTATCCAATTGCAGAGAGGTGTAAGAGAGGGTGACGTCATATCCCCGAAACTCTTCACCGCTGCTTTGGGAGACGTTTTCAAGCTTCTGGACTGGAAAGGATACGGTATCAACATCAATGGCGAGTACATCACTCACCTTCGATTTGCCGACGATATAGTCCTTATGGCAGAATCGCTGGAGGACCTAAGCACTATGCTCAATGACCTCAATAGTGTCTCCTAACGGATAGGTCTTAAGATAAACATGGACAAAACAAAGATTATGTTTAATGTCCATGTCACACTTATGCCGGTAGTTGTTGGGAGCACTAAGCTCGAAGTTGTTGACGAGTATGTTTACCTGGGACAAATAGTTCGACTAGGTAAGTCCAACTTCGACCGAGAGGTCAATCGACGGATTCAACTCGGCTGGGCAGCGTTCGGGAAGCTACGACACATCTTCTCGTCAGACATACCTCAAAACCTTAAAACGAAATTGTACAACCAGTGCGTGTTGCCAGTGATGACTTACGGAACTGAGACGTGGTCCTTCACAGCTGGCCGTATGAGGAAGCTCAAGGTCGCTCAGCGAGCTATGGAGAGCATTATGCTCGGAGTTTCTCTGCGTGATAAACTTAGAAATGAGGATATACGCAGTAGAACTAGAGTAACCGACATAGCCCAAAGGATTAGTAAGCTGAAGTGGCAGTGGGCCGGCCATATAGCTCGAAGAACCGACAACCGATGGGGAAGAAAGGTTCTCGAGTGGCAGCCTCGTATCGGTAGGCGAAGTGTAGGGCGACCCCCCACGAGATGGAGTGACGACCTGGTAAGGCATGCAGGAAGTCGATGGATGCAGGTTGCTCAGGACCGTGCTTTGAGGCATTCCTTGGGGGAGGCGTATGTTCAGCAGTGGTTATGTGCCTATGTTCAGCAGTGGTTGGTGTTAAGGTTTTGAGGTATGTCTGACGAGAAGATATGTCGTAGCTTCCCGAACGCTGCCCAGCCGAGTTGAATCCGTCGATTGACCTCTCGGTCGAAGTTGGACTTACCTAGTCGGACTATTTGTCCCAGGTAAACATATTCGTCAACAACTTCGAGCTTAGTGCTCCCAACAACTACCGGCATAGGTGTGACATGGACATTAAACATAATCTTTGTTTTGTCCATGTTCATCTTAAGACCTATCCGTTGGGAGACACTATTGAGGTCATTGAGCATAATGCTTAGGTCCTCCAGCGATTCTGCCATAAGGACTATATCGTCGGCAAATCGAAGGTGAGTGATGTACTCGCCATTGATGTTAATACCGTATCCTTTCCAGTCCAGAAGCTTGAAAACGTATTCCAATGCAGCGGTGAAGAGTTTCGGGGATATAACATCACCCTGTCTTACACCTCTCTGCAATTGGATAGGTTTCGTACTCTGGTTCTGTACTCGGATAGCCATCGTAGCTCTACTGTACAAACACTTCAGCACTTCGATATACCGACAGTCAACTTGGCACCGCTGAAGGGACTGCAGCACCGCCCAAATTTCGACGGAATCAAAGGCTTTCTCATAGTCCACATACGCCAGACATAATGGCAAATTGTACTCTTCGGACTTCTGTACAATTTGCCGAAGGGTATGTATGTGATCTATGGTGCTAAAGCCTTTTCGGAAACCGGCTTGTTCGGGAGGCTGGGAGTCGTCAAGTCTGCGCGCGAGACGATTCGTAATGACTCTCGAAAACAGCACGTAGACGCGGGTCAGAAGGGAAATCGGTCTGTAGTTCTTCAAGAGAGCGTTGTCACCTTTCTTGAAGAACAAGACCACCGCACTTCTGCTCCACGCCTCCGGTGTAATGCCACCATGGAGAACGGAATTAAAGAGCTTCTGAAGGACTTCAAGTACCGGTCTTCCACCCGCTTTCAGAAGCTCCGCTGTAATTCCATTCTCGCCTGGGGCCTTGACGTTTTTAAGATGCTGGAGAGCCATTCTAATCTCGTTTAGACTGACGTCCGGGATATCTTCGGAATAGTGTCGGACAAGACACGCTCTTGGATTGTTACTCACACTTGCGTGTGGCTCCAACGATGACGTGTACAGCTGCCCAAGGAACCTCTCAATCTCACTCAAAATCTCAGGTGCCCCGGAAACGATGCTGCCACATTCGGTCTTCAGCCTTAACAGTTGGCTCTTTCTGGCAGAGAGATCTCTGGCAAAGACTTTGGAGCCTTGGTTCCGCTCGATCGCTTCTTCAATACGAGCTGTATTGAAGTTGCGTAAGTCCCGCCGCATGCATTTGGAGATCTGTCTGTTCAGTTGCCTGTATGCTGTCAAATCTGTTGAAGAATGTAGCCTCATCTCCCGTCTAACAGCCATGAGATTAAGAGTGTGATCGGAGAGTTTTTGTGTTCTTCTGCGGCGGGTCTTGCAGAACTTAGCTCCGACCGCATGGACAGTTTCCACGAGCTTGTCATTCATATCGTCCACCTCATTGCAGTCTTCTAGGCACTGAAAACGGTTTTGTAACTCGAGCTGAAAGGTTTCGAGTCTTTGGATTAGAGCACGAGGGGGACGGAGCGTTGACTTCATCAGACGAGACCTCTCCAACTTAACATTTAGGTTCAGTGTGCCTCTAACTATTCGGTGATCGCTGCCGGTTTTCACCCTCGCGATCACTGAGACATCACTGAAGAGTTGTCGTCTGGTCGTCATAATGGAGTCAATCTCATTTTTTGTCGAACCGTCGGGGCTCGACCAGGTCCACTTCCTGTGGGGCCGCTTCTTGAAGAAAGAGTTCATCATAAAAAGTCCCTCTTTCTCCATGAAGTCGGCCAGCTGCTGGCCCCTTGGGTTCCGTTGCCCTATTCCAAATTTCCCTAATTTCAGCTCACCGTTCTCTCTCGTGCCTAGTTTTGCATTGAAGTCTCCCATTAACACCGTATATTGGGTTTTGGAGGAATGCATGGCTCTAGAGATATCCTCATACATTTCCTCCACCTCCTCATCGGGGTGTGCCGAGGTTGGTGCGTAAACCTGTATGACCTTTAGCGAATACCGTTTGGTGATTCTGAGTATAAGGTACGCAACCCTCGTCGACACACTCCCGATCTTTACAACGTTAACGAGAGACTTGTGGACGATAAATCCGACACCTCCTTGGGACAGATGGTCGCCCTCCCGGTGATAGAGCAAGTTGCCGGATTCGAGGATTACCGTGTCCTCCCCCTCTCTTCGGACTTCGGATAATCCTATAATATGCCAGCGCAACTTGTCTATCTCTTCATACACACATACATATAATCACGCCTCTTTCCCGTAGGGGTAGGCAGAGACCACTTCTTTCCACTTGCTACGATCCTTACGTATTTGTTTCGCTTCGTCCACTTTCATTATTTTCTTCATACATGCTCTACGGTTTAGGGTACTCTTGACCTGGCCTTTTTTCAACACATCCCTGATTTGGTCTTGAAATGTCCGCCTAGGTCTACCCCTTCCAACACTTTCATTCCGACTCGCTTTATACACTTTTTTCGTCAATCGTTCTTCATTCATTGTCTCGACATGGCCAAACAATCTCAGCATACCATTTTCAATTTTTGTCACTATATCTTCTTTCAGACCACAACGTTTCCTTATCTCACTATTTCTTATCCTGTCCCTCAGTTTAACTCCTATCATACTTCTTAACGCTCTTATATCAACTGCATTTATTCTGCTTTCATGTTTGCTCTGCCATACCCAACTTTCGCTTCCGTACAGTAGTGTCGGAACCAAAACCCCCTCATGCGTCATCATTTGCATGAAGTAAAGATAAGGTCAAAAAATTTATATTACTGATGGTTGGACGACGAAAAAAACGACAACCAACCACACATGAATACTTTTGTACCATCTTTTGTTGTTACATGTTTTTTCATTAATACAACATTTTAAACTATATCGAAATTGACACGAATTTGATACTTTAAAATAAATATCGATACATCGCGATTTAAAACATCGACGATATATATCGATATTTTTATTAAATTAACTTTTTGATTCCCGACGTTTCGGATGCTTTATAGCACACACGGTCATAGCATATAAAGAAAATATAGCTGAACTTTTAATTTTCGCTGCGCGAAATTAAAAAATATCCTAACTTCAATACAGAAGGTGGATGGGTGCCGCCTGCTACCATCTGCTTGGGATCCTATAATGAATAAAATTAAATCCAAACTCAAGCATACCACCGCGTAGATCGGACCAAAAATTAATATTCAAAAACTGAAGATAGCCGGGCTGACTATGACATCGGAACGTCAAACACCTCAGTCCCTCCCGTGACCGTGGGTGTTGTAAAGCACCCGAAACGTCGGGAATTAAAAAATTAAATCAAATGCGATAAAATCCGTAAAATTAGTTTCATTTAATCTAATACTGTAGTCAAATTTACACGAGAATAAGATCGAAGAAAATTAATTTTATGTACTCAATTATAATATAACTGTTATTAATAGCGATTTAGCAGTTATTATTAACGTATACTTCCTACAAGTTAAAATAGCCTGGCTGGAAATAATTTTTCATCAATAAAAAGCAAATACATAGTCTATTCGAACTCGATCAATGTTACTGGTGTTGGAAAAATAAACTAACTCCGTGTTTGTAAAATTTATTGCTGTAAATACATATAATCTGTGTAAAGACTCCAGTGGCAAGGTTGCCGCGAAATTCAAGGTGGCGGGGTCTGGGTTTTTTACGTTTGTAGGTTTCGTTACGATTTATGTTTGTTTATTTTATTGTTCACGGTGAGATATTAAGAAATTATACATAGTTGAACATTTAAATCTAATCCTCGGTTGAGTGTGGTTCGGTCTTATGTATTGCTTTCGAATCGAATATGCCGATAGTAAATAAATCGATTGACTAGACAGTTATGATTCAGATCGTGCAAACATTTGGTAGAGAAATAAACGACTTTGTGTAAGTTGCGCTAATTCCATGAAATGAAGGCACTGTTGCTAAAACTGTTCCTATAATAATGTAAAATTTGAATTACAAATTTTCACATTATTAGTTTCTTTCTGTTTTTATGAAATTCCGCACCAGAGCGCGTGTTTTAATTTGGGAAAGTCATAATCTAATATATAAAAATTAATATAATTTGTTTGTTCGTATTTTACGCGCTGCCATACCGTTCATCAGATTGCGGTAAAACCTTTTTAAACAATTGCTTGCACTTGCGCAAAGGTTATAAGGCATAGTACAATTAACATACTCGAGGTGGCGCGCGTATCATAACGAAAAATTTATTTTAAAGTTATATATCATTCAATTACAATGTATGTATTATCAATTCTAATTAAATAATATAACTCTTAAAAATATAAAACGATATTTCCACAAATATTTTTTTCAACGCGCCGAGTACCAGCTAGTTAATTATATTATTATCGACAAAATCAAATCTACTTCTTTCTTTTATACAATTAAAGTTACAAACTAACTTACAATTCACCTGATAGGAAGTGGCCATTACAATCAATAGACACCTTCAACCAACTTCAAACAAAGAAGCAGAAGTCATTGTTGTTATAACTATTATTCGAGCTCTACTAAGGTACGTGAGGGTAATATGGTCACCTTAAGCTTTGCCGCCCTATAAAACCAAAACTAGGAGGAGGACAGAGATAAAAACACCAAGTCGTATACTATTAAGAAAAACATAACAAGCAAGCTTTGGCAATAAGTACGAACACTACGAAAAATTAACTTGAAACAAACTACCTACACTACACAATACTAAAACTAAAATCGACTAAAATATTTACTATAATGTAAACTGTCAAAATGGCATCGATAAAGCAGCGCCATTTTGACTCTTTGATTATTTGATTGATTAAAGAAGAGCTATCGTAACACAGAGCCATCTATGCAAACAAGGCTGTAGTTTTTGAATTATAAGTAAGTGACCACATTAATCGGATAACCATATTACCCTCACGTGATATAGTCTTAGTTTCAGCTGGAAGCAACTTTATCACTTACTTTTAGACATTAATAAATCGACCACAGGTTAGTTTTACTAACCAAAATCAGTCTCATCTAGTTGTAGCCAGCTAAACTACGTAATAACAGAACCCAAATTTTGTACGTGGTAGAGTCGACCTTCAGTTATAATATAGTTGTAGAACGAATGGGTCGTCTCGAGCGGGGAAGGCCCACGCTCTCACAGAATACCAGCGTGAAATAGCAGTTTAACGCTGCCGTGTTTCTTATGGTGAGTGTAGAGAACCGAAGACCCTTTTTTACTGGAAACGAGGCATTCCATCTTAATCCTCACGGGTGACAACGCATCTGCATTTTGATTCGTAATCGAAGATAGATGTAGATGTCTATGGGCCACAGCAATCACTTACCATCAGGTGGACTGTGTGCTCGTTTGTTACCCTAATTCTATATATAAAAAAAACTGTTCTTTGGAGTAGACGGTAAAACCTACGACTATTTCCCCCTATAGATAATGCGAGCAGACGTTCAAAAGATAGTGCCTAGAGAGATAATAACTTATCAGAAAATAGGTATATAAAGGCAGAAATTTTAATCCATTACGAATAAAACGTTTTCATTAGTCCTACAATAAAGAATGCCATTTTTCAGTGATTATTTTTGTACATGGTCAAAAGAGCTACCTTATCTTGAGCTGGCGCAACTTTGCCCCAGTTTCGCCATAATAATAATAATAATAATGTCCTCCAGACCGAATTTCGGCCACGGATGCCAGTATCAACAGAGACTAGCCATTGGCGCAGGACAGGATTATAGTGCCCAAGTGTATGCGCAAGCACAGGTGCACTCTCTATTCCCTCACTCTCATAGCCTTTACGTGCTTTTCGAGGCACGGGAGTGAAACACCACCAACTTCCTGACTCCGGGCAGCTACTGAGAATTTCTTGATGGAAAAACTCAATAAATGATTTTTTTGGCCCGACCTGGGATTCGAACCCGGGACCTCATGATCAGTAGTCGCACTACTACAACCACTAGGCCAACGAGGCAGTCTATAATACTTATAGTCCTTAACCTGAATGCAACGCGACTATTGCAACCAGCTGATGTCACTGCATTTCGGCCCATCAAAGCTATGTGACGTAAACCTGTCTTCGAATGGCGGACAAAACAATTTGACAAAAAGGCTACTAAAACAGGTGCGGGCCTATATTGGCAACACTTTTACCGTATTGAAATAAATCCACGTTATGAAATGGTTTTGAGACATGTGGGTTGTGCCCATTTAGTCCAGACAAAGTGGATCACACAAAGTATCTGATGCCCTCGAAATCACAGCAAGCTATTTTAGATGATCACCGTTCCGTGCATATGAATTACCAATTATTTTAAGAATAACGACTATTAACGACTAAATCAGAAATACCTGTGTCAAATTTGCTTTGTATCCTTTCACTTAATAATGATTTATCAGTACCAGAGCGTATACAAGCTGCAATGGTTATTGTTGAGTATCAGAAAGAAAACTAACCCTTATATTTTTCATCAACTAGGCAGATCGGTGATCGTGGATGTCGAGGCAAACAAAAATCTTTTAGAAAGCCCTAAAAATATTTATAGAGTTTTTTTAATTTCCAAATACGTATCAAAAAGCAAATAGCAGTTATATAACACCGTTATTTTGTGCTAACAAGTGAAGATTCGGAAGAAGCGGAGCTACTAAACAATGAAAAAATTGGGCACGAATGGAAAAAGCAGAATTGAATTAGTCAGCCAAATATAGAAACAAACTGACAAACAAAACAAGACGAACAAAGCCAAAAACTGACATTATAATACTCTCTAAATGCTTAATCTAAAAAACCGAAATAAAGGTCTATTTCTACAAAATATCGAGAAAACACGAAAGGTTTTAAATAAAACTAATTTTACGGATTTTATCGCGTATATTAACTTATTTTCTATTCCCGACGTTTCGAGCACGTTACAGCACCCATGGTCACCGGGGGGGGGGGGGGGGGGGGTGCTGAGGTGTACCCACGGCTACCTTCAGATTAAAATTTTTTAATTTTTGTTCCGATCTACGCAATGTCTTGCAGTTGTATGCTTGGATTGGGATTTAATTTTGTTAATTATGGGATCCCAAGCCATCCTTGGAAGGAATCGGTGTTCTTCAGCGAGGATTTATGGTCTATCAAATATGCTAAATATAAATATACGCGATAAAATGCGTAAAATTAGTTTTATTTAAATGTGTAGTGTTCGCGTAAATATTAGAAATCAATACGAAATGTTTTACTCAAAAGAGCACATCAAACATGTATCCGAAGAAAGAAAAAACGCGGTAGACCAACGAAACCGCTTTCAGATTAAGATCTAAGGACAATATTGAAGAAGATTTGTTCAAAATAAGTCTTATAACAATAAGATTAAGCTTAGAAAGATCTGGGTATAACTTTTTAAGATTTCCAATGGTGCCAATGATTATACTTAAGTTACAGTGTCATTCACTATGCTAAAGTGCCAATGATTGTAACATTCCCTAGAAAAAAAAAAATTAGACTTTTAAATTAATTAAACATATATTTTTAAACATTGTGTTATTTTATTTATGGCTATGTAAACTAAGATCTAATAAAACAATAAAACATATAACAAATTTGTTTATTTACGAGAACTAACCACTTACAAGTAGAAGTCAGCTTAAAGTAACAATCATTATAATGTTTACCCTAATTAATAATTCATTTACGGGGCAATGTATACGCTTTTACAACAAAATCCCAATAATTTTTAAAACTTGTTAAAAAATAAGCTTAAACTCTAATTAAAGAAAATTTGTACAAAAAGGGTTACTACAGTATCCAGGAATAAATGAATGAAAATAACCCCCGGGAATGAGGTGATCACCACCATGCTAGTTCTATTAAAATTAATTTAAAAATTGTTCAGAATTATTGTAAAGTAAAATGTTTCAAAAAAAAGTCCCGCTGGGTTTCTTGCTGGTTCTTCCCACGACAGAGGTATTTTCCGAACCGGTGGTAAATAAAAAATGTCTTTCAATAAGTATTATTTACCAACGGTTCGGAAAATACCTCTGTTTAAAAATTTTGTACAGCCGACTTCAATATAAGTTATTAAGAATAACTCAAAAACTATTGGTCTGACCACACGAGAAGTACCAGCTTTCGAATAAAAAAGAATCATCGAAATCGGTTCACTTAGTAATAAATTATGAGGTAACACACATTAAAAAAACATACAGTCGAATTGAGTACAGTCTCCTTTTTGGAAGTCGGCGGATAAATAATTTAAAATGAAAAATTTTGTACAGCCGACTTCAATATAAGCGACTTCAATATAGGTTATTTAAGAATAACTCAATAACCATTGGTCTGACCTTGATCAAATTCATATGGGACCACACGAGAACTATCAGCTTTCATATAAAAAAAGAATCATCCAAATCGGTTGGCCCAGTACAAAGTTATGAGGTAACAAACATAAAAAAAAACATACACTCGAATTGAGTACCGTCTCCTTTTTGGAAGTTGGCAGATAAAAAAATTAATTTCAATAAGTATTATGAAATAATCTATATTGAATGAAATGAATAAAAAACATTCTATTCTATTATGTTATTATTAGCACAAAAATATTTCAGATAACTGAGATTAGCAACACAGGTAATAATGATGCGAAGACCACCACTCTAGTTGCTAGAAGCAAGGCACGGCAGCCATAATTGGGTCAATAGCATCGGTGACAGCTTGGTCAACGGCTATTAATTAAGACGAGTATATCGTTTTAAAATGGCGACAGGCGTGTGTATTGTGTTAAAACAAAATATTCTTGTGTGTCTTATAAAGCGAAAGCATTATAAAAGGGTTTTATAAATACCAACATCATCAGCGTGCGGCGTATGTTGCTAGATGTTAAATATACGAATGGAGACAAGTGACTAGTTAGCTGAATACGGGCAGCCCTTTATTCTAACATACATTAGTATAAGATCCATCACATATACCTAAATAGCTAATATACATTACAAACCAGCCTTCTAATTATACACAGACAATTTAAGATGTTAAGTATATTTTTTTTATAGTATAGGGTGACAAACGTGCACACAGTCCACCTGATGGTAAGTGGCTGCTGTGGCCCATAGACATCTACATTTATCCTCGTTTGCGAATCAAAATGCAGATGCGTTGCCACCCGTGAGGACTAAGATGGAATGCCTCGTTTCCAGTAAAAAGGGTCTCCGGTTCTCTACACTCACCATACGAAACACAGCAGTGTTAAGCTGCTATTTGACGCTGGTATTCTGTGAGAGCGTGGTCCTTCCCCGGTCGAGCCGACCCATTCGTGCTACAACTATACTATTAATATAGCTACAGAATGGCTCTACCACGTAAAAAATATATGCGATGACAGCTTAATATCTTAGTATTTTTTCAGAGGATTTAGGAACACTAAATAAATATAAGACGGCAGCAGTAATCACCTTTATCTACATAGCTGTACATAACACTAACATACGAGGCTCCGTTGAAACATAGTTTTTAACCGACTTCAAAAAGGAGGAAGTTCTCAATTCAAGTGTATGTTCTTTTGTATGTATGTAGCTATATCTTCGCAGATGCAGAACCGATTTTAATGATTCTTATTTTTATGAAGTAAGCTATACTTCAAGAGTGGTCCCATATAAATTTAGAGAAAAAATTCTACCCCTAAGGGTAACCAAAAATAATTTGTTTTTTAGTTTATTTTAATTATTTAAAAAAAAGTTACTTTCTCTCTAACAATTTCTCCTGTACCGTGAATGTTTCTGATAAACCTAAATTAACCGAAAATAATCAAATTCACGCCCAAATGTCTAGCTACTGTGCTATCGGACTGTCAATTGAACCGTGTTGGGAAGAAATGATCCAACCCAAAAACTGGCCGAAATAATAGTCCATATACTTTTTTCAGTTTATATCCAAATATGAAAGACTTTTGAAAAATAACATATAATCGCAATATCTACATACATTCAAATTTTTTTTATATGATTTATACATAACACGATAAATTAGGACTTCCGCCGCAAGAAAAATCCATTTATCTTTCTATATAACTTTCAAGTGTTTTATGGGTTATAACATTTTTGCATACACGGCCCAATTCAAAAAAGACGAAATTATTCGAATACGCGGTTAATAGGCCGAATAGGCCGATATCATCCTATCTGATGGTAAGTAGACGCAGTGGTCTAGACTTACAAGATGTTGGTAAACCTATAAGTAAGTCATGCACGTTATTGATAGATGCAGGTGACTTAACCGTTTGTTGTAGCATTGTTTAGGGAGGTCTCGCAGGGACAGGGACGGACAAGGACGAGCTATGTCAGAATCGAATCGACTAAAACCCCGTGGGTTTTCTTTGCCTTACTTTGGCATGCCTATGTTGGACTTGTAATTATGACGATGAACGTAAACTGTAATAAAACAATATATTTGAAAACTTGACTAAGTCCAACCGAGTCAGTAGTACAACGTTGTTGAGGTGACCTTTACGATCATTAAAATTGGCGTGCAAGCGAAAATAGTCGTAAAGACTTGAACATAAGCAACTGGAATTTTCACAGGGAGCAACGGAGGCCTCTTAGTAGGCGCGATAGGGGTCGAGTCGATCCCGAAGGTCGATAAGACAGAGGGCTCTCAACAGTGTACTGGACAAGAAACGTGCCACGCCGACAGATACGCCGCAAAATATTGTGCGTTCAGTTTTTAAAAGATGACGTCTAATCGCGCCTCTTTAAAGTTAGCTTCTTTGACGTGTATAAGGGCCATTAAAGGGAAGATTTTAAGGAAGTATTTTAGAAGCATACTGTCTTTAAATTAATTGTATAAGAAACACCGTAAACTGGAGCATTTGAATGGCTGTTTCGACAAGGAAATAACTATGCACATCGATGTCAGGGGTATATATGTATATACAGATAAAATTAAAGAAAGAAAGGAAGAAAATATTTATTTATTGCTGCAATTTGTTTTTTATACAACATTAATCTTACAGACAAAAAAATATACTAACATGATGAACAAAAATTAGAGACTGGATCTTAATGAAACATTTCACCTTTGATTTCCGTTATGACAATGCTAAATTATTATTATTATAGGGAGGAAAATGGTATTTTGCTAAATCAATAATTAAATACTAAACAAAACTGTAAAAATAAAAAAGAAATGAAACATAAACATAGGTGCCATAATACATTAATTTACTGGGATATTACGAAAACTAATTTTGCGGGAAAAATTTAAACGCGATAATCCGTTTTATTTAAAATAACTATCGAAGCCAATATAGTTTGCCTTGTTAGGGTTGTATATCCGCCTTAGTACGGCTACTGCTTTGCAGGCGGCTTCGCGACCTCGGTTATTTCATTTCTAATTGTTACTAGGATAACGCTGCGTTAAAATAAGAATTGATAGTCAAAAAATACGAATGTGACTCATTTTTTTGAAGCTCGATCGATCCATACTTTTCACATCACTAGTCAGAAATATCGATACCAGAGTAGCAGACAACTAGCGAACGTCGTCATCGTGATATAATACGACTTATAGGGTCGCTAGTCGAATTAGCGTAAGAGCTGTAGTAGTGTGATAGCTGACGGGCCAAGATGTCCGTCATTCATTACACTGGCTTCGATGCAGCGCAGTTTTGAATCAGTGGATTCTAAATTTACCATGGTCGCGGTGACCAAAATGTTACCGTTGTGTATTTTTATATGCACACAAGAATACACTCGGGGAATATTTTCGCGCGTGATGACGGATGGGACTCGCTTTGAATAGGTTTAAATTTTATAAAACTCTACGATCTAAACAAAAAAGTATCACTGTCCCTACTTTCATCTTTAAGCGTTGGTAATTTTAAATAATAAGGTCCCTTTGGTGGGTTTTGATCGCAAATATGCACGATTAGTATCCCAAAAATTTTAAAATAAAATTGATCTCAAAGCTCTATAAATTTTTATTTTTTTTATCGAATAAAAGTGACTAACGAGCACACAGTCCACCTGATAGTAAGTGGGTGCTGTTGCCCATAGACATCTATATCTATCCTTCATTAAGAATTAAAATGCAGATGCGTTATCACCCCTGAAGACTAAGATGAAATGTCTCGTTTTCAGTATGAATTATCTCCGTTTCCTATACCCGCCTTACGAAATATAACAGTATTAAGCTTTATACTGAGTTAATTGTTAACGCAAGTGACGGGTTTTCTAGTTCTGGTTTCAATCACTTAAAGAAACTACTGATTTTTAAGTCCTAAATATAAATTTGTGTTTATTAGTGTTTCTTAAAAAATTAATTAAAACGGAATAATATATTATATTTTTTCGAACGAAGTTCCTTATCGGAGGGTACGAATTTGGCGGATGCGGACTAAGCGACAAAAAGTGTATGATTTTTCCGTCACAACCCTTCTGACGTAGCGTTGACGGCCTTGGCGGCTATAAGGAAGCGAGCTGGAATAATATCCATCTCCCTCGCACTTTTTCTTATCTTGCAATGAAAGAAATATTAATTCATTTTAAATGACGCTTCATTTTAATAGATGAATAATATAATACGTTTACCAATAATAATATACTACGAAAGGAACTTCATTCCAACCGAGTGTTCCACGACACTCACGCATGTTTTTTAATATGATAAACGAGCACACAGTCCACCTGATAATAAGTAGATACTGTGACTCATAAACATCTACATTTATACGTTGCGTGCAGGGGTGATACCCCTGGGGATTAAGATGGAATGCCTCATTTCCAGTAAAAAGAGTCTCCGGTTCTCTACACTCTATACGAAACACAGCAGCATTAAGATGCTATTTTACGCTGGTATTCTGTGAGAGGGTGGTCATATTCCGGTCGAGCCGACCCATTCGTGCTACATCTAATATAGCTGGAGCGTGGCTCTACCATGAATATACATTCCTTATACTATTTAAATCACGTCAGTGTTTATTTATCACAGAGGTTTTTCTCTGAGGTTGTCAGACAGTACGAAACCACTTACAAGGTGGTAGGTCTACTTTTGTGATTAGGAGTTCGTCTGAAAGGCACCAATAGACGGGACGAGTAACTGAGATAAATAAAGATAATTAAACCTAATTAGCCATGCTGCAGCTATATTAGCACGTGATAGAGCCATGCTGCAGCTATATTAGTAGTATAGTTGTAGCACGAAAGGGTCGGCTCGGCCGGGGAAGGACCACGCTCTCACAGAAAACCAGCGTAAAATAGCAGCTTAACGCTGCTGTGTTTCCTATGGTGAGTGTAGAGAATCGGAGACCCATTTTACTGGAAAAGAGGCATTCCATCTTAGTCCTCCCGGGTGACGACGCATCTGCATTTTCATTCTTTATTGAGGATAAATTTGGATGTGTATGGGTCACAGCAACCACTTACCATGAGGTGGACTGTGTGATCGTTGGTCACCCTATCCTATAAAATAAAAAATAAATAATTAGATTACTTTATATATTTATTAACTACTACGTTACAGTATACTGGCTCTTTACAGTCTTCTAACTCCATAGTTGCCACTACTGCTTGGTGGTAGAAATAGGAAAGAGCATGGTCACAACTCAGACATAGGTATACCTAGGCAGAAAACGAGCGCTGGAATAAAAAACCAAAAAAATGTCTGGTATTTGAGCCCATGGCGCAGAGTACGTACGATTAACATTGAGATAGGTCGATAGTATTATATGTACCTTCTGAATAATGGGTGACTCTACTGTCTACTATATTTACGACAAAGTCGTATATCTCTATTTCAAGAGAAAGGCAGCTGCTTGAAGCGAAACTTGGAAATGTTCCCAATGATCACAGTAATATAGATAACTAAGATGTAATTTAGTATTGTTGATAGACATCGATATCTCCTTAATATATATAAAGTTGCAACTATTTATAATATTTTTATTTATTTATTTAATAATCAAAATAAAATAATAATTATAACTTTTAACAAAAAGTAAAATCCGTCTTTAAATTAAGTACTAAAAAAGAATTTATTTGTTGCCCTTAAGGGAAGAACTTTTTCTCCAAATTTATATGTGACTATTGAAGTATTATAACCTTTTTAATAAAAAAATAATAAAAATTCCGTTAAAAAGTTGACCATCACGGGATAAACTACGTAGTCTTTTCTATTAACCATTCTCAATAGAATCAGGCGTTACTTTGCGGAAATCCATTATATTAAAGATGTTAAAAAATAACCTAAGATCCACGTTATAAAATAAAAATTATGTTTTTTACCTAGTTTGAGGAGAACCCCCCACCCTCCCTCAATTGCGTGAAGTATCCCCGTCATCACTAGTTCCAGCACTTCCACACAAAAAAGTCCCGCTGGGTTTCTTGCTGGTTCTTCCCAGGACCGAGGTATTTTCCGAACCAGTGGTAAATAAAAAATGACTTTCAATAAGAATTATGTAATAATCAATATTGAATAAAAAATTATTCTATTCTATTCTATTCTATTCTACTACTGCCAACACCACCACACTAGGAAAGACACCACCATGCGGTGGCTCACCTCTAAGATTTAGCCACACTGCACCGTAAAGTCTACTTCACCTGAAGATGTCTCATGGAGAGGAAGAATGTGTCATATTATCGACGGTGGTGTGTGATGGTGGTTTATGATTTGTCATAGTTAATAACTATATTTTGAGAAGCATAAAAAATACTACAATGTCGCATTAGATAATTCCTGTAATGAAAGTTGAAAGATTCAATAAATTAATTTAAAGAAAAACATGCGTGAGTGTCGTGGAACACTCGGTTGGAACGAGGTACGTTTCGTATTATATCAAATAATTTAAAATTAAAAATTTTGTACAGCCGACTTCAATATAGGTTATTTAAGAATAACTCAATAACCATTGGTCTGACCTTGATCAAATTCATATGGGACCACACGAGAACTATCAGCTTTCATATAAAAAAAGAATCATCGAAATCGGTTCGCCCAGTACAAAGTTATGAGGTAACACACATAAAAAAAAACATACCGTCGAATTGAGTACGATAAACGTATCATATTATTGATTAACAAATACAAAGGCAATGGGCCGGCCATATAGCTCGAAGAACCGACAACCGATGGGGAAGAAAGGTTCTCGAGTGGCAGCCTCGTACCGGCAGGCGAAGTGTAGGGCGTCCCCCCACTAGATGGAGTGACGACCTGGTAAGATATGCAGGAAGTCGATGGATGCAGGTGGCTCAGGACCGTGCTTTGTGGCATTCTTTGGGGGAGGCCTATGTTCAGCAGTGGACTTGTGAAGGGCTGTAATGATTATGATGATGATGAAATACAAATGAATGAATTACTAGCGTCTATTAAAATGAAGCGTCGTTTAAAATAAAATAATATTTATTTCATGGCAAGATAAGAAAAGTGCGAGGGAGATGGATATTATTCCATCTCGCTCGCACTATAGAAAGGGGCTCGTGATGGAAAAATCTTACACTTTTTTTCGCCTAGTTTCCATTCGTCAAATTCCGTACCGTGCGATAAGGAATTTCGTTAAAATAAATGTTTCCTAAAATAGTACAATATACGTTTTAAGTATGTACTCGAATGATTTTCAAGTTAATTGGAAGTAAATCTTTGTTTTAATAAATTGTTGTGGAACTACATATATCAAAACCAGCATTAAGTGTGTGCGGAGGCTTCAAGACGGCCCGGAGTCAGCACGCGACTCGTTCAAGCATCTCAAGCTCAAGTGTAACTAAGTCTCGAAAGATGAATATGTAAGATAAATAACCCAAGTATGTTAGAAATCACTTAACATTTAGGAAAAGATAAGATTCCAAGTTTATTTTTGTAATATTTAGTCTAAAGAAAATTTAGTTTTTTAACCTTGAGAATTATTAAAATATTTTTTAAACATTTCAATGTATATATATATGTATTTGTACGGTCTACAGCTGAAACACGAATGGGTTTACTTGACCTGGGAAAATCTACGCTCTAACAGAATATCAGCGTAATTCTATTGTGTGTATTATATAGTGAGTTACGGGAAACGGCGACCCTTTTCTACCGACTTCAAAAAAGAAACGGTACTCCATTCGACGTTCTTTTTTATTTAATTTTGCTTTATTTATATATATATATATATATATATATATATATATATATATATATATATATATATATTTTTTTTTTTTTTATTTTATTTAGTGTTACCTCATAACTTTTTTCTGAAAAAACCGATTTCGATGATTCGTTTTTTATTTGAAAGCTGGTACTTCTCATGTGGTCCCATATAAATTTGATCAACGTGTGACCTATCGTTTTTAAGTTATTCTTAATAATTTATATTGAAGTCGGTTGTACAAAATTTTTAATTTTAAATTATTACTAAGAGGCTTTCCATCTTAGTCCTCAGGGGTGACAATGCCATTTTGATTCTTAGTCGAGAATAAATATGGATCTTTATTAGTAACAGCATTTACCAGGAAGACTGTATGCTTGTTTATCACCTTAACTTTACAAAAGTTATGTTTGTTATATTGTATGTTGTATTTTTATGGTATGATTTCAAATAGAATAGAATAGTAAGGAACAATAGAAGTTTCATCTTATCTGAAGGAAACTCCGCTAGTATTCTGTCTTTGTCGTCTTTTACAGTTAAAGCAGTAGACAGGACTAACTAGGTGGTCGGACTCTTTTCCTGCCTTTGATAGCAGTGCTTGCACCGCTGTGTTTCGGTCAAAGAATAATTCATTTAAAGTATATTTAAATATATTTTTTATTAACAATTCCATTTTTTAGTAATTATTAATAAAATATAGTTCAATTTTTGAATGAAAAAACTATTTGTGCTTGGTTGTGACGTCATTACATCCGTGAAGACTGTGAGCCAATCGCAATCATGCTACACTTTTGTATTTTCTATATTCTGATCACCATGTTGTGTCATAAGATTTTTTTTTGGAGTTTATGGCCTAGTATCTAGAACTTTAGGCCAAGTCTTGAGTATTTTTATTCGGTTTATTATAATTTCTTCATAGTTCTCTGCTTCCCAATATGTTGATGCGTCACATTGTGCAGCCCTTGGGAGATTTTGACGGCAACTTGAGCCAGCAGGCAGCTGACAGTTGGCGATGGTATCTAAAGGCACCTATGCAAACAAACAGCTATCTTGAGAATCCATCACCATCAGAGCACTTGTTTCACAGTTTCCACTAATAGTTCACATGCGCAGACACTTAATACACAAAATCGCACCACTTTTATATATCACAGTCCACTTCAAACCATTATTTAAACAATAATACAGGAGCAACAAACCGCCGCAGGTCAAGTTCCCGCCAAAACTCCCTTGTGTCATAAGTCATAACTATGGAGTGTAAAGTACAAGGAGAACCATCTTATAAGCGGCGAAAGTTGAAAAAGTGTCCTACTATTTACTGAAAATAGAGGTTCCAAAACCTACCACAATAGCGCTGGCATCTGAAAAACTACGATATGAAGATAGCTGTTGTGAACGGCGTAAAGTCAGCTGAATTCAAATATTTAAAAAAATTCATGACTAGAGTAGTTAGTAAAATGCCAGTATACAAAATCTCAACTATTTACGTGGTACAAAACCAAGCGGATTGATCGGTCCTTGTTTATTTCTTCATCTTATTCTAATTGCTTTTGGCGCTTTTTCTAAATTTATCCTATGATACCGCAGCGGCATCCTTATTGGACACGTTTTAGGGACACTTTTCATATATAGAGATGGTACTCCTTCTACTCTACATTCCATAGTCATAACAAAACATATGTAACCTGTATTATGCAATGAAGTTTTTTTTTAATTTAGACAACGTAAACCTGAGTGTTTATCATTTCACCATGTGATGGCGTTAATAAAGCGATATAATGACGTCACTGGCGTTTGAATTTAATTTTGAAAAAAAAAATGTAAAATTACATGAAAAATCATTTGTTAAATTGGTTTTTGATTTACTTTAGTAAACTTTCAAAAAAGTAATAATAAAAAACATGCAACTTATGTATTACAGGCTAAGATACATTCTATCATAGTAGTCAGAGGTGACGACACAACTATGGCCTTCTTTGTTTGAGGTTGCTTATAGGTGTCTATAGACTGCAATAGTCACATGCCATCATGTAGTTCGGTCATCAATTCAGTTTTATATACCACCAATGGAAAATCAAAGCATGTTCTATTAAATAATTAGGTACGAAGAAATTTTTAAAAGCTCACAATTTGTATTAACCAATCTTACAAAAGGAAATAGACTATCCGTCAGACAAATCCACTACACGCAGAGACTTATAGAAGAGCATGACATACCCTTCCCAGGTCACTTCAGACACATTTTATCAATAAGTTCATTGTTCGATTAGCAAAGCGTGTTCGATTCACATAGGCACCATTGAAACTATTGTGAGGAACCCAGTTTATCTGAGAAATTAAAAAAAAGCATTCCAAAGACACGTGTTATATTATATTCATACACACATTGGTGCGCTGTGGCGGACAATTTGAAAACTTTTTAAGATTGAGAGGGAGCTTGCACCTGGCAGTGGTAAACATATTTAGGTTTTTATTGAGGACATTATGTCAGATTAAACACATTTATTATAAAGAATTTATTCATCCCATAGTGATGTGACAATAAAGTGAAAGGAAATAGAGTGAAATACTGGAAGGTTCCAGAGGTTTTGAATGCGGTATATGAATTTTTCTGACGGCCTTAATGTAATAATGGAGCTCCGTTTTTTAATTGGACACCAATGTAGTTAAAATATTATATTCTGGAGCATTATTTTCTTCATTTATAGTGTTTATTTTTTTAATTGACCTTAAATATCAGTAAAGTATTAGCGTATAATGATTCTGAACAAACGAAGGTAAATTATAATTGTAGATCAGAAACAAAAATGGTCTAAGAATCGACCCTTGTGACACACCTATTTTTAGTGCAGAACGTACAGAATTACTGTTGTATTTTATATTCTAATATAATTACTTTGACTATAGTAAAACTTTAATGGAGATCTATGCTGTATGATGAACCAATTTATCAGCCAATTTTAGATGACAGATGAGAAATCTTAAGTAAATTTATCTATAATCTTTATTGAGTTTGAATCGTCCGGAGCAACATTTTAAAATACTATAAAATGCCGGCACCGACGCGTCTGCGTGAGTCTTTTAAATTTTTATTGGGCACGCAATAAATAATTACGTTAAGATTCTTGTATATTGGATGATAATATTTGTAAATCAAATAGTTATAAAATACGACGGGTTTAGTCTGCCTACACTACATGGGTCAAGGTGCTACGCGTATATTCTTCTTGCCGTATTTCCCTATTTAGATTAAATATAGAAAAAAAATGTCTTAATTTACATTCAGTATAATAAATAATAAATCATACAGTCATATATCACATCCAATTAGGTCAATTAGTTTGACACCTGACTTCGAAGCTAGAGTTACTAATTTGTGCATTCGGGTTAAGGTGTATTAAACAAAGGAAGTTGGTAACTTCTAATTTCTAGCTACATTAAATCGCTTTATTGTCATATAAATCATACAACTATTGTTCGAATCCTACAAAGATATCGTGAGTGCAATATCAACACATACAACAAAGTTTATGAAGTATAAAATTATTTTAATAAACTTTTTGCGTTTGGTACAGTATTATATCGTGTAGTGATAGTGAAAGAATATCTACTATCCCATGTCGTCTTGGAAGTGTAGCAAGATACGACAGAGGGAAATAAATCAGGAGATGGGCAACAGCGTCTTCTTAAGGATGACTAAAAATAAAAAAACTGCAGTTGTCAACAAACTTGCCATGAGAGCAACTGTGGTGAATACCCTCCCTATTGGGCAATCTATGGGGGAGTTCTATGTTCAGCAGTGGACTTTAATAGGCTGTAACCGTAACGGTAGCCACATATAAATTTAAGGAAAATATTGTATCCATAAAGTTGGTAAAATAGAGGAAGTTTTTAATGTAACTATTTAGATGACGTTCTGGTTGTTACCTTGAACTTGTGATATTCCTAAGTTCATTTAAAAGGGAAAAAATAACTTTAAAAAAACTGACGTCGAAAATATAAAAAATAATAACATATTTTCCACATAATAGCTTTTGAAGCCCGCCTTCAGTAGCCAAAATGTGGTTTTACCTATTTTTAAAGTTTGAGGGTAGATGTAGATGTCTATGAGCTGCAGCATTCGCTTAACATCTATGGACTGTTAGCTTTTTTGTCACATATTTAGCCTATAGTTTACCATTTTAGTTTATTGAATACCAGCGTAAAATAGCAGCTTAAAGCTGTGTTTCGTATGATGAGTGTAGAGAACCGGAGACCCTTTTTACTGGAAACTAGGCATTCTATCTTTGTTCTCACGGATGACACCGCATCTGTATTTTGATTCGTAATCAAAATAGAGATGCGGTGATCAAGGATCATCAATGAAAATCATGGATAGAGGATTACCACTTACCATCTGGTGGACTTTGTGCTCGTTTGTTACCCTTATCGTATAAAAAAAGTTTTTATTCGTTTTAACATTTACTACCTGTGGCCACGAGTTGTATCATTTGTATCATCTACGCATCTTACTTATATATAGAAATTAAAATATCTTTTTTATTGTTAAGCGATTTTAATAACACAAACATTAATTTAATGTTTGCCAAACTTGCCATCAGGTAGCCGCATGCTCATTTGCCGGCATTTAAAAAAAAAGAGCCCAACCTCATCACAATATACAACTGATGCCATATCCAAAAAGTTTTAGCAATTGTGGAAACTAACTTGCACAAACCCACAGATAGATAAAAAAAATTATGATTTTAATATGTTGTTTTTATTATACACTAGCTGGTACCCGCGAATTCGTCCGCATTGCTTGATATATTTGCCCCACTTCTCCGCGGCAAGAAAACACACATCACTAAACACGTAGTGCTTATAAAAATCGTTGTTTCTTAAAACTTTAATAACTTTAAATTAAATGAAGATATCGCAATTTTTTTTAGATAAGGGCCAAGTGTTTAAGAAATAAAACTTAGAAAACCTAATTGAAATCTATCCAGTAGTTTTTTGTGATGCGTGCACAACTGCAAACCTCTATCATTTTATTTATATACGATTAAAAGTTTGTTAGCATTGGTAATAGTATCATGAATTTTATTAACATCTAAATTTGCAAGTCTGTGATATTTTGTATATCCCTTAAAGATCACCGGGAGCTGACACACATGAAGTAATTTTTAAAATCAAACTTGGTAAACTCACCGCATTTTGAATTTTACTGCCCGCTTCGTTTTCTTTATAAACATTTAACAGACAATAAAATGAATGTCTATGGTTGAAATACCGCGGTGACTGACGTTCACCATAGACAGTACGAGAAATTTTATTGTTTTCACAAACTAAGTCGGCTGCTTTAATAAATCCTTATCATTAAAAATAGAAATGGTTCAACATATAAGCGACAGTAGCTTAGTGTACGGACAACGAACTCAAAAGGTCGTGGGTTCGAATTCACCTTGCGAATACTGTCGTGAACAATTCCTAACACAAGCATTTTAAGCTTACTAGAAGTGGTTCATGGGAATATTTGTAATATTAATAGCATTTCTAGTATTATATAAAAAAAAGTTACAGCCTATACACGCCCCACTGCTGGGCACAGGCCTCTTCTCATTTTTGAGAGGGTTTTAGGGCAAGGAAATGTCCACCGCGCTGCACCAATTCGTGTTGGCGGACTTCGTATGTGTTCGAAATATTTTTTCTCTTATTTCTCAGACATGCAGGTTTCCTCGCGATGTTTTCCTTCACCGCCGAGTACGTGGTAAATCAGCACTTAAAATTGTAACTAACAATTCATTGGTGCCGGCGGGGTTCGAACTCGGTGTCCGCGCGTACTGTGAAATTTACAGCGAGCTCTTAGTCCCTGAACTACCACGGCTTCAGTAATATCTAATGTATAAAATTCTCGTGTCGCTGTGTTTGTTACCAAACTCCTCCGAAACGGCTCAACCGATTTGTATCAAATTTTGTGTGCATATTGGGTAGGTCTGAGAATCGGCCAACATCTATTTACAAACCCCTAAATGATAAGGGTGACCCACCCCTTAATAATTTTAAAAAAAAATTGACAATTTTTTTATTATTATTTTATTATGATTTAGCATTAAAATACATAAAACTTCAATTTTCACCCTTCTACGATTAACCAATGTTTTTTAATCGCGATTTGAAAACTAAAAAATATTTCCTAGAAATAATGTATATGGCTAAACAACGTTTCCCGGGTCAGCTAGTATATTAAAAAACTTAAAAAAATATCTTCAAATAACTTTCAAACTTTTTATATAATCAACAGTCTATAGTCTCTTGGTTTTGTGATCAGATACACTTAATATTTCTTCGATATTAAGACTACTCTTATTAAAATATTGTATGACGCCCACGTACGCAGCGTGCTTAAATATGCTAGCAGAGTGTGGAACCCATGTTACGATATTTACATACAATATATACATCGATCGTGCTGAATCTATACAAAAGAAATTTTTGAAAGTTTGCACCAGACACGGGCTTTGTGTAAACAGAAAAAGAAATATAATAATAATTGTAAAAATATCATAATGTTGAAGTGTGAATTACTACGTGAATCTCAAAAATGAAAGGTGAGCTTAGTCGCAATTCGTCTAAATTTATTTTCACACGTCTTCGAGATATTTTTTAAATTACATGGCGATGCAGGTTTTCATCGCCGTGTACGTTTAATTCACCACTTAAAACTGCAAGTAACAATATTATTTGGTGTCAGTGGCGTTTGACTCCTACGGCACCACGACTCATATTATTGTTAAACAATATACAAATAATCAACCATTTAACCAAAAAATAAAGGCGTGAGTATCATTTAAGAGCTCGCAAAGTTTTTTTTATAGAACTAGGATGACAAACGAACACACAGTCCACTTGACGGTAAGCGGATGCCGTGGCCCATAGACATCTACATTTATCCTCAATTAAGAAAAAAAAAGCAAATGTGTTGTCACCCTGAGGAGTGAAGTGGAATGCATCGTTTCCAGTAAAAATGGTCTCCGGTTCTCTAAACTCACCATATGAAACACAGCAGCATTAAGCTGCTATTTTTAGTTACAACAATTACAACAATTGCTATCTGACAAAAATTATTACAGCTTACAACACTGTCCTCTCCAAATTGGAGTATCGTGTTAACTTACTCGCTACTATGATCTAGCTATTAACTCTTGAACACGATCAATATGTGTTTTTTTTATTTCAAATCAGTTGATAGCGCAGATTTAACACCCTCTTCAGTTAAAAAAAAATCTCTCTTGGCACAGGCGAAAATGTATAGACGCTTTTTATCTTTTTAACTTAAACACGTTAACTGTTTAGAAGTAATTTTATACTATGCTACAAATCGGATAGGGTAAAGGTTAAGAAGATGAGATTGCCATATCTTGGCCAGATAGTTGCTGTGAAGATGACCAGTCTTGACCTTCCCCAAAATCAGTTAAGGCTCATCTATAGTCAGGTTTTCCCTTGACTTGTTCAACGGCGATAACTCCTAATGTTCTTCATAAGACCTTTTTAATCCACGACTAGGTATAAAAAAAGTTGCAGCATATATACGTCCTACTGCTGGACGTGTCTATTCTTAATCAAGAAAGGTATAGGGTAAGGAAGAGTCTAAAATATTGTATCGAATTTTGTATGTTCTCTAAAAGTTTTATACGTGGTAGAGCCATGCTGCAGCTATATTAGTAGTATAGTTGTAGCACGAATGGGTCGGCTCGACCGGGGAAGGACTATGCTCTCACAGAATACCAGCCTAAAATAGCAGCTTAAGCTTCTGTGTTTCGTTTGGTGAGTGTAGAGAACCGGAGACCCTTTTTTCTGGAAAAGAGGCATTCCAGTTTATTCCTCACGGGTGACAACAAATCTGCGTTTTGATTTGCAAACGAGGATAGATGTAGATGTCTTTTTTTATAGTATAAGGGTTAAAAACGAGCACACAGTCCACCTGATGGTAAGTGGTTGCTGCAGCCCATAGACATCTACATCTATCCTCTATTACAAATCAAAATGTAAATGCGCTGCCACCCGTGAGGACTAAGATGGAATGCCTCATTTCCAGTAAAAAGGGCCTCCGGCCACCTGCACTCACCAAGCGAAACGCAGAGGTAAACCTCTACTTCACGCTGGTTTTCTGTGAGGTCGTGGTACCACCCCGGTTCGAGCCGGCCCATCTGTGCGACAGCAAAAGCTGCCGCGTGGCTCTACCACTGTTAAAATGTCTATGGGCTATAGCAACCACTTACCATCAGGTGGACTGTGTGCACGTTTGTCACCCTATCCTATAAAAAAATAGGTTCTTCCTTCGATATGTGGGTTTCTTTACAACGTTTTCTTTTACTGAGAACGTGATGAATCGGCACAAAACTGATAATCAAATTTAATTCAAAATTGACAGCATTTTTTTTAAACGTTACACGACTGTCTTTTGTATCGTGGAGGTAGTTAACATACATACATTGCACCAGGACAAACATTCAGACCTGGTACAATTGTTTATAGACACGGACAAATATCTAGAACAATTATATATAAAGATATTCAAACACCTGTTCCGGGATTGGAACCCGCCTTACTCTTACGAGTATAACCTCCCATAGAGCCCTGAGATCGAATTTGCAACTTTAATTTTTATAGAATGAGGGAGACAAACGAGCACCACAATCACCCAATAGTAAGTGGATTCTATGCTCCAAAAACACCAATCAGCCTGAATTAAGAATCAAATTGTAGATGCTTTTCACCCCTGAGGGCTAAGATAGAATGCCTCTTTACCAGTAAAAAGGGTCACCAGTGTTTCATACCTTCATGTAAACCACAGCAGCATTAAGCTACTATTTCACGCTGGTATTCTGAGAGCGTGGTCCTTCCCCGGTCAAGCCGATCCATACGCGCAGCAACCATTAATTAGCCGCAACATGGACCTATTATCTTCTGTGGAGTCGACGAAGACAACGTTGAGAAGAGCTAGTCTAGCAGATGGACTGGAAGCTTTAAAAGCGAAGCGAAATCAATGAAAAAAATTGCAAAGTAATTCACGCTTACAAAAATATATCTACCCTCGCGCCATGCACTTTATTACAAATTACACTATAATAAAGTGAACAATAAAATATATCATAAATTCGTCCGTTCGATCTGTAAAAATGGTGGGAGCCGGCGCTGGAGAATCCGAAGGTACATAAAGTTTGTCAACGACTTAGAGCATATACTGTGGTGAAATCTTTTGTTAAAAATTTAGTGCTTAAAAAAGTTTTTATAAATTCACATATATAATTGCATTAAGCGTGCAGTGGCTATGTAAGAATATCCACTATCCCATATCGTCCCGAGGGTGCCGTAAGAGGCGACAGAGGGAAATGAAATAGCAGCATCTTCCGGATAACAACTCAAAATATTTAAAAAAAACTGTGGTTACCAACCCGCTTGCTAAGCGTGGCAACTATGGTGAAATCCACCCATGAGGCACCTATGAGCGAAGACATGTTTGGAAACTATACATACATGGTAGAGCCATGTTAGTTCAGGGGTTAAGTAAGTAGAGTAAAGTTGCAGCCTATTTACATCCCACTGCTGGACACAGGCCTCCTCTCATTTTTGAGAGGGTTTTAGGGCAAGGAAATGTCCACCGCGCTGCTCCAATGCGTGTTGACGAACTTCACATGTCTTCGAAATATTTGTTTTTTTTCTTATTTCTCAGACATGCAGGTTTCCTCACGATGTTTTCCTTCACCGCCGAACACGTGGTAAATCAGCTCTTAAAATTGAATTGGTGAAAAACTCATTGGTGCCGGCGGGGATCGAACCCGGTTTGCTTGAGTACTGTGAAGCTTACAGCGAGTGTTCGATGATTCTTACAGAAAGGAGAAGAGGCCGTTACTAAACAGTGGGACGTATGTATGCTGTATCTTTACTTATAGAGCCTACTCTACCTGTACCTGGCAAAACGGTTCGATAATATATATTGTGTGCTATCACAATTTGAATAGAGTTTGATTAGAGAGAAGTAGATAAGTAATACTTTTTGAAAGTCGTATAATTTTATCACCAGTTCGGAAAAAAGCTTTTGTCCTGGGACAAAAGCTTGGACACTACAAACACACACACATTACGCTACAGCTCCGTACAAAGTCACAGCTGTACATAATGCAAGTATATTGCTACAAAGTATGTTACTGAGCCACCTGCATCCATTTAATACCTGCGTGTTTCATCAGGTTATCACTCCTTCTAGGGGATCATCTTACACTTCGTTTATCACTACGATGCTGCTATTTGAGCATCCGATTCCATGGATTGTAGGTACTTTCTACAATTGAATATAAAGACATTTAGAAGGCAACAGTGTGATATGTTTTATCGGCGTCTGTTTTTTTCCGTCCGAATAGAATATGGGCGTTTTCAAGCCAAGAGTGAATATTACGCTAAGACAGTGCGATTTACCATCTAAGGTTTCACCACCACTCACCACCAGGTGGGATAGTGGTCACTAGCTTATAATAAGTAAAAAAAATGACGGGTTGCACTCCGGGAGTGCCGGCAGAAGTGAAAACTTGAATATTAACGCTGTGCATTTTTGATATTTTGGAATGGCGGAGATTATTTATTATTATCTTATTTCATTTATTTTCATTCGAAATTATTTGTTTGGTAAACCTACACCGCACATGTGCTTATTGTGATGTTATGAAAATATAGGTCAATACTATAAAGTATAAACATATTACAAATATTACATCTTATATGTGTAAGTACATATGTATCTGTATTAATAATTTCGTCAAGCAGTACAGTAGACTCGATCGAAACCTAATCTTAATAATAAAATTATATTAATTAATAAATGAAAATTAATTAAACCTAACTTACTTCCTCTCCTACGCCGCGCCGGCTGTCTACTCTCCATCCGTCTTACGAATTTTCGATCAGGACACGTGACCTGACGCGAGTTTAACATTTTTTACCCATTACAAAAAAAGTGCACAACGCCGCTAAAGAAATTTTCACTTCAAAAACTGAAAAATTTCTTTTATAAAATAAGAGTGACAAACGAGCAAACATTCCACCTGATGGTGAGTGGATGCTGCGGCCCATAGACATCTACATTTAAGAATTAAAATTCTGATTCGTTGTCAAACACTGAGGACTAAAATGGAATGCTTCAATTCCAGTAAAAAGGGTCTCCGGTTCTCTACGTTAACCATACGAAACGGTATCATTAAGCTGCTATTTTACGATGGTATTCTGTGAGAGCGTTGTCCTGCCGAGCCGACCCATTCTTGCTACAACCACAATATAGCTGCAACGTGGCTCTACCACGTAATAAAAAATGTAATTTATATTTTCTACGTATGTGTGGGTGTGTAAGCATTAGAATATATTTAAAAGCAGCAGTTTCACGAATACAACGCCGTTAATACGTCGAAGTATCTGCGTAAACAATGACCGTACAATATAAAACGGATTTAAAACTCTCTCCAGTGTAACCCACGCGCTTTTGAAAGCTGCTTTATTAATAGACTATCATTGAAAACTATTCATTATCTGTGCTTAATCTGTCGGCTGAAGAATCTGCCTAGTTGACTCTATGCAAATTTATAGAGGTCGTGTCAAGGGCCTTATTACCATATAGATGCTCGATTTATTTCCTTTGCTCTGTATTCAGAGACAATTTGTTTTTTCTGTTTTTGAACCGTGGTAACGCTGGGGCTAAGCGTTCGCTTTAAGCTAAGTATGCGAAAAATTCTGGTTTGATACCCGTCGATATCAATGTATGGCATATATTTATGTATATGTTTTCCTATATATAGTGAGTGTATATGTTTTATAATTCATTTTAAATAATATGTTAGCTATATTATATTCATCATACATAGCTCTCACAAAACTATCAAAGGTTAGCCAGCAGAGATGCCTTTTCGGCATTAAGTTCGCCTTAGTACCAACTTATCTTGAGTGCAATAAAAAAATCTAATATAATCTATCTATCGATAAAATTGTTCAAAATTTTAAGTGTTGATTTTTTACGTTACGCGAGACTGAAAACATCATGAGGAAACCTGCATGTCTGGGAAATTAAAAAAAATACGCTAATATGAATCGGGGTATTGCGGCGGTACTTACTTGGTCTAAAATCCTCTCAGAAATGGGAGGAGGTCTGTGTCCACTTATGGGACGTATGTAGGCTGTAATTTTATTATAGCTTGTAAAGCCACTTTGCGAGCTATATTTTGTAACATTACTGACTACCTCGTTGGTCTAGTGGTTGTAGCAGTGCGACTGCTGATCATAAGGTCCCGGGTTCGAATTCCAAGTCGGACAAAAAAATTATTGAGTTTTTCCATCAAGAAATTCTCAGTAGCCGCCCGGAGTCATGAATTCGGCGGTGTCTCACCCCCGTGCCTCGGAAAGCACGTAAAGCCGTTGGTCCTGCGCATGATCTCTCTTCGGTCATGTCGGCTTACCATTCCATCGGATTATTGGAGTGAGGGAATATAGAGCGCACCTGTGCTTGCGCATACTTGGTCACTATTATCCTGTTCTGCGCCGATAGCTAGTCTCCGTTGAGACATGCCGCCGTGAACGAAATTCGGCCTGGAGGACATTATTATTATTTGTAGCACGAATGGGTCGACTCGGCTGGGGTAGGACCACGTTCTCATAAAAAGCGTAAAATAGCAGCGTCATATTTCTGTGTTTCGTATGGTGAGTGTAGAGAACTGGAGTAGAAACAAGTGGTAATTTTTTTTATTATACACCAATACACATTGACACGAAAACAAAAGAAATAAACCTAGCAAGCTAACAGCATAGCAAAGTGGCGAAGCAATCAGCTTTGTAGCGGTTTCTAACGGTTGCCGTTGAGCAATCAGTTTCAAAACAGGAGGTTCAGATGCCTGGGTGATCAGTAATCGATTGCTGAAAACAGAATTTGAAAATTCGAAACCGTTCTCGAGATAATCGTGGGAGAGACGGACAGACGGACAGACATCGTAAAATCAATAAGTGACTTCGCAAGCTTCTCCACTTAATATATTATATGGAAGGTAAAATAGGTCTTATCGCTCTGAAAGCGATTTCTTCCAGAAAACCGTTTTGCGCAAAGAACTATTGTTTAATAGGGAAGAGGTACATAAATTAAGCAATTAAGTAAAAAGAAATATTAAAACACAAGTTTTGTAGAATAGGGTGACAAACGAGCACACAGTCCATCTGATGGTAAGTGGATGCTGTGGCTCATATACTTCTACATTTATCTTCAATTTAGAAATATTCTCTATTGCAAAGCAAACATTAGTTTCTAAATAAATATATTTTCCCAATTATAATCCCAACTAAACAGCTCAGTCCTCTTATTTTTAAGGGCAATAGAGATGGGAAGAGGCCGCCACACTTTGTTTGAGCACCTTACATGCCCTTAAAGAATTTTTCAGGCATGCAACTTTGTTCGCAATGTTTTCCTCCGGCGACGACCACGTAGCTAAAACGTATCTTTGAAGTTTTGTCGAGTTAACAAAAGATAACTTAAGGAATATAACTTATTTACCCCTCTGATAGAAATGATATATATATTTTTTAAGTTTGTGGCAAATTTATATCAAAGGACTCCGAGATTGCAAACCAATCATTACTTAGCAAGATGTTGGTCGGTTTTAAATAACTACGCTATATATACTACGCTATAACTACGATATAGTCGTATAAGAATATTTTTACAGCTTTTTTAATAGTAGCTCTCCACATATTTTAATATATGTTAGTTTATATTGGACTCAGATTTTTCTACTAAATATATTTTTATAGAGTAAGGGTCACACACGAGTAAACCCACCTGAAGGTAAGTGGATGCTGTGGCCTATAGACATCTACATCTATCTTTGTTTGCGAATTAAAATGCAGATGCGTTGTCAGCCGTGAGGACTAAGATAGAATGCCTCTTTTCCAGTAAAAAAGGTCTCCGGTTCTCTAAACTCACCATACAAAACAGAGCAGCATGAAGCTGCTATTTTACATTGGTATTCTGTGAGAGCGTAGTCTTTCCCCGGTCGAACCGACACATTCGTGCTCAAACCATAAAATAGCTATAGCGTGGTTCCACCACGTATATATTTCCTTGAAGTTTTTTTTTTTAATTTTAGTTAAATACATTTGTTTACATAACATAATATACAATATTTTATTATATACAATATATGTAATAAAAAAAAACTAAAACTATTAACTTAATTATCATACAGTCCTACTCCCCGCGGTATCGTGCCAAGAACGCTGGCTGCGTTTCCCCGCTGAATGGTTATACTTAGCCTTTGAGCGAGAAAAGACCAGCCCTCTAATCACTTAATTTTTTTATAAAACTGAAGTGTAAAACTGACTTTAATCCATATAGTTGTAAGTGGCTGCTGCACCTAATGGGCACCTGCAACAAATTTTTAACAAGGAAGAGTACAGATGTTTTAACGTCTGTGAGGACTGGGATATAGATTTCTAACAGTCTGTAATTTTAGCTGCCTTTCCACAGCAGTGCATGCAGTGCTACTTAGCGACGGAAATAGGTAAAATGGTTGAACTTACTCAGACAGGTTCCTATTCGAAAAATTTATTCTAGTAACCTTGTTTTAACCTAGTGATATTTTTTTAATTCTATCAACCATTTTCATACCAACTCTTTCTTATATAACTAGTAATCTATACTTTTGGCGTTATCTTAAGCGATTTTTTTAATTGAACCACGTAAGTAAACCAGCATATATGAGATGTTAAAAGAATCTTGCGGACATGTGAAGACTGCGAATATGAATTGGGAAAAGCGTTGTAATATTACTTAAAGAAACACTCAAGAATGGGAGCTTTGTACTCACAAGTAGGATTTATTTGTACAGATTTTTAGTGTTTTAAAGTAAACCAAGGGAACTCTTATGTAATATTTCACAGATTCCTGGATAAATTTATAGGAATCGCTAAACTGCTTAACATTCATAAACCCTAAACAGGTTAATATGAATGGTAGAAAATGTAAGCAAATATTTTCTATTGTTTACGAAAAAATGTTCTTTAGACTCAATTTTTGTCACGGCCGCCAGCCTAAACAGAGACTGGTTTTTTTTTTTTTTCCTAAAAGTGTATACTGTTGGCCCTGCGGCCTTCACAGCTTCATTGAATTAGGTTCGTAAGTGAGGACTTACGAACTATCGAGTGCAACGACTCTGCAGTCCCGTGGCACCCCTACCCCTGCTTTCGGAGTAAGGCTCCTTGAGCTAGGGGGGGGGCTCGATGCGATTCAAGGGCCCCTCTGAAGGAGGTTCGAACCTCGGCTTGAATCACTATCGCATTTTTGATACTGATCGCAATGATTAGAAACGCCCCGTATCACGGGTGTTATACCTCGTGTACGGAGTGTGTATATACCGACGCATTCGCCGGCGAATGCGGTGTGCCCTAGTGTTCTGTACTAGAGTAGTGTCTGTGTGAGTGTTTGTGTTTGTGTTACCTAAACTGGTTCCCTCTCCTGTGGAGGGGGGGACCGGGATCGACCTATTCATAGTTGTGATCTCGTCATCGGGGTCAAGAAAAACGTTCTTGGGACGTCTCCTGTGGAGGGCCGCATCCCTATCTGGGGAGTACAAGCCCGCCTCATTCACCAACGGATTTTTATGTTCCTTTATCGAATTGAAATATCTTAAGGATAATTCCTTTAGATACGACTGAATTGTGGGCATGTCGAGGTCGCGGTGGAGATCCGCGTTCCTCACATAGTATGGAGCTCCTGTGACCTGACGGAGAAATTTGTTCTGGATGATTTGAAGTTTATGTAAACTTCTTTTGGGAACATGGGCAAAGGATACCCCTGCGTATGTCATGATAGGACGTACGCAGGTTTTGTATAAGTGCAGCTTGCGTCTGAGTGACAGCTTACTGTTTTTGTTAACTAAGGCGTAAAGTCGATAAACTACGAATTTAGCCTTGTTCCTAACTATCTGAATGTGCTGAGAGAAGCTCATTGCACAATCTAAGGTCACCCCCAGGTATTTCACCTCTTGTACCCACGGAATTGGGCTGTCATAGAGGGAGATCGTACCGCTTTTGTATTTTTTGATTTTTGCCATTAATCGGTTATAAGCAAACCTTCTGTTGAAGCAGATGGCTTTGCTCTTATCTGGCTTCAGTTCAATCCTCCATTTTCTGCACCAATCGCCTAAGGCGTTTGCTGCATCTTGGAGTCGACCACAGATTCTAACCGGGTGGACATCTGAAGTGTATATGGTGGTGTCATCCGCATATAGTGCGAGATGAGTACCTGGTATTTGTGGAATATCACTTGCATAGAGTGAGTAAAGGGTCGGGGAGAGCACTGAGCCCTGGGGAACTCCTGCTCTGATGGGTCTGGGAGAGGAGAAGGTACCCTCCACGCGAAAACGAAAGGATCTGTTTTCAAGAAAGTCTTGAACAATTTTAGTAAGTCTTACTGGCACTCCTATTTGGATTAGTTTGTAGACTAGTCCATTGTGCCAGACTTTATCGAATGCTTTGGCCACATCGAAGAACAGCGCTCCTGTGTAAACAGCGCGCGTGTTCACCTTTGCGGCCTGCTCTAAGATGTGCTCCGTGAGGCGGTGCACCTGCTGAACACTTGAGTGTTTGGCTCGAAAACCAAACTGCTCGTTAGGAATTAGATTTTTGCTAAGCACTGCATCCTTCAGACGGCTGAGGATGATGCGCTCATAGATTTTCCCCATGGCACTGAGGAGACTTATGGGTCTATAACTAGACGCCCTATCTCTGGGTTTTTTCGGTTTGTGTATACCGATGACTATTGCTTCTTTCCACACTTCTGGAAAGGTGCAAGTGGCCATTAAGATATTGAATATCGCCACTAGAAGGCAAACTAATCTGGGAGGAAGGGCTTTACACACTTTATTGTTTATGCGGTCGGCTCCAGGCGCTTTTCGGATTTGAAGATTTTTGATTATGGTTTTCACCTCATCAAAAGTAACTGGAGGAAGTGGGTCATCCGTTGGTGGTGTGGCGGACATGTTAGCCACTTCCTCGTTCACCTTGTTCAGGTGGACGGGGTCGATTGGCAGGGTGCTTGGGGAGCATTGGCTCTCGATGCTGTCTGCCATGCACTCGGCCTTTTCCGAGTCGTCGAACGCTAATTGACCATCAGATCTAACTAATGGGGGCATCGAAGCGACATTTTCTGATTTCAGAGACCTCGCCAGCTTCCAGAATGCTGTATGCGAGGGCGAGATATCTTCCATCAGTTTGTCCCATCGTGAATCCCTCAGCTGGGCCATGCGCTCCTTGACCTCTCTACAGAGGCGGCGCAAATTGGACCTATTATTGACGGTTCTATAACGGTCATAGGCCCTCACCGCAGCGTTTTTCTCCCTCAGTAATTGCCGTACGTCCCCGGGGAGCTCAAAGCGCCGATCGCTCGACGCCTTGACCTGCCTCGAAGACTCCCCGGCAACCACCTTTATGTGAGAGGTGATGTGAGAGATGGCTTCTAAGGCCACCTCCTTGGTGTCAATTATATCTGGCACTTTGTCTAAATATTCTGTGTTCATAGTTTCGAGGTTAGCCTCGAACCTATGCCAGTCCGTAACAGTTTTGGTTAAAGGAACCTCGCTGCTGGACTGTCCTAACGACATTATTACCGGGCGGTGATCAGATGTCAACTCATGCACCACTTCTATGGAGCGCAACGATAAGGTTACGTTCCTGAAGAGTGCTAAGTCGATTTTGGACGACGTATTAAATTGATTTGTTGTATAGCTTGTATCCTCCGGAGGGGCTATTATATCGAAATTCAGGCGGTCACTAAGCTTAACTAAGTGCACGCCGTTAGTATTTTTCCTATGGTTATTTGACCAGATTTGGTGCTTGCTATTTAAGTCACCGGCTAGTATAACTGAATTACTAAGATTGAATAGCGCTTCGAAGTCGCTTTTTATTATCTTTTTTTTTGGTGATAGATATACAGAGGCTATCGTGATCGGTTGATGACCGGTTATGGCTACTCTGCAAACGGAGGCCTCTAAATCAACTAGTTGAGGCGTGTCTATGGGCACTACATGTAAGGACGACCTATAATAGATAAGTGTCCCTCCTAATTTAGTCCCTAATCGATCATTTCTAACTACTCTGTAGTTAGCTATTTTGGGGTCTCTAAGGCTAGGCTTAAGAAAGGTCTCTTGCACTAGCAATATGTCTATCTGATGGTCAGTGAGGAAGGTCCGGACTTCGTCAATTTGATTTTTAAGGCCGTGCGCATTGAAGAAGGCGACAGCTATCGACGTAGGTTTTATTCTGGCTGTAGTTGAGTCGTTATCCATTGTCAAGAATAATAACCAAGCCAAGTTAACTGCATGTAGAACTTCGGGCCTAGTTGACCCTGAAGTTCTTTATTGCCTCTATTACCCCCATGTGATCCAGGGAGGCTTGGAGGCGCTCTTTGGCGGAGCGCGCCGTTCTAATCTTATGCGCTAGTGTGCGCAGCTCATTTACATCAAAACTGTCTGCGTCCTAACAAATAATTTGATTTCCATAAGTCCTGACATTTTGTTGCAAATTTAATTAACTTGTACCTACTGTGAAAAAAAAATATAAATCTATTGGTTTTGTATATTCACACGATAAATCCACGTCGCAGTTCCATTCTTCCCACTGATCCTATATAATATTGTCTACTGTTTTTTATTAAAAAATCGAAAAAGCCTGACATTTCTAAAATCCGACCGCAATCCTGACAAGTCCTGAGATGTCAGGATAAATCCTATTATATTATAGTATATCCTTGTTTGCATCTAAGAAACAGTACACAGCTTGTAAAATAAAAAATAGGGCACATCTTTCCGCATTTCATTTCCCGAACATTTCGTCTTTGCGAGTTTTTTTTTTATTTTCACGTAACACCGCCAGACGTTCAAATATGTTCACATCTACGTCTCCCGGTAGGTACTCGTGCATCGTTTGATTTACGTGTTTCCAATCGCATCTCAAACGGTAGCCCTGTGCCTATTTTTATAGTCCGCACCGACGCGATCGGTACCCGTCTTATTGCGGCCGATGCTTCTACATAGTTGATACAAAACATCTGTCAAAATCAATTACGCCTGTGTAAAAAGATCTGCAATCTTCACTCCAGTATTTATGAAATAGATGATAATGTTTTTCTTAAAAATATTTTAAACATTTTATTACATGAGTGTTGAAATATCACCTCTTTGATTATGGGAAACAACGGTAAAGTGTTTTCGCATACCATATGTTTTATATATTCCTAGAATCAGAGACCCATATCAAGCAGTGAACTTTTGTGGGCTAATACTACATATTACGTAAGCTAAGTAGATGTTGATCTCAAAAAAGTTATTTTTTTACTATAGTATGTGCCATATCGATTGAGAAAAACGGACAATGACCTCAGATATGAGCCGAGTGTCAAAAGGCGTAACTTACAAAATCTCAATTTAGATGTGATAACAATATTTAAATATTGATATTATTCCCACTTCTAGGTCAGCACATATGTTTTGTTTTTTTGTTTCTTAAATAATATTGTCTGTGGTTCCTATAAACATAGTAAAATCTTACGGTACATCGCGAAAAATGTGTTATATTTTATATTTCAATTTATGGTAAGTAACGCAGCAATTCATTTAATAACAGTTTCATATTAAAAAAATATTTGAAGCAATATAATCACCATATTGAGCTTTTGCAAATTCATCCCTTTAAAATAAACAAAACGCGCGTTACGTCAGTTCGTTCTAAAAGAAACGTGACAATGGCAGCCAGAGATGCGTCACCTTTTTTGGGCCGGTCCGCCATTTTGTTTTCATTCGTGTTCGGATAGCGCTTGCGTGTGTACGTCTCGGGTAATTCATAGCATTCATTGCATTGTTTTAGTTGAGTTTTTACTGTTAAATTTGTTATATCGTTAAGTTTTTGTTTTTTGAATCTGTTATATTAGTTTTACTGTGACGGTCGTTACTAAATCGACATGAGTTCAGGAGAATTTGGTGAAGGACCCGGTCCTTCAACATCAAGTGGAAAGAGACGTCGCCGACCCATAATAAACGTAGCAGGTACGTACAAATAGGTACAAATGCGACGACGTAGCCTTTCTATTTCTTAAAGCGCTCTTTTTATGTGACCATGTGGTATTTATTTTCTAAAACAATATGTATTTATGTGATGTAGTACTATGGTAGTATATTTTTGTCATTTATTTACAGGCCCATCTTCTGGAGCACCTTTAACGTCACCAGTAAAAAAGAGAAAACCTACCACTTTGTCGGTCGGGGAACAAGAGATTATCATTAATGTATACAAATATGTCAAAAACACCTGGCCCGAAGACGTGTATCCTTCAAACGTTAATATGGTAGAAAAGGTTTCGGAGATCTCAGGAGTCAGCAAGAGCACTATATATCGCGTATTAAGCGTGTATAGAGATTCCCATAAAATACCAGAAAAGGGAATAATTAATAAAAGAAAAAAGTCTGTAATTGACAAGTTGGACGATTTTGATAAATCGGCTATAAGAGCGAAAGTGCATCAGTTCTTTCTTGCAGGAGAATTACCGACTTTAGACAAAATTTTGCTCAGTATAAATCAAGATGACCAGTTGCCAAACTTGAGCAAAACTTCCCTGCGACGTGTGTTGCGCCATTTAAAATTCAAATATATAAAGAGAAACAGAAAAAGTGGTCTAATAGATCGCCCAGAGATAGTTCTGTGGCGTACCAGATATTTGAGAGAAATACAAATATTAAGAAACGAGGGACGTAACATTTTTTACCTTGACGAAACATGGATTAACGCAGGTCATACTATGGGAAAGGTATGGGAAGACACCACAATTGAATCTTCTCGTCAATCACGGTTAGAAGGCTACTCTACTGGCGCGAAAGCCCCTTCGGGTAAAGGAAAGCGATTAATAGTTGTACACGTTGGCAATGAAAATGGCTTTTTGGAGGGATGTGATTGGGTATTTGAATCATCATCTACTGGTGACTACCATGAGAGTATGGACGCTCTCCATTTCGAGGACTGGTTTAGAAAAGTAATAGAAAAACTGCAAAGCGGCGATGTCATAGTTATGGATAACGCTAGTTACCACTCCAGACGTTTAGAAAAAACCCCAACAATGTCTTGGCGGAAACAAAATATGCAGGAATGGCTAGAATCTAAACAGATCGCATACGTGCCCTCGGACACAAAGACCCACTTAATGGAAAAAATAAAGGCAGTTAAAGATAACTATCGAAGTTACGTCACCGACGAGATGGCAAAAGAAAAAAGCATCACAGTGGTAAGGTTACCTCCTTATCACTGTGAGCTTAACCCCATTGAACTTGTGTGGGCAGATGTGAAAGGGTACGTTGCACGAAAAAATACAACTTTCAAGTTAAAAGATGTTAAAAATTTACTTAAAGATGGTTTAACTCAAATCACGCCAGATAAATGGAAAAACTGTGTTCAGCATGTCCTTAAGGTTGAACAAAAAATGCGTGGCATGGATGATAGAATTGACCAAACTGCAGATCGCTTTATAATTAATGTTACAGATAGTTCATCAAGTGAAGATACGAGTGATGATTGCACCGAATAAAAATAAAGTTCTTATATAATATTAAAAATAAAGTTTTATCTTTTGCATAAGTACGTACTTATTCGGTGTCGTTATCACTCGAATCTTTATATGTGTTATAAATTAATGTTTTTTGTTGTTAAATGAATAAAGTACTTTATAACAATAGATGATTTTTCTTCTACAGCGATCTTTCACATAACTTTTTAATAATAGTTAATAAATATATATTATATCAATCATTATAAAAAAATCATTATAAATAAAGAAAGTACTACATATAAAATGTGCCTATATATTGAAGGTTTGTAACCCCTGGTTAAACGACCGAAAGGTCATTGTCCGTTTTTCTCAATCGATTTGGCACATACTATATTAGCAGTCACGATCAATAAATGGACTATAAATATATGAAAACATTTTTAAGTTGGTACTTATTAATCGGTAAGTATATTCCAAATTTAATAATAGTTGCAAACAATTAGAAAAGGTCGAACGCCGGAAGGGACGTAACGCTGTCATAAATATTTTATTGATTTCCGCTCAGTTTTGGTTAGACTTCCGTTTTTGTACATAAAAATATAATACAAGGCACTTTGTGTAATGGTGTTTTCATTTTGTATACTAAGCTCAAATTTTTTGAATTTTCTAACTCACTTTCTTGACCGAAATCTTTCAGAGACTTAACCTTATTGTGTGTGTAAATATTTTTCAGTAAATCGTTATATTTCTTCATAGAATAAGGGTGACAAGTGAGCACACAGTTCGCCTGATGGTAAGTAGATGCTGTGCCCCTTAGACATCTACACTTTATCCTCGAGTAAGAATCAAATGCAGAAGCGTTGTCACCTCTGAGGAAGATGGAATGCCTCGTATCCAGTAAAACGGGTTTCCGGTTTTCTACACTCACCATATGAAATACAACAGCATTAAGCTGCCATTTTACGCTAGTATTCCGTAAAAATATGGTCTTACTCCGTTCGAGCTGACCCATCCTCGCTACAACCATAATATAGATGCGGTCTGGCTCTACCACTTATTCCATCACTGTCGAGAACAGTGGTAAATTAACACTTAATTTTTCAACTAACAATTTCATTGGTGCCAGCTAGAATCGTATCTGAGTTAGTTACGTAATATGAAATTTACAGCCAACACTTAACCCCTGAGCCACTACGGCTGTTAGCCGAAACATAACAGATACTTTCGAAACCAAACTGCATCTCATCTGTATGCAGTTTCGCTAATCCCATCACGATGTGCTTTTATTTATTGGAGTGGCAAATTGCTGCGGCTACGTACCACGTTATACCACACTATACGAGATATAATTTTAATATTATTATTTAATATTATTTTGTTTGTAGCTGTCGGTACTACTAAAAGTTGAGTTTGTAGGTTAGTTCGGAGTTGAGTTTTAGTGAGTGAGTTTATACATAAAACTGAAGTGACAAACGAACTTATAATGAGGGCTAATAATTTTCTGCTCACCAGATGTCACTAGTTGACACTGAGGTAAAGTTTTTTGTTACACAATTTCATAATATTGGGAAGTTGGTTTTTAATAAAAGTTTATCAGTTTGTAGAGAAAAGTATACAAAACAATGCGTCAGTGGTTTGCTCTTTAATTTTTTGCACATTTTGCATACCTTAAGCGAAAGCGCAAGGTATGTTCTACTATCGCCTAAAAATTAAGATTCCTACGTTTTATCGAATAAAATCGTATCTAGCAATCATATTATACATATAAATTATATAAAAAGCACATTGTTAGAAAGATAAATGATTGTTGAACTTATTAATATTTTTCTTAAATCGATTAATTGCTATTTTTAAATTAAAAAAGGGGTTTTAGTGGCTTATGGTGTGGATTTATCAAGTCCGGAAGGCTTGTAAACACTCTAACTTTTGAAAATATCAATTGTTTAACTCAATCTATTTTTTAATCTCTTCATCTATCATGTGGGAAGCCACTGAATGTAAATGGTAGTGTAATTTTGTTTTGTTTAGCTATAATTAATTTTATTCGGCTCCAAAATGGCGAAATTTTCGTTGATTTGGTAGCCTTGTATGTAAATTAATTCTGTAAAGGGAGCTAAAGCCACAGAGTAGTTTACTCACTCACTCAGTTCGACGCACAGAGTACTTTTTATATACTGGTAGGTCGCCGTCGTGAGTGGCCATTGTTTCGGATGTTTGCAGCGGCTCAAAAAGATCGCTGTACAAATACACAATATTCGAATATCCAAATTTCTTAAATAACTGATTATAATAATAATAAGAGATTTTTTCATTACAATATTTTAAAAGCACAGAATAAATAATAGTAGTACGTACTAAAAGTAAGTAGTATCCTGTCAGGGATTGTGCGTGACGATAAGTAAGTAAGTATCAATTTTTTTGTGTTTGGGTGACATTTTCATGGTTTTCGAGTGTTGAAACCGATAGGGTTGTCGAAATGTAAATCCAAGATGGCGGCTGCAATAGGTATACATTTTTTCGTCATGGGTGTCATTTTCACGGTTTTCGAGGGTGTTGAAGCCGATAGTGCTGTCGAAATGTAAATCCAAGATGGCGGCTGCAATAGGTATAAATTTTTCATCATGGGTGTCATTTTCATGGTTTTCTAGGGTGTTGAAGCGGATAGTGCTGTCGAAATGTAAATCCAAGATGGCGGCTGCAATAGATATCATTTTTTCATCATGGGTGTCATTTTCATGGTTTTCGAGAGAGTTGAAGCCAATAGGGTTGTCGAAATGTAAATCCAAGATGGCGGCTGAATTAGGTACCAATTTTTTCATCTTGGGTGTCATTTTCATGGTTTTCGAGGGTGTTGAAGCCGATAGTGCTGTCGAAATGTAAATCCAAGATGGCTGCTGCAATAGGTATCAATTTTTCATCATGGATGTCATTTTCATGGTTTTAGAGAGAGTTGAGGCCGATAGGGTTGTCGAAATGTAAATCCAAGATGGCGGCTGCAATAGATATCAATTTTTTCATCATGGGAATCATTCTCATGGTTTTCGCGGGTGTTGAAACCGATAGTGCTGTCGAAATGTAAATCCAAGATGGCGGCTGCAATGGGTATCAATTTTTTACATGGGTGTCATTTTCATGGGTTTCGAGGGTGTTGAAGCCGATAGTGCTGCCGAAATGTAAATCCAAGATGGCGGCTGAAGCAGGTACCAATTTTTTCATCATGGGTGTCATTTTCATGGTTTTCGAGGGTGTTGAAGCCGATAGTGCTGTCGAAATGTAAATCTAAGATGACGGCTGCAATAGGTATCAATTTTTTCATCTTGGGTGTCATTTTCATGGTTTTAGAGAGAGTTGAAGCCGATAGGGTTGTCGAAATGTAAATCCAAGATGGCGGCTGCAATAGATATCAATTTTTTCATCATGGGAATCATTCTCATGGTTTTCGCGGGTGTTGAAACCGATAGTGCTATCGAAATGTAAATCCAAGATGGCGGCTGCAATGGGTATCAATTTTTTACATGGGTGTCATTTTCATGGGTTTCGAAGGTGTTGAAGCCGATAGTGCTGCCGAAATGTAAATCCAAGATGGCGGCTGAAGCAGGTACCAATTTTTTCATCATGGGTGTCATTTTCATGGTTTTCGAGGGTGTTGAAGCCGATAGTGCTGTCGAAATGTAAATCTAAGATGACGGCTGCAATAGATATCAATTTTTTCATCTTGGGTGTCATTTTCATGGTTTTCTAGGGTGTTGAAGCGGATAGTGCTGTCGAAATGTAAATCCAAGATGGCGGCTGCAATAGGTATCAATTTTTTCATCATAGGTGTCATTTTCATGGTTTTCGAGAGAGTTGAAGCCGATAGGGTTGTCGAAATGTAAATCCAAGATGGTGGCTGCAATAGATATCAATTTATTCATCATGGGTGTCATTCTCATGGTTTTCGCGAGTGTTGAAGCCGATAGTGCTGTCGAAATGTAAATCCAAGGTGGCAGTTGCAATGGTTATCAATTTTTTCATGATGGGTGTTATTTTCATGGGTTTCGATGGTGTTGAAGCCGATAGTGCTGTCGAAATGTATTTAAACTACTTTAAAAAATTCCGTATTAATCATGTTATACGTATTTTTTATGCGCTTAAGGTAAAACACGAAAGAAACTATAACCTTTACATTTTCCGAACATTAACTTCCCCGCTATGAAATTGTCTAATATTATACTCACTTTCTATTCTAATCCGGCAACTTGTTCTATCACCGGGAGGGCGACCATCTGTCCCAAGGAGGTGTCGGATTTATCGTCCACAAGTCTCTCGTTAACAACGTTGTAAAGATCGGGAGTGTGTCGACGAGGGTTGCGTACCTTATACTCAGAATCACCAAACGGTATTCGCTGAAGGTCATACAGGTTTACGCACCAACCTCGGCACACCCCGATGAGGAGGTGGAGGAAATGTATGAGGATATCTCTAGAGCCATGCATTCCTCCAAAACCCAATATACGGTGTTGATGGGAGACTTCAATGCAAAACTAGGCACAAGAGAGAACGGTGAGCTGAAGGTAAGGAAATTTGGAATAGGGCAACGGAACCCAAGGGGCCAGCAGCTGGCCGACTTCATGGAGAAAGAGGGACTCTTTATGATGAACTCTTTCTTCAAGAAGCGGCCCCACAGGAAGTGGACCTGGTCGAGCCCCGACGGTTCGACAAAAATGAGATTGACTTCATTATGACGACCAGACGACAACTGTTCAGTGATGTCTCAGTGATCGCGAGGGTGAAAACCGGCAGCGATCACCGAATGGTTAGAGGCACACTGAACCTAAATGTTAAGTTGGAGAGGTCTCGTCTGATGAAGTCAACGCTCCGTCCCCCTCGTGCTCTAATCCAGGGTCCCGAAACCTTTCAGCTCGAGTTACAAAACCGTTTCCAGTGCCTAGAAGACTGCAATGAAGTGGACGATATGAATGACAAGCTCGTGGAAACTGTCCATGCGGTCGGAGCTAAGTTCTGCAAGACCCACTGCAGAAGAACACAAAAACTCTCCGATCACACTCTTAATCTCATGGCTGTTAGACGGGAGATGAGGCTACATTCTTCAACAGATTTGACAGCATACAGGCAACTGAACAGACAGATCTCCAAATTCATGCGGCGAGACTTACGCAACTTCAATACAGCTCGTATTGAAGAAGCGATCGAGCGGAACCAAGGCTCCAAAGTCTTTGCCAGAGATCTGTCTGCCAGAAAGAGCCAACTGTCAAAGCTGAAGACCGAATGTGGCAGCATCGTTTCCGGGGCACCTGAGATTTTGAGTGAGATTGAGAGGTTCTATGGGCAGCTGTACACGTCATCGTTGGAGCCACACGCAAGTGTGAGTAACGATCCAAGAGCGAGTCTTATTCGACACTATTCCGAAGATATCCCGGACGTCAGTCTGAGCGAGATTAGAATGGCTCTCCAGCATCTTAAAAACGGCAAGGCCCCAGGCGAGGATGGAATTACAGCGGAGCTTCTGAAAGCGGGTGGAAGACCGGTACTTGAAGTCCTTCAGAAGCTCTTTAATTCCGTCCTCCATGGTGGCATTACACCGGAGGCGTGGAGCAGAAGTGCGGTGGTCTTGTTCTTCAAGATAGGTGACAACGCTCTCTTGAAGAACTACCGACCGATTTCCCTTCTGAGCCGCGTCTACGTGCTGTTTTCGAGAGTCATTACGAATCGTCTCGCGCGCAGACTTGACGACTTCCAGCCTCCCGAACAAGCCGGTTTCCGAAAGGGCTTTAGCACCATAGACCACATACATACCCTACGGCAAATTGTACAGAAGTCCGAGGAGTACAATTTGCCACTATGTCTGGCGTATGTGGACTATGAGAAAGCCTTTGATTCCGTCGAAATTTGGGCGGTGCTGCAGTCCCTTCAGCGGTGCCAAGTTGACTGTCGGTATATCGAAGTGCTGAAGTGTTTGTACAGTAGAGCTACGATGACTATCCGAGTACAGAACCAGAGTACGAAACCTATCCAATTGCAGAGAGGTGTAAGACAGGGTGACGTTATATCCCCGAAACTCTTCACCGCTGCATTGGAAGACGTTTTCAAGCTTCTGGACTGGAAAGGATACGGAATTAACATCAATGGCGAGTACATCACTCACCTTCGATTTGCCGACGATATAGTCCTCATGGCAGAATCGCTGGAGGAGCTAAGCATTATGCTCAATGACCTCAATAGTGTCTCCCAACGGATAGGTCTTAAGATGAACATGGACAAAACAAAGATTATGTTTAATGTCCATGTCACACCTATGCCGGTAGTTGTTGGGAGCACTAAGCTCGAAGTTGTTGACGAGTATGTTTACCTGGGACAAATAGTCCGACTAGGTAAGTCCAACTTCGACCGAGAGGTCAATCGACGGATTCAACTCGGCTGGGCAGCGTTCGGGAAGCTACGACACATCTTCTCGTCAGAAATACCTCAAAACCTTAAAACAAAATTGTACAACCAGTGCGTGTTGCCAGTGATGACTTACGGAACTGAGACGTGGTCCTTCACTGCTGGCCGTATGAGGAAGCTCAAGGTCGCTCAGCGAGCTATGGAGAGGGCTATGCTCGGAGTTTCTCTGCGTGATAAACTTAGGAATAAGGATATCCGCAGTAGAACCAGAGTAACCGACATAGCCCAACGGATTAGTAAGCTGAAGTGGCAGTGGGCCGGCCATATAGCTCGAAGAACCGACAACCGATGGGGAAGAAAGGTTCTCGAGTGGCAGCCTCGTACCGGTAGCCGAAGTGTAGGGCGTCCCCCCACAAGATGGAGTGACGACCTGGTAAGACATGCAGGAAGTCGATGGATGCAGGTGGCTCAGGACCGTGCTTTGTGGCATTCCTTGGGGGAGGCCTATGTTCAGCAGTGGACTTGTGAAGGGCTGTAATGATGATGATGATGATACTCACTTTCTAGTGGCGCCGCCCTGGTGGCAGAAAAAGTCATGGATCCTTGACCTGATGGTACCGTTACCGTTAGAACCTATTAAAGTACACCGCTGAACATAGGCCTCCCCATATATTAACTCATAGGGGGTATTTGCCATAGTTGCACGCTTGGCAAGCGGGTTGGCAATCGCAGTTTTCTATTTTTATTCGTTATTAAAAACACGCTGCCGCCCATCTCCTGGTTTGTTTCCCTCTGTCGCCTCTTGCGACACCCACGGGAAGATATGGGGTAGCGGATAGTCTCATACCGCCACTATAACAACCTGATGGTAAGTAGCTTTCAAACATACGATGTTAGATGAGTATCACCTTGGATAACTAAGATGCAATACAAGCACTGCCATTTGTCGGCAGAAATGGGTAAGTGTGTTTTACCTAACCCGACAGAAACCTAGGTAGAAAGGAAACTACCTAGAAATAGCTAGGTGACGGCTTTGTGATGGCGGATAAAGGTCTGAGGCGCTGCGGGTCGCAGTTTCAAATCCCGCATGGAATTATTGTTTGTAGTAGAAGAGTATGTAAGAGAAAACAGCATTAGTTATAATCGACAAAATAGAAACAGAACATCATATCTAATGTGGATCATATAATGTATATATTATATTTAAATGTACACAGATTATAAACACGGGATTTCCGGCCAATACCTGTACTTTAAAAATGAAGTGCGATTAGGAATCGTGTCGCGAGGGTCATCGACTCTTATTCCTGTAGGTTTTGAATGACCGTATCTTTTATATTGTATTGTGTTCCAATCTTGAATTTAAACTAAGCTGTGGGATTTTTGACTTTATTACTCTAGAATTAAAAATAACTTTATTTCTTTTTTTCCACTCTTTTATTAACTCGCTTTCGTGTATGTCTGTTCAGGTGGAAATTTAGTAATATCAAACTGACTTCCCGATAAGTTAGAGATTTGAAACTTTAAATATAGCTCAGGACTACAAACGTGGTAAACATGGTTGCTATTTTGAATTATAATCTATACAAATAAATAAAATTGAAGTGTCTGTTTGTAATGTCAAAATAACATATTTTTACTAATTGCATATAAAAGTATATACGGTACCTATAACAGAAACACAATTTTTAAAATTTTCGTCTGTCTGTCTGTCTGCGTGTTTGTTCCGGTTAATCTCCGAAACGGCTGGTCCCATTTTGACGGGCCTTTCACTGGTAGATAGCTCATGTTATAAGGAGTAACTTAGGCTACTTATATTTTTGAAAAATAATTAGGGTTCCGCGCAACAAAATTAAAACCCTAAATTAGACGCGGGCGAAGTCGCGTGGTACAGCTAGTTATACAATATTTACGTGGTAGAGTCACAGCATCTACTTACCACCAGGTGGACTGTGTTCGTTTGTCACCTTTAGTCTAAAAAAAAAACGATTTAATGAAAGATATTTACGGAACAAAATGACTTACTTATATTCGCATATATAGTCCCTGAAAGAAAATTACAAAATCTGAATAACACTGTGGTCGTTATTAAATTATTTAAATATTAAATTAAATTTTAAATTTACACTATAAGTCTACAATTAATTCAGAGTGTAACTTACAGCGCCATCTATCTGAAATGGCGGAACAACGTCTGTCAAAACTAGTATAGTTGTAGAAATTACAGAAGTAGTAATTTTTATTTGCAACAGTTATAAATTGAAAAAGAAAATAAAACGACGTTAGGTGGCGAAGTTTTAATTTCTTACGTTGGAATAGTAACGAGATATTTTTTATAGAATAGGAATGCAAACGAGCACACAGTCCAACTGATGGTAAGTGGATGCTGTAGCCCATAAAAATCTATATTTGTCCTCAATTAAGAATGAAAATGTGGATGCGTTGTCACCCCTGAGGACTAAGATGGAATGCCTCGAATTCCAGTAAAAAGCGTCTCTGGTTCTCTCATACGAAACACAGCAGGGTTAATCTGCTATTTTACGCTGGTATTCTTTGAGAGTTATAATTTTTACTGTTGGTAAAAATTATAAACCTCTCTTGCAATCTCTTGTTTATCAATTTTTTCAAATTACACTTTAAAAAGCTCAGAAAAGTTGCGCGGAAGTACATTTTCTACCGACTTTAAAGAGAGGGAGGTACTCAATTCGATTGTATGTTTTTCTTTTTTTTATGTGTGTTACCTCATAACTATTTATTGGGTGAACCGATTTAGATGATTCTTTTTTTATTTGAAATCTGGTGCTTCTCATGTGGTCCCATATAAATTTGATCAAGCCCTGACCAATAATTTCAGAGTTATCACAAATAATTTTTATTAAAGTGGGTTGTACAATTTTTTTTATTTTAAATTATTTATAATAATAAAGAGGCAATCGATGTCGCAGTACCCAAGATCTGGTAGTCGTTGTAGCAGTCTTCCTAGTAGTCCGTCTGGGTAAGTTAAAAGGTGACAACCCATCTGCATCTTTACATATCATCTAGTTAGAATTTGTGTGAAAGTGTGCTACAGCATCCACTTACCATCATTTGGACTGTGTGCTCGTTTGTCAACCTTATTTCTATAAAAAAGTATAATTATGTACGGATGTAGGAAGTTATACTTCTTTAGCGTAATAAAACAAAAAAACTTGAGCGACATTTACCTACTGAAGTTGCCGCTTTTAGGTGTCAGTGTGCGCGCGCATCGTAACAACTTCATGGTGTCGTTTTTAGCTGTCGGTGTGCGCGCGCAGCGTAAAAATTCACTGTCATCATCGAACCCAAACGTCCCAAAAGAAGTATAACTTCAAAAACATGCTTGAGTTTGAACACTCGGTTGGAACGAAGTTCGTTTCTTAGTATATTATTATTGATAAACGTATTATATTATTGATTAACAAATACAAATAAATGAATTACTAGCGTCTGTCAAAGTGAAGCGTCATTTAATATATTATTTCTTTCATGGCAAGATAAAGAAACGTGCGAGGGAGATGGATATTATTCCATCTCGCTCGCGCTATAGAAAGGGGCTTGTGACGGATAAATCTTACACTTTTTCTCGCCTAGCTTCCATCCGTCAAATTCATACCGTGCGATAAATAACCTTGTTCCAATACGAACCTGGAAAACATACGAAATGGATGCACACAACTCCACTCCCTTCTAAGAATTATTCTAAATCGTATATGGAAGTCAATTGAACACAATTAAAATTTTCGCAGCTTTGTATCCTAATGTTGGTAAACAAATATTATGAATCGCAACACCGGCCATTCACAATCAATTTGGAAATCATTGGCGGGAATTATAGACTATTTTGGGTGGGATGTGTCAACATTGCTGCTGCGATGGAGAGTTTTGACGTAAACTGACCAAGCTCATTGGAATGATTAAAACTGAATTGTTAATCAATTTTCGTACTAAATAGAGCTATGCTGCATATATTACGATACAGTATAAATGGGTGTAGGAGTACGATCTCACAGAATACCATCGAGAAATAGCAGGTTAATGCTGCCGTGTTTCGTATGGTGAGTGTAGAGAACCGTAGACCCTTTTTACTGGAAAAGAGGCATTCCATCTCAGTCCACAGGGGTGACAACGTATCTGGATTTTGATCTGATTTTGTGGCCAGTGGAAGAAAAGGGGAGATCTCAGCGATTACAATATATCTCCATTTTGGTTCTATCTCGAAGATAGATGTAGATGTCTATTCGCCACTGCATTTACTTACCACCAGATGGACTGTGTGCTCGTTACTTTAATTTAACCATAATGTAGCTGTTTCGTGCCTCTACCACATAAAAAACCTACAGTTCATATAACATATTTTTGTGTATTTTCACTGAAACTATTTTGTTTTATATCTAGCAATCAAAGACAAATCAACCTGCAGTTTGAGTAAAAATACATTGGACGTGTTAGTATGTTAATTCGGAAAACCTATAAAAAACACATAAACCATGTATTATTTATGCGTGGTTTAACTATTTTTTTTTAGTTCCCGATCGGTTTTAACTTCTTTTCAATGTTACAACTACTAGAATTAGTAGTTTAACACACAAGCTGTCGAGTTGTGCCTGTCAAACGAGTCAGTCGTCTATGTCAATCAAGGACCGCCTATCAACTTTATCAAATGACATAGAAAAGCGCGCGAAAGCAGAAAGGAGCCTTTTTGTTAATTTGCTCGTCGCTTTGCCTAATTGGCTGTGACAAATGAGAATATTTATTGCACATGACTTTGAAGATAATCCCTTACCACGGTATTAATACCTAGTACGCTTTAATAATGCAGAGTAGCTGCGTTTTCTTAATAGTTTTAGTATCTATATTTATTAATTTAAATGAAGCTATGTATATTCACTTGTATGGATTTAGAAAGATGTTTTACAAAAAAATTAAAGAGCAAACCACTGACGCATTGTTTTGTGTATTAAATTAACACTCTAGAAACTGATAAACTTTTATTAAAAACCAACTTCTCAATGAGGGCATCCACGACTTTTTCTGCCACCAGGGCGGCGCCACTTTCGAGTGAGGTAAAATATTTGACAGATTTCATAGCGGGGACGATAATTTCTTAGGAAAATGTAATCTTTAAGGTTTCTTTCTGTGTTATTAGTTCTATTTTATATTAATTACATTAGAAATGAATAAACCAAACTATAAATATAACTAAAAGACGACTTTTAAAAAAAAAGAGTTATAATGTGCAAAAAATTAAAAATCAAACCACTGACGCATTGTGTTATATATTAATATAATACTCTAGACAATGATAAACTATTATTTAAAACTAATTTCTCAATTCACTGACACTGTGTAACAAAAAACTTTACCTCAGTCGCTAGTAGCGACATCTGGTGAGTGGAAGATTATTAGCCCTCATTAAATTAGACTGAGTAACAAAAAACTTTACATCAGTGTCAACTAGCGACATCTAGTGAGCAGAAAATTATTAGCCCTCATTGTGGAAATATCTTTTCAAATTTGGAACAGTTATATTGTTTAATTAGGAATGATAATACATTCATGATCAAATTGAATGATATATAACTTTCAAATAAATTTGTCGGTACGTACAATTTTACCACCTTCTGTAACTTAATTGTACTGTGCCTACAACCTACGCGCAAGTGCAAGCAATCAGTTACAAAGTTTTAGTGCAATCTGATGAACGATATGGCAGTATAGGCAGTATTAACAGTGGTAGAGCCAGGCGGCAGCTCTTGCTGTCGCACGGATGGGCCGGCTCGAACCGGGGTGGTACCACGACCTCACAGAAAACCAGCGTGAAGTAGAGGTTTACCTCTGCGTTTCGCTTGGCGAGTGCAGGTGGCCGGAGGCCCTTTTTACTGGAAATGAGGCATTCCATCCTAGTCCTCACGGGTGACAACGCATCTGCATTTTGATTTGTAATAGAGGATAGATGTAGATGTCTATGGGCCGCAGCAACCACTTACCATCAGGTGGACTGTGTGCTCGTTTGTCACCATTATCCTATAAAAAAAAAGTATATAAAATACGAACAATCAAATATTTATTTTTACATATTAGATTATTAAATTTCACTTTTGTACAAAAATCGGAAAGAATATTTTGATCGCAGATTGCTAGAGAAGGTTATTTGTTATAAAACCATACAGAATCAACATCTTCGAAAGCCGTGGTTTTTCAATGTTTGGTTAAGTAGAAATTATATAAAGTTAGCTTTAAGACTTTGATCGGGACACCATCCATTAAGAAAGCTTGGATTCTTGGAAAATCCTGCACGGAACAAGTATTTGTATGGCCTACAAATAATTGTTCCGGGTCTGGATGTTTGTCCTTGTGCAATTTGTGTTTGTAAACTGCCTCCACGATACAGGAGAAAATCCTAGTGTGAAGGTAACGTTTTTTTTAATTAAAAAAATAACTCTCTCCTAACTGCGAAGAGTATGGCAATTCAGGATTTCCAAAATTTAAAGAGTGTTGTCAAATATGAATGTAAAAGCGACTAATGTGGAAACTAAAATTTATACGGGGTATAAGTTTTTGCAGGCATATATCGTAGCACGAATGGGTCGGCTCGACTGGGGAAGGACCACGCTCTCACAGAATAGCAACCTAATATAGCACATTCTATGGTCAGTGTAGAGAACCATAGATCTGTTCGATCGCGAGACATTCAATATTAGTCCTCAAAGGTGACACCGCATCTAAAGTTTGATTCTTAAATCGAGGATAGATGTAGATGTCTATGGGCCACAGCATCTACTTACCATCAGGTGGATTGTGTGCTCGTTTGTTACCCTTATTCTATAAAAAAAACCGCGACATAGGTCTATTTCAGCCTATAATATCCAAACCTGCATCATTTATGATGGGGATGTTTTATAAGCTTTTACTTACAAATCCAGAGATGTAAGCCTTTTAGATAGGGTACTACGGGGTTGGCATATCTTGTAACATAAAAGCCCCCCAAAAATATAGGTGAAAAAAAAACTAGAAGTGACTTAAACTTTTGAAAAAGTATATAAAATTAAAGGAAACTATATTTTTCGTTGTAAAAGAGATCACAATTTCGTTTGCCGAATGTCTACATGTTTTGATTCGTTGAAACTAATACCGTCTTAACTTCCTTAATACCTCTTAACATAGATCTTTTTCATTTATTTATTTATTTAGAAACTTTATCGTACTAACCACATAGGTTACAAAGGGCGGACTTAATGCCAGTTAGCATTCTCTGCCAGTCAACCTGGCCTGATGAAATATTTTTGGCAGGTGACTTAAATAACTAAATATAATAAAACATAAATAGATATAACTTATATTAAAATAAGGTATTTAGGTCATTTTCTAAAAGCCAATGACACAATATTTTTTATGAACAAAGAAATTCTACTTTTTAAAGAAATAAAGTGACAAACGAACTTATTTTTTTATATTCTACTAAGCCAGCGCTTATCTACAATCCCACCTGATGGTAGGTGGTGATATAGCCTAAGATGGTGAAGCGCACTGACTTAACAAAAGCCTATTCACTCTTGCATTGAAGACACCCATACTGTAAGCGGATGGAAAGATAGATGCTGGTAACTTATTCCACTCCTTTGCTGTATGCATGATGAACGATGTAGCGAACCGTTTGGTTCGAATGCGTGGTAAGTCAACAACGAAAGGGTGGAGATTGGCCGAACGTCTGGTTGTCCGATGGTGGAAGGGAGAAGAAGGAATTAAATTATGCAATTCCTCCGCACACTCTCCGAAATTATTTATTTATTTATTCTTTGTTGAACCTTACACTCAGTACAGGATTAAAGGGCGGACTTAATGCTAAAACAATTATCTGTATAATGATTTACTATGTTTACGCGAACAGTACACATTGAATAAAACTACTTTTACGGATTCTATCACTTTTAATTAACTTATTTTTTATTAATTCCCGACGTTTTGGGTACTTTACAGCACCCATGGTCACGGGAGACTGAGGTGGTTGACGTCCCGATGTCAGAGTTAACCCGGAGTACCTTCAGCTTTTTAATTATTAATTTTGGTCCGATCTACGCAGAATGAACTTACTGTGTCTTAAAGTCTTGCAGTGGTATGCTTGGGTTTAGTTTTAATTTTATGAATTACAGGATCTCGAGCAGGTGGTAGTACCCAGTCTCCCTTTCTATTGAAATTAGGATGTTTTTAGGGTTCCGTAGCCAAATGGCAAAAAACGGAACTCTTATGGATTCGTCATGTCTGTCTGTCTGTCCGTCCGTAGGTCACAGCCACTTTTTTCCGAAACTATAAGAACTATGCTGTTGAAACTTGGTATGTAGATGTATTCCATAAACCGCAGTAAGATTTGTACACAAAAATATAAAAAAATCAATAAATTTTGGGGGTTCCCCATACTTCAACTCAAAAAATTTTTTTTCATCAAACCCATACGTGTGGGTTATCTATGGATAGGTCTTTAAAAATGATATTGCTCGAAACGTCGGGAATGTAAAATAAGTTAACATACGCGATAAAATCCGTAAAATTAGTTTTATTTAAATGATATTGAGGTTTATTCATTATTTTTTAAATATTTTTACTATTATATATTTTTTTTCTAAATTGAATAGTTTGCGCGAGAGACACTTCCAAAGTGGTAAAATGTGTGTCCCCCCCCCCCCCCCCCCTGTAACTTCTAAAATAAGAGAATGATAAAACTAAAAAAATATATGATGTACAATACCATGAAAACTTCCTTCGAAAATTGTTTTGGCTGAGATCTGGTAAGTAGATTTTTTAAAACGTCATAAATCGTAAATTATGTTACTTGCTCCTACAGGACCCTTCATGGGCGAGTCCGACTCGCACTTGGCCGCTTTTTTTAATTTCAATAGTCTCACGTATCATCCTTGCCAGGAATCGATGTTCTTTCGCGAGAATTTATGGTGTATCAAATCTAATGTAGTGGCGGGAGCCTTCTAGGATATGATCACAAACTGCAGACTTTCCGGAACGTTGATGTTTCACGTCAGCTATGTGTTCTTTTACTTTGTAATTAATAAAATTATAATTTAAAATTAAAAATTTTGTACATCCGACTTCAATATAAGCCACTTCAATATAAGTTATTTAAGAATAACTCAATAACCATTGGTCTGACCTTAATGAAATTCATATGGAACCACACGAGAACTATCAGCTTTCATATAAAAAAAGAATCATCGAAATCGGTTCACCCAGTACAAAGTTATGAGGTAACACACATAAAAAAACATACAGTCGAATTGAGTACCGTCTCCTTTTTGGAAGTCGGCAGAAAACTAAACCCAAGCATACCACTGCAAGACTTCAAGACGTAGTAAGTTCATTCTGCGCAGATCGGACCAAAATTAATAATTAAAAAAGCTGAAGGTACTCCGGGTTAACTGCTGACATCGGGACGTCAATTACTTCGGTCCCCCGTGACCATGGGTGCTGTAAAGTACTCGAAACGTCGGGAATTAATAAAAAATAAGTTAATTAAACGCGATACAATCCGTAAAATTAGTTTTATTCAATGATCTGTATGTCTGTATTTATATAATAAGCAAATATAATATAAGATACATAAAGCTACATAATAAACTGATTAAACTGACCGTCTACTTAATGGAAAGCGTTTACTGCTTCAGTTCATGAACACCAACTAACACTAAATAAAGATACCTTATTTGCGTTGTCACCTCTGCACGGATAGAATGGGCTGGGGACAATAAATTTATCCCCCGATAATATCCACTGACAAGAGATAAAATTATCTTGTCCCTATGCCAAAGCACGGCAACGGGGAGACGTATATCCCCGTTTGACATAATGGGTGATATATCCCCCGTCCCTAACATGGAGCCAAATGAAAGATAAAAAATTATGCTTTTTCGACATTTGAAAGGGACAATTTTATCCTAGTTCATTGGACGTGGGTTTAAGTTTATATTCATACAAAAAATCTATCTAAGTCTAAATCTATCTCTCATTTTATCTACAGTGGATATTACATCCACCGGTGTGCCGATGCCATACTCTTCGAGGTGGATAAAACTAAGCGAAAGGATAAACATTCAGGTACAACATTATCCTTAAATAAGTCTATGTCTATTTCCCATTTTATCTACTGTGGATATTATATCCACCGGTGTGCTCATCCTCGAAGGGTGGATAAAACTAAGCGAGGGGATAAACATTTTCTCCTTTCCCAGGGGATAAAATTGTCTCCCGCCCATGCTAGTCCTGCTGAGGACTATATAGAATGTCTCAAAGCCTGTTATACATGCTACCTCTCTATACCTTTCAGATCGGAACACTGTTGTTTGGTGACAGAAATACTTAGGTAGTGTATGTCACCTACACAGACAAGAGTTCTAGACATAAAGGAGCGCTACCGCCTAGAAAAATATCACCAATAGATAAAACTAAATTAAACAAGTGTGTTTTTATTATTAATTATTCAAGTTTGTTTTTATTATTAATTAAACAAGATTGTTTTTAAAAATCAAGTCCATAAGCATGTGAAAAAATCGTTGCGAATTTGAACTAACACAGCTTTTATTTTCATTTACATATATATATTTCATATTTGTTCTGACATAGATAATATATAATATATACCCAGACCTGTCCCAAGAACTTCTTAACAAACTGGAGCGCCTGCTTAACAACTGTATTAGATTTATTTTTGGTCTGCGTAAGTATGACCATATTTCTCATTATAGATCTCAGCTTAAGTGGCTTACCATAAAGCAAAGGCGCAACTCCAGAATATTACTTGTTCTTTTCTCAATTCTTAATGATCCGTATTCACCTTCTTACCTCAAAGAACGATTTCAATATCTTTCTTCTTGCCATGATAGGGTTCTTCGATCTTCCTCTAATAACAAGATTTATATTCCTACTCATCTCACCGGGTTCTATGGTAACTCCTTCACAGTACAGGCTGCACGTCTTTGGAATTCCTTGCCTGATGATATCAGAAAAGCACCTAACAAATACTCCTTTAAAAAGAAGGTACGCGAGCATTTACTGAATAATCATTAGAGTTACAAAATTGTTAATTAATCATTTTTATATGTATGTATTAACTTTGTATTTATGTATATTTATATCCATATATATGTATTTATGTATGTTTATATTTGTTTATTGGCATATAAATATATTTATATTATGAATATGTGTTAATATAATATGTAAATATGCAAATAGATTTATATATATATATATATATATATATATATATATATATATGCATTTACTTATAATATTATATTATAATCTGTTATTACATATAATGTGTATTAATTTTAGTTTGACTTTTTTTTCTTTTTATTGCTACGCCTACGACAAACTCTCACCACTCCATGGGTTGACTGGTAGAGAATGCCTTGAGGCATTATGTCCGCCCTTTGTATCCTTTTTTTTCTTAAGGGACGCAATAAAGTTTTGAAATAAATGAAATAAAAATATTTATATGTATTGTGTATATGTGTATTGTATGCAGGTATATGTGTATGTATGTATTTATATATGTATATATTGTGTGTACTTATGTATATATATGTATGTATGTGGGTGTATATGTATATTTATGTATACAATATTTTTATAGCCTTTTCTATTTTGATTACTCCTGCACCGTCTCTTGTTTGTCCATCTCTGTTTAGCCTAATGGTTGACTGGGAGAGAATGCCCTATGGCATTGAGTTCGCCATATGTACAACTTTGTGCATGAAAGATTAAATAAAGACATAAATAAAATAAATAATTAAGCAAAAATAGAATTTATGCTGACATATTAATTTCTAAAACAAAACTATCTTGTAACAGATACGGACAAGGAAAACTTTATTGCGAACATTCAAATATTGTGGATGTAAATTTTGAACGGAGACGTAAACAGTATCCCGACGAGTGTTAAGATAATAAAATGCCTCGAACGTAGTTTTTCATAAATGTATAACGTTTGATTTTATTATAGCGTTTAAAATAATTATGTTTTATTGTACAAAACTGACATGAAACGATTTATAAAAAATGCAAATATTCAAATAAAAACAAATAATTTTGTATATCTTATATCTTTAAAACAAACATGTTTTATTGTAGTTTTCTATTGATTTAACTAAACAATGTTGTGACTATATAGTTTCTATGTTTACAACATAAAATTTATTGTTTAATATAATTTTTATAGGTCTTTTTATATTTACAGATAATATGTCCAACTTAATGAAATGTATTCTGAGCGACATGAGTCACGAATGAATACCAAGCAAGTCAACGGACTTCATTTCTGTTAAATTTAGAGCTTTAGATATTAGTAACGTATGTCATTTTCTACAAAAAGGCTGAGAGCACTAGATATGAATAATTATACGTCACCATCAAAGCCTATTAACATCCACTGCTGAAAATAGGCTTCCCCCAAACATTGCCTCATAGGGGGGATATTCGCCATTGTCGCCACGCTGCTGCCAGTCTCCTGATTTGTTTTCTTCAATCGGATCTTACGTGATAATATGGGGTAACGGAAATTCTTACACCGTCGCTAGACGGTAGTAATAACTATACGTCTAAAACTTGTACTATACTGTATGTAATTTTGTGAAGATGTTGGTACATTATCATCATTATCATTACAGCCCTTCACAAGTCTACTGCTTTCTTTATTTTTATATAGAATAAGGGTAACAAACGAGCACACTCCACCTGATTGTAAGTGGTTGCTGTGGCCCATAGAATTTTTTAGATTGTTGCTGGGGCTCCCACGTTACTGTAGTGCATCAGGTATGTTTGTTGAAGCTCACATAGACAATTTTTCAACACTGATTCGCAAACAAACTGCGTCACTGATGCACAGGGTTCGTGGGAGCGCCAACAGCATCCTTAACGTAATTAGCGAGAAACCCGATTGTACTTTTTTGAGGCACTGGATGCATGTTCATGTCCATGTATCCGTTGCCTCGGACAGGCAACCCAGATATATGAACTAATGTTTATTTTATTTACTATCTACTTTTAACAAATTATGGTCTGCAATAAATTATTAATTATTATTATTATATTATTAATATAAGTTATGTTTATGATTTTGTTAATATATTATTAAGTCGGGTGTGTTGTGAGTTACGTTTACATTGATTTATATTATTTTGTTAATATTAAATAATTATTATATTTTCAATATTATTATGAATACTTATGCATTTCATATAATTTTAGTAATGAGTAATAATTTTAATATTAGAATTAACTTAAATGAATGTAATATTACCCTATGATCCTTAATGGTCGAAATAAATAAATAAAATAAATAGACATCTACATGTATATAGAATGTGTATAGAAAAAAGACTCATACAGATAGATATTTAAACGGTGATTTATTCTCATCTCTCATCACCAATCAAACTCAACTCATCACCATCCTTCACAGTTAGCTACCGTGGGTCAGTCTTGGTTTCAGAGAGCACGAGGGATCTGTGACAATAAACACCTGGCCGCCGAGCTCCAACACGTCAAGTAAGTTTTGCACGACAATAAGCTTCGGGTCCTGCGCCTACGTCACAGTGAACGAGTGAAGCCGGCCCTGTCGAGCGAGTGCCTGCTGTAATGCCATATGTCAGAGGTGTCACTGACAAGATTGGCTACATCTTGAAGCGTGCTTCCATTAAAACATACTTCAAGCCGCTGAAGAAGATCTATTTTTACCATCAGTCAAGTGTAATGTCCCTCTACAAGATGCAGAAGTGTACAAGCTTGGTTGTGAATGTGGTCTCCCTTATATAGGACAAACTAAAATATCCATAAAAACCCGAGTTAAAGAACACATGCCTGATGTGAAGAATCGACGCTCCGGGAAGACTGCAGTCTGTGAACACGTACAGAATCGCCCCCGTCACTACATTAGATTTGATAGACCACAAATCCGCGCTTAAGACCACCGATTTCTTCCAAGGATGATTCGCGAGGCTATTGAAATCAAGAAACATCCTAATTTCAATAGAGAAGATGGCTGGGTGCTACCATCTGCTTGGGATCCCATAATTAATAAAATTAAATCCCAACCCAAGCATACAACTGCAAGACTTCATGATACTGTAAGTTCATACTGCGTAGATCGGAACAAAAATTAATAATTTTTAATCTGGAGGTAGCCGTGGTTAACTATGACATTGGGACGTCATACACCTCAGTCCGCCCCGTGACCATGGGTGCTGTAAAGTGCTTGAAACGTCGGGAATATAAAATAAGTTAATATACGCGATAAAATATTTAAAATTAGTTTTATTTAAATCTACATATAGGGTACATGTTCTCATCATCCCAATTAAGAATCAAAATGTAGATGTGTTGTCCCCCCTAAGAACTGAGATGACGTGCCTAGTTTCCAGTAAAAACTATTCGTATATATTACTCTACTCTATGAAAAAGTATCTCAGGTTCTCCACAGTCACCATACGAAACACAGCAACATTAAGCTGCAATTTTAAGCTGGTATTCTTTTTTTATAGGATAGGGTGACAAGCGAGCACACAGTCCACCTGATGGTAAGTGGTTGCTGTGACCCATAGACATCTACATTTATCCTCAATAAAGAATAAAAATGCAGATGCGTCGTAACCCGTGAGGGCAAAGATGGAATGCCTCTTTTCCAGTGAAATCGGTCTCCGGTTCTCTACACTCACCATACGAAACACAGCAGTGTCAAGCTGCCATTTTACGCTGGTATTCATTTTTTCTTTTAATTTTAAAAAACGTTACCACCACACTAGGATTTTCTCCTGTATCGTGGAGGCACATAAATTGCACGAGGACGAACATCCAGACCCGGAACAAGTTTTTGTAGGCCATACAAATACTTGTTCCGTGCGGGCTTCGAACCCGCAACAACTCATTGCTAAGCCACTGCGCCACGGAGCCGTCATTCTGTGATTGACTTTTAAAGGTGGTAATAGTTGAATGGACGGATTTCTTTCTTCTGTCCTACTTTTGTCTCTTTCACATTTATTTCCCGGTTGAGAATAATTTATAGTTATTAAACTAAACAAGTCAAATTTGTAAAAATTATGCACTAAACATTTCAATATACTATGTATTTTTTCATATTTTTACATTGTCATCTGGTTCTGAGCTACCTATATTAAAAAATTCAAGTCTTCTAGCTCATCGGGAAGTTAGTTTAAAATCTATTACTAAATTTGACATGTACAATACACAAAAGCGAGTTAAAAAACTTAGTAAAAACATAGTAATATAAAAAAAGTATAGTTGTACATATAATAAAGTTTGTGTGACATATCTGTTATATGTTGTAAGGAAAAAGGCGTGTTTCGTTGCTGTTTTGTGTCGGTACATTGTAATTCGTCGGCGGACCGTTTTACACGGCCGATATGGGTCAACATTGTCCAAACGCTACGTTCGATGAACTATGGTAAGGTAAGGAAGATACGTTTCACAACTATGCGTAAATTACTGGCTAGCCTCCGTAAAAATATCAGTCAGAAACTGTAGTTCGGACTTAAATCCAGTGCAGTGGTACCTACCACAAAGGTTTATTATCATTGAGGTGCGATCCTTGACATTACAAACATAATTTTAGTTTTTTTTTATATAAAATAAAGGTAACAAGCGAGCACACAGTCCCCCTATGTATAAGTGAGGACGTTGTTGCCCATAGATATCTACACCTATCGACGATTAAGAATCAAAATGCAGATGCGTTGTCACCCCTGAGGACTACGACGAAATGCCCCGCTTCCATTGAAAAGTGTTTCCGGTTCTCTACACTCTCCATACGAAACACAGCAGGTTAATAAATCTGAGTTTTCATGCTGGTATTCTGTGAGAGCGTGGTTCTTCCCCGGTTGAGATTCCCCAATTCGCTACAGTCATAATTTAACTGCAGCATGGCTCTACCGCATATAAAATTCTACGTTTTTTGTCTCAATGTTGTGTGTTTGTCAAATAAGTCCGTTTCTCTTGTTCATTCTTTTCTTTCTTTTCAATCGAATCAGTAAAATAAACAGAAAAGAAACATGTGTGCGATCTTAATGCCGTCTTAACACAATTAATGTATTGATGGCTTTAACAAACTGAGCCGTTCGTGTATTGTTTTGCTCGTTGTTACGAATAATTGTATGTTTCTAACGAATACGGACGTGTTACAATATACTATATCCGGTCTAAATATGAACTAGAGCGGGTTTTAGTAATATTTCACTGCATGTGATTATTAAATGTTTGAACGTTTGATTAGAGACGAACTTGTTTCGGTGTTAAACATACGATGTTATGGAATCCAGGTTGTGACCGTTCCGACACTAATTTAATGCACGCTTTTTTATTTTCTCATTAACCTTCGAGATGCTCCGGTTTCGAATCGGAGGCGTTTTATTTTTGAAACACGGTTACGCGCGGTGATTAGTGGCAGAAACGTTTAAGACGTACGGAAATCGCATTTCATTATCACTCACTGGACAGTTGTCACATGTAGCCGTAGCACACAGGCTTTCACCGGACTGGCTGATCTTCTATGTTTCTTTGCCTCTGCCAAAAGTTAATATTAAAAAAAAGTTTTGGCGGGATACGTCAAAGTTCGATGATGTGATTCTTTTCAATTTTATGTAGCATACCATTTGACTTCCATCCCACCTGATATTACGATGATCCAGGGCGAAGTATCTTGGCCGAATCTATTCACATTGTTTAAAAAAAATCATAAAAAATATTGAATTTGCTAAAAGGCAAATGAACACGTTTCGTTTAATTACTTGTCGATTCACGTAAGTCTTCGCCTACTCCACTGCGTGCGCGATTTAAAAACTTAGATTCGAAAAAAGAACTAAAAAGAAAGATCGCGTTCGAATTTTGAGTACTTGTCACTTTTGGCGGGAGTCGCGCGTGATGGCGCGAGCGGCGCGCGGGAGAGATCGCGTCGACTGGCCGGCCTCACTGAAAAAGCTTCTTGCGTTAAACACAGAGCCGATGTGCATTCTATTTATAAACTTAAGTTGGTTTCGCGGCACGCGTCCACGCGTCCTACCTATATTAACATCATAATATTTGAAATTATCGACTCTACTGATGAAACATGTTCCTGTGTTTACGTTCCCTACATTATAGATAATTAAAATTGATATATACCTGTCATCAGTTACGTCGCCTCTTCAGCTTTCGTTTACGCCTGTAAGTTGTGTAAAAGAGGTCGACGGTGGTCGTAACTTACGTTGGAGGGGCTCCAATAATAATAGAGACGTAACATTATGCTTGTCTAATGAATCGGCTTTGATTTGAGCTAGGCGATATCGATTTTATTTATTGAAATAACACATTCGGCGATATCATAATCATGAATTGCGGCGATAAACGTCGATTTTGACATATTTATGCTGTTCAATGATGTATGGTTAATAAAATTTGATGGGTTTTAGACTTTGTTTATTATAACTAAAAGCTCGTAAGCAGCGATTTAAATCAATGTCATGAGCTGTCAAAACATGTCATTGTATATCAACAACTGACAAAAATATTATATACAATGTTTGATGTCTTGGAAAATACAACTGAAGACATTTCCTAGATTTCAAATTTGTTTTATTTCTGATTTCAAACTTTATTTGCATGTACTTACATAACATAACTGTAATTCTAGAGCAGTAATATTTAAATATTAATGATTGATATTTAAATATTTATAAAGAGTATCATCGTTTATTTACGACAGTGCAAAAGAAGCAATCACACCATTTCAGCACGTAGCAATTCGGTTTACTGGTAAAAATTCACTAACAAAAATAATATAATACTTAATTTTTATAGGATTGACACAACATGTTTTACTTAAGGTATCATCACTAAATATTATAAATTATAACATAACACCACACACTAAAAAAAGAAAGATATACGGATAAATTTTATAAGTAGTAAAATCGCGCTACTATATTATGGCTGTAGCCCGAATGGGTCGGGTCGACCGAGGAAGGACCACATGGAAGGTGAAGTAGCAGATTAAATGCAGCAAATTTAAGATTATTTTATGATGATGGTAAGTGGTTGCTGTGGCCCATTAACATCTACACATCCATCTTCGATTACGAATCAAAATGCAGATGCGTTGTCACCCGTGAGAACTAAGATGGAATGCCTCGTTTCTACTAAAAATGTTCCAATTCTTTGTATTGAAATGTCTCCAGTTCTTTAAACTCACCATACGAAACACAGTAGCGTTAAGTTGCTATTTTACGCTGGTATTTTTCGAGAGCATGGTCCTTCCCCAGTCGAACCGACCCATTCGTGCTACATCTATACTACTACAAAACACTACAACCAATAGCTGCAGCATGGCTCTAGCACGTTAAAAATAAATCTTCTTCTTTATCAGTTTGAAAAAATCACTGTTGGAGGGAACATTTGCCCTAGCCTTACACTTGGCAGGCGATCGCATTGCCAGAATAGAATACATTTATTGTAAACAAATATTATTTTTCGTATATTAGAAAGATAAGAAGAATACTTATTTGAAAGTAATTTTTTACTTTTATTTATGGATCGGAAAAAACTTCTGTCCTGGGAAGAACCAGCAAGACACCCAACGGGTCTTTTTTTTTAAATAAAACTGATTTACAATATATTATTTTATACAATTATTATGAAGACATTACACACATTATGGTAGCGATCACCTCATGTCCGATCACCTCATAATACGTGTTTTCGTAGTTTTCTAGTTCTAGTTTTCATTATTTGCTTTAAAGGATAAGGGTGACAAACGAGCACACAGTCCACCTGATGGTAAGTGGTTACTGCGGCCCATAGACATCTACATCTATCCTCTATTACAAATAAAATGTAGATGAGTTGTCACCCGTGAGGACTAAGATGGAATGCCTCATTTCCAGTAAAAAGGGCCTCCGGCCACCTGCACTCACCAAGCGAAATGCAGAGGTAAACCTCTACTTCACGCTGGCCTTCTGTGAGGTCGTGGTACCACCCCGGTTCGAGCCGGCCCATCCGTGCGACAGCAAAAGCTGCCTCGTGGCACTACCACTGTTAAAATAAGATATACATAGATAAATAGTATATACTATTAGTAATAATTAATAACAATTGTTGCTGAATAAAAATGTTAATATATATTTAGGATTTTGTTGTAAAAACATATACATTGTCCCATGAAGGAATTACTGACTATTTTTTTGTAGGATAATGGTGACAAGTGAGTACACACTCCCCCTGATGGTGAGTGGTTCCTGTGGACAATAGAGAGCCGACCTATTCGTGCTACAACCATAATATAGCTGCAGCGTGGCTATATTACTCGGCTATTGGCTCGATGGAAATCTTTGCTTATCTGTACATATCGAAACCGAACAGACCAGCCCCCACAAATAGCACCTGTTCACAAGTATGAAGCACGAGGCAGCCATTGCCAGATACATGAACAGATAGCCATTGATAAACTATTGTTCAATATAACATATTTGACGGCTCCGTGGCGCAGTGGCTTAGCAATGAGCTGTTGCGCTGGGGGTCGCGGGTTCGAATTCCGCACGGAACAAGTATATTTGTATGGCCTACAAGTAATTGTTCCGGGTCTGGATGTTTGTCCTTGTGCAATTTATGTTTGTAAACTGCCTCCACGGTACAGGAGAAAAACCTAGTGTGGGGGTAACGTTTAAAAAAAAAAAGAAAAAAAGAAGAAAAAAATCATGTATTCGAATGTGGGCTAAGAATTTTCCCCTCCCCAGATGTCGCTACATGACACTAAGGTGAAGTTTTTTGTTACACAGTGTCATTTAATTAAGAAGTTAGTTTTAAATAAAAGTTTATCAGTTTCTAAAGTATTATAATTATACACAAAACAATGCCTCAGTGGTTTGCTCTTTAATTATTAACACATTATTTGTAACTTTTTTAATTTTTCTACTTTTTGGATATGTGTGGTTTGGTTGATTTATTTTTAATCTAATTAATATAACATATACCTAAAAGTACAGAAAGAAATATTAACCTTTACATTTATCGTACAAAGTAATCTTCTCTATCTATTATAAGTTTCATTTTTGGGTTAGTAATTTAACTAGTACTCTCAATTATACATTTTTATTTTGTTATAGTGTTAGCAGTAATTGGTATAAGGTATGTGATTGGCATGTCATTTTCACAAAAATCCCAAAAAATTAAAGAAATAATTAAAAATTAAAATTTTTGTACAGCCGACTTCAATATAAGCGACTTCAATATAGGTTATTTAAGAATAACTCAATAACAATTGGTCTAACCTTGATCAAATTCATATGGAACCACACGAGAACTATTAGCTTTCATATAAAAAAAGAATCATCGTAATCGGTTCGCCCAGTACAAAGTTATGAGGTAACACATAAAAAAAAACATACACTCGACTTGAGTACCGTCTCCTTTTTGGAAGTCGGCAGAAAAGAACTTCCCCGCTATGACATCTCTCAAATATTATAACTCATTTTTAAGTGGCGCCGCCGTGGTGGCAGAAAAAGCTGTTGAAGCCCTCATTGCTAAATAGGTATCCTAATTGTGAAAAAAAACATGTGAATATTTTTTTGCCTAATCGCAAAAATACTTCATCATATCAGGCAGAACTCTTGTTCAGCCTATAAGTCTGCGTAGACGAGAAACACTGACGTTTCTCAGAATTATCTATTTGGTAAGAGTCTGCCCATTTCGATCACAGCACCAGACCTCCCACATTTTGGAAGATCATCAAGGGTCACTCATCATCGATCGGAATATTTTAGCTTACGTTAACAGAGTGATTCAGAATTTAATTTAGCATTAGTAATTTAGTACCTATTAATTGTTTATTTATTTATTTAATATTCTTTAATGCACACCATAAAAAATATACATAAATCATGTATACAAAAGAAATATGCAACGCGCGGTCTTATTGCTGACAGCAATTTCTTTCAGACAACCTACTCAGTAATTAAAAAAAAATCCTTTATTATATTCTTATTGTATCACCCACGCAACGAAGGTGTGCAATTTACTCACCTTCCTAAAGCCGATATAACACGACAAAAGACACTGCAATAATCAAAACAATTTGTAATTTTGTACAAATATAAGTTTTGACTGTCTTCGAAGCTAACAGCTGTGGTAGTATCCCTCTTATCTGTTGTTCACTAAGCTCATACATCTCAGCCCATTCATTAATTACGGGAATTCAAAGGTCCACTATTAAAAGAGGGTCCCAACACAGATTGCCTTATACATTTGTCATAGATAGAGTAGTAAATTCTCTTAAACCACCATAATACGGCTTAGCTATATGGATATTAAAACCGAGTTTCAGTATTATAGCCAGTAATTGTGAACGCATGCACTTAAGTTAATCTTTCTGAGAACGCGACGTTTCGGTAGGAGCAGGAATAACCGCAAACGATTCACTCGTATGTCATATTGACATGGCGTGTTGGCCGACCCATATACACAGGTGCGTGCCGTAAAGTCCCGCGCACCTAGCGATTGTAAAACTGCTTGACTGCTTCCCTTCATGCGGTACAAGATGGAGCGAAGAGCGAGTTACGATAGTATTCGTTGAATGCTACCTGCTCTTTTAAGGTGTCTTTAAAAATGAAAGAATATCTCAATTCGAATGTATATTTTTTAAACAACTTCAAAAAGGAGGAGTTAATCAATTCGACTGTATTTTTTATGTGTTTTACCTCAGAACTTTTTTCTAGGTGAACCGATTTTGATGATTCTTTTTTATTTGAAAGCTGGCGCTTCTCATGTGATCTCATTTGATTTAAATTTGATCAAGACCTGACCAATAGTTTTGGTTTATCCTTAATAATGCGTATTTAATGGACTTCGACTACATTGACGATATTCTCATTTTATTTATATTAAAGTCGGTTGTACAATTTTTTTAATTTTACTAATTGTTTGTTTGTTATTACGCAATAACTTCATCAATTTTGTAGCGATTTTGATGATTTTTTTTATTAATAAATAGAATAAAGTTCAAGGGCCGTCCCTAAAAAAATCAAAAGTAAATGTCGACTTGAAAGTTATAAAAAGAATCAAATAAATTTATTAAAATAAAATAAAATAAACCTTTATTATTTTCTCCCACGAATTGTACATTGCATATTTTATCTTTTAAAAACATATTTTTTTTATAAACAAAACAAAGAGTACATAAATTTGTGGGAGACGGGAGTCCAAACTAGGATACCCTGTGCTATGAATCTCCCGGCTCCCCATTTAGAATTTTTTTTTAATAGGAGAATAGTGACAAACGAGCACACAGTCCACCTGGTGGTAAGTGGTTGCTGTGGCCCATAGACATCTACATTTATCTTCGATTACGAATCAAAATGCAGATGCGTTGTCACCCGTGAGGACTAAGATGGAATGCCTCATTTCCAGTAAAAAGGGTCTCCGGTTCTCTACACTCATCATACGAAACACAGCAGCGTTAAGCTGCTATTTTACGCTGGTATTCTGTGAGAGCGTGGTCCTTCCCCGGTCGAGCCGACCCATTTGTGCTACAACCATAATATAGCTGCAGCATGGCTCTACCACGTAAAGAAATATAATAGAATGATCAACTAGATTTTTTATCTTATTGTGTGTGTGTGTGTGTGTGTGTGTGTGTGTGTGTGTGTGTGTGTGTGTGTGTGTGTGTGTGTGTGTGTGTGTGTGTGTGTTAACTCGTACGTGGTATGTTAAGATGCGATTTGCAGTAATTGTTCTGTTTTTTCATAATCAAGTTTAAGCAGCCAATCTGAAATTTTCTTTTTACATTCATTTTTGTTAGGTTAATGATACGGTGTAATTTGTTTGCTTTGTTATATAATCTACTACCTTTAAAACTGAAAAACTTTTGAGCAAAAAATGTTTTTACCGGAATAATTTCACAACTTTATAATCTCTCCTCGTACCAGAGTTCCTTATATTATCCGACAAATCAATACAACAATGTTTTTTAAGATTATTGATAATATGTAAATATATTATAATGATATTTATGGTAATATATTTACTTCTAAGACGGGGCTTCATTTCTTCAATACACTGTTTTAGTATCGACTTTTACTATGCGATGGTTTTAATTTTTTATTAAAACCAGGGATCCGGCCCCGGCTCCGCACTGGTAGTTTCTGGATCTCGACACCAGCACCAGCTACCGGGTCCAATCGTTTATATTATATTGTTGTTCTCTTTCTTATTAGTTTTGTGTATGTGTGTGTGTTTTTTTACTAGAATATAAGTAAATCTCGTTGTATTGTTTTTAATTGCGAATGAAATCATTTATTGTAGCTTCATATATTTATTTTGTCCACGGATACCTACAGGTTTTACCTAGTTTAGGCACCAGTTTTTCACCTAACAATAGTATTGTATCAGATGTAAGCACACATTTTTTGTTGTTTTCTGAGTGTATATTGTTGGTGAAAATAAATAAATAAAAATATATCATCCAGGGACCAACTCAAACACACTCAAAAATGTCATCAAAATCGGCCCAGCCACTTTCCAGTTTTTGCGAAACTAACCGACAGCTTGATTTTCGAACGAAGTTCTTTATCGGACGGTACGGATTTGGCGAATGGGGGCTAGGCGACAAAAAGTGTAAGATTTATCCGTCCCGACCCCTTCTATAGTGTTTTATTTTAAATGACACTTCATTTTAATAGCCGCTACTAATTCATTTATTTGTATTTATATATTAATAATATAATGCGATTATCAATAATAATATACTACGGAAGGAACTTCGTTCCAACCGAGTGTTCCACGACACTCACGCAAGTTTTATTTATTATAGAGATTTAATTTACACATTACTAAACCAAGCCAGTGTTGAGTTTATAATTTTAAGTAAAAATATTATTAAAATTATTATATTGTATGTTATGATTTTAACACTAAAGTTAACCAGAATGACCGACATAGCTCAACCGATTAGTAAGCTGATGTGGCAATGGGCCGGTACCAATCACAGAACCGACCACCAATGGTGAAAAAAGGTTCTTGTTTTTTTTTATTTTTATTGGAAACGAGGCATTTTAGTTTAGTCTTCAGGGGTGATCACGCGGCTTAGTTTATTTAGGTATTAGTACGTAAGTTTAAGTTTAAGAAGTAAAAAAGTTTCTCGAGTGGCAGCCTCGTACCGGCAGGCCCACTAAATGGAGTGATGAACTGGTAGTACAAGCAGGAAATCGATGGATGCAGGTGGCTCAGGACCATGTTTTGTGGCACTCCTTGGGGAAGTGCTATGATCAGCAGTGGACTTGTGAAGGGCTGTAATGATGATGATGATGATTTGGCTTATCTCCATTGCAACTGGCCGCCGTGATCGAAATCCGGTCTTGAGGATATTATTATTATTAAGTGGCGAAGCTTGCGAAGACACTTATTGATTTCACGATGTCTGTCCGTCTGTCTGTCTGTCCGTCTGTCCGTCTGTCCGTCTGTCCCACGATTATCTCGAGAACGGTTTCGAATTTTCAAATTCTGTTTTCAGCAATCGATTACTGATCACCCAGGAATCTGAACCTCCTATTTTGAAACTGATTGCTCAACGGCAACCGTTAGAAACCGCTACAAAGCTGGTTACTTCGGCACTTTGCTATGCTGTTAGCTTGCTAGGTTTATTAATAGTATTATTGTATGTTATAATATAATATTCGAGATCAAAAAGTCACAGCTGCCAGTCTCAATAGATACTCAAATACACCACAACAGAGACATCTATGCATGACAGGATTACTGTGCAAGAGTGTGTGTGCAAATACAGGTGTACTCTCTATTCCCTCATAGTCAAACGGGGCGGCAATTCAACATGACCGAAGAGAGACCAGGCGCAGGACCAACGGCTTTACGTGCTTTCTAAGGCACTGAGATAAAACGTTGTTTTACGTGGTAAGGTCACGCTGCAGCTATATTATGGTTGTAGCATGAATGGGTCGGCTCGCCCGGGAACCACAATCTCACAGAATGCTATCCAAAATAACAGCTCTATTTTTTTTTCATAGCGGAGGGGGCACACGATCATGCGGCTCACCTGATGGAAAGTGGCGACCGCCGCCCATTAACAACTGCAACACCACTGGAATTGTAGGTGCGTTGCCGGATCTTTAAATAGGAGTAAACTCGTTCCTTAAAAGTCCCTAAGTCGTATCGGTCCGGGAAAATCGGCAGTGGTGAATAATTCCACAATTAAATCGTGCGAGGAAGAAAACTAAAAATTTGCCTTTACCACATCGAACATTCATCACTCCGTTTCGTACTGGACACAAATTCCACGACTGCAATAACCGGGGCTACAAGTATTACACTACTACAATAAATGTGGTTTTATGTAGACATTTTACGCTGTAATCAGCTTTAGCAAAAATGTCGATATCGATATATGAATGGAATCATTATTGTGAAACAACGTAGCTCTGTTTTGTCACAATAAGTTCGAAACAGTTTACCGAAAAACAAAACGAAATATCTAACAATAACCATATACTTTTATGTTCAATTGTTAACGTTCTATTTTTGTACAAGCTTCCAGCTGTAATTCCATTACTTGCGCCGCTGGCCGAAAGCCTCGTCGCCATGTGCGCGCAGATAATAAATTAAAAACAAACACCGCAGTCTCCAGCGCAACGGTACATTAACATAGTTTACATTCGCAAGGATCCGGTTGACAAACGCCGTTGGAATGTTTCAGAGCGGCTGAAATAAATTGACCACCCGTATTTTCATCTTTGTAAAGTTATTGAATTATTTAATTATGTCATTGATAATATATTAAAGCTATGCTTGGTAGAACCATGCCTCAGCAATATCGTTGTAGCACGAATGGATAGGCTCGAACGGGGAAGGACAACGCTCCCAAATAATGCCAGCGTTAAATAGAAGCTTAATAGTGTTGTTCGTATGGTAATTGTAGAGAACTGGAGACCCTTTTAATTGGAAACGAAGCATTCTATCTTAGCACTCAGGGTCAGAATTTGCATTTTGAATTTTAATCTAAGATAGATTTAGATGTCTATGGGCCACAGCATTTGCTTTCCCAATGGAATGCATCTGCATTTTGATTTTTATGAGTATAAATGTAGATGTCTATGGGCCACAGCATTCACTTACCATCAGAACGGTGTGCCCGTTTGTCAACCAATAAGGCTATATAAAAAAATATATATAAATATATACATATATAAAAATAAATAAAATTATACTATATAAAAATATATATACTGCTTTAACAACTCTCATTCTAACTCTCAAACATATATACTGTTAATCATCTACGACACAATTCCAGTTCGAATTTATGCTGCAGACGTTTCCTTCTTATTGTTAAGACGCGCATAAAATATCCTCGAAGCACATTATTCAGACTTACATGTGTTTTCACAATTTAGTCCGCCACATGGTAAATTCTAAACGGGTACTTCAAATTGAGACTAACAATTTCAGTGGTGCCAGCATTTAATAAAATTCAAGTTAATCAAAATCTATGAATTAAATCGATGTTTGCAGCGATCCGCGGCCTCGGGTTGGAATCCGCACGGAAGAGGTGTTTGTATTACAGATAATTGTTTCGAGTCAAATGTTTGTTTAAGAGGGACAAATCAGAAGATGGACAGCAGCGTCTACTTAATAATGACTAAAAATAAAAAGCAAACTTTGGTGGCCAGCCTGCATGCCAAGAGTGGCCAGCCTGCTTGCCAAGAGTGGCAGGCAGGCCGTAGCTATAACTAATATCCCCCTATAAGGAAATACACCATACTAAATTGTTGAATGAATAGTTAGTAATATAAACTGCTTTTACATGTATTTCATACCTATGTAATGAAACGGATCGTTATGGAGAACTAACCGTTTCTTGAATATACGAATCGGGCATAAGAAGGAATATATTACAGGCTGTATCTATACTGGTTCTTTGCCTGTTTTTATTACAGCTTTACTGCTTTTATAACTAGTAGTAAAAGCACTGCTATTCGCATCAGAAATAACTAAGAGAGTATCCCAAACGAACGAATAATGAAAATATTGTTTAATTGTACAGTACAACTGTACAATTATGGAATGGGTCGGTTCGACCGCGGAAGGACCACGCTCTCACATAATACCACCGTAAAATAGCAGCTCAATGCTGTGTTTCGTATGGTGAGTGTAGAGAATCGGAGAACCTTTTTACTGGAAAAGAGGCATTCCATCTTAGTCCTCACGGCTGAAAACGCATCTGTATTTTTATTCGCAAGTGAGGATAGATGTAGATGTTTATGGATCACAGCAACCACCTACAATCAGGTGGGCTGTGTGGTCGCTTGTCACCATTATCCTATAAAATCGGATTTTCTCCTGTATCGTAGGGGCAGTTTACATACATAGATTTCACTAGAACAAACATCCAGACCCGAAACAATACTTGTAGGCCATACAAATACTTGTTCCGTGCGGATTAGAATCCGCGGCCCACAGCGTTGCAACTCATTGCCAAGCCACTGCGTCATGGAGTCGTTATTGACGTTATATTAGTCGTTAGGAAAATTGATAATATTGTATTATAAAACTAATGCGTTTATATTAATTCCCGGGCACTGGCGCCAAATCCTAAATTGTAGTTTATTACCTAGTAGAACAGCCGTCGCAGCCACAACTGTTGTACGGCCAAAATTAGACCTTTTTAATGAATTTCCTGTTGCAATTTTTGTTTATTAATCTTACTCTTTACTAAATTACATTTTTAATCCCCGGCGAAAACAGGGAGGTGTTATATATTTGTAGTGTGTATCTGTGTATATGTGTATATGTGTGTCTATCTGTGGCATCACAGCTCCTGAACGGGTGAACCGTTTTTGATTAACTACCTTCTAAAAGGAGACGGTATTCAATTCGACTGTACGTTTTTTTATGTGTGTTACCTCATAACTTCTTACTCGGTGAACCGATTTCGATGATTATTTTTTTATTTTAAAGCCGGTGCTTCCTATGTAGTCTGACCATTGAGTTATATGTACTACGTACTAGAGAAGCCATTCCGAACAAAAATTGTATCCTACTCTATGTCTTTAAGACTTTAATTGAATATAAAATAAGATATTAATATAAAATAAATATAAGAATTTAATATAAAATATCTTAATTTAATCTAAACAAACATATTTCTAAATAAAATGTAATAATTATTATTTTAAGGAATTCACAGATCTTCAATTTACGCAATATTTAGTTTGGATGGACTACACTACAGTTCAGTTGAACATAGTCAATGTTCGGAATGGCTTCTCTAGTACGTAGTACATATAACTCAATGAGTCTGACCAAGAGTTTTTGAGTTATTCCTAATAATTTATATTGAAGTCGGTTGTACAAAATTTTTTATTTTTAATTATGTTTATTTCGTTTGAAGTTTGTCTTAATCGAGAGTGTATTACTTATGTTTTAAGAAAATCTATTCAGCCGTTTGAAGATCATCAGCTATTTTTGTATCGGGGTTTTTTTATCTAAGTTATAATTTCACGCGGTAGAGCTACGCTAATATTATGGTTGTAGCTGGAATGAGTCGGCTCGACTGGGGTAGGACCAAACTCATAGAATACTGGCGTAAATTAGTAGCTTAATGCTGCTGTGTTTTGTATGGTAAGTGTAGAGATCCGGAGACCCTTTTTACTGAAAATAAGGCATTTCATCTTAGGCCTCAGAAGTGATAACGCCTGATTTCTTAATCGAGATTAGAAATGTAAACGTCTGTGGGCCACAGCATTTTCTTATCATCAGATAGACTGTGTGCTCGTTTGTCATCCTTATTCTAAGAAAAAAAGAATTCGAAAAAACAAGAAAGCTTTTCAATGTAACTGTATAGTATTTATTGTATCTACTGTAATTTTTCTTAGGTAGCTTATATTGGCTAATAATTTTTAATAGCAAGTATTTTTCACACCCATAAAATACATTTGAATTATATCTCTGCTCTCAGTCACCGATATAGGCATTTCACGTCTGTCGAAATGCTTACATACCGTGTAGGGGCTGTGTAAGGATATCCACTCGAAGTCTAAGAATCAAAATGCAGATGCGTTTTATTTATTTATACCTTATTGTACGCCACAAAAAACAAATCACAAGGAGTAAAACTTAAGAGGTAGGTACAATAAGGCGGTCTTATCGCTAATAAGCGATTGATTTTGATATGTTAATTTAGTATAATTTTATAAATTCGAAGAATTAATAAATTTGCATGTCTCCATTTGGGACTTAGTATGTATCATAGTATATAAGAATATCTCATGTAACATACTAAAAAAGCAAATAAATAAATAAATCTCTTGCAGACAACCTTAAGATTAGGAGAAAAACGTACTATTGGACAGTGGGAGCTGATGTATGTTATAGTAAACTTATATCATTATCATTACAGCCCTTCACAAGTCCACTGCTGAACATAGGCCTTCCCCAACGAATGCCACTAAGTACGGTCCTGAGCCACCTGCATCCGTCGACTTCCTGCATATCTTACCAGGTCGTCACGCAATCTAGTGGGGGGACGCCCTTCACTTTGCCTGCCGGTACGAGGCTGTCACACGAGAACCTTTTTAACTTCTTAAACTTAAACTACGCATACGTGGTAGAGATATGCTGCAGCTATATTATGGTTGTAGTACGAATGGGTCGGCTGGACCGGGGAAGGACCACGCTCTCAGAGAAAACCAGCGTAAAATAGCAGCTTAACGCTGCTGTGTTTCGTATGGTGAGTGTAGAGAACCGGAGACCCTTTTTACTGGCAAAGAGGCATTCCATCTTAGTCCTTACGGGTGACAACGCATCTGCATCTTGATTCTTTATTGAGGATAGATATAGATGTCTATGGGTCACAGTAACCACTTACCATCAGGTGGACTGTGTGCTCGTTTGTCACCCAATCCTATAAAAAAAAACTTACGTATTAATAGATAAATAAACTAAACCGCGTGGTCACCCCTGAAGACTAAACTAAAATGCCTCGTTTCCAATAAAAATTTTCTCCGGTTCTCTACACTCACCGTACGAAACATAACAGCATTAAGTTGCCATTTTTCGCTGGGACTCGGTGAGAGCGTGTTCATAGCCCGGTCGAGCCGACCCAGTTGTGCTACTACCATAATAATATGACTGTAGCGTGGCTCCTCTAGCGTAAACGAGATATTTACACCACCGTTTGTCGTAAGTCATAAGATTTTTCGGCATTTCCTTTAGTCGCTACTTACGAGATGAAATGAGATGAAGGCTTCTCTATCGCTGCCATACATACCGCATGGTACATACATATATACATAGGTATCTAATCTTAGTTTTATATAAATAATAATAATTTATTTGATACAGACAACACTGATCCATTACAAAATTCATTTTTTATATTACATCTTAAAATGTAATTCTTATTATTAAATTTGACCACCTACTAAAAATTTCACTAAATGCACAAATATTACAAATAATATTGAGGAGATTATTCTGCGATTATATTTTACGAGGGTGGATTGAAAAGTACTCGGCCTAACCAAGAAAATAAACACATACTAAATCAGTTATATTTTTATTTTTCTACATAATCACCATCAAGTTCAATACACTTTTGCCACCTCCCCTTCCAAGCATTTAGACCGTTGAAAAAAATGATTCTTCCTTAGAGTCAAAATATGCGTCTACAGCTGCTTTGACCTCGTCGTTTGTCGAAAATCTTTGACCTCCCAAGTGCTTTTTTAGGTTAGGGAACAGAAAGAAGTCTGATGGTGCCAGATCAGGTGAATACGGCGGATGCGGTAATAGTTCAAAGCCACAGTTGTGAATTTCAACCATTGACTGTACTGACGTGTGAACACGGGCGTTATCTTGATGAAACAGGACTTTTCTTCTGAGCATTCCTCGACGTTTTTCTTTTATTTCCTCTCGTAAACGACGTAGTAAGGTGCAGTAGTAATCAGAGTTTATAGTCTGACCCCTTTCAAGATAATCAATCATAATCACACCTTTAGAGTCCCAGAATACTGAAGCCATCACCTTATTTGCCGACAAAATCGACTTAGCCTTTTTAGGGGGTGGTGAACCAGGTCTTCTCCACTGTTTTGATTGTTGTTTTGTTTCCGGTGTACAGTAATGAACCCATGTTTCGTCTATAGTAACAAAACGATTCAAAAAATCATCTGCATCGGCTTCAAATAACTCCAAACAGTCGCGTGAAATAGTCAATCGCGTCCTTTTTTGTTCAACTGAAAGCAGTCACGGAACCCACCTCGCAGATACCTTGTGGAAACCCAACTCGTTGACAATGATGTTTTGAGTTCGTTCATAAGAGATGCCTATAATCTCGGCTATCTCTCTAATTTTTAATCTACGGTCTCCCATTATTAAATCAAGTACTTTTTTAATATTTTCGTCAGTAGTTGACGTCGAAGGCCTTCCAGAGCGGGGTTCATCTTTCACACTCTCTCTACCAAGCTTAAATTCTGCTATCCATTTTTTGACGGATGAATATGACAGAGCACAGTCGCCTAATGTACTGACCATGTCATCATGGATGGCTTTTGTTGATAGCCCCTTCTTATGGAGGTACTTAATGACGGCACGCTGCTCGATTTGCTCCATTCGCGGAAATTATGTCCGATTACTTTGTTAATAAATTTATAAAATCACAACTAATTATCGCACACGTTTCGAACTTCACACAATGAACTAGTCTGAACTGAACTAAATAATGTGGGTAGATTTGATTTTTAGAATTGAATGGATCTGTGTTAGGCCGAGTACTTTTCAATCCACCCTCGTATTTGCAGATGACACATAATTGATTTTAAGCTAAAACTATTACCGTTTCCTATACCCTTACAGCTTACTCAAGTCCATGGGGGGGGGGGGGGGATATTTGAATAGTTGCCAAGCGGGTGGACAATCACAGTATTTTATTTTAGTAGTTATTAGGAAGATGCTTTTTTTATAGGATAGGGTGACAAACGGGCAGACAGTCCGCCTGATGGTAAGTGGTGTTGCTGTGACCCACAGACATCTACATTTCTACATTTATCCTCAATAAAGAATTTGAGGACTAAGATGGAATGCCTCTTTTCCATTAAAATGGATCTCCGGGTCTCTACACTCACCATAGGAAACACAGCAGTGTCAAGCTGCGATTTTGGACTGATATTCTGTGAGAGCGTGGTCCTTCTCCGGTGGAGCCGAGCCGTTCGTGCTACAACTATACTTCTAATATAGCTGCAGCATGGCTCTACCACGTGAAAAACCTGTTGCCCATCTCCTGATTTGATCCTCTCTGTCGCCTCTTACCGACACCGACTATATGGGCTTGTGGATATTATAACACTGCCACTACACAGTTAGCTAAATCGTCAGCTTTTGAAATATGACAATGTAAGTAAACATTACACTAATATTGAAAAAAAATATCTATGCTACTCTTTTTACCTGTGTTATATGATGTACATTATTTATAAGTGACTAGCGATCTTGGCTTCGTACGGGTGATATCTGAATCTCGACAGCAGCGCCACCTACCGAGTCCAAATGTGAATCTAAACCATCACCACAACCTTCAACCCATTCAACTCAAACAAACACAAAAGTTTCATCAAACCTGTCGAGATTTAAGTTTTAGCGGGATCAACAGACAGCAATTGACTTTTAAATATCGAGATTATCAAAGTCAACGATAAAATATTATATACAAAACAGAACAATCTAATGATTTCTTATATTTACGCGAACACTGCACATTGAATAAAACTGTTTTTACGGATTTTATCGCGTTTAATTAACTTATTTTATATTCCCGACGTTTCGGTTACTTTCCAGCAACCGTGGTCACGGCGGACCCCCGTGAATTAAACGCGATAAAATCCGTAAAAATAGTTTTATTCAAGAACAATCTAATCTTTCAACAGTAGTAAATTATAAGAGAATGATAACTGAGCGAGAACATGACTTGGCAATCCTTTAACCCTTTACAGCATTCTGTTGAGGTTGTTTTAGTGCGACTTATAAGAATTGGCTTGAAAATACCACATGCCTATTAAAAAAATGTGTTTTAATTTTTAAACCACTCCAATAACCACAATATCATTATTAAGTGGCGAAGCTTGCGAAGACACTTATTGATTTCACGATGTCTGTCCGTCTGTCCGTCTGTCTGTCCCACGATTATCTCGAGAACGGTTTCGAATTTTCAAATTCTGTTTTCAGCAATCGATTACTGATCACCCAGACATCTGAACCTCCTATTTTGAAACTGATTGCTCAACGGCAACCGTTAGAAACCGCTACAAAGCTGATTGCTTCGCCACTTTGCTATGCTGTTAGCTTGCTAGGTTTATTATCATTAAAATCTATCAAAGTCCACTGCTTAATATATCTCAATTCACAGGCCATCGCAGTTTTATAGTATTTTGAGTTATAAAGAGGAAAATGCTGCTGCCCATCTTGTATTCTTTAACAGTATAATAACCAGTATTAAACAAATTATAGGTCCTGCATATTTTCTGGAACTTTGTTATTAATGCGTATACAATGCCTTATCAAGAAATTATTGACTCTTAAAAGTCGTGTAGCTTGTGCTTGATCTTAGTATTTCCAGTATATTATATACATCATTATACACATACATATGTGTTAGTCCCTACTTTAATGTATGGTAGTGAAAGTTGGGTGTGGCAGAAGAAGCACGAGAGTAGAATAAATGCTGTAGAAATGCGATCATTAAGGAGTATGTTAGGGATGAATCTGAATGACAGAGTGAGAAATTGTGTGATAAGAGAAGAGTGTGGCTTGAAAGATGATATTGTGACCAGGATTAAGAAGGAAATGCTTCGGTGGTTTGGGCCTGTAGAAAGAATGAATGAGGAAAGAGTGACAAAGCAAATTTATGTTACAGAGGTGAACGGCAGAGTCGGGAAAGGACGCCCTAGGCGAAAGTTTATCGACCAAATTGGCGATATATTGAAAATGGGCCAAATCAAGAGTAACTTTAACCGACGAGCGTATATGCGTAGGTATATGGATGTGGAGGAAGCGAGAGAGGTGTGTCAGGATCGTACCAAATGGAAGTCCATAGTCTCTGTCTACCCCTCTGGGTGACAGGCGTGAGCGCTTATGTTAGTTTATATACATCACTATTTTTAATAAAACTATTCTTGTTTTAAGCGAGTTATTAAAAAATACGAGAGATAATAAATTTTTATTAAGAGATATTTAAAAAACGGAGTAGTAAAATGTGTTGTCCTATCTTGAAAACTGATTTTATTACTTTTTTAGTGTTGCCATTACGATGTATAAATCTATATTTCCACACTCGTAACCCCTTGTGGGATGGGTAGAGGTCCACGAAGGATATATGTCCCTGTTGAAGCTACTTATTCTGTTCGGGATGACCGAAAAAGTAAAAACTGTCTTTGATAAGCATTGATAGTTAAACTTATTTTTAGTCGATCTTGAAAATAGGAGGACGTTCTCAATTCTACTGTATGTTTTTTATGTATGTTACACACTATCTTCATCAGTCGGGAACCGATTTCAATAATTTTTTTTTAATATGTTCTAAGCAGGTTGTACGTTTAGCTTGAAGAAACAAATTGTAAATTTAAAAATGTTTGTACAACCGACTTCAATATATTAATAAAATGAAAACATTATGAATGTAGTCGAAGTAAATTAAATACGCATTATTAAGAATATCTCAAAAACAACCCTTTAAATCTTGATTAAATTTATATGGGACCCACATGAGAAGCACCAGCTATGAAATAAAGAATCAACAAAATCGTACCACCTAGAAAAAGTTCTGAGGTAACACACATAAAAAATACAGTCGAATTGAGAAGATCCCCCTTTTTCTGAAGATGACTGAAAAATCTACTTTCTGTAGTCCTTCATTGCTGGTCGTATGGGGAAGCTGAAGGTTTAAAATGAGAATATCCGAAGTAGAACCAGAACAACCGACATAGCTCAACTGATCAGTAGACTGAAGTGGCAATGAAGCGGCCATATAACTCGAAGTACTGACAATCGATAGGTAAGAAAGGTTTTCGAGTGGCAGTCTCGTAACGGTAAGCAAAGTCTAAGGCGGCTTACTGGATAGAGTGACGAATGGGCCGGTCAACATTTAGGAAGTTGATGGATACAGGTGGCTTGGAACGTTGTTTTTTGACATTCTTTGGGGGAAGCATATGTTCAATGGTGAACTTGTGAAGGGCTGATAGGCTGATGGGAGAAGATTGGTAGATTTTAAATCTATAACTCTCATCGTTCTTCAACATCCTATACTATACATCTACTTGCACTTCTATAAAAATATCGTAACACTATAATACCACATTATAATATTCACAAATATTACGTTTCCCTAAGCTCATAAAGTAAATAAAACAGCCTACGTGCTACGGCGTAGCAGTGCTACGGAGCTACGATACTTGAACGATAATAATCTACGTGACGTTTATTATACCGTTTTTACATGATGTGTTCAAAAACATGAATTGTCTATTATTAAAAACAAAATCAATGCTATAACAGATTAAAAATCACTAATAAATACACTGGCTTGAAGCTTGGCCATAAGAGCAATTTATGATTTAAAGCCTAAAGAGTCACTGCGACAAAAATTTAAGGAAATTATTATATTAACTTTGGTCTCTCAATACATTTACGAAAATGTAACGTACGTACACAAAAATAAAAGTAGTTTTACAAAAATAAGTGATATTCATTCTGTAAATACTAGGAACAGACACAAGCTAGTAGTACCAGTTACTCGACTCCATCGAGTCAGTAATTCATTCTTGGGCGATGTATGTATACATTTTACAACAAAATTCTAGAAAATATACAAAATTTGACCTGCTCAAAGTTCAAAAACTTTATCAAACTAAGTTTTTATAAAAAGGGTTATTATAATATTAAAGAATTTATGGATGATAATAACCCCTGGAAATGAGGTGATCGCTACCAAACTATTTCTAATTTGTTGTGTTGTTAATTTGTGTAACATACATGATTGTAAGCTGATTTTTTGTTTTTTTTTAAAGTCCCGCTGGGTTTCTGCGTGATTCTTCCCAGGACAGAGGTTTTTTTCGAACCAGTGGTGATTAAACAAAAGAGTGACTTTCAATAAGTATTATTTGTAATCTATATTGAATAAAAAAGTTTCTGTTTGTGTTTCTGTTCCTTGCAACAACGAAAATACATCCGACTCGTCATAGAAATAGCAGGCCCATTTATTCCGCATGTTTCTTAAAAATTTAAAGTGGCTTAAAGAGTTCTTTACACCTTTTTATATTTATTTTAAAATTAATAACACAATAAAATATATTTTTACATATATTAGTGTGGGGTGTACACAACAGATTATCAAGAGTAATAGCTAATTTTCAGAATTTTTTTAAGAATTTTACTTGAATTATTGACCATGGCCCCTGCCACCTATCCCTGTATGGCCACTGTAAAAAAATATGTATTTTTTTACATTGTATAAAAAATATCTTTTTCAGTAATATCTATGTTATTACTTTCATAATTACGGACACTAAGGTCAATTCTCTACAGGTTAACTATATACCGTGCCGCATAATACGGAGGCTGATCAAGTACTCGCTAAGAGGCCACGATAACATACATTATCGCCGATGAGAAAGCACTGCCGCTAAGTGATTGCTGGCTCAGCTATTGGTTGGCAGTCCATCAACATTATTTGTGAATTAGAGTAACATTTATTAAATACATTTTCTGGCATCTTAAAGCGAGTTTCCGTTAACGCCTACTACATGTCACCGAAGAAGATAAGTCAGATTTTACTAGTCTGTCAAGTTGAATATCCCTCTACAAGATGTAGGAGTATACAAGCTTGATTTTAAATATGGTCTCTCTTACATAAGACAAACAAAAAGTCGATAAAACACGTGTAAAAGAACATATAGCTGACGTGAAGCACCGACACTCCGGGAAGTCTGCAGTTTGTGAACGTGTTCATGATCGTACCAGCTATCCTATTAAATTTGATAAACCACAAATTCTCGCAAAAGAACACCGATATCTACCATGAATGATTAGAGAGGCTATTGAATAAAAAGAAACAATCAAATCTTAATAGATATGGATGGCTTGCACTATCTGCTTGGGATGCTACGAGTATGATTAATAAAATTAATCCGAATCCAAGCCTAACACTTCAAGACTTCACGATACTGTAAAGTCATTATGCCTAGATCAAACCAAAAATTAATATTCAAACGCTAAAGGTAGCCTGGGTTAATTATGAAACCAGAACGTCAAACATGCCAGTCCTCTCCATAACCATGGATGCTGTTAAGCACCCTAAACTACAGGAATTAAAAATAAGATAATTAAGTTGAATTAAACGCGATAAAATCCGTAACAATGTGGTTAGGCAATATTTTACATTTTAATTTGGGTACTTATTTATATAGTAATTTATTGGGCCAAAAGCATAGGATAGAGAAAAATTATAATATTACTAAATTAAAAAGTTTGAATAACCTCTCAATCGCGAGTACTGTGCTAGCTAACTAGCTCCTCCATTTAATGTTTTTTTATAAGATAGGGTGACAAATGTGCACACAGTCCACCTGATGGTAAGTGGTTGCTGTGACCCATAGACATCTACATCTATCCTCAATAAATAAACAAAATGCAGATGCGTTGTCACCTGTGAGGTTTAAATGGAATGCCTCTTTTCCAGTAAAAAGGGTGAAATAATAAAAATCAAACCGCCAAGTAATTAAAGAAAATTCGTCTTAACAATCCTAACACCACGTTCACAGCTGAACATAGGCCTCCCACAAGGAATTTCCAATAGCAAATTTTGAACTTGCTTGTCCCACTTGCTTGGGGATGCTATGAATCTCCGGTGGAGGTTCAGTTGCCACCTTAGACGACTCGACCTGGCAACGTACAACGCACTCACCATGACGACTGACGAGAAGATCGTGAAGCTGGAAGAAGATATAGACAAGTTACGCTGGAATATTATAGGATTATCCGAAGTCCGAAGAGAGGGGGAGGACACGGTAATCCTCGAGTCCGGCAACTTGCTCTATCACCGGGACCATCTGTCCCAAGGAGGTGTCGGATTTATCGTTCACAAGTCTCTCGTTAACAACGTTGTAAAGATCGGGAGTGTGTCGACGAGGGACCTTATACTCAGAATCACCAAACAGTATTCGCTGAAGGTAATACAGGTTTACGCACTAACCTCGGCCCACCCCAATGAGGAGGTGGAGGAAATGTATGAGGATATCTCTAGAGCCATGCATTCCTCCAAAACCCAATATACGGTGTTAATGGGAGACTTCAATGCAAAACTAGGCACAAGAGAGAACGGCGAGCTGAAAGTAGGGAAATTTGTAATAGGGAAACGGAACCCAAGGGGCCAGCAGCTGGCCGACTTCATGGAGAAAGAGGGACTCTTTATGATGAACTCTTTCTTCCAGAAACGGCCCCACAGGAAGTGGACCTGGTCGAGCCCCGACGGTTCAACAAAAAATGAGATTGATTTCATTATAACGACCAGACGACACTGTTCAGTGATGTCTCCGTGATCGCGAGGGTGAAAACTGGTAGCGATCACCGAATGGTTAGAGGCACACTGAACCTAAACGTTAAGTTAGAGAGGTCTCGTCTAATGAAGTCAACGCTCCGCCCCTACGTGCTCTGTTCCAAAGTCTCGAAACCTTTCAGCTCGAGTAACAAAACCGTTTTTAGTACCAAGAAGACTGCAATGAAGTGGACGATATGAATGACAAGCTCGTGGAAATTGTCCATGCGGTCTAAGCGGAGCTAAGTTCTGCAAGACCCGCCGAAGAAGAAAACAAAAACTCTCCGATCACACTCTCAATCTCATGGCTGTTAGACGGGAGATGGAGCTACATTCTTCAACAGATTTGACAGCATACATGCATATGAACAGACAGATCTCCAAATGCATGCGGCGGGACTTACGCAACTTCAATACAGCGTGTATTGAAGAAGCGATCGAGCAAAACCAAGGCTCCAAAGTCTTTGCAAGAGATCTGTCTGCCAGAAAGAGCCAACTGTCAAAGCTGAAGACAGAGTGTGGCAGCATCGTTTCCGGGGCACGTGAGATTTTGAGTGAGATTGAGAGGTTCTATGGACAGCCGTACTCGTCATCGTTGGATACGATCCTAGAGCGAATCTTATCCGACATTATTCCGATGATATCCCGGACGTCAGTCTGAGCGAGATTAGAATGGCTCTCCAGCACCTTAAAAACGGCAAGTCCCCAGGCGAGGATGGAATTACAGCGGAGCTTCTGAAAGCGGGTGGAAAACCGGTACTGGAAGTCCTTTAGAGGCTGTTTAATTCCGTCCTCCATGGTGGCAATACATCGGAGGCGTGGAGCAGAAGTGCGGTGGTCTTGGTCTTCAAGAAAGGTGACAATACTCTCTTGAAAAACTACAGACCGATTTCCCTTCTGAGCCGCGTCGATGTGCTGTTTTCAAGAGTCATTACGAATCGTCTCGCGCGCAGACTGGACACTTCTAGCCTCCCGAACAAGCCGGTTTCCGAAAGGGCTTTAGCACCATAGACCACATACATACCCTTCGGCAAATTGGACAGAAGTCCGAGGAGTACAGTTCGCCACTATGACTGGCATATGTGTAGTATGTGAAAGCCTTTGATTCCGTCGAAATTTGGGCGGTGCTGCAGTCCCTTCAGCGGTGCCAAGTTGACTGTTGGTATATCGAAGTGCTGAAGTGCTTGTACAGTAGAGCTACGACGGCTATTCGAGCACAGAACCAGAGTACGAAACCTATCCAATTGCAGAGAGGTGTAAGACAGGGTGACGTTATATCCCCGAAACTCTTTACCGCTACATTGGAAGACGTTTTCAAGCTTCTGGACTGGAAAAGATACGGTATTAACATCAATGGCGAGTACATCACTCACCTTCGATTTTCCGACGATATAGTCCTTATGGCAGAACCGCTGGAGGACCTAAGTACTATGCTCAATGACCTCAATAGTGGCTCCCAACGGATAGCTCTTAATATGAACATGGACAAAACAAAGATTATGTTTAATATCCATGTCACACCTATGCCGGTAGTTGTTGGGAGCACTAAGCTCGAAGTTGTTGACGAGCATGTTTACCTGGGACAAATAGTACGACTAGGTAAGTCCAACTTCGACCGAGAGGTCAATCGACGGATTCAACTCGGCTGGGCAGCATTCGGGAAGCTACGAACATCTTCTCGTCACACATACCTCAAAACCTTAAAACGAAGTTGTACAACCAGTGCGTGTTGCCAGTGATGACTTACGGATCTGATATGTGGTCCTTCACTGCTAGCCGTATGAGGAAGCTCAAGGTCGCTCAGCGAGCTATGGAGAGGGCTATGCTCGGAGTTTCTCTGCGTGATAAACTTAGGAATGAGGATATCCGCAGTAGAACCAGAGTAACCGACATAGTCCAACAGATTAGTAAGCTGAAGTGGCAGTGGGCCGGCCATATAGCTCGAAGAACCGACAACCGATGGGGAAAAAGGTTTCTCGAGTGGCAGCCTCGTACCGGTAGGGGAAGTGTAGGACGACCCCCCCCACGAGATGGAGTGACGACCTGGTAAGACATGCAGGAAGTCGATGGATGCAGGTGGCTCACGACCGTGCTTTGTGGCATGCCTTGGGGGAGGCCTATGTTCAGCAGTGGACTTATGAAAAGCTGTAATGATGATGATGTCCCTCTTAAATTGGAAAACAAAGTTGGTCCGCCAAATAATTTTCAAGATATAAATGTGGTTTACATTTACTACATAATAGTGCGTCAAACTTAATGTTGATTAAACACGAAAAGACAAGATTTAGTAGCACTTAGTCTTCCATACTTCGGCAATCAGATATTTGACCAGTTTTATTACATGATTAACTAATTACTTAAACGTATTTTCCATCGACTCATCGAGTAAAAGTATCTTTTATCGTTATTAAATTATATATTTATTTGTTACTATGTGGTGCGAGTCCTTTGCTGAAATTATTTTATTGGCTTAAAGTTTTTCGATGAATTACCGGTAACCGGTAACTAGTCTAATCCGCTTGTCAGAAGGATCAACCCCATACAGTTGTCGTACGGAATTGTCATATTTTCTTTTATACTTCACATAATTTAGGATCATCCAAACAACTTATATACTCCTTGCTGAAAAATTACGTCATACACTGATGTGATTTGTTAAAAAGTTTGGAAAAGAAAATCCAAAACCAAATTCCTCATTGTTATAATCTTATGATGGGCTGAACAACACACGTCTTGTGCTTAACATGCTTCATCCAGGTCTCCTTTGTAAATTTGCAACAATGGACGGCCCTAAGCCAACTGCATCCATCGAGTACTCCATCTTGTCATCACTTTATCTTGAGGAGTGGGGTCAACTAATATCACGCAAAGAAACTTCAAGCTTTCTTTTTTCTTTTTAATCTATGGAGATTAAGGACCAACGGCTGAACGTGCTTTTGAAGCACGGAGGTGAAACACCGCCAACTTTTAATAATTGATTTTGCCCCAACCCGGGATTCGAACCCGGAACCTCATTTTTTTTTTCATGATCAACAATCGCGTTTGCAGCAAGTTATGGAACTTGCTGAGTGCCTTTGAGTTTGAAATCGCTGTTTAATTGAAGGTATTTCATATTACAATATTAATCACACTAATTTCGAAGACAAATTAAAATTTTGCTTTTGTGATCTTTTAAAATAAAGTCGATACTAAACAAAAGCTAAAATACTAAGCCCGTTGTAAAGCAAACTGATTATTAAGCAAGTACAAAACTGTTGCACGAACTAAATTGTGGATGCAAAGATGCTGACGCGAGCCTACGTGACTGTGCCGCGATCGATCTTCCTGAAACCAGACGTGGGGAGTAAAGTGGGGTAAGCATTCATAAGTGCTTGAAGGTGAGCACTAGGTGAAAGTTAGTTAGCACTGGAAAAGGCTCACATAATGTGACACATACATATATAGGAACATAAACACGTTTATTTTTCACTGTTGAATCGTCAAAGTGTGGTCGTTACATAAAAGATTTTAATGTTAGTTTTCAATCGCAGCAACGAAACTAGAAGAAAATATATTTTTTTATAGAATAAGGGTGACAAACGGACACACAGTCCACCTTATGCTTAGTGGATGTTGTGACCCATAGACATCTACATTTATCTTCAATTAAGAATCAAAATGCAGATGCGTTATCACCCCTAAGGGTTGAGATGGATTGCCTCGTTTCCATTAAAAAGAATCTCTACACTCACCTAACGAAACACAGCAGCAGTAAGCTGCTATTTTACGCTGGTCTGTAAGAGCGTGGTGCTACCCCGATCGAGCCGACCCATACGTGCACAATATAGCATTCCATCTCCCTATTTGTTTAACTGTCGTCTCTTACGACACCCACGGGATGATATGGGGTAGTCGATATTCTTACACCGCCAATAACACGGTATCTGTTGTGATGGTGTCAAAAAGTAAGTAAGACCATTTGAGGGTTAAGATGAATAGAGGTATAAACTTGGTATCTCTACCTAAATAGACTAGGCAGAAAATAAGTCCTACCATTTAATTTGACTTTTTCATTTATTTCAACGATTTAATAATAGTGTGTGAGCATTGATGACTAACCATACTAAGAAAAACTACTTTACAGTATGACTAATTCACGAAACGGGAATGTGGAAATATCAATGAAAACGGAAGTGATATCAACCCATTCTTAAGCTTTGCATGTTGGCAGCAATGCAGTGTTATTCACTAAAATCGCTGGACTATTTTAAACACGCTTTCATAAGTTTGACCCGTATGTATGTATGAATGAATTTAATGTAATTTATATTTCACCCAATTCCGGACGCATGCATAATTCTATTCTATTCTATTCTGAATCTTTACAAACGTAATAATTTCTTGTATTTACACAGATACTACTAATAAAACTAATGTTACAGAATTTATGGCGTTTAATTTAACTTATTTTTAAGATAATGTTTCTGGTGCGTTAAACCACTGGGAACTGAGGTCTGAGGGTGGTTTTACAAACTTCTTAAGAACCAATGTTAATTCATTAGTTTTGTAATTTAGACCTAGTATTTTCCCTGGGATCATCAAAACCAAAATAAAAGCATGTTTAATATTTTTATTTTACTTAAAAATCATTAAGTACGCCTTTTGATGAATTGAGCTATCTTTGTCCCGTTATGTTTTTTTTTATAGAATACGTGTAAAATTCATGTAAACACAATTTTTATAAATATAAGAACCAAATAAATACAACAGGAAAAAAGAAGTCGTTTTATTGACAGGTTAGGTATATATAAGAGGTCGGAAAAAATATTTCTTCGTACTTTGTTTGTATTAAATTGAAGAAAACTCTCTTTATTTGTACTGATTGTATTTGGCTGGTTTTAATATCAATACTTATAGGATATTAAGAAAAAGAAATATTAAAATTAAAAAACACTTTCCCGCCATTTTTCAATTGTTTTCTGTTCGCCAAAATGAGTGAATATAACGAAGAAATTTGTAACATTCTGAAGTTTTATTACAAAGAAGGGAAAATGCGGCTCAAGTGACATTTATGGACCTAATGCAGTATAAGTAAGAGTAGCACAAAGTTGGTTCAAACGTTTTCAGTCCGGGAATTTCAACATCAAAACAGTGACTGGTTGCCATCATACGGATAAAGTCGCCATTTATGAAAAGGTGGAGCAAGGTTGGCATATTGGTAGTTAAAACATACCCGAGGAATTGAGGATTGACCACAAAACAGTTCTGACCCAATCGAAAAAATCTGGCAATACAAAAAAGCTCGATATTTGGGTACCACACGAGTTCACTGAAAGAAACCTAATGAATCGTGTACACATTTGCGATTATCTATTGAAATGTAATGAAAAAGTATTATTTTTGAAAAGATTGATCACTGGTTATGAGAAATGGATCACCTACGACAAGAGTGTGCGAAAAAGAACATGGTCAAAGGTCAAAGGGTAGTCAAGCTTCACAAACAGATGGTGGGATTGGAAGGGCATCGTTTATTATCAGCTTTTACTGCTGGGCAAAACCATCGATTCGGATCTCTACTGCTAACAACTAACGAGACTCAAGCAAGAAATTGAGAAAAATCACCTCCTCCTTACAAATTTTCTACAAAAAATACGAAATTATTTTTTTTATACGATAGGGTGACAAACGAGCACACAGTCCACCTCATGGTAAGCGGTTGCTGTGATCTAGAGACATCCACATCTATCCTCAATAAAGAATCAAAATGCAAATGCGTTGTCATCCGTGAGGACTAGAATAGAATAGAATAGAATAATTTTTTATTCAATATTGATTATTACATAATACTTATTGAAAGTCATTTTTTATTTACCACTGGTTCGGAAAATACCTCAGTCCTGGGAAGAACCAGCAAGAAACCCAACGAGACTTTTTTTAAACATAATTTCACTTAACAATAATTTTGTTTATACAATTTTTAAATGATATTTTCATAGAACCAGCATAGTGGCGATCACCCTATTCCCAGGGGTTATTTTCATTCATGTATTCCTTGATATTATAATAACCCTTCTTGTACAGTTTTTCTTTAATAAAACTAATATGGAATGCCTCTTTTCCAGTAAAAAGGGTCTCCGGTTCTCTACACTCATCGTACGAAACACAGCAGTGTTAAGCTGCTATTTTACGCTGGTATTCTGTGAGAGCGTGGTCCTGCCCCGGTCGAGCCGACACATTCGTGCTACAACTATACTACTAATATAGTTGCAGCATGGCTCTAACACGTATAAAAACACCGTCACTACACAGTACAGCATTAAATTATTATTGTAAAATAGAAGAAACATCACGTAACAGTTATTGATGTCTATCTTAGCACGGTTTTAACCACCGTCGCAAAAAGGGTGTTATAAGTTTGACCGCTATGTGTGTCCGTCTATGTGTAAATTTGTGGCCCCGTAGCTCTTATATGGGTGAGCCGAATCGGGTGCGGTTTTTTGTCTAAAAGTGACTTCATCGAGAGTGTTCTTAGCTATGATTCAAGAAAATCTTTTCAGTCATTTGAAGATGATCAGCTCTTTTCTTTCGGGGGTTTTTGAGATGTTCAATTGATTATAATTAATAAGTCGCTTTCGTGTATGTCTGTTCAGGTGAAATATAGTTATAGAACTTTGAATGTAGCTTAGAATCTGCTGAGAATGTAAGAATATGAAAAAGACGTAGCATATTAATATCTTTTATACATGCTTTTATTCGTGATTTTTATGCATTGTAAACAAAATTTTATAAAGTATTTGCTAGGTCCTAGAATCAGATAATGCATTGGACAGAATTTTAACAGATTTAGAAAGTAAATGAACATCTGTTTGCAGTAAGATCGAACACAGATTGCAGCAAACGGAAAGTTTTATATTACCTTTAGACTCAAACTTTAACGTACTCACTAAAAAGAAAATGGCCCTATTAACATTGAAAAGAGAAATCACATTCCAGATTTAGATTTATGGATTTAATCCTCACTGTCCGGTTTCCAGACACAATAGTTAGACAATAACAATGACCCATATGTGGGTCACGGGACAGTGAACGTGTTAAGATGATAACTTTTGGATATTTAGTAGGTTTTTATACGTGGTAGAGCCATGCGGCAGCTATATTAGTAGTATAGTTGTAGCACAAATTGGTCGGCTCGACCGGGGAAGGACCACGCTCTCACAGAATTGGCCTGCTAATTTACCAGCGTTAGCCTGCTATTTTACCAGCGTAAAATAGCAGGATAACGCTATGTATGTTTCGTATGGTGAGTGTAAAGAACCGGACACCCTTTTTAGTGGAAACGAGGCATTCCATCTCAGTCCTCACGGGTGATAACGCATCTGTATTTTGATTCGTAATCGAGGATAGATGTAGATGTCTATGAGTGCTCGTTTGTCATCCTAATCCTATAAAAAAAAATGTGGTCCCATATAAATTTGATTAAGGTCTGACTAACAGTTTTTGAGTTATTCTTAATAATTTATATTGTAGTCAGTTGTACAAAATTTTTAATTTTTAATTATTCAAGGAGTAGTCAATCTAGAATATATGTAGGTGTCTATGGTCAACGCACATTTACATAAATTAAGGTTAAAGTATTAATTTCGCCCCGTGGGTGTCGTAAGATACGACTATGAGAATTGCCAGAAAAATCGTATGGCTTCCGATACGTGGTACACCGCCATAGTACGTACCGTCAGATGTAAAATACCGAAATTGACGACTGGTGTCAGTCAGCGTTAGAGTTGCTTACATCTAGTATAGGTCAGTCCTTCTGCCAAGTGTGACTATTATTTATTTATTTATTTAAAACTTCATATTACTGGGTTATCACGTGTGTCGTAACCCAGGGGTTTAGCACTCGCTGCAAATGTAGTACGCGAGCAACCCGGGTTCGAACCGCGCCGGCACCAATGAAATTGTTAATTACAATTTTATGTGATTTACCACGTGCTCGTCGGTGAAGGAAAACATGATGAGGAAACGTGCACGTCTGAGAAACAAAATAATATTTCGAAGACATGTGAAGTCCGCCAACACGCATTGGGGCAGTGCGGCGGACACTTCCTTGCCCTCACCCTCTCAGAAGTGAGAAGTCTGTGCTCAGCAGTGGGACGTATAATATAGACTATAATTTTACTACTATTATATACACATGGTATTTAGTAAACGTGACGATTAAGGTATATTCTTCTTACAACAGGAAAGGATAATATCCTAGAGTGGATTTAAATGACCCTTTAAAGAAGCAACGATAAATTAAACACAACTGTCAAAGACTGATAAATTTTATGCAATGGTAATCAATATAGACCGCGGCCATTTTGTAAAGTCATTCACTGGCCAAATTGCGGTAAGTTCGCACATTTGTAGCGTTAAAACCCATAAAGCTGGCAAATCCAGAAATACTAGCCAATGTCGATTGAAATACGACCAGTATTATTTTAAATAGGGAAATATTTATTTTATTGGACCTTCAAGTTTTTCTACAAGACCCCGCCATATATTCTGCCTTAAAAGACAATACTTAATCCTTTAACCCGGCGTCTAAGTTCGGCTTGGTTAGAGGTAAATTGAAAAAAAAGACCTTACAAAAAAGAAGTTATTTGTATTAACACTTTCACTGTCCGGTTTTCAGACACAATAGTAAGACAATACGAGTAGCAATGACCTATATGTTGTGCACGGGACCGCGAAAGAGTTAATATACCTGTGGAATTTATTTTCTTCTAAACTTTGACTACGGCAATTTATAGTTAGAAAATAGAAAAAGCCGGCCGGTAGCTCTAAGAACCGACAACCGATGGGGAAAAAAGGTTCTCAAGTGGCAGCCTCGTACCGGCAGGCGAAGTGTAGGGCATTCCCAACTAGATGGGAGTGACAATCTGGTAAGACATGCAAGAAGTCGATGGATGCGGGTGGCTCAGGACCGTGCTTTGTGGCATTCCTTGGGGGAGGCCTATGTTCAGCAGTAGACTTGTGAAGGGCTGTAATGATGATGATGATGATGAAATAGAAAAAAAGATTTTGTCGAAATGAATAGGTAGGTTTGGGGACAATTGTAGGCTTTTATTGGGGATAATTGTAAGCTTACGTGCCTACGTAAAGTAAACTTACAATTATCCCCAAATTAAGTTTGTGGCGGAAACCATTCATCATAATCATCAAACTCAAGGAATGTTTAAAAATAATAAGTATTACTAAATTAAACGTAGAACCGCAGGGCTAGTCAATTGGACATTTTACTATCGTCAACGTAAATAGATATAAAAATTAATAAAATCAACGATAAGTCACATGAAAACGTTGTGATTTTTCATATAATAATATATAAGTCAATGGTCATACCTGTTAATTTTTATGATTTTCTATTAGAGTTAATAATAGTAGATAGTAAAAATGGCCAGGCCTGCAGAGGTATAAAATAATTTAGGAAATATCTTGTGTTAAAATATTGTATTTATCTTAGTAGGTAACTTTCAAATTAATAAGTAAATCAAGTTTCCTCAAAAAAATTAAAAAGAAATTGTAAGTTGGGGTTAACGGTGCTGATTGCATACTTACTAAATAAATAGTAAGTTACATAATGTTTCTCCCAAGTAAATTAAATTAAAAAAAAAACACCCACAGATATACGAAAAAAAATACGCGAGTAAATAGGCGAGTACTTTGGTTCCTGGTACATCCTTGGTGCTTAAAAATAAAGATTAGACTTACCTGAAAAAACAAAGTGAACGCCACCCACTGGTAGTACTTTCCGTACCGTCGGGGAGCCGTTCCCGCGCTTCTCACTCCGGGGTACGCCCCTCCCATGGCCTCGCCAGCTACCGTGAACGTAGAGTGGATCCAGCAGTAGGTGTTCAGAACATCCTCCGGTATATCCCTGTTATTTGAATATTTTATATAAAAAGTACGTCCATGTAGTTTATTTAATTTATTTTTTACAATAGTGGGATGCTGTGAGTTAAAGGAATTTGGTGTGTAGTAAGTCTGGTGGTTTTAAAAAGGGTTGCTATTTAAAGCGATACGTATTCCACTGTTAGTTTGACCCCACAACATTTTACAAGATGTTAACGTTTTTTATATTTATGTTTTCACATATCCCCATTTTAGTTCAGTTCAAATAATACAAATATAAACTAAGAAATTAATGTCTTAAATTTGATACGAGGAGCACACAGTCTACTTGATGGTTAGTTGATGCTGTGGCCCATAGACATCTACATCTATTATCGATTAAGAATCAAAATGCAGATGCCTTGTCACCACTGAGAGCTAAGAATGAATGCGTCATTTCCATTAAAACAAGTCTCCGGTTCTCTACACTCGCCTAAACACTCAACACAGTAGAATCAAACTGCTATTTTATGCTGGTATTTTATGAGAGATACAACTCCCTTGTGGCTGCAGCATGGCTCTACCACGTATAAAATTTGATAATTACATTAAAAAAAGTAAAGTTGCAGTCTATTTACGTCCAACTGCTGGGCACAGGCCTCCTCTCATTTGTGAGAGGGTTTCAGGGCAAGGAATTGTCCACCGCACTGCCCCAGAGCGTGTTGGCGAACTTCATATGTCTTCGAAATATTTTTTTCTTATTTCTCAGACATGCAGGTTTCCTCACGACGTTTTCCTTCACCGCCAAGCACGTGGTAAATCAGCACTTAAAATTGCAATTAACAATTTCATTGGTGCCGGCAGGGATCGAACCCGGGTTGCGTGAGTACTGTGAAGCTTACAGCGAGCGCTAACCACCTGAGCTACCACGGCTCACATTTAGTTACATTTTTAGTTACATTAAAACGTTATATATTTCAAGTTATATATTTCATATGTTGTATCCGTGCAAATCCATCCACCCAGAAAAAGAAGCGAAACGGCGTAAAAATTACCGCTTTACAAAATAAAAAATAGCGCCATCTATCATGAGCCGAAAAAATCACTACAACAACAACATATCTGTACTTTGGTACGAACCTTGTGTGAATGCAATCTATAGGGTTGCCCACAAGATGGCGCGTGGTGAGAGCAGCACTCGCAGCTAGTAAAGCCGCAGTGGTTGCCCCACAGTGAAGCCGAAACGCAACTGAGTCAATTTTCGGGTTGACTCCTTGCTGTAAACACGATAAAGGTTAATGACCAGAAAATACATATTTTCCGTAATTTATAAATTACTTTTCGTTTAACATCTAGATTGGATTCTAGTGTACTTAAAAAAATAAAGATGGCGCATGATTACCTACGTGTTTTTTTTTAAATTTTCTTATTGATTTATACTTATGAAAAAATTTAAAATAAAGAACGATAATCGTCAACTAATCATCAGTATTATCATTAGTCTCTCACGTACGTATATACATACATGTCCACGGTAAAAGGATTTGAAAATATTAGAGACGAAACTTTATTTTATTACGTCGGAAAAACGAATTATATATCATTTTTCATGCCTGAACTTAAACAAGATCCTTAGTCACCCGCATTCATCTAATTCCCGGAAGTTTTACAAAGTCGTCACTGCATTTAGTGAGGGACCGCTTTACACTCGGGAAGTTGTGTTACTTAAAACGCAGTAATATTACACTTTAAATTTAGAATGGCGCGGACATCTGTAACTAACTTCAACAAAGAAGGCTACACAATGTTGTCACTCTGAGGACTAAGACAAAGAAAATAATATACACTATGCGAAACTAAGATGAAATTCCTGTATGTGTAAATATATTATATACTTACGTTAGTCTATTTCTTTCTATATTTATATTGACTTTGGAATGGCTAGTGAACTTTTGCGGCCTGTCGGGAACGCGCGATTCCCTGGTATTTCTATATTAGTCGAGTTTTACGACGCCCTCGGGATAGCCACGGGATAAGATAACATAATGGATTCTCCGATGTCGTTACCTCACGGCTTAACGTTACTATATCCTTGCTACATATAACTAACTACCAACTTTCATACAATCATTACAGCCCTTAAAAAGTCTGCCGTTGGACATAGATCTGTCCCTTTTTCTTACTATCAGTATTGTCTAGTTTGTTTTTGTGGATGTTGTTACTATTTAAATAATTTCTAAAACAACGGTAAAAATAAATGAAACTATGCCATCCTGTCACTTGTATTAGTGGGTCACTAACACAAGTTTGCAATGGACACCGTGTGAATCGAAGAGTTGTCTAAGAAAAGTAAAGTCACAGGCTATATGTCTCACTACTGGCCACAGGCCACCTCTCAGGGTTTTCATCGTAACTAACAAAACGAGCCCAAACTCGGCACATCTAGTGCTCCTCGTCGAGGAGTTCCAGTATCAAATACCGACACACCTTCAGGTCTATAAAGTCCAAGACGTATAAGTATAATTATATATAAATCCTCCGTGCTTTTAGCGAAACACAATATTGCAATAAAAATCTGTGATTATAAAAATAATAATAATATCTTACCTTGGTCAACTATGTATCAAATTTAGTTTTTGAAATATTTTGTATTTCTACGGCAATCGATACTTTTCTGCACGAGCCATGGTAACAAACGACCACTCACGACAGTATTTGAGCCCGGAGTAAATACTGTGACTGTGGCTCGGAGTGCGGCTTCGGCCTATTTAGTAAAATAAATTAACACAAGGCTGCTAAAACCACCGAAAATTTCGCCATTTTAGAGTCGATAAAAAATAATTATAACTAAACAAAATAAAATTAAACTGCCATTTACATTCCATTGCCTCCACATGATAGATGAAGAGTTTTAAAAATAGAATGAATTGAACAATTGATATTTTCAAAAGTTATCATGTTCACGCCGCTATGTCAACTTGATAAATCCTCACCATAAGCCACTAAAACCCCCTTTTTTATGTAATAATAGTAATTAATCGATTTAACAAAAATATTAATAACTATAGACATAGATATCTACATGTCCATATATGCGCATACATACACACTAAATCCCAAAACAAGAATTTAATCTTAAAATCTTCAAAAAAATATTTCTTAATAACCAATCACAGCGCGAGGAGCTTAGGCCTCCATCCGTTGCCGGCATGCTTCGATAAGCTTTCTCGCACTTATGGCTACGCATAAGACTTTTTTTGTCGTATTAGTTGGTAAACTTTATTCACGTCTGGGCATTGTTTATAACCGCTAAATTCATCCAGCGATTTGCAGGTTGCAGGTGTTATTAAAAATTACTCAATAAGTAGGTACGTGATTAAAATTTGAGATTGCCAAAAGTATATTTTTTGGGAATTAAAAAAAATATTTTTGGAGAGGCCTGGTAATACTTTATAACCGACAAAAACGTATGGGATATTTTTTTTGAATTATATAAAAACTAAATTAAAAGATAAAAAAGAAATCAAGTTGCCAAAAGAACATTTTTTTGGAATTTCTTTTTGCAAATGTTATATGCTGCGCAGTGACAAAGTAACCGCAAACACTCAGCCAGACTCGCGGGACTGGATTCGCCAATTGACGAAATTATATTTTTTCCCAGTTTAAACTTGCCCAAAGGACCTTCCCAAAATTCGTCGCCAGCTCTCATACTATCGTCTCAAGGACCGATGACAATATAATAATTTAATAATTTCATCCTAGTATTCTGATCAGGATCCCCAGCATAAAACAAAATAATTATCAATGCGTGTTGTTTCAGTTTTTTTTTAAACTCATATTATTTTAGACCTAGGTACGTAAAATTCTCAACACTCCATCATGGGATCCATTTCACCATGGGTTGACTGGTAGAGAATTCCTTTGGGCATTAAGCCCGCCCCATTTATCCATTTATTATAAGGGAGTGGAATAAAGATTTAAAATCTATACATCTATACAAATAATTAAAATTGAGGTGTCTGTTTGTAATGTCAAAATAACACCTTTTTACTAAATGCATGTGAAAATATATACGGTACTTATAATAAAAACACCATTTTTAAAATTTTCATCTGTCTGTCTGTTTGTTCCGGCTAATAATAAATGTTTTTATTGATATATAGATTTAGCAAATGTAAGACCAGCGAGTTAAACATCTAAACAATGTTCAAGATAAGATAAACAAATATTTTCCATTGAACCCCAAACTAGGATAATCCTGTATCTTAGGGTCCGGGAGCGCAAGTTATGTTTGCGTGTGTATGTGTGTGTGTGTGTGTGTGTGTGTGTGTGTGTGTGTGTGTGTGTGTGTGTGTGTGTGTTTGTGTGTGTATATATCCTCAGTTTCCTCATATGTTAACGTCATTAGCCAATTTCTAATATGGTGACAGACCTGTGAGGTGTTGAGGTTTCTGATGTTATGGTATCGAGATGTTTTGTTATAAGTGTATGGATGTAGAAAACGTGGTAGGTGACTAGCAAAAGACGTTTTAATGTTAGGGATTGGTATTTTGTATACCCTTTTTTAAAAGATGTTGGTAGGTAGGCAGGTTTCTAGCGTTTTTATGACATCTCCTTATTACTTTTAGGATGAACAATTGGCGAACAGATAGCACACGAGACAAATTAAAGACCTCTCTTGTGGGGAACCGCACTGGTTTTTTAAGCATGACCTTAAGCAAAGCCCGTTGCGATCTTTCTATTTTTAGCATATGTGTTTTTGCAGCCCCTCCCCATGCTGTAATACAGTATTGAACAATGGACTGGCACATTGCATAGTATAACATTTTGAGAATATTTACGTTAGCACTGTTACGTATAAGTTTAAAAACATAAATTAGTTTTCGATCTCGAGCAGCCAAATCGGTGATATGGGGGCTGAACGATAGGTTATGGTCAACCACTACCAAAATTTTCCACACACAAAATTTACCACTATTAAAATTTTCGTCTGTCTTCGAAAAATCTTCGAAAATTTTTTCGGACTTTCACTGGCAGATAGCTGATGTTATAAGTAGTAACATAGGCTTCTTTTATTTTAGAAGAATATTTAGGGTTCCGCGTAAAAAAAATTAAAACCCATGAAATCCAATCGTAATAAATTACACACAGACGAAGTCGCGGGGAACAGCTAATAAGTAAATGTAAAGAGATCTTAATAAATATTTATAATGTGCACGGCGGTGAAAGGAAAACTTCAAAAGAATAATAATGTATCGCATATAAAAGTAATATAATACATAACCCTGCCAAAAATGAGAGGATGCCTGTGTCTAGGAGTGTGACTTATTACACTTTATTTAATTTCAACTATAAAATAATTTTCATTTAGTCGGGTTATGTTTCTTGAGCTTAAAACGTATGTTTATTCATTTGTAACCATCCTAAGTATAAACGGCTCAGTGGATGTTTCCGTTACCGTCACCGTTTACAGCATATTAAAGTCCACTGCTGAACGTAGGCCTCCCCGATAGATTGCCTCATAGAGTTTGATATAGTTGTAATGTTACTGTTGATTTGAAAATTTCACCTCTAAGTGGGTCATGTGCTCCTGGTAGATTTTCTTCTATACATACATCCATTACAACTTATTAAAAGTCCACTGCTGAACATAGATAGGCCTTCTCCATAGATTGCCTCATAGAGTTTGATATAGTTGTAATGTTACTGTTAATTTGAAAATTTCACCTCTAAGTGGGTCATGTGCTCCTGGTAGATTTTCTTCTATACAATACATCCATTACAACTTATTAAAAGTCCACTGCTGAACAATAAATAGGCCTTCTCCATAGATTGCCTCTAAGGGGAGATATTTGACATAGTTGCCACGTTTGGCAAATGAATTGGCAACCGCAGTTTCTTATTTTTAGCCGTTGTTAGGAAGACACTGCTGCCCATCTCATTATTTGTTTCCCTCTGTCGCCTCTAACAACACCCACGGGATGATATCTTTTTTATAGAATGTGGATGACAAATGAGCACACAGTCCACCTGCTGGTAAGTGGTTGCTGTGGCCTATAGACATCTATATTTATCCCTTTTTTATAGGATAGGGTGACAAACGAGCACACAGTCCACCTGATGGTAAATGGTTGCTGTGGCTCATAGACATCTACATCTAATGAATATTCATTTCAGCCTAATAGCTTGAAAACCTCTTCCAATGCAGCGGTGAAGAGTTTCGGGGGTATAACGTCCTGTCTTACACCTCTCTGCAATTAAATAGCTTTCGTGCTTTGTTCTGTCCTCGAATAGCCATCATAGCGTTACTATATAAACACTTCTTCAGCGCTTTGATAAACCAACTGTTAACTTGGAATCACTAAAGGGACTTAAGCACCGCTCAAATTTCGACTAAATCGAAGGCTCTTCTCATAGTCCATATATGCGGTATATATCTGCAAATTATACTCATCAGTCTTCTGTATAACCTACTAAAGGGTGCATATGGTCCACGGTATTAAAGCATTTTCGGAAACCGGCTTATTTGGCGGTTTGAAAGTCGTCGTGTCTGCGTGCGAGACTATTCGTAATGACTCTCGAAAACGGCACGCAGACGCGGTTTAGAAAGGAAATCGGTCTGTAATTATTGAATACGGTCTCCGGCATAGCACAACTTCCCTGTGGAATCGATTACCATCAGCGATTTTTCCGGACCGATACGACTTAGGGACCTTCAAGAAAATAGTGTACTTACTCCTTTTTAAAGGGCCGGCAACGCATCTGCAATTCCCCTGGTTCCCCTGATGTTGTAGTTGTTCATGGGCGGCGGTAGTCACTTACCATCAGGGGAGCCGATTGGTCGTTTGCCCCCTATCCTATAAAAAACCACCGTGCAGGTCAGAATCAAATAGCTTCTGAAGAACTTTAAGTATTGGTTCACCATCCTCTTTCAAGCTCTGCTGTAATTCCATCCTCACCCGGCGCTGTACTGTTCTGAAGTTGCTGGAGTGTCCTCCTAATCTCGCTTAGGCTGACGTCCGAGATATCATCGCAATAGTGTCGGATGAGACTTGCCCTTTGGTCCTTACTCACACTTGCCTCTGATTCCACCGGCAATGTATACAGCTGTTCATAAAAATTCTCGATCTTACTCAAAATCTCCGGTACCCCAGAAATTACACTGCCAAAATCGGTTTTCAACTTTGTTAATTGGCTTTTTGAGGCAAACCAATCTCTAGCGAAGACTTTGGAGCCTTGCTTCCACTCAATTGCTTCTTTAATACATTGAAGGTGTGTAAGTCTCGCCACATATATTTAGAGATCTGTCTATTCAACAGCCTGTAAGTGGATGTATCAATTGAAGAATATTAGATTAAGAGTGGAATCAGAGAGTTTTTGGGTTCTGCTGCGTTGTGTCTTACTTAACGGGTGCGCGTTATACGTTGCCAGATGTAATCGTCGTCGGTGGAAGCCAAACCTCCCCAGCAGGGTTAGCATGGGCAGGAGACAATTTTATCCCCTGGGAAAGGAGAAAATGTTTATCCTTTCGCTTAGTTTTATCCACCCTTCGAACATAGCCACAATATAGGATATAATATCCACAGTAGATAAAATGAGAGATAGACTTAGACTAAGATAGAGTTTTTGTATGAATATAAACTTAAACCCACGTCCGATAAACTAGGATAAAATTGTCCCTTTCAAGTGTCAAAAAAGCATAATTTTTTATCTTTCATTTGGCTTCATGCTACGGACGGGGGATATATGTTTACTCGTTATGTCAAACGGGGATATACTTCTCCCCGTTACCGTGCTTTGGCATAGGGGCAAGATAATTTTATCTCTTGTCAGTGGCTATAATCGGGGGATAAAATTTTTGTCGCCAGCCCATGCTAGCCGTGCTGGAGATTCTTTGCACCCCTTGCCCCACCATTTAAATAACTGCCACAAGAATCAAGAAAAGCAGGCCCGCCGGGGGCAAGGAGCCGTTTAATATATGTAGCTTTCATTGAGGGTATTATTTGCTTTTTTTGAAATGTTATGAAGAAAATGGTGGTCTGCTCGTCTCCTGATTTGTAGTGGTAGTGGATTATCATGCACTGCTACCACAGGGTTGGGTATCACAGGTAATCAGGCATAAATACTTTTTAAGAACCATAATATCACCTTGTACTTAAGTACAAATGTTTATTTTGAGTATTTTTTTATGAGGAGCGCGGTGGTAGATACAAGGGTTTACCGGGGCTCTAACGTAGGGACGGATCATTACTTGGTCTTATGCCGAATTAATGGTCTTTTCAGACGTTGGAGGCATCGGACATCTGTGTCTACCACTGCTTTACAGCGTATAAGAACAGAGAGGTTACAAGATGAAGGTGTGAGAGAGAAGTTCAAATACAGATTGAGAGAAAATATAAGTGGTATGGCTGAATTGTGTATGAATGATTTAGACTTGGAGACTGTGTGGTATAATGTCAAGAAAGGTTTAGTGGATGCAGCTACCGAAGTATGTGGTGTAAGTAAGAGAACCAATGAAAGGAAAATTAACACGTTATGGTGGGATGATGAGGTACGGATGGAAGTTGAAGCAAAGAAGAAAGCATGGCTAGATTTACTAGCAACCAAGGCTAGTAATTCTAGCAGTATGAATGATGATATTGAAAGGAAAAAGGCAGTCTTTAGACACCTAAATAAGAGAGTAAAAGAAGTAGTTGAAAGGAAAAAGCAAGAAATAACGGATATGAATGATAGAAGAATATCGGATAACTTCCAGGCAAACATTAAAATGTTCTGGAAACTCGTAAGAACTACCAAGGGACATTCAAAACAGCCTAGAATGAATGCTATACGAGACCAGAATGGCTGTATTCTGAATGACGAAGTTTTGAGTTTAAGGAGATGGAAGGAATACTTTGAAAGCGTGTTTATGAGTGATGAGACGTTTGAATTAAATGAAATAGAAATTCCGGAAGAAGAGGAAATAGATAGAGATATAAGTATAGATGAAATAATGAAAGCAATGAAAAGTATGAAAGCAGGTAAGGCAGCCGGTTATGATAGAGTATCTCTCGAAATGCTAAAGGCTGGAGAAGGAGTGGTGGCAGACCTGCTGTGCACCTTGTTTAATTTATGTTGGGAACTTAAGCGGGTGCCGGGAGACTGGTGCAAAGCCGTGATAGTCCCAATATATAAGGGAAAAGGATCACAGCAGGACTGTAAAAACTACCGTGGTATCAGCCTTCTTAGCATTGTGGGAAAACTGTATGCTAAGGTACTAATTGAAAGAGTTATGAAAGAAACTGATGGAAAAATTTGGGATGTGCAAGCGGGATTTAGAAAGGGAATGGGATGTACGGATCAGGTCTTTTCCATGCGCATGATCGCGGAGAAGTTTTTGGCCAAAAACCAAAAAGTTTTTTGTGCGTTCATAGACTTGGAGAAGGCTTATGACAGAGTGGACAGGGATGTGTTATGGCAAACACTGAACTCATTTGGGTTGAGCGCTGGCTTGATACAGGCATTGAAGTCTCTATATAGGGACTCTAGTGCTTGTGTCAGGATCAACGGGGCCTACTCGGACTGGTTTGGCATCCATAAAGGTGTCAGACAGGGCTGTGTGGCTTCCCCGTGGCTGTTCAACCTATTTATGGACAGTTGTTTGGAAAATTTGAAAGCAGAAGAATGCGGGTTAAGAATGGGTGAGTTAACCGTCAAATGCCTTTTGTACGCCGATGATCAAGTCATACTTGCGTCGTCGGCAGCCGAGTTGCAAATGATGGTTACATTAATGAACAGGACATTAAAAGAAAACGGAATGAAAGTGAACGCAAGTAAGACGAAAGTTATGGTTTTTGAAAGAGAAGAAAGTAAAACGATATGTGAAATAAGAATAGAAGAGGAGTTGGTAGAGCAAGTAGATGAGTTTGTGTATTTGGGATGTGTGTTTAGCAGGGATGGTAGATATGATCAGGATATAGAACGACGAGTGAATGCAGGAAATAGATTGAATGGGGCTCTACACTCTATTGTGAAAAGTCAGAATGTGTTGGGTATGGCAGAAGAAGCACGAGAGTAGAATAAATGCTGTAGAAATGCGGTCATTACGTAGTATGCTAGGGCTGAATCTGAATGACAGGGTGAGAAATAGTGTGATAAGAGAAATGTGTGGTTTGCAAGATGATGTTGTGACTAGGATTAAGAAAGGAATGCTTCGGTGGTTTGGTCATGTAGAAAGAATGAATAAGGAAAGAGTGACAAAGCAAATTTATGTTGCAGAGGTGAATGGCAGAGTCGGGAAGGGTCGCCCTAGGCGAAAGTTTATCGACCAAATAGGCGATATATTGAGAATGGGCCAAATTAAGAGTACCTTTAACCGACGAGCGTGTATGCGTAGGTATATGGATGTGGAGGAAGCGAGAGAGGTGTGTCAGGATCGTGCCAAATGGAATTCCATAGTCTCTGCCTACCCCTCTGGGTGACAGGCGTGAGTGTTTATGTATGTTATGTATGTTTTTTTACAGAATAACAATGACAAACGAGCACATAGTATATTTACATTCATCCTCAATCAAAATGCAGATGCGTTGTCACCCCTAAGGACTAAGATGGAATGTTTCGTTTTCAGTTGCATTAAGGTATTATTTCACAGCAAAAGCTGCCGCGTGGCTCTAGCTTTTGCTGTCGCACGGATGGGCCGGCTCGAACCGGGGTGGTACCACGACCTCACAGAATACCAGCGTGAAGTAGAGGTTTACCTCTGCGTTTCGCTTGGTGAGTGCAGGTGGCCGGAGGCCCTTTTTACTGGAAATGAGGCATTCCATCCTAGTCCTCATGGGTGAAAACGCATCTGCATTTTGATCTGTAACAGAGGATAGATGTAGATGTCTATGGGCCGCAGCAACCACTTACCATCAGGTGGACTGTGTGCTCGTTTTTCACCCTTATCCTATAAAAAAAGGTGGTCTGCGTGCTCGTTTGTCACCCTTATCCTAAAAAAAAGTGAAAAAAAGTATTATTTATAATTTACATTTAATAGAACAGTTTCTGTTTCTAGTATATGGTTCAAAATAACTACTGTGGAATAGCAAAAGTCGTTTTTATCAAAAAAGTGCTCAGAGAAGATGCATGGAACTATGAAAGCGGCAGCTGCTCGTACACGACCGACATCCATGTTGAAGGGTCAAACACTGGAACGTCTGCCGCCGTGCCGCGCGCGCCAGGATCATTTGTAGCGCGTTCCGCTGAGCGCACTGGTCGGAGCGATCATTTATGGCGCGCGCGCCAGGATCGTATAATCGATACGCGTTAGCCCTACATAATATTTGACTGCCTCGTGGGTCTGTGCTTGTAAACGCAACTGCTGATCACGAGGTCCCGGGTTTGATTCCCGGGTCAGGTCAAAATCATTTATTGGGTTTTTCATAAAAACATACTTAAACATAAACATAAACACTCACGGACTTCCATTTGGCTCGATCCTGACGTTACTCTCTCGCCTCCTTTACATCCATATATCTACGCATACACGCTCGTCGGTTAAGGTACTCATAATCTGGCCCATTTTCAATATATCGCCAATTTGGTCGATAAACCTTCGTTAAGGGCGTTTGTACCCGACTCTACCGTTCACTTCTGCAACATAAATTTGCTTTGTCACTTTTTCCTCGTTCATTCTTTCTACATGACCAAACCACCGAAGCATTCCTTTCTTAATCCTGGTCACAACGTCATCTTGCAAACCACACTTTTCTCTTATCACACAATTTCTCATTCAGATTCAGCCCTAGCATACTCCTTTTATATATATATTAAAAAAAAGACAAAACTCGCGATACCATCCATACCATCTCGATGATTGGCGGTCCACCACTGTGCGATTTAGAAGAAGTTTTCTTCCTCACACAACTTCCTTATGGAATCGATTACCACCAGCGATTTTACCGGACCGATACACTTAGGGACCTTCAAGAAAAGAGCCTACTCTTTTTTAAAAGGCCAGCAACGCATCTGCAACACCCCTGGTGTTGCAATTGTTCATGGGCGGCGGAAGTCACTTACCATCAGGTGGCCCACGTGCTCGTTTGCCCCCTCTCCTATAAAAAAATGTAGCATATTGGGTTTTTTTGTAAGAAATTCTCAGTCACGTTAGGAAATTGGTAGTGTTTCACCGCCGTGCCTCGGAAAGCACGCAGCCATGGGTCCTGCACCTGTCATCATCATCTCTCTCCGGTTGTGTCGGATAACCGTCCTATTCGACTATGAGAGTGAGGGAATAGACAGTGCACTTGTGCTTGCGAATATACTACGACATTATAATCCTGTCCCACGCAGTTGGTTAGTCTCCGTAGAGATTGTGAAAAAAATGAAATCCGGTCTGGAGTACATTATTAATATATATATATATATATATATATATATATATATATATATATATATATATATATATATATATATATATATATAGATGTGTAGTCGTATATTGTCCGAATAAAAGAATTCACTGCCCCATATAATTACGTGGGTGTCGTAAAAGGTGACAAAGGTAAAACAAAAGAAAAGATGGGCAGCTGCATCTTCCTGAAAACAACAAAATGATAATAATAAATTGTGCGTGTAATTGTGTACACGTTTACGAAGTGAAACTTCTTAACGACATGTCATTCTTCTCTTATTTTAAATTTTATATAAGTAAGTTATATAATAGATATACTCATACAGTCCCGGCGGTGAAACGTTACAAGTAAACGTACTAAATTTTTCCACTATGTCAATGAAGAAGTTACACTTCAAAAAAGAAACTGCAATTTTTAACCCGCTTGCCAAGCGTACAAGTATCGCAAAAACCCTTGATGATGCAACCTACGAGGAGACCTATGTTCAGTTTACGTGGTAGAGCCACGGTGTAGCTATATTAGTGGTATAGTTGTAGCACGAATGGGTCGGCTCGACCGGGGAAGGACCACGCTCTCACAGAATACCAGCGTAAAATAGCAGCTTAACACTGCTGTGTTTCGTATGGTGATTGTGGAGAACCGGAGACCCTTTTTACTGGAAAACGAGGCATTCCGTCTTAGTCCTCACGAGTGACAAGGCATCTGTATTTTGATTCGTAATCCAGGATAGATATAGATGTGTAGGGGCCACAGCAACCACTTACCACTAAGTGGACTGTGTGCTCGTTTGTCACCCTTATCCTATAAAAAAAGCATCGTCAGAGGAATAGGATGAGACTATAATTGGCAATTTGCCTGCTAGTGGTGTTAACAAATCCAATCTACTATTGATGATCCCACAGAGTAATGAACAATATCTGTATTCTGTGTAAGAAGTCCTGAAGTGTGGTAAACATTTTACGATCGTAATTGGGAGAAGGAATGTTGATAATGTCTACGGGTTCAAAATTGATAGCACGGGGAAACCCAGCTTTATTGATGGGTCGGTCTACATGGCAAGCGTGGCAAGTGCAGCTAGCTATGTGTACGTATATCAGGCATGTGGTTACATCTTGTTGGTGTGGTGGGTTGCGTCTCACCCCGCCGGAGAGCAGCGCGTAGATGCTGGTGAGGATCTCCATGGGCCTCCGCGGCTGGCCCCCGCGCTCGCGCCGCCTCGCGCCCGAGGCCGCGGCCGGTCCGCCCACCCGCCCCGCACCGCCGCCCCGCCCGCTCCAGCCGCGTCGCCCCCACGACACTCCTGACTCCCTGGTAAATAACACAAAATAATATTAGATTTATGATTAATTTTTAAAAGAACAAAGATGACAAACGAGCCCACAATCCACCTGATGGTAAGTGGATGCTGTAGCCCATAGGCGCCTACATCTATCTTTAACTAAGAATCGAAATGCAGATGTTTTGTCAACTTTGAAGTCTTAAGTGAAATGCCTCATTTCCACTAAGGGACAGCTTTTCCTTTGGTTTTCGACACTCACCATACGAAACACAGCAGCACAAAGCTGCTATTTCACGCTGGTATTCTATGAGAGCGCGGTGCTTATGTCGAGCCGACCCATTCTTGCTCAAGCCATAATAGCTGACTTTTGAAAAACTTAAACAAAACGCATTGATCACGAGCTGTGACGATAATTAGTTATTTTATTTTATCCTGGTGATAAAATAAAATAATTAAGGATCATTATGGTAGCAATGGACCGGCCAACTATATGGCCGGTCCATTGCTCTAGGGCATATAGCTCGAAGAACCGACAACCGATGGGGAAGAAAGGTTCTCGAGTGGCAGCCTCGTACCGGTAGGCGAAGTGTAGGGCGTCCCCCCACGAGATGGAGTGACGACCTGGTAAGACATGCAGGAAGTCGATGGATGCAGGTGGCTCAGGACCGTGCCTTGTGGCATTCCTTGGGGGAGGCCTATGTTCAGCAGTGGACTTGTGAAAGGCTGTAATGATGAATGATGATTAGCTTTGTTCAATCTCCATAAATTACAAGCCCAACGTCAAAACCCAATTTTGACCAAAGGGAAACATTTAATGAAGTGACGACCTGGTAAGGTAGGCAAGAAGTCAATGGATGCAGGTGGCTCGGGATCGTGTTTTGTGGCGTTTTTTGTGGGAGGCCTAGGTTCAGCAGTGGATTTGTGAAGGGCTGTAATGACGATGATGATGAATGATGATCCTGGTGATCCTAATCAGGGTACTAGTATAAAGTTATTAAATTATTGTATTCTCATCGCTCCTTGCAAATTTTCAACTAAATCAACAGTCTAAAAGTTGCTGACAATTACATTAAGGTGGAAGCTCCAGGGTGGCCCGCGAAATTCAAATTTTCTTGGGGTTTTGGAATTTGCAGGTCAGGTTTAGGTTTGTATATTTAACAAAATATGATTCGCGACCGTAGCGATTATGTGTTTACAGATTTATTATCATTAAAATCACCAATACAATCCTGTAAGTTCATATTAGCCCTTTGAATTAGTATTTTCAGAAAAATATGAACTTATGGCTAATATGAACTTACAGGATTGTATTGGTGATTTTAATGATAATAATTCTGTAAACACATAGTCGCTACGGTCGCGAATCATATTTTGTTAAATATACAACCTAACCCTGACCTGCAAATTCCAAAAAACGCAAGAAAATTTGAATTTCGCGGGCCACCCTGGAGCTTCCACCTTAAAATATTCCGTTACATAGATAGATACATGCGAAGCTAATAAAAAGGTGTTAGTAACATACATTCAACAAGCAAAATGGTTAATGTTAGTTCAAAAAACCCAACTGCGTAAAAAATCTTCCCTTCCCTTTTTTGTATTTTCAGATAAAATATATACAATAAATATATAAAATTATGTTTAAGAGGAAATCCGGGCAGCATTTAATCTATACAAACATATTGCTTCGTTTTCTTCTTGGATAATGACATTAGAGCAAACATTTTTTTAAGATGCAATATAATATTTTTAGAAACCAGGGAGTAAAACAATAAAACACAATTGGTGACAAACTAATTCTAATTTAGTTCAAATTTAAACAATATTTCAAAAATAAATCGACTAGACTTTGAAATCAAAACAACTAAACTAATATAATCTTCTTGTTTACTTTCAAAAATAACAATGCTCAAACAAAAACCGCAAAGAAATTATGGACCGATCTTACAATGGTTGCACAGGGACGAAACCTACCTACCACCTTACCGACCGACGCCTGACCGGCCAAACTTATCGTTTGTTCATTTGACTAAATCCACCAACATAACCAAGAATAGACAAAATTCCATTCGACTTGGATGCAGGATCCATCGACTTCCTGAATGTCTAATAGGTACCATCCGTCATCCGTCTAGTAGAGTGATGCCCTACACTTCATCTACCGGTACCAGGCTGCTGCTTGAGAACCTTTATTCTCAGTTGTTTACTTGCATTCAAAATTTTAATTTGGAGCTTATTACTAAATTTACTATTACTTGCATTAACTTACATAAAAGTAACTTAAAGTTTAGTTAAATGCTTGAATACCTAATACATATAAATCAGCCTTTAGTTACTTAAGGTTAATAAATTCAATTGGGGATGTACTGATTTTCAAGAAAATTCGTTTTCAGATGTCGTTCTTTGCCGACCTGCTAGATAAGTTATTGAAAATAATATTAATACTTGTGACAACTTACTGAGGCAGATTGAATATTACATGTTAGGAAAGAGAAGATATGTGCAAAGGACTTCAGAAGCTTTCGAAGCTTTTTACAAGATATATACCGCAAGTGCCAATAGATTTTCAAAAATGGCGTCACTTTTTTTTTAATAGAATATGAATGACAAACGGGCGCACAGTCGTGTTTATGGTAAGTGTATGTTGTGGCGTATATATATATATATCTACATCTATCCTTAATTGCGAATCAAAATGCAGATGCGATGTCACTTCTGAGGCCTAAGATGGAATGCCTTGTTTCCAGTAAAAAGGGTCTCTGGTTCTCTACACTCACCATACGAAACACAACAGCATTAAACTGCTATTTTACGCTGGTGTTCTGTGAGAGCGTATTCCTACCCCGGTCGAGTCTACTCATTCCTACTACAACTATAATATAGCTGCGGTATGGCTCTACCACGTAAAAGGTGCCTACAGTATTTCACATAGAGTAATGTAAAAAATTATTCGTTTATGATAGCGTAATTAAGATTGAAAGTCAGCTAAATAACAACATTTTAACAGTGGTAGAGCCACGCGGCAGCTTTTGCTGTCACACGGATGGGCCGGCTCGAACCGGGGTGGTACCACGACCTCACAGAATACCAGCGTGAAGTAGAGGTTTACCTCTGCGTTTCGCTTGGTGAGTGCAGGTGGCCGGAGGCCCTTTTTACTGGAAATGAGGCATTCCATCTTATTACTCACGAGTGACAACGCATCTGCATTTTGATTCGCAAACGAGGATAGATGTAGATGTCTATGGGCCGCAGCAACCACTTACCATCAGGTGGACTGTGTGCTCGTTTGTCACCCTTATCCTATAAAAAAAAACAATCAACAGAACTATAGTTAAGAATAGTATAAAATTCTGATGGTCGCATTCACAAAATGCTTCATATTAAAAATATACTCTCGCCGTACCTAGCTTCTCTGTGGTGGCATGCTTCAGAAATATAATTACTCTATGCGGAACATAGTTCAGTGACCCGCGCTCGACAACAGTGCTTGCTCGCCTTTTAGCACGTATATAGAGTAACTTGTAGATTCTTGTAATGGGGAAGAGAATGCTAAAGGCTAACAGTGTTTAGAATAGCCACCCTTTAGTAACAACTCAGTGTATTGGTAGTCGTTACCCTTATAGAGAGCATGACTTGGGTATGTTACTCGTATGTTTGCTGAAAGATCTTTGTTGCGGCGACATGCAACATATCGTCTGATTCCTTTGTAAAATGTTCGATTAGTATGATGTTGCTAATGGGGGTTGGTCTGCTCGGGTTTACTGTGCACTTATTAGTATAATTATTACATTTTATTTATTTATAACATTATTAATATTCCCTTTAACCACTCCTGGTAAAGTTAAAATGCGTGTGTTAGTAGTGGTCCACGATAACATGATGGCGGATTCAAAACCACGCCATTTTGAGTTCGCAGTCCGCGATAGTAGGGACCATTGGGATACTGTCGCATAAAGCGTTAATATTGTATAATATTAAAAATAAAAAAAAATAAAACATGCTTCAGTTAACTATTTTTGTATATTCCCTTTAATTTTATAAAACACTAGCTGGTAACCGGCGCACTGCTGCCGCAGAAGAAATAATTGTGCAAATAGCGTTTTAAATTTGGAATGGTTATATTATTTAATTAGGACTTTTAAATAACTTTGTTGATACGATACGCGCACTATCTTCTGTTAGTTAATTGTGCTATGCCTATAACTTTCACAAGTGCAAGCAATAAGGTGACAGTTTTAGCGCAATCCAATGAACGGTATTGCAGCGCATAAAATACGGACCAACAAATATTATTTTTTATATATTAGATAATTGTATAGTTGATCATTACAATATTTTCATCTAATTTTACTAGGTGGAAGAACTCCTTTTCTGTTCATAAGTCCGTCTGGGTGTGTTTGTGTGCAGGTGTGTTTGTTTGTGTGCACACAAACACACCCAGACACAAACACACACACACACACACACACACACACACACACACACACACACTTGGTGACAATGCATAATTATGTAGTCTTCTTTGCGCAGTGGCTTAGTAATGAGTTGCAGCGCTATTAATCGTTACCGTTACCGTTTTTAAGAAAGAGAAAATACAAAAAGGATGAAAGATATTACCATGGGCGTAGTTCGTTTGTCACTTCAGTTTTATGAAACAAAAATCTTTTTTTTTTGTTCACAGGAGTATAAAGATGTTTTCTTCACAAAAATTCAAATTCTTGACTCCTCGGTAGGATATCAAACTATATTTCATACAGAATGATGACTACGTGGAACATTTTAAATAAATTGCAAGATCTTTTCAGAGCTGTGAGCATACAAATTGTCATTATGTTTGTTGTGCTTTTCAATAGTAAAAAAATATCTATAAAGATCACATTTCTTTGTCTTCCTCCAGTATTCCGACTGCAAAACTAACACCTAGCTCTTCAAGTCTTGTTTAATAATTCGTAACTAGGTCCTATTGAAGGAGTCTTAATTTCACGCGATCATATTTTTTTGTTTCCATAAAGGACTTAGACGAATTCTGGCTTGGACAGCGTCCAGAAACCGTTTGGTCGTAACTACATGGGTAAGTATTTCTTTTATGGCCTTCGAAAGAGGAATTACAAAAATGAGGCTGATGACCACTAGCTTTTGAACCGTCTTTAAAATGACTGATGACTATATGTCCACTCAGGGCCAAGTAATCACTTTAATTCCGGTTTCTTTAATGCAAATAACAAGTTAAATTGTGCAAGGTGTGGTGTGGTGTGATCTTACAGAATACTTTTCACCTGCATTGCTGCATACTTAGCATCTGAACTATAAGAATGAAAGACAATTTTCACAGCATAATCCTGACATTAACGGCATACACTTGGCTAATTATTCGTAAGTATATTAATTATTATATTATTTTACTAATTTACAAATACCACTTAGAATCACAGATAACCGCATTACAGAGGATCAGTAAAAAAGTGTAAGTTCAAAAAGAAAATAAGTGAAGGATGCACTCAAAATATAGAAAAAAATATGATGATATAGGTACATAATAATATATAAATTTAAAGTACATAAATATACAAATACAAACACAAAGGATTTAACAATGAGTAAAATAAAAGCCCTATGACGCAAGGGAAAATAGACAATAAAACCATTTTAACAACCAGCCACAAGTGCGACCTAGACCTAACTTCCCAAATTAGATAAAAAATAAACAAGTTGCCAGTCGTATTTGTAAATCATCCGCAAAGAAAAGCAATGTTACAGTCGGTTACAGGCCACCAATAACTCTCATACAAAAGAAAAGAAAAATCTTACTTAAAATTGCGCGTAAACGCTCCGTCTTCTAAAAACAAACACGTGACATTTTTAGAAAAGCGGGAATAAATTTAACGCATCTGCGGTAGACGCGCGTCGATTTAACGCTCACTGTGAACTAAACCTAACGCTGAATGAAAACGAAAGCTGTCTTGTTTAGATGAACGGTTATAAAGATAGACGCGGAGCTGATATTAAACGATAATGAATGGTTTAGAATTTAAAAGATTTTTTCCAGTACATGCATGTAAATATGAACTTGACCAAGTTTTAATTAGAACGAGCCAATGATGGAAAATAGTTCTGGAAGCTGACACTACATTATTTTAATCGTTAGTATGAAATTCAGAGACATTAAAAATGTTGATCAAGACATTGTTGTTAAAAAAATATCTGAGGTACTTGTGCTTCCCTCCGAAAACATCGTAAGGAAACCTGCATCTCTGAGAAATAAGAAAAAAATAACATGTGAGGTTCGCCAACATGCATTGGGGCAGCGATGCGAACATTTCCTTACCCTAAAACCCTCTCAGAAATGAGAAGAGGTTACCAAAAGTTACAGTCCTACGTATACACATAGAACTGTAATTTTATCTTTTTTAATATTTAACTTATTTGAGACTAATTTAAGTTTTTTTTTATAGAATAAGGGTGACAAACGAGCACACAGTCCACCGCACACAGATAGTAAATGTATGCTGTGGTGGAAATGAGGCATTTCAACTTAGACCATTCAACGCATTCTCCATTTTGATTCTTGTACGAGGATAGTCGTAGATGTCTATGGGCCACAGTATTCACTTACCATAAGGTGGACGTGTGCTCGTTTGTCATCCATAAAAAACTCGCAAAAATAAAGTCACAACGTCACACGGTCCATCACAAGTCCACTGCTGAACATAGCAATAGATTGTAATTTCGTTCTGTCTGTCTATTCTTATATGAGACAGCATAATAACTTTTAATCGAGTGAGGGGTGGGGGAGGCGGTTACCTAAAATATATGATGCATTAGTTAACTAAAACGGTTCGATATTCATATACTAATACATTCTATGACGAACAGAGTACATACAATATTTATCAGTTGAAATGCGGAATTACATTAACTGTCGTAATTTGATATGACGTTCTAAAATCACTGTTTGTCTAAACGTCATAACAAATGAATCTTCCACAATTTGGTTCTGTTTACTATATATATTTGTCTTTGTTTTATTATGCATAAAACCTACTGCTAACTGGACAAAACATAAATTACGACAAGCACTAAATGGCTTTAAGAGACTTGAAATTATACTAAGGAGGAAGTAATAAAAATATCAAATGCTGGAAACACTGAATGTTAGTTGCCTCATTGTTGGGAAATTCAGGTCCAGTAGTGTCTACTTACCGATGTTTAATCTATTTACATTTTTTATAGGATAGGGTGACAAACGAGCACACATTCCACCTGATGGTAAGTGGTTGCTGTGACTCATAGACATCCACATCTATCCTCAATAAATAATCAAAATGCAGGTGCGTTGTCACCCGTGAGGACTAAGATAGAATGCCTCTTTTCCAGTTAAAAGTGTCGCCGGTTCTCTACACTTATCATACGAAACACAGCAGTGTTAAGCTGCTATTTTACGCTGGTATTCTGTGCGAGCGTGGTCATTCCCCGGTCGGGCCGACCCATTCGTGCTACAACTATATTATTAATATAGCTGCAGCATGGCTCTACCACGCTCAAAACCTATGTTTTTATAAAAAAAAAATTAAAACACTACTTTCACATAAGATATAAGGGGTCTTCACACAAACATTGTGCCACAGGTAGTATAAGTAAAACGAGACGATTAATAATTAATCTGTGGTTTGGCTGGGTAGCACAGCGTTGGCTTTTTATGCTTTATTTAATATTGGTTTTGGAAGTATTGAATATAACTTTATATAATTTACCCGCCCCGGTTTCACCTGAGCGAAGAAAAAATTCTCCAATTCTTCGGATAAAATATAACTTAGATCCCTCCTGGCTTTGCTCTCTATTTGTTCGTAAAGTTTCATCGCAGTCGGTTCAGCCATTGCGAAGATATACAGCCACACAAAATATTTAAAAATTCTCATTTATATCTTAATAACTTGCAAATGAGTTTAATAGAAGCCTAGTTAATTCAATATTACAAACATACACCTTAATTTTATTTATATGTATGGAAGTGATTCAAGACGTAAATCAGCAGCAACTGAACACATGTTCCTTTCTGATACATAATATACGAGTATAGTTAAATTTATGTTTAATAATTTATTGCGACTTAGTAAGTTTCATTGTGTGGAGGCACGCCTTGTGTTCCTGGTGCACCTTACCTGAGGAGGGGAAGGCGGAGGAGAAGTTCTCATCCGAGGAGGGCTCTGGTGGGGCCACAGATACGAGTATGTGCGAAAGCGTTCCCTTGGCCCCGCCTATATACGGTGAAGGTGGAACACTGTGGGGTTTTAGTCCCTGCGAGTCCGACATAACTCGTCCTTGCCCCTGCTAGGCAAGTATGCGTAAGCATTTCCCCATGTTAAATAACAAACGGTAGACTTTGTGCTCGATTTTCACCCTCATCCTATATAAAAGGATACCTAATTGGCCCACCTTCAACATGTCGCCAATTTGGTCAATAAATCCGTCTAGGGTATCCCTTGCCGACTCCGCCATTTGCTTCTAAAATAAATTTGCTTTGTCACGTTTTCCTCATTCACGTGTCCAAACCACCGAAGCATTCCTTTCTTAATCCAAAGAATAATGACTGAAACATTAAAAATAATTTAGCTGAGAAAGGAATAAAGACCGTCCCCGATTCCTGGTCCGATTGCAATGTACGAACAATGATGGAAAGACTCCGACATAGTTAGAAAATTTATAAACATCATCGTTAACAATGGAACGGTCCGTACAAAATGTCTCCGAAGCCCATTCAGCCGACACTGCGGATTGCACCGCCGCACTTGTGATATATCGACGTAGACACCACAACGTAACGATACCGAGGGAATTAACTGGAACACTGCAACGAATCGATTTTATTTCACCGCCGTCCAGATTAACAGACCATTATTTTAAAGAGAATCTTCCTTTATTGCGATTAGGAAAGTCTTAAATTTTATTATCTTTTATTTGTTAAAATCTTCATTACGTAGGTTTTGACTGAACTGCCTCTGGTGTGTATAAAAGTGCCTCTGCTGTGTATAAGACTCAATGGAAAGACGTGGTAAGAGGCTTATTGAAAGCTCCAATTTGGTTTAAACAAATCTTACCAGTATTGAACACAGGCGCAAAGTAGCCAGCGTTTTTGTTTTCTACAGGATGCATTTCGGAGAGTGTACGCAGTAGTTGCATAATTTAATTCCTCCCTATCCCTTCCACCATCGGACAACCAGACGTTCGGCCAGTCTCCACCTCTTCGTTGTTGACTTATATTTTACTTATATGATATATATATGACTTATAGTTGACATATTCCAACCAAAAGGTTCGCTACATCGTTCATCAAGCGTGCAGCAAAGGAAGGGAATAAGTAAGCCAACATCTGTCTTTCCATCCGTTTACAATGTGGGTGTCTTCAATGCAAGAGTGTACAGGCTTTTGTTAAGTCAGTGCACTTCACCATCTTAGGCTACATCACTACTTACCATTAAGTGGGATTGTATTTACGCACTGGCTTAGAATAATATTAAAAAAAAAGAAAAAGTGGATGTTGACTGCTTCATTGGTGTAGTGGTCGTAAATGCAACTGCTGGTCATGAGTTCAAATCCCGGGTCGGTCCAAAAATCAGTTGTTGAGTTTTATTATCAAGTAATTCTCAGTAGCTGCCCGGATTCGTTGGCGGTGTCTCACCCCTGTGTCTCAGAAAGCAGGTAAAGCTGTTGGTCCTGCGCCTGATCTCTCTCCGTGTCGGTTTACCGTCCCATCAGAATATGGGAGTGAAGGAATAGAGAGTGCACCTGTGGTTGTGCATACACTTTGACACTATAGTCCTGTCCGCGCAGATGGCTAGTCTCCGTTGAGGCTTCAGCGGTGGATTTTGATAGACCTTTATGGGTACGATGATGATGGAAAATATTAGAAAGAAAGAATTACCTTTATTACACTTTAAGCATACAGCACAACAAGTAAAAAGTAATTAAATGCAAAAAGATAAATGAAACTAGATTAAATACAATTTACAAACATTATTAATTAAAAAAATACGTGTGTGTGTGTGTACTTATTTACCCACGTAAGAAGTTATACTTCTTTAGGATAACAAATTAAAATAACTAATAATATAAATAAGACACGTGTTGTAGATACATATATTTCAATAACTACCTTAAATTTTTTTATAGGATAGGGTGACAAACGAGCACACAGTTCACCTGATGGTGGTAATTGGCCACTGCGGCCCATAGACATCTACATCTATCCTCTATTACAAATCCAAATGCAGATGCGTTGTCACCCGTGAGGACTAAGATGGAATGCCTCATTTCCAGTAAAAAGGGCCTCCGGCCACCTGCACTCACCAAGCGAAACGCAAAGCTAAACCTCTACTTCACGCTGGTATTCTGTGAGGTCGTGGTACCACCCCGGTTCGAGCCGGCCCATCCGTGCGACAGCAAAAGCTGCCGCGTGGCTCTACCACTGTTAAAAACATATAGTTATCAGTTATTACGAAAACTTGAGAGACAATTACCCATTGAAGTTGTCGCATTTAGGTGTCAGTGTGCGCGCACATTGTAACAATTTTATGGTGTAATCTCATCATTTTTCCCAAACGCGCCAAAAGAAGTATAACTTCAAAATATACGTAAAAAACTCTGTGCTGCAGCATGAAACTGCGAAGAGAACTCACTGATACACTCAGTGATAGCACTGGTTTTCAGTCCAGCCCATACCCCGAGCCAACTCGGGCGGGAGAACACACTCTCTCTGGATGTCCGAAAATTTAAAACGAAAAGGACATACATACATACATATATATATATATATATATATATATATATATATATATATATATATATATATATATATATATATATATAATAAAACCATGCTGTTTCTATGAAAATTCATTTAAAATTGTATAAACAAAATTATTGTTAAGTGAAATATGTTTGAAAAAAAAAGTCCTGCTGGGTTTCCTGCTGGTTCTTCCCAGGTCAGAGGTATTTTTCGAACCAGTGGTAAATAAAAAATGATAATATTGAATAAAAATCATTCTATTCTATCGGTCTGATCGTTGAGCTCCGTGATGCCGGAGTAGTATATATATATATGGACTAATAGCAGAATTAGGATATTTTAACAAAAGCTAAGGTAAACCGCTCGTTGTCTATAAAACACAGTTAAATTGCTAGTAAATTCATTAATCGTTAAATTTAGAAAGAATTGTTTTAAATTATTTATACCTACATACTACAATCATTTTAACCAATTCTTTTTGTTCATTAAGTAGCAGTAATTTATATTTTGTTTTTAAACACCGTTAATTGTTGTAAGGCTACGTAAAGATTCTCTTTACTATAAGACACGTCCAACTCCGGCAGTGGGTTATTCATAGGCTGATAAAAAGGATTGTTATTTACTATCATCATCACTAGAACTATAGCTTTCAATACTGACCATCACAAGCCCATCCGCGTAGTTGCAGCGTAAGAATATCCACTGCCCTGTATCGGCACGTGGGTGACGTAGGAGGTGACAGAGGGAAACAGAGGCATAAGATGGGCAGCAGCATCTTGCTGATAGCAACACATAATTATTTAAAAAAAAACGCGATTGCCACCACCTGCCAAGCGTAGCAAATATGGCTGAACATTGGTCTTTCTCTCTTAGGTCTTTCTAACTCCTTCACAGATTGCGCAAAAGATTATATTTGCCATAATTTCCAGGCTTGACCAGCGAGTTTCAACTGCAGTACTTTTTTTCAATTTTTAATACGTGGTAGAGTCATGCTGCAGCTATATTAGTAATATAATTATAGTACGAATCGGTCGGCTCGACCGAGGAAGGATCACGCTCTCACAGAATACCAGCGTAAAATGGCAGCTTGATACTGCTGTGTTTCGTATGGTGACTGTAGAGAACCGGAGACCCTTTTTACTGGAAACGAGGCATTCCTTCTTAGTCCTCACGAGTAACAACGCATCTGCATTTTGATTCGTAATCGAGGATAGATGTAGATGTCTATGGGCTACAGCAACCACTTACCATGAGGTGGACTGTGTGCTCGTTTGTTACCCTTATCCTATAAAAAAAATGATTTTTAGTAGTTATTAAGAAGACGCGACAGAGAGAAATAAACTAGGAAATGTCCCAGTTTGTTTCCCTCTGTCGCTTCTTACGACACCCACGGGATGATGTGGGGTAGTTGACATTCTTACACCGCACCATATGGTTAACCCAGCCACTACATGGTTATTGATAGTAACAGATTTTCAATATTTAGAATGGTATTCATCATAGTTTTTGTTACATTTTAATATAAAACGCAAAATTAACTGTTTGATTCATAGAATTAAACTAATTTTACGGATTTAATCGCGTTTAATTTTTACTTTTTTAACAGTGATAGAGCCACGCGGCAGCTTTTGCTGTCGCACGGATGGGCCGGCTCGAACCGGGGTGGTACCACGACCTCACAGAATACCAGCGTGAAGTAGAGGTTTACCTCTGCGTTTCGCTTGGTGAGTGCAGGTGGCCGGAGGCCCTTTTTACTGGAAATGAGGCATTCCATCTTAGTCCTCACGGGTGACAACGCATCTGCATTTTGATTCGCAAACGAGGATAGATGTAGATGTCTATGGGCCGCAGCAACCACTTACCATCAGGTGGACTGTGTGCTCGTTTGTCACCCTTATCCTATAAAAAAAAAACTTTATTTGATTTCCGACGTTTCGTGCACTTTATAGCACCCAGGAATCGGTGTTCTTTTGCGAGGATTTGCGAACTATCAAATCTGATATACATACTGTAGACTTTCCGGCGCGTCCCGTAAATAACATATTGCTTTTTTATATTCTACTAAGCCAACGCTTAACTACAATCCCACCTGATAATAAGTAGTGATGTAGCCTAAGATGGTATGGTAACTTAATAATAGTTTATTAACTCTTGCCTTGAAGACACCCACATTGTAATCGGATATAAATACAGACGCTGGCAACTTATGCCGATATGACGTACCGAATCCCCAAATACACCACCTTTCCAGCACCAGCATTAATAATGATTGGTCACAGATCATGGGTGCTGTAAATTGCCCGAAACGTCATTAATTAAAAAAGTTAACATTAAACGCGACAAAATCCGTAAAATTAATTTTGTTTCACGTGTAGTATTCGCGTAATTAAGTAAATCATTACCTATATTCAAATCAAATTATTATTATTAATTATACTATTTAATAATCTTTTTAGCTAGTTGCTAGTAAATAATTTCTCAGTATTCACGATGATTTTGTAATCTTATATTATGCTATTTTGTGTTTTGTAATTTCGTCGAAAAACAACACTTGGATGATTTCCAGATAGCTGATTAAACATTGATAAATGGACTATTAAATGGCCTTACATAATTCTCGTTTCGAATTCATTGCTCAATTAAAATAAACTAACGCTTGGTCGCAGTGGTTCATTATTCTTTCAGTCTTATCATATTTTACTATTCAAATTAAATAAAATACTTTTATTGATAGCGCCAGACTGCAGCTGAAATACGAGTATATCTGTAGCAACCGAGGACCACGCTCTCACAGAATACCAGCGTGAAAACTTACACAACATACAGCAGCATTAATAATGATTTCTAATATTTACACAACACTACACATTGGGTAAAACTATTTTAATGGATTTTATGGCTTAAATTAACCTATTTTTAATTCTCGACGTTTTGGGTCGTTTTGGATTGGACTTCAAGAGACATAAAGCTCACTCTACATAGATCGGACCAAAATTAATAATTAAAAAGCTGAAGGTTCTCATGGTTAATTTTGACTTCGGGCAGTCAATCTCCTCAGTCCCGCGAATATGGGAGCTCCAAAGCACCCGAAAAGTAGAGAATTAAGAATGTGTAAAATTTATAGCGATAAAATTCGTAAAAATAGTTTTATTTAATCAGCAGCATAAATGTTTACAATTAATACTGTGCTGTGTATTGTATGGGGATTGACCAAAACCGGAGACACTTTTTATTAGTAACAAGGCATGCTGTCTTAGTACTCAGGAGTGACAACGATTCTACATTTTGATTCTTAATAGAGTTTAGATCTATGTGTCTATGGACATGCACTCACTGTGTGGTGGACTGTGTACTCTTTTATCATAATTATTCTATAAAAAACTGTCTCTATAGCTCAATATAGTAAGTCACCAAGGTAACACTGATAAATATTTATCATTCAATACATTAATGCCTCATAGAGGGAATTTTGCCATAGCTACCACGTTCTACAGGCGGTTTGGCAACCGCAATAATACCTTTATTTAAATGTGGTAGTATATTGGACCCCACTAATTTTAGATTTTTTTTATAGGATAAGGGTGACAAACGAGCACACAGTCCACCTGATGGTAAGTGGTTGCTGCGGCCCATAGACATCTACATCTATCCTCTATTACAATTCAAAATGTAGATGCGTTGTCACCCGTGAGGACTAAGATGGAATGCCTCATTTCCAGTAAAAAGGGCCTCCGGCCACCTGCACTCACCAAGCGAAACGCAGAGGTAAACCTCTACTTCACGCTGATTTTCTGTGAGGTCGTGGTACCACCCCGGTTCGAGCCGGCCCATCCGTGCGACAGCAAAAGCTGCCGCGTGGCTCTACCACTGTTACCATCTATCTTTGTACTGCCAACATTAAGAAAAAGAAAATTACAAGAAAATTATTCTTAAATTAAATTAAATAAATTCTTCTTGTTAAATTTATGCAATGTACTTTTTTAATGTAAATAATTTACTTCATAAAAATTAATACATATGTATTCACAAGGAGTCGCCCGAAAACCGATGCTGAGTTTGAGCTAATTAAACAATGTATGGCAGAATTTACAAGATGCTTTGGGTATACCATATTCTGTGACCTATCAAAAGTCTTCGATTATGTTCACCATGAGACATTAATCAGGAAACTTTTACACTACGGTGTAAGAAGTACATAATGAAAAAAGTTGTTAATAATAGTATGAGTTCCTCCGGGTCGATAGTACCATTGGGCGTGCCTCAGTGCCTTTCTTGTATATATTAATAACTTACCTTAAATAGTAAGGGATAGTCATAATATAATAATATTTGCTGATAATACTTCATTAATTTTCAAATTAAGTCGACAATTACTAAAATATGACGAAGTAAATAATGCTATATCTAAATCAGTAAATTGATTGAACGTTAATAATTTGCATTTAAATAATTACAAATATCAGATATTCTAATTAATAATATAATTTCAAATGGTGAGGAGCTGAGTCTTGTCGATTACTCCAGCGGAGTGTCATATCGATGGTGGCGTGGTAGAATTGAGGGTATATCGAGAAATCCCCACTCATTTGTACAGTATTTATACTGTTCAGTGTAGGCGCCGTGCGTGAGAGTTTCCGCCTAAGTCAATGACAGTAGAGCAAGTCCAGCATCCGTTCTCACACTTTTATTATTTTTATAAATTAACCTTCCGATGTATTCCCAATAATACCGACAAATATTATGTTGTAAACTGTTATTATTTTTCAATAATTTAACATTAAAAATTTTGTACAACCGACTTCAATATAAATTATTAAGAATAACTCATAAACTACTGGTCAGACATTGACCAACGCAAGCTCCAGCTTTCAAATAAAAAAAATCAGCGATATCGGTTTATCCGGAAAAAAGTTATCATCATCATCATCATCATCATTACAGCCTTTCATAAGTCCACTGCTGAACATAGGCCTCCCCCAAGGAATGCCACAAAGCACGATCCTGAGCCACCTGCATCCATCGACTTCCTGCATATCTTATCAGGTCGTCAATCCATCTAGTGGGGGGTCGCCCTACACTTCGCCTACCGGTACGAGGCTGCCACTCGAGAACCTTTCTTCCCCATCGGTTGTCGGTTCTTAGAGCTATATGGCCGGCCCACTGCCACTTCAGCTTACTAATCCGTTCGAAAAAAAAAGTTATGAGTCACATAAAGAAAGATACAGTCGAATATATGTAATAGTCGGTAGAAAGAACAAGCCCCGCTGGGTTTAATGCTAGTTCTTCCCAGGACAGAGGTATTTTTCGTTCCAGTGGTAAATTAATTGTTTAATTAACTTATATTAAAATATATATAAAATAATACTTACCTTATTTATTTCGATAAGATTAGTGTTATTTTATTTTTATAAAAGTTCTGTTTCTGTTGATATCGCAGTTTTTTTGTTATTTTTAGTTGTTATTAGGAAGACGCTACTGACCATCTCCTGTTTCAGTACATAATCTAAACAACCTATCAAAAATGTTTAGATATGTATATTACAAAGTAAGTGCGGCGAATATTTCAAGACCAAATCAGGGACGTTTTGAAAAAAGGCCAGGCCAAGGGTACCCTAAACCGTAGAGCATGTATGAAGGAAATAATGAAAGTGGACAAAGCGAAACAAGTATGTAAGGATCGTAGCAAGTGGGAAAAAGTGGTCTCTGCCTACCCCTACGGGAAAGAGGCGTGATTATATGTATATGTATGTTACAAAGTAAACATGATAAATCCTTTATGATTGATAATAACCCTTGGGAATGAGATTGTTGCTACCATGCTGTTTATAAATGTTTTCATACTTGATTGTAAAAAATATAATATTGGGAATTAATATAAAAAAAGACCCGCTGAGTTTCTTGCTAGTTTTTTTCCAGGACAGAGGTTTTTTTCCGAACTAGTGGTAATGCTTAAATGACTTTCAGTAAATATTCTTGCAATATATTTTGAATAGAAATGATCCTATTATATTTCTACTAAAATATATAATATAAGAAAAACAAAAAGCTATGGGCGCATAATACAACCTTGAGACACTCTTCTTCTACTTTTTCATCAGACCGTAAAATTTCGATGCTGCACATGGGATCTCTCGTTGTAGGGAGAAATATACCTTAACCGCCACGTTTGGTAGATAGTTTGACGATCAGTACCAGACATTTTGTACATTTGACGTTCTTAATCCTATTAAATGCTGATGTATAATGTTTATTCTAGGTTCTAGACTACTTTTCTGTCTGGGTAGGCACCACCCACTTTTCAATTACTGCTACTATACAGGAGTGCTTCGATCTGAAGGGTATCAAGAGCCAGTATGATTACAAGCTCTGACCTATTTCATCCTTACTTAGAGGTGATAACAGATCTGAAGTCTCGTTTGTTTGAAGGTGGTTGCAGGTATCTAAAGGCTGCAGTAGTCACTTACCATCAGATGAAATGTAAGTTCGTTAGTCATTTCAGTTTTAGAAAAAATAAAACAAAATAAAACAAAGCGAAAAGAAAACGTCGTAACGTTTACACTTTAGGTTAAAGAACCACGTACAATAATTATAGGTTCTGTCAAACACTCCCACGTGTCAAAAGAGAAGATTGACGATGCTACAACTGCGGCCCCTCGATTAAACTAATCGCTTTGTCTATTTGCACAGAAACTTCGAAACAGAAGTATATTTGAAATTCGGTCAAACATATTATATCGAATTCGTGCATTAGTTTCGATGTTTTGCGCTCGCTTCTTTTACAGCTGTGTTTATTTTAACCCAGTTAATAAACTGATCGGAAGAATAAAAAAATAGTAATATTTTTGTTAAATAATTTTCGGGCCTAAAATAAAAGTGAAATATATTTTTTTAAATTTAGTAACTTTAATTAACATTCGGTTGATAATTAAAGTAGCCTGTAACCTTCTCTACTTGAAGTTTTACAAGTATCCACGGGCTGCCGTATTCACTTACCATCGTTCTTCGGATGGTAAATGAATGGGGCAGATGTTAAATGACTAAGTGATTTGTCATATCATTAAATAGTGTTTCTATTTCAATCTTTAATTTAATCTACAGATGCGAGCAATACTAAATATATTAACGTTTTGAAACCATAAATCCTTTTTGAATGAAATCCCTGGGATTATAATAACTGGGAATAAAGAAACTTTTGATTGTAAACCTTTTTTAAAAATAAGAATAATAACTTCGATAAAAAAGGCCTTTAGACACCGATAGAAAATATTTAAAGATAATAACTTTAAGACAAAACTTTTTTAAAATACAAATGATTACTATCATCAAACGCTTGTTAAAGAATTTTATTAACAATGGAATATGTAAAAATTTTTAGAAGACATTTCAAGGATCTGTTTTTAAAGAACTTCCCAACCAAGAGTATATTTAGGATCCGGTCAAACATCTGACGATTCGATTCAATTTGGTACATCCGTCTTCTATAAACAATTACGTTTATTTAAGACCGCTTGATAGAATCTCACGAAGACTTTTGAAAGAATTTTTTTTTCCATTTTTTTTTAATTTCTTAACGTACGTAATGCTAAGTTCATTAAATCAAGGACTAGACCAGAAATTTGAAATCATCATTACCCTTTTATTAAGCGACTTGTTCTCAACTAATAGCTATGGTTTTATTTATTTGGCTATAGTAGACACTCCACAACAGATGGATTTTTAGGTTATTTCTCTCCCTAATTATTATAAAAAGCTTGCTATGATATGAAATTTGAAAACATTGTTTAATTTCACGGGCATACACACTAAAAAATCATTAAAAGACTTTTTTCATAGAATGGGTGACATCTGAAAACAGTCCAGTAAGTGGATGCTACGGATACAGATTAAAAATCGAAATGCAGATGCGTATACCTAGAATGCGGTCACCCTTGAGAACTAAAATAGAATGTCTTGTTACTGGTAAAAAGGGTCTTCGGTTCCTTGCATTCACCATACGGATCACACCAATGTGAAACGCATTATTATGCAGTTTCACATTGGTATTCCCCGTTCCACCTGGTATAACCCCGGTTGAGCTGACCGATTCATCCTGCAGTCACAATATAGCTGCAACATAAAATTTTATTTTTCCCCCCACGAGATGGAGTGACGACCTGGTAAGACATGCAGGAAGTCGATGGATGCAGGTGGCTCAGGACCGTGCTTTGTGGCATTCTTTGGGGGAGGACTATGTTCAGCAGTGGACTTGTGAAGGGCTGTAATGATGATAAAATTTAATTTTTACGTGGTCAATTAACTGAAGACTGAAAATAAGTTTTACGTGACTCGATTTAGGAGCACTTCAAGTTTCATCTTTATTTTTTTCCAGTTATTATTATATTATTTCTTTTGTTGGTGTTTATGTTTTGGTGTGTTATAATTATGTATATATGTATATACTTGACTACCTCAGTGCCTTCAGCGATTGTGATACCATCTGCATGGAGATACAAAGATGGCTGCTATTATAGATGGTCAGTACGTGGAGAGGAGGATTGTATTGTTCAGAGTACTTAATGTAGGAAGACCGACTAAGGAACGATGAGATTTTTTTTATAATGATTTATTATATTTACGCGAACACTATACATATAACAGTGGTAGAGCCACGCGCAACTTTTGCTGTCGCACGGATGAGTCGGCTCGAACCGGGGTGGTACCACGACCTCACAGAATACCAGCGTGAAGTAGAGGTTTACCTCTGCGTTTCGCTTGGTGAGTGTAGGTGGCTGGAGGCCCTTTTTACTGGAAATGAGGCATTCCATCTTAGTCCTCACGGGTGACAACGCATCTGCATTTTGATTTGTAATAGAGTATCGATGTAGATGTCTATGGGCCGCAGCAACCACTTACCATCAGGTAGACTGTGTGCTCGCTTGTCACCCTTATCCTGTAAAAAAACATTGAATAAAACTACTTTTACGGATTCTATCGCGTTTAATTTACTTATTTTTTTATTAGTTTTTATTAGTTTTTTTATTAGTTTAGTATTAGTTTACGTGGTAGAGCCATGCTGCAGCTATATTAGTAGTATATTTGTAGCACGAATAGGTCGGCTCGACCGGGGAAGGACCACGCTCTTACAGAATAACAGCGTAAAATAGCAGCTTAACACTGCTGTGTTTCGTATGGTGAGTGTAGAGAACCGGAGACCCTTTTTACTGGAAAAGAGGCATTCCATCTTCGTCCTCACGGCTGACAACGCATCTTTTTTTTATAGGATAAGGGTGACAAATGAGCACACAGTCTACCTGATGGTAAGTGGTTGCTGCGGCCCATAGACATCTACATCTATCCCCGTTTGCGAATCAAAATGCAGATGCGTTGTTACCCGTGAGGACTAAGATGGAATGCCTCATTTCCAGTAAAAAGGGCCTCCGGCCACCTGCACTCCAAGCGAAACGCAGACGTAAACCTCTTCTTCACGCTGGTATTCTGTGAGGTCGTGGTACCAACTCGGTTCGAGCCGGCCCATCCGTGCGACAGTAAAAGCTGCCGCGTGGCTCTACCACTGTGTATGAATTTTGATTCGCAAACGAGGATAAATGGAGATGTCTATGGGCCACAGCAACCACTTACCATCAGATGAACTGTGTGCTCGTTTGTCACCCTATCCTATAAAAAAAATATTAATTCCCGAAGTTTCGGGTGCTTTACAGCACCCATCAGGGAGTACTGAGTTGTTTGACGTCCCGATGTCAAAGTTAACCCAGAGTACCTTCGGCTTTTTAATTATTAATTTTGGTCCGATATACGCAGAATGAACTTACTGTGTCTTGAAGTCTTGCAGTGGTATGCCTGGACTTAGTTTTAATTTTATTAATTACAGGATCCCAATCAGGTGATAGTACCCAGCCTCCTACTCTATTGAAATTAGGATGTTTTTTTTTAATTTCAATAGCCTCACGTTTACCAAATCTAATGTAATGGCGGGAGCTATCTAGGATATGATCACAATCTGCAGACTTCCCGGAACGTTGGTGATTCACGTCAGCTATGTGTTCTTTTACGCGGGTTTTGATAGATCGTTTTGTTTGTCTTATATATGAGAGACCACATTCACAATCATGCTTGTAAACTCTTGCATCTTATAGAGGAATATTGCACTTGACAGATGGTAAGAACTGACTAATCTTCTTCGGCAGTTTGAAGAATGTTCTAATAGAAGCGAACTTCAAGATGATGTGACACCTCTGACATGCGGTAATGCACCCGAAACGTAGGGAATTTAATAAAAATAAGTAAACTAAACGCGATAGAATCCGTAAAAGTAATTTTATTCAATGAGATTTTTTTATTTTTGTAATCGACTTAGATCAAGGTTACATTATATGATCTGTTTTTAATTTATGCTACATTTTATGTTTAACTTTAGTAGCACTTTCATGTGCGAAAGTACCCTCAAAACATAACGTCTTACGATGTCAATTACTGTTGATAAATTAACAGTCCCGTTTGGTTCCATGCTGCTTCTTCCCGGAACAGAGGTTTTACGAACCAGTGGTGAAATCATAAATGACGACTCCGTAGCGAAGCACGGAACAAGTATTTCTATGGTCTACAAATAATTGCTCCGGGTCTGGATGTTTGTCCTTGTCAAATTCATGTATGTAAACTGCCCCTACGATACAGGTCAGGTTTGTCCTTGTCAAATTCATGTATGTAAACTGCCCCTACGACGCCTCGGCAGTCTTGAAGGTACGGACTTGTCCATCCTATGGCTGCGCGTAGACAGCGACGACCATCCCCGCGTCTACGGGTGCCTCTATAGGTCCCATAGCGGTAATGCCGACACAGACCGACTCATCGACCACGTCCAAATGGCTGCAGACTCCGTGCTACAACAGGTCCCATCCATAGAGATCGTGATACTCGGTGATTTTAACGCCCACCACGCTGAATGGCTTGGTTCTCGTGTAACCGATCATGCGGGTAGATCTGTCTATGACTTTGCTTTGGCATATGGTCTAACACAACTGGTTACTTTGCCTACGCGGATCCCAGATGTGGAAGACCATGTATCTTCCCTGTTGGACCTTCTGCTGACCTCTCATCCGGACTGATATCAGGTCTCCGTCGATGCCCCTCTGGGCTCTTCGGACCATTGTCTGATCCGGAGTACGGTGCCACTCACGCTCCAATCGCAGTTGCGATCTACAGCTTGCCGCCGTGTTTGGCACTATAGGTCAGCTGATTGGGACGGGATGCGGTCTTTTATTGCATCCTACCCTTGGGGGCGGGTTTGCTTCTCGCCGGAAGATCCCAGCGTTGTTGCTGATTCTGTTGCTGATGTGGTACTCCAGGGTATGGAACTTTTTATTCCATCCTCCGTGGTGCCCATCGGAGGCAGATCCCAGCCATGGTTTGGTCGCTCCTGCAAAATAGCATCACGCTATAAGCAGGAGTGCTACCAGGCCTGGGCTGACGCATCAACGTCTCGGGATGTAAACACTAGCGCACTTAAAAAGAAGTATAATTCCACCTCCAGGTCCTTCAAAAGCGTCATTGCCAAGGCAAGGTCTGAGCACATCGGCAGAATTGGCGAGAAGCTAGCTCGCCTTCCTTCGGGAACCCGTGCATTCTGGTCTCTCGCCAAGGCTGTCCAAGGGAACTTCTGTCAGCCATCTCTTCCATCTCTGCACAGAGAGGACGACTCACTGGCCCATGCCACAAAGGAGAAAGCCGATCTGTTGAGCTCTCTTTTTGCGTCCAACTCGACTCTAGATGACGGGGGGAACACACCGCCGACCATCCCGCGATGTGAGTGCTCCATGCCGGATGTGCGATTTACACAGCGCTCGGTCCGCAAAGCACTCTTCTCCCTGGACGTCAGCAAGTCGAGTGGGCCCGATGGAGTCCCTCCCATTGTGCTGAAGACGTGTGCTCCGGAGTTGGCACCGGTTTTAACACGTCTTTTCCGGTACTCCTACTCCCAAGGCGTAGTCCCGAATTCATGGAAGACAGCTTTGGTCCACCCGATCCCTAAAAAGGGCGACCGCTCAGACCCGTCCAACTACAGGCCTATCGCCATCACCTCCTTGTTCTCCAAAATAATGGAAGCCATTATAAACTGCCAGCTCATGAGGTACCTTGAGGATCACCAGCTGATTAGTGACCGCCAGTACGGTTTTCGTCGGTTCGGTCGATCAGCTGGTGATCTTCTAGTCTACTTAACTCATAGATGGGCGGAGGCAGTAGAGTCCAAGGGGGAGGCATTAGCCGTTAGTTTGGACGTAGCGAAGGCCTTTGATCGGGTCTGGCACAAAGCGCTTCTTTCGAAGCTTCCTTCCTATGGGCTTCCCGAGAAATTGTGCAAATGGATCACCAGTTTCCTTGCTGATCGGAGCATCAAGGTCGTAGTAGACGGTGAATGCTCTGATTTCAAGCCTATCAACGCTGGTGTTCCACAAGGCTGCGTGCTATCACCAACGCTGTTTTTCCTGCATATCAATGATATGTTGCTAACTGGTAGCATTCATTGCTATGCGGACGACAGCACTGGTGATGCCTTATATACCGGCCGTGCCAATATTTCTCGGGAAAACGTCGCCGAGTACCGGGACAAACTTGTGTCTGAAGTCGAGTCTTTGCTTACCAAAGTCTCGGATTGGGGGCGACTAAATCTAGTCCAGTTCAATCCCCAGAAGACACAAGTTTGCGCGTTTACCGCTAAAAAGAACCCCTTTGTCGTATCTCCTCAGTTTCAAGGCAATCCCCTTACTGCCTCAGCCAGTATCGGAATCCTTGGCGTCGACATATCGAATAGTGTGCAGTTTCGTGGTCACTTGGAAGGGAAGGCCAAATTGGCCTCTAAAAAGCTTGGCGTGCTCAGCAGAGCGGGACAGTATTTCATGCCGGCGCATCGCTTGCAACTTTACAAAGCGCAAGTTCGGCCCCACATGGAATACTGTTCTCATCTCTGGGCCGGGGCACCCCAGTGCCAGCTCCTTCCACTTGACCGCATCCAGCGCAGAGCGGTTCGAATCGTCGACGACCGAGTTCTTTCTGATCGGCTCGATACACTGACACTGCGTAGAGATGTTGCATCTCTTTGCGTATTTTATCGCATTTATCACGGGGAGTGCTCTGAGGAATTGTTCGGACTAATTCCAGCTGCTCAATTTCACCATCGCACATCGCGACAAAACTCGCGTTACCATCCATACCATCTGGATGATTGGCGGTCCACCACTGTGCGATTTAGAAGAAGTTTTCTCCCTCGCACGACTTCCTTGTGGAATCAGTTACCACCAGCGAACTTTCCGGACCGATACGACTTAGGAACCTTCAAGAAAAGAGCTTACACCTTTCTAAAAGGTCGGCAACGCATCTGCAATTCCCCTGGTGTTGCGGTTGTTCATGGGCGGCGGTAGTCACTTACCATCAGGTGAGCCGCATGCTCGTTTGCCCCCTATTCTATAAAAAAAAAGGTGAATATCCTAGTGTGGAGGTTAATAATGCTTAAAAAATAATGACTTTTAATAAATATTCTTGTTATCTATATCAAATAAGAATGATTCTATTCTATTGTTCGAAGTTTTTATTCCTAAGCATATCGGCATTCATAAAAGCAGACGGCATCCATAATAAAAATTAACACAAATAGTTGTTTAATATAATTGGCCATAACAAATAAGAAGAAGCAATAACAAATAAGCAAATTTTTAAATAATATTCACCGAAACCATTTGCATGTCATGCGCAGGTATAGCATTTTTACAGCATAACATTTTAGAATGAATCTTTTCTCTCATGCGACTACCTGCGATTATTGATTCTAAGTGCACGGACTCCAGCGTCAGGACGACCTCCAGACGTCTTTCCCATCGGGTGGTCGGCGAGCGACAGGCACTTTAGCGCCTAGTCTCGCCCGCCCGGAGTGCGTGCGGTGCCATCTAACGGCCGCCTAGAACAACTGCAGACAGGATAATGTTAACAAATCTACAAAAAATAAAACCGGCCAAGTGCGAGTCGGACTCGCGCACCGAGGGTTTTGAATAAATCCGTAGGTATATAAGTTTAAAATTATTAAAAATATTTTCGTTATATGATGTAAATAAAAATTTATGCTTTTCGCAATTTTTCCTTTATCTGTGCTATAAATACGTTGCTTCGTACTAAATTTTAATTTTAATTTTAATTTCGATCAGTTGCGACTGCGTTCTCGTTTGAGACCTAATAAAAATAAAACAAAAAAAAAACTTTAATACAGAACGAATTCTTATCTGTATCATATATGTATAAAATAGAACTCAGAGCCTAACAGTTGCTTAACACGTTGGTCACCACATCACGTGGTTGTTAGCAGGCTCTTAATGAATTAAAAAAACCGGCCAAGTGCGAGTCGGACTCGCGCACCGAGGGTTCCGAACAAATCCGCAGGTATATAAGTTTAAAATAATTAAAAATATTATATAATGTAACTAAAAATGTATGCTTTTCGCAATTTTTCCTTTATCTGTGCTATAATACGTTGCTTCGTAGAATATTTTAAGATTCTGAGTTCACGGGAAGTACCCTGTAGGTTTTGATTCTCTTGCGAATGTCGAAAATTTGCGGCATAAACGGCTGTATCTTTTGATTGCGTAGGCTTAGGAGTTCGATTTTTTCACAACTCTAAGGGACAGTAGACTTGAGTATTTGATATGAATTTCAACTTGATACCTCTACGCGTTCCTGAGAAAAAGGGTTTTAACAGACAGACAGACGGACAACAAAGTGATCCTATAAGGGTTCCGTTTTTTCCTTTTGAGGTACGGAACCCTAATAATTAATTGACTATGCCTAATTATGTTGTTTCTTTTTGTTCGAGTTCGCGAATAACATATTTAATGTCATGCGTGCATACCACTACACACCGTTACCGTACCCTATGAAAAGTCCCCTGCTGAACTTAGGCCTCCCCATAAATTGCTTCGTAAGGAGGATATTTGCCATAGTTGTTACGTGTGGCAGGCAGGCGTCCATACTCCATAGAAATAATGTATGGCGAATTTGAAATGCGATATTTCGAAAGTAAAACCTACAGATTATATTTTAATCATTTGCTATCAAAATTCAACTGAATCCCGATACGCCATTACTCGTTAAATTTAAACTTTTTTTAATTCCCTACGTTTCAGGCACTTTACAGCACCTATAGTCACGGTGTGACCGAGTTACGTTGCATTCGCGTAAATATAATTAATCTAAAGTATAATACATTATTATTCATTTTAACAAGGCATAAATATATATATTTCTACATTGTATGTATTTAAGTATATTTATTTATTTTTTATTTATTTAATCTTTTATGCACAAAGTAGTACATATGACGGACTTAATGCCATAGGGCATTCTCTCCCAGTCAACCATTATGCTAAACAGAGATATACAAACAAAAGGCGGTGCAGCAGTAATCAAAATAGAAAGGGCTAAAAAATATTGTATATACATATATACATGTAAATATATACACACACACACACATACATAGACATATATACTTAAATGCACGCAATATATACATATATAAATATTATCTATGTCAGAACAAATATGAAATATACATATGTGTATGAAAATAAGAGCTGTGTTAGTTAAAATTGCAACGATTTTATATATATATATATATATTGTGTACGTCTGTAGCCATTAATATTTTTTTTATTTATATGTACATTTGCTTTTTAACGAGTATATATATATTCCGGTTTATCCGAACTTTGTTAACTTTAATTAACTCGTTTTTTTCATAATTAGTTTATTTTTGCTGCACTACTTTTCATAAGTTTATTTCTGCGGACTTGACTGATAGAGAATGTCTTAAGGCATTAGAATAGAATAGAATAGAATAGAATAATTTTTATTCAATATACATTACATGTGTAATTGTTATTGAAAGTCATTTTTTACTTTACCACTGGTTCGAAAAAAAACCCTCTGTCCTGGGAAGAACCAGCAAGAAACCCAGCGGGACAATTTTTTTAAAATAAATTTTACAATATAAATGATTACGAACTATTTACAAAATTTATTTTAGAAACTGCTTGGAAGCGACCACCTCATTCCCAGGGGTTATTATCAACCATGTATTCATTTATACTATAATAACCCTTTTTATACAGTTTCAGCTTAATAAAACATTTAAACTTGGTAATAGAGAGAACCTGTACACTTTCCGGGACCCTGTTGTAATAGCGTATACATTGCCCCAAGAATGAATTACTGACTCTGTGGAGTCGAGAAACTGGCATCACTAGCTTGTGTTTGTTCCTAGTGTTTACAGAATGTATATCACTTTTTTTACTAAAACTATCTTTGTTTTTGTGAACATACATTAAATTTTCGTAAATATACTGAGAGGCCAAAGTTAATATATTAATTTCTTTAAATTTATCTCTAAGAGACTCTCTCGGTTTTAGATTGTAAATAGCTCTAATGGCCCTCTTCTGTAAAACAAAAATAGTTTCTGAATCAGCCGCATTTCCCCATAGCAAAATCCCATAAGACATTATGCTATGGAAATAACTAAAATAAATTAATCTAGCTGTCTCGACACTAGTGAGACCTCTAATCTTTTTTACAGCATAGGCTGCAGAACTTAGTCTGCTTGCTAATTTGGATATATGGGGGCCCCACTGAAGCTTTGCGTCAAGAGTGATGCCAAGAAAAACAGTAGATACAACAGGGCTCAATTCCTCCCCATTTAAAAACACATTGGTATTCAGATTTTTAACATTCGTTGTTGTAAATTTAACACAATTAGTTTTATTTCCGTTCAAATGCAGATTATTAACGTTAAACCAATGCACTAATTTTGATATAGCATTATTCACTTCGTCACATTTAAATGATTGACGTTTAAGTTTAAAAATCAAGGAAGTATCATCAGCAAATAATACTATATCATGACTATCCCCTACAAGGTGAGGTAAGTCATTAATATACACCAGAAACAGGAATGGGCCGAGAATCGAGCCCTGAGGAACACCCATTAGTACAGGTGACCCGGAAGAACTTTTACCATTGATAATAACCTTCTGCTTTCTATTACTTAAATATGAAATAATAAGTTTAAGCGCTGTGTTCTTGACACCATAGTACTGTAGCTTCCTGATTAATGTCTCATGGTGAACACAGTCGAAGGCCTTGGAAAGGTCACAAAATATACCCAAAGCATCCTCTGAATTCTCCCATGCACAAAAAATATGTTTAATAAGCTCAACTCCAGCGTCAGTTGTCGAGCGACCCCTTGTAAAACCGAATTGATTTTTATGTAGCAATTTATTAATATTAAAAAAAACTTAACATCTGATCTAAAATAATTTTTTCAAAAATTTTACTTAATGTTGGTAGTACAGAAATTGGTCTAAAATTGGCGGGGTCTATTGTACTACCAGATTTAAATATAGGTATGACTTTACTATGTTTCATTAAATCAGGAAACACACCAGATTCGACGCTTATATTAAATATAGTGGCTAGATAAGGTGCTAATATATCTATTATAGATAAAATAACTTTAACGGAAATCCCCCATAAATCTGCCGTTTTCTTAACATCAATAGCTTTAAAATATTTAACGATATCTTTTGGCAGTACTCTATGGAATTTAAAAGTATTAGAACAAGCCTTTACATTTTGTTTGAGCAATGATTCGGCGACAGTAGGAGAAGAATTTAATGATTTTGTTGTCAAAAAAGGAACATCAGTAAAATGTTTCTCAAAAGCCATAGCAACTTCTTGATCAGATCGCGTTAAATTATTGTTAATATTCAATTGAAAATCCGAGTTGCGCGGTTTGACCTTGCCCGTTTCACTATTTATTATTCTCCAGGTCATTTTAATTTTGTCGGATGCAGTTTTAATTTTGTTGCTTAAATGTAAAGCCTTAGCAGTGGAGCACACTTTTTTAAATATTTTAGAATATGTTTTTACATAATCTCTAAATATAACACTACTATTATATGATCTTTCATCATAAAGCTCGTATAACCTTCGCCTACTTTTATAAATTCCTACTGTCGCCCATTCATTAAATGATTTGCGACTGTTAAAAGAGAAAGTTTTAGAAGTAAATATTCTACTAAATTCACAACTTATAATTTTAAATAATGTAGCATACATATAATTAGCACTATTTTTAAACGAAAGTGATGGAAGTCTTTTTATTACATTACTTCTAAACCTCTCCAAGCGATGTTCATTTATTGGAACAAACACAACTTTCTTATTTTTCTGTGTTTTGTGTATGTAAGGTAGTGATACCAACTGTCCACAGTGATCTGAACTTAAATTTTGAATAATTGATTTATGCAAGGGCTTAACATCTGTAAAAATGTTATCTATACAGGTCGCACTCGGCCCAGCAATACGTGTTGGTTCTAAGAATAAATTTACAAGATTATATGATTTAAACAATGAGCTAAACTTAATACTAATGGAAGAAGTTTCAAGGAGATTGATATTAAAGTCTCCACATATTACAACAGACTTGTTCTGTTTGCTAAGTTTGAGTAAAACTTCTTCCACAATCCTTTCAAAATGGTCATAAGTAGCACATGGGGGTCTGTAAACACCTACAACAATGAGGTGCTCGAGCTCGACACAAGCCATTTCTACAGTTCGTTCAACAGAGAGGCTCACAATATCCTTACGTTCTTTATATAATAATGATTTATCTGCTAATATTAAGGAGCCACCACGTAAACTTTTTTCTCTATTGAAGGAACTGACCACCTGGTGATTTCTGAAATTAAACATGAAATTATAATCTTTTAGCCAATGTTCAGTAATACAAAGGATGTGTATATTGTTACTATTTAAAAACAATTCAACTTCCAATTCTTTGCCCAACATGCCTTGTATATTTTGATGCACCAGGTGTAAACAATTTTTATTACTTATTTGTGGGCTGTATTCAAAATTAATTAAACTCTTATTATTGCTAGAGATTGCCTCTATTGTCTCATTCACTAATTTAAATTAGTTGGAACTGATTCCAAATTAAATGTCAAATGATTATGCTCAATAAAAGCAGTCTTGGTAGCCAAAAACTTGGCTGAGTTAAAAAGTAAATAATAAGATAGCACATTTGCTATCAGTCTTAAATTATATTTGGATAGGTAATACCTATCTTTTGTCCAAAACTTTTTTATTAAATTATTTATGTCAATAACATGAAATTTATGATTATTATCATTACAATTATATGTCAAATTTAAATTATTATTAAATATTAAATTATGCATTTGTATATTTAAATTATGTCTTAAATTATTTTCCTGTGGCAATCCCTGTATATAAGGCAGTGTAAACAAGACAATTTTGTGTACATTTAAGTTATTAAGTTGTTCAATATATCTTAATAACTGTTTGTTGTTTACACTGCCTCTTCTACCAACAATAATTATTATTGTACTATTTGGGCAAAATTTAGTAACAATAATTTTATTTAGGATGTCACTAAAAGATGCTCCAGGCATGCAGCAATTTGTAACTTTTTGTCCCTTTAAAGAGTTATTTAAAGTTATGCCTAGATTTTTTCCCATGTCATCGCTATAAACAATTATATTATTTTTAGTAATATTTGAGTTATTTATTATTTTAATATCCTCTGCTATGGCACTGTTATAGAGTTTTGGTGGTGGTATAATATTATCAGCACACACTGACTCTGAAGAATCTGGTATTGAGCGCTGACACTCACATTGATATTTAACTAAGGAGTCAAACCGCTCCTCATTATATTTACAAGTCTTTACCAGATTATCCATAGCCAATATGCGTTCTTTTATTTCATTTTGGGCTGATTTATATTTATTGGACACAGTTTGAAGGGAGTTCATAAGTGATAATATTTCTGATTTAAGGCACTCTACTTCAGTCTCATAACATTTTTTTATGTTATCCACCTCAATTGAATACAAATTAAGTTCACATAACAATGCTTGCTTTTCTTTACATACATTAACATAATTTTTGGTATTAATCTTATTTCTGTATTTTACTTAATTTTTGTACTTTCCTTAAGTATTTATTAACTTTTATATACTTCTTCAATTTGGTTTTACTGCAATTAATCCTTACTGTGTTTCCTGAAGTGGAAGAGTTGTCACCAGTCAAGTCTATTGTTGCAGATTGCTGTAACATTCTTGAAGTATCACATTGCACAAGCTCGGAGAACAGGCTTTGAGTCTGGGAGGCTTTAAGGTTATCTATATATGTTTTAAATTGTGTTATTTGCTCATTAGCCTCATTCAACTGTAACTTCAATGCAGCAATTAACATGAGAGCTTCCTCATATTCCTTGCTGCATTGGTCAAACTCATTAACCGTTTCCTGTAGCTGATCTCTTTCTTTTATAACACTTGTGTATTCTGTATGTAACTTAACCATATCACATTTTAACTGTGTATTTTTGGCAATTATGCTATGCTAAGCTAAGTTAAGTCCGCCATACGAGTATGTAAAATTTTATTTTTGTGCATAAAAGTTTAAATATATAAATAAATAATAACGTTCTTAATGTTTCTACGTGTGGTAGGTTCTATAGAGAAATACAACTAAGAGAAGACTTAAGATGGTTGCCGTGTAGTGAATCCACCTTTTAACCGACTTCAAAAAAAGAGGATGTAATCAATTCGACCGTTTTTATTAATGTGTGTTACCTTAGAACTTTTTTCTAGGAACCGATTTGGATGATTCTTTTTTTGTAGTTGAAAGCTGGTACTTTTCATGTGGTCCCATATAAATTTTTATAAAGATCTGACGGGCAATATTTGAGTTATCCTTAATAATGCGTATTTAATTGACTTCGACATTTCATTTATATTGAAGTCGGTTGTTTTTTTTATAGGATAGGGTAACAAACAAGCACACAGTCCACCTGATGGTAAGTGGTTGCTGTGGCGCATAGACATCTACATCTATCTTCGATTGCGAATCAAAATGCAGGTGCGTTGTCACCCGTGAGGACTAAGATGAAATGCTTCGTTTCCAGTAAAAAGGGTCTCCGGTTCTCTATACTCACCATACAAAACACAGCAGCGTCAAGCTGCTATTTTACGCTGGTATTCCGTGAGAGCGAGTTCCTTCCCCGGTCGAGCCGACCCATTCGTGCTACAACCGTAATATAGCTGCAGCATGGCTCTACCACGTATTGTCGGTTGTACAATGTTTTTTTAATTTTACCTCTTGTTATTTGTTAAGTGGTAACTGGGAATTGTAGACCACTTTCATAATGACAAAGGATCGTTCTTACTCCTGAAGACTTAGAAATCCAGGGTGCAAAGAGAGCTACTTTATGCAAAATGCTCATAGCGCAGGGTTGTATATTCTAGTAGCATCCTTAATTTTAATGGTACTATCCATGCTATGTGTTAAAAAAAACGTCGTTAGATTAGAATCATTCAATACTGTGAAAATTTCGTTGCCTATGTTAAGCCTCACAGGGCGAGTTAATACAAACTCAGCGTGGTAGAGTTAGGCTGCGGTTAGCTGCAGCTATATTATTATAGTAACGAAAGGATCAGCTGAACCGGGGTAGGATTAAGCTCCCAAATAATATCAGCGTGGATCCTCAAATGATTAGTGGACGTGGTGGTCCATAGACAGCTATATCTAGCTTCAATTAGCGAATGATGCCGGAGCTTCTGACGGAATCGCTCTCCGAGGACATTTATGGGCGAGGCCTAAGTTCAGCAATGGACTTATAAATGCTGTAATGGATGAATGGCTAAACAAGCTTGAATAAAATGAATTTGACTATGAAGCGGCATATTCAATGTCATTCAGTCCGCTTGCCCAGAGCAGTAAGTGAGAACAAATTTTACATGAAATCCATGACTACTGGTGCGTTCCTTATTAAGTCATTGTACCTTGTGATGATGAAGTTACTGATAATTTCATTGCAAATCTTAATTTTAACCTTCTGTCAATATCTTAAATAGAAGTCTTAAAGCGGTAACAAGTCTTTTTTTTATAGAATTAGGGTCACAAACGAGCACACAGTCCACCTGATGGTAAGTGGTTGCTGTGGCCCGTAGACATCTACAGCTATCCTCGTTTGCGAATCAAAATGCATGCAGATGCGTTGTCAGCCGTGAGGACTAAGATAGAATGCCTCTTTTCCAGTAAAAAGGGTCTCCGGTTCTTGGTCTTTTTTTTAACTTTTTAACTACTATAAAATTTTAGGCTCTAACCACTACAGCCTCCATAGGCCTCTCCCATAGATTGTCACAAATATTGCTGGCCTGAACCACCTGCATCTACTGACTTACACTTCGCTTACCGATACTAGACTGCCACTCGTAAACCTGTGTTCCTCATCGGTTGTCGGTTCTTCGAGCTATATGGCCGGCCTTCACGACTTATATAAATGTTGGTGTTGGTTTGGTGTACTTATCTATCTAATGATTTCTTATGTTTACGCGAAGACTACACATTAAATGAAACTAATTTTTACGGATTTTATCTCGTTTAATTTAACTTTTTAATTCCCGACATTTCGGGTGCTTTATAGCACCCATGATCACGGGACTGGGGTTTTTGATCGTCCCCGCCATTACATTAGATTTGATAGACCACAAATCTTCGCAAAAAATACCGATTCCTATCAAGGATGATTCGCGAGGCTATTGAATTTAAAAAACATCCTAATTTCAATAGAGATGATGGATGGGTGCTGCCATCTGCTTGAGATCCTATAATTTAAATTAAAAAGTTAAATTAAACGCGAGAAAATCCATAAAAATTAGTTTCATTATCTATTTATCTATCTATCTATAAATGAATACAGTAAACGTAGTGATTATATTCTCTTTGACAGGTAGTAGCAACACTGTATGAGATTATGCAGATCACTACGTTCTAGATGGGGGAACATGATATACGTTTTGGTATGACAACAACGAGAGCTTCCCCTTTGTTGTGCATACAGTTAGTGTGATTTTTTTATCTTTTAGCCTAAAAGGATTTGGCCATTACAATAATGAACATAGCACTTCGAAGATAAAAGTTCTATATAATCTTTTAGCTGAATATATCTACATAACTATTTTTATTATTTAACTGTGGCGTCTTCTTAAGTAAATAGCCGCTTGTTGCTGGTTTATAGGGTTAGTTTTATATAAAACATTTTAATTTTGAAATGTAACCTTCCGAGTGAAACCTCTTTTTAATACGGTATTAAAAATCACGAAGTCACGTTTTCTTGTAACGTCTCACCGCCTGTGCTGTATAATTGTACTATTATTTAACCTTCTTATGTAAAATATAATGCCATCAAAAACATAACTTGTAAAAAACCAAGTCTCGCAACCCAGTTCTTCTATTGTAAAACGTTGTGAGATCCATGTAATACCAAGTCGGTTAATTTATTCAGTCCCTACTTAGGGGTCCTTCTGTCTTAAGTTATTATGTAATTAGCTAACCAAACAACATCTTATAGCGACCACATCAATACTAAAAATCTTTTATATTTTAAATAAATCGATTGACTTGGCCATCGCATGAAAACGCAATGTATCTCTCAAATAATACATATTATATTAAATTAGATTATTTAGTGCGATTGCCAAGTCAATTTATTTATTTAAAATATAAAAGATTTTTAATGGGGTGCCCCGGCCCTGAGATGAGAACAGTATTCCATGTGGGCCGAACTTGCGCTTTGTAAAGTTGCAAGCGAACTTTGTTAAGTTTACTTAACCATATAGACGTATATTGAATCATTTAGAAAAATTGCACTAATTTTTTTAAAGGATAGGGTAACAAACGGGCACACAGTTCACCTGATGGTAAGTGGTTGCTGACCCATAGAAATCTACATTTATTCTCATTAAAAAATCAAAATGCAGATGCGTCGTCTCCCGTGAGGACTTGGATGGAATGCCTCTTTTCCAGTAAAATGGGTCTCCAGTTCTCTACACTCACAATAAGAAACACAGCAGTGTCACTGCAATTTCACGCTGGTATTCTGTGAGAGCGTGGTCCTTCCCCGGTCGAGCCGACCCATTTGTGCTACAACTATACAACTAATATAGCTGCAGCATGCCTCTACCACGTATAAAATGTAAGTATAAAAAGTCTCCTGTGACTTGCTTCTTCGAACATTGAGATTCTACAATATCCATTTATAATGATAATTAATAAAAAAAATACATGATTATTAAGTTAAAGTTTATGTTGCAGCATAAATATGTCCTATACCTCCTCTCATCTCCGACAGGGTCGTTCGAGCAAGGAAGTGTTCGTTGTGATGTTCCATTGCGTGGTGAAAAACTTCACATGCTTTTTTCATTTATTTTTTTTTCAGACATGCCGGTTTCCCCACGATGTTTTAATTTACCGCCGTGGTAAATCAGCACTAAAGATTACAATAAACAATTTTAATATTACCGGCGGGAATCAAATGGGGCTGCTCGCGTACATTGGAATTTACGGTGAGTACTTAGCCCCTGACCTTACCGATACCGTTACAGCCCATTTAAGTCCACTTCTGAACATAGCCCCCCCCCCCCCCTATATTACCTCATAGTGGGGATATTTGCCATAGGTGTCACGATTGGCAAGAGGTTTGGCAATTGGTTTAGTTTATTTTTTGATAGAATCAGGCGTTACTTTGCGGAAATCCATTATAATGTGTCGTGAAGCGACAATTACTAAATAAAGAGAACCTAACCTAAGAACAGCAAAACAACAAAAGTAGACCAAGAAAATAATATATTTAAAATTTTAAAAAGGTATTTACGATTTTATAAAAAAAATTAAATATGAAGATGATGGATGAAGTGAGATTACAATTAGATTAAAAAAAAATAGGAGAATAGGAGAATTAGTATTATAGTGGAGCCTAAAGGTTGAAGTGACACGCTGCTCTTGTAGAAATAGGCACACGCGGAGCTTGAGGTTTCTCAGCGGTGACGGCACGCAGCGCCTGGACTGGGCACACGCAGCGTCCGGAGCCGGCGCACGTAGCGCCTGGGGTAGGTGCGCTCAGCACTTGGAGCGAGTAGTCGCCGCGCCCAGAGGTAGCACGGGCAGTAGGTGCACTCGGCGCCTGGAGCAAGCAGTCGTAGCGCGCCCGAAGGTAGCGCGGGCAGTAGCTGCACTCAGCGCCTGGAGCAAGCAGTCGTAGCGCGCCCGAAGGTAGTGAGGCCCCGCGCTTGAAGCAGAATGCCGACGAATTCGGATGTAGATGGAGGCTTGCAGGATCCCGGGGCAATGCGGCCCCGGGATAAGGCCTTTATTAGATGCTTCTCGTTTGAGAACTGAAGCGAGACTATCCTGTATTCTCCAATTGTTCGGCTTTTATACCTTTTTAGAGAGGACGAGAAATTATTTAAATTAAAACGAAATTTATTGTAAATGACCTACAGTCAAAGAGTATTTATGTAGAAAGAACATCATACCAGAGACGAATTTGAATAAAAGTTACCATAACAACGATATAAATAATAGTTGTCATATTTAACAATTTTTGGTTTTTGGACTGTTATTAAGAAACTATTACATTTTAGTAAGAAATGAGATATTATTCATTTAGGAAAAACTAATGCACGGCAGCGTGCATGAAACCTGAAATTGTAGAGTTACAGAGAATTCAATAAAAGACCGAAAAAGGTAAGACTCCATTGACAGCGATTTCAAAAGTGCTAAATAGTGTGAAAATACGAAGTAAAATGATATGTTATTGTGTAAAAACGTTACAGGATCCTATAGAAATAAAAGTGATGCAAAACATGAATGCAGAAAATCAAAAACAGAATGGAAAAATAGTATAAAGTGATGCAAAACATGAATGCAGAAAATCAAAAACAGAATGGAAAAATAGTGTACAATGAAATGTAAGTAGCATAACACTACAAATGGGATTGTTATAAAGTAATTTGCTTAATTCCGCGTAAAGAAAGAAAATGATGTGTCCTGCCTAGTTTTAAGGGGACCTCCCACCCTCCCTCAATCGCGCGCACTATACCCGTCGCCGTTACTCCCAGCACTACCACCCTCAGTACCACCACACTAGGCACGACACGCCACTCTTGAAAATACGACACGTGTTTCGCCTCTACACGAGGCATCCTCAGGTGAAGTAGACTCTGCGGAGGCTGGCCGCTAAGTGATCCCATTATTTTATTTTTATTTTAAGTCGTTATTAGGAAGACGCTGCCCATCTCATTTTCTCTCTATCGCCTCTTACTACACCCAGGGGATGATATGGAGTAGTGGATATTCTGTTACCGCCACTCCACGGGCAAAGAACCAATGACAATACAATAATTTTATGACTATGACCCACTACTACTTAGCTTACGTAGTAACTGTTATTTAATCTGTGCCTGAGCTACCAGCGCTCTAATAAATAATCTATAATAAAGTTAATCAGCCTAAATGGAACACATAAAAAATACGCCACAGATAAATATTTTATGTTCACGCCGTTACGTTAGCATCAGTCACAGTGTCCGTAAAACTGCGAAATGTGAGGACCGCGGCCCATAAAATGTTTAGGAAAATGTCGGCGGCTAATAAAGTCGTCTGATATCGGACTAGGGGCAGGGTGCCTATAAAATATAGCGGAAATTTCAAGTTATCTCAAACGAAGACTTGTGTGTGAAAAATGAATAAAATATAAAAATAATAATATTAGACTTTAGAAAAACCTTTTTTTATTTTATTTTATCCTGGTGATCCTGATCAGAATACTAGGAACATTAACTTATTTAACATTAAAAGATTCCATTACGTAGATAGATATACGCGAAATTAATAAAAGCGTTCCTTAGCGAACTTGTCTTTTGTGGTCCGAACACGTAGTGACCGAAGATTTAACTTAAATATTCGTTACTGCCACTTGAATACTTGCTACGGGATGATACCTACGAGATAGAAGGTAATGAATTCTCTAGATGATAATAAGTTAGTTTGTGATAGTTTAGTTTTGTGTGGTTAATTGTGATTACATGATTGTAAGCTGTTATTTCAAAAAAAGTCCCGCTGGGTTTCTTGCTGGTTCTTCCTAGGACAGAGGTTTTTTATTTGGAACCAGTGGTAATTAAACAAAAGAGTGACTTTCAATAAGTATTACTTATAATCTATATTGAATAAAAAAGTTTCTGTTTCTGTTTCTCTTTCGCCGTCACTACTTGAGGTGAGTCCATGCTGTGAATCCACTACCGCATGATACACCATAGGTGTTATGAGAGATGATGAAGAGTAAACTGAAACAGGAGATGAGCGAGGCGGCATCTTTCCGATCACAACGATATGAAATTAAAAAAAAACTCTTTATTTTTAAACTGAGACTTCTGTCTCGACGTAGTGGAGAAATTTGGTACGGTATTTTTTTTAAAAAACGTCACGTTTTCTTGTAACGTTTTACCGGCGTTCCTGCTTGACTTATGCTATTATTTCACCCACTTCTGTAAAATATAAAGTAAAAATAAAATCATATGTCGTAAAGAAGTTTCACTTCGTACGTTTAGTTTGTCAAACGTCAACATGTTTAAAATCTAACTACCGTTTCAATATGCAGTTCCTCTGTCTGAAGAAGAAACTGTGAAAGGAACTCTGTAGGTATCCTCTTTTTTGTAATAAAGAAAGGTCGTGTGTAACGTCTACTTCACACATATATCGGTAGTTGTTGGGAGCGCTATGCTCGAAGTTGTTGATGAGTATGTTTACCTGGAACAAATGATCCGACTAAGTAAGTCTAACTTCGACCGGGGAGGTCAATCGACGGATTCAACTCAGGCAGCATTCGGGAGATACCTCAAAACTTAAAAACAACCAGTTAAGTACGACCAGTGCTTGCTGCCAGTGATGACATATGAATCTGAGACGTGAACCTTTACTGCTGGCCGTATGCTTTAGGTCGCTCAGCTAGCAATGGTGAGGGCTAAGCTGGAGGTTTCTCTGCGTGATAAATTTAGGAATGGGGATATCCGCAGTAGAACCAGAGTAAACAACATAGCCCAACAGATTACTAAGCTAAAGCTGCAGTGGACCGGCCATATAGCTCGAAAAAAAGACAAAGGTTTATGAGTGGCAGCTTCGAGGATCTGAGAAGATCGTATATATTTTCAAATACGTTAGTTGCAAGTGGTCCAAGACCATGCTTTGTAGCATTGCTTGGGGGAGGCATATGTACAGCAGTGAACTTGTGACGGCCTATAATAATGATGGATAACTATGAGTTAAAATTAGTCAGGAGACGAACATTCATATATTCAAAGACTATCCAATATTTTTAAACAGTTATTTTTGTTTTATTCATGTTCTAATAATATACTTTAAATAATACCAAAAATAAAGACCAACATTTTCATACCATGCTCCGTGGCGCAGTGGCTTAGCAATGAGTTGTTGCGCTGGGGCCGCGGGTTCGAATCCCGCACGGAACAACAATTTTTATGGCCTACAAATAATTCTTCCGGGTCTGGATGTTTGTCCTCGTGCAGTTTGTGTTTGTAAACTGCTTCCACGATACAGGAGAAAATCCTTGTGTGGTGGTAACGTTATTTTTTAATAAAAAAATAAAAATCAATGCCCAGTGCCAAGAACGCTGGCTGCGTTTTCTCAATGAATATACAGGGTTATTTTGCAATAACTGGCCTAATTTGTAGAGAAGGTTCAGAATAAATAATAATAGGCAATTGGTATTTTTTATAGGATAGGGTGACAAACGAGCACACAGTCCACCTGATGGTAGGTGGTTACTGTGGCCCATAAACATCTACATTTATCCTCGTTTGCGAATCAAAATGCAGATGCGTTGTTACCCGTGAGTACTAAGATGGAATGCCTCTTTTCCAGTTAAAAGGGTCCCCGGTTCTCTACACTCACCATACGAAACACAGCAGCATTAAGCTGCTATTTTACGCTGGTATTCTGTGAGATGGTGAAGGAAAGTTTAATAAAAAAAGTGAAACATTCTGTCCTTTTCATCTTTTAAATTTAAAATGCGTGGTAATTCATTATTTTGACTGATTGTCATTCATAAATATCTAACGCCTACTATTTTACTACGCAAGTGCTCATTCGTAAGGGTTGAAGGTCTGAAGGATCAACAGAGCCAGAATAATTACAGGCTGTGAGACATTCCATCCTCAGTGGTACCCAAATGTTTGCCATAATTGCCACGCTTGGCAAGCGAGTTGGCAACCGAAGTTTTATATTATAATTTTGGTCAAACTCAAAGTTAACTTTAGTTTCATAAAAAACATTTCTTACTTAAATACTTTTACCAGTCAATATTTTAGTCACTGAACCCTAAAGCTATAATAAAACTTTGCAAAGCGTGGAAACATTCGGAAATTGAACTAAGCTTCGTTGTAGCCGCGCGAATGGTTCCCGCAGGGGATTTCTGTGATGACCATTGGCGTCGCGCCGGGAACGTTGAAATATTTCGATATCCTCGTATTTCGCCAATATTCTGTTTTCATTGTCGTAGAAAGTGATATGTTTTTTTCCGTGTTTCTAGGTATATTGGAAGAGTAAGAGAACTACCTCTATACCGTCCCGTGGGTGTAAAAAGAGTGGGTTAAGGGAAAGAACAGAACACTATACATTAGGAGTTCTCAGACATGACGTTTCAAACTATTATAATAAAATTATATCCTTCAGTTTTTTTATAGGATAGGGTGGGGATAGGGTAGGGTGCTGTGGTCCAAAGACGTCTACATCTATCCTCGTTTGCGAATTCAAATGCAGATGAATTGTCACCCCTGAGGACTAAGATGGAATGTCTCTTTTCCAGTAAAAAGGGTCTCGTTTCGGGAGTTTCGTTCACGGCGACCAGTCTCAACAAAGACTAGCCAATAGCCATCTGCGCTGGACAGGATTACAGTCCCCGAGTGTATGCACAAACACAGGTGTACTCTTTATTCCCTCACTCTTATATTCCGATGGGTCGGTTATCACACGCCCGAAGAGAGGTCAGGCGCCAAAACCAACAACGTTACAAGCTTTTCGAGGCACGGGGATAAAACTCCGCTAACTTCCTCCGGGATGCTACTGAAAATTTGTTATTGAAAAACCCAATTTCTTATTTTTACCCGACCCGGGATTCGAACCCCTTCGAGGACCTCATGATCAACAATCGTGTTTACGATCACTTTTTCATCGTGAGGTAATCCTCATGGATATCTTCCGCTACGCAGGCAACGAAAAGTTTATGCCGGAGAGGTTATACTTGTGTCAGCGCTGTTGTCGCACCACAAGCGAAATACATCGAAGCCTAAATCGCGCTATCAAGGTTCCGAATTAAAGCAGTATATATAGAATAGCTCTGAACTACCACGTTGGCCGATCTCTGGGCAGAACACCTTTGCCCGCCGGGACATTTACCCTTTTTATTTCACGGCTAAATACTATAGAAACTCTAGAACACGTATAGCATGAAGAATTACCACCCGATAGAAAACTAAAAGTAATACATAGGCTATATATATATATATATATATATATATATATATATATATATATATATATATATATATATATATATATATGTGTATATCTGTCCTTTAATTTGCGTGGCAGTGGAAAAATACTTCACAAAGCTTATGTATCTGAGGTGTGATCCTTCACTACTGGCGGTATGAGGATGCTCAAGGTCGCTCAGCGAGCTATGGGGAGGACTATGCTCGGGGTTTCTCTGCTTTATAAGTCTAGAAATGAGGATATCCGCAGTAGAGTCAAAGTGACAGACAATCTTTGCCAGAGATCTGTCTGCCAGAAAGAGCCAACTGTCAAAATTGAAGACCTAATGTGGCAGTATTGTTTTCGGGACACCTGAGATTTTGAGTGAGATTGAGAGGTGCTGCAGTTCCTTCAGCGGTGCCAAGTTGACTGTCGGTATATTGAAGTACTGAAGTGTTTGTACAGTAGGGCTACGATGGCTATCCGAGTACAGAATCAGAGTACGAAACTTATCCAACTGCAGAGAGGTGTAAGACAGGATGACGTAATATCCCCGAAACTCTTCACCACTGCATTGGAAGACGTTTGCAAGCTTCTGGACTAGAAAGAATTCGGTATTAACATCAACGTCGAGTACATCACTCACCTTCGATTTACTGACGACATACGAGTAGTCCTTATGGCAGAATCGCTGGAGAACTTATGGACTCTGCTCAATGACCTCAATTGATAATAGACCCAACGGATAGGTCTTAAGATGAACGTTGACTAAACAAAGATCATGTTTAATGTGCATGTCACACCTATGGCGGTAGTTGTTAGGAGCACTAAATTCGAAGTTGTTGACGAATATGTTTACCGAATAGTCCGACTAGGTAAGTCCAACTTCGACCGAGAGGTCAATCGACGGATTCAGCTCGACTGGGCAGCTTTCGGGAAATTACGGCATATCTTCTCGTCAGACATACCTCAAAACTTAAAAACTAGACTGAACAACCAGTGCGTGTTGCCAGTGATGACCTATGGAACTGAAACGTGGTCCTTCACTGCTGGCCGTACGAGAAAGCTCAAGGTTGCTCAGCGAGCTGTGGAGAGGGCTATGCTCGGAGTTCCTCTGCATGGTAAACTTAGAAATGAGAATATCCGCAGTAGTATTTTAATAGTGGTAGAGCCACGCGGCAGCTTTTGCTGTCGCACGGATGGGCCGGCTCGAACTGTGGTGGTACCACGACCTCACAGAATACCAGTGTGAAGTTTACCTCTGCGTTTCGTTTGGTGAGTGCAGGTGGCCGGAGGCCCTTTTTACTGGAAATGAGGCATTCCATCTTAGTCCTCACGGGTGACAACGCATCTGCATTTTGATTCGCAAACGAGAATAGATGTAGATGTCTATGGGCAACAGCAACCACTTACCATCAGGTGGACTGTGTGCTCGTTTGTCACCCTTATCCTATAAAAAAAAGTACCAGAGTGACCGACATAACCCAATAGATTAGTAAGCTGAAGTAGCAATGGGTTAGTCATATATCTCGAAGAAGCGACAAACGATGAGGTAGAAGGTTCTCGAGTGGCAGCCTCGTACCGGTAGGCGAAGTGTTGGGCGACGTCCCACAAGATGGAGTGACGACCTGGTAAGACATACAGAATTCGATGGTGGCAGGTGGCTCTGGTCCTTGCTTTGTATCATTCCTTACGAGAGGCCTATGTTCAGCGGTGGACTTGTGAAGGGCTGTAATGATGACGACGATGAAAAGTAATCTAAAGTTTCCTAAGTGGCAGCCACATATTAGCAAGCGCAGTGTTGAACAACCCCCACTAGATGAAGTGAGGACCTGATATATAGAAAATCAATGGGGGCAGATGGCTCAGAGCTGTTCTTAGAGACAATCTATGAAGTAGGCCTATGTTGTGTAGTGGACTTGCAGTTAAGAGATTATGGTGATGATGATGACATGCCAAACATAAAAGTCAGACTTCGCTAGTCTCAGGGGCATCGAGGAATAGGTTTTTTTGTTAATAAAATTGAAGTGACAAACGAACTCAGAGTTCACCTGCTGGTCAGTAACTACAATTTTAGTTCTTAGGCCAGGGCTTCAAAGAGCGAAATTGAGTGCCTCATATTCTGTAATGACACTAGCTTTCTATACTCTTTAGACTGGGAGACAGCAGGGCAAGCGCTGCTATTTGGTGGCAGAATCAATTTTTGCTTTTTTCTGAGCTCGTCAATCCTTCTAGCATGGGCAGTGATTACTTCAAATACTCTGTCTACCGATGTCCAACAATACACTGTCTACCGGTTGGTGACATGACATTTTGCTCTAGCTGCCTGTTTCCGTGATACGTATTTTTTTAATATATAAAATATAGGTCACAAATGAGTACACAGTCCACCTGATGGTAAGTGGATGCTGTGGCCCATAGACATATACAACTAACCTCAATGAAGAGTCAAAATGCAGATACGTTGTCACCCCTGAGGACTAAGATGAAACGTCTCGTTTCCAGTCAAACTCACCATATGAATTACAGCAGCACGAAGCTGTTATTTTACGTTGATATTATGTGAGAACGTGGTCCTTCCTCGGGCTAGCCGAACAATTCGTGCTACAATTATAATACAGCTGCAGTGTGGCTCTGACACGTACAAAATTATTATTATCGGCCAAATGTTTTGTCCAACATTCTGCAGTCATTTTTCACGTGCGCATTTTATAAGCCGATATCGCGACGCAAATCAAACGCAAGTGTCGCAACGCCGGACTTTATGATGCGTCGATTTATAGCCGATGTGGGTCATTCTGCACCGGGGAAATTGGGCATTAACATTGTTATAACGTGGTATTTTTTACGAAATTTTAACGATGTTTTAGCACGTGTATCGTTGTGCTAGTATGTTGTCACAGACTTGTTGAGTTAACAGTACACATATAAACGGCGTATATCAAAAATTATAATATGTATATATGTGTGTAATTGTAAATAAGTATTTTTTTAAATAGTAACAGAAAGATGATGATGAGCCAAATAATGAAATAGCACCGTGTTTAAGCGGCATTCGAAAATTCATTACCGTTTTGTTTAGATAATATTTTTTTATTATATGTATATTTTTTATTATATGTTTTGTTTAGTTTTGTCATCGCGGAGAGCGCGATGACTTATCAATAATCTAAGCCGTTTTGTTTTTTTTTAATTTATTTATGTACACACAACAAGATACAGAAACAGGCATATAGTGAGTTTGTACAAAGGTTCTACTTATTCCATAATTTGCTGAAATATCTTCCAGTAGACCCACAAAGGAAAATATATTTAAAAACAATTTTGTTTGTTTGTTTATTTGACAATTTTTCGTACTAAAGGTACAAACGGCGGACTTAGTGTCATATGGAATTTTCTGCCAGCCAACCAGAATGTTGGTGGGAGAAGTGGGAACTGCAGTGAGCCAGGGTGAAAAACTTAATATTGATAAAACCCATACACACTGCAATATAAGAAGGATTGCAGTTTGCCTTTTAAAAAGAAGTAGGCTCTTTTCTTGGGGATCCCTAAATCGTATCGGTCTCGAAAAATCATTATTTATTTAAAAAAAAAGTTATCTCCACTAGGATTTTCTCCTGTATCGTGGGGGCAGTTTACATACATAAATTTAACATGGACAAACATCCAGACCCGGAACAATTATTTGTAGGCCATACAAATACTTTCGGGATTCGAACCCGCGGCCCTTAGCATTGTGACTCATTGCTAAGCCACTGCGCTACAGAGCCGTCAAATATGTTAAATAATTGATGAATTTGTGCGAGAAAAAAAACTAACAAAATTAAATCGCACAGTAGTTAACAGCCAAGGATCCAGATGGTGTGAATGGTATTATTAATTCCCGCCGGTACAGACCAGGGGATCGAATATTTACTCGGTACTCATCGGAACAATTCAGAATTTTTTATTTTAAAAAATATGTTTTATTTCGAATAACAAAAAGTGCAAGCATTGCTTATTTACTTAAAAAAAATATTACTGCAATACACTTTAATGTTTTCATATATTGAAAATTTTCACAGAATCGCCCAAATTCGGGCAAAACAAATTCTGATATTGCAATTTAGATTTTACGGTTAACAAATAATTTAAAAATGGTTTGCAAAAGAAACATTTTTAAAGCAATATTTGCTTAAATCTTCCTTGAAATAGAACAGTGAAAAGTGCGACATCTACGGATTTTTTTTATAAAATGTGTACACATCATTAAAGTGAACATTATTTTAAAAAATGGCTGCTTTTGTATTGTTAATATTGTGCTGCACTTTAGAAACATTTGCATCGAATGTGCCAGAGGTGAGCTAAATAAGTTTTATTCAATACCTATTTCTATTAACAGTACGCATTTGTGTTAATCGTAAAAGTTAACTTACATTTTTAATATAAAAGGTTAATTAGCCAACATTTATTTTGTTGTGTAAATAACTTTAAAATATAGTGAAACAATTTGAAATGCAATTAAAAAAAACTTATTAAGGCAATTAAAAAAAAAGCTACAATAAATTAGATCAATATAATGAGGACATTCATGTATGGAAATAATACCTATGAAATAACCGTGCAGCAGTACTGGCATATACTGCACAACAGACGGTCTCCAAGTTACAAGAGCTGTGGTTGGAAGTTAAGTATTATACGTGGTAGAGCCATGCTACAGCTATATTAGTAGTATAGTTGCAGCACGAATAGGTCGGCTCGACCGGGGAAGGACCACGCTCTCACAAAATACCAGCGTCTAATAGCAGCTTAACACTGCTGTGTTTCGTATGGTGAGTGTAGAGAACCGGAGACCATTTTTACTAGAGAGGAGGCATTCCATCTTAGTCCTCACGGGTGACAACGCATCTGCATTTTGATTCGCAAACGAGGATAAATTTAGATGTCTATGGGCCACAGCAACCACTTACCATCAGGTGGACTGTGTGCTCGTTGGTCATCCTATACTATAAAAAAAAAGTTCTCCGTCATCCGCCGTACTCACCAGACCTACAGACTTCTACTTTTTCTAGAATCATTTGGATAACTTATTGGCGGCCCCCCTGGTTACTGGAATGATTTTATTAAAACTGATATTTAAAAAAATGTTAATAAACTTTGACATTTTTTTAATAGTAAATTTATTTTTGGGTTTTACGGTCTGAGCTACTGTCACATGGTATATTTTTATTATAAGTTGTGATTGTAAATGAAATTATAACAGGGCATGGAAAGAGTTTCTTGCCTCTTTTTCTTTAAGAAGTTTTTTTAATTTTGCGAACCTGTGTACATACTGAAATCAAAAGGAACTTCAAACTAGCCCAATTTGAATAAATAGTTCTGTTCTTGACTTTGACTTGACTTTGAGTGGATTTTAACAAACTGATGAAAAAGGGGACGGCTGTTGAAACATTGCTAGAAAGTGTTGGTTTTGCAGGTGGAAGAAGTCCTTTATTGCCTATAAGAGTCCGTTTGGGTATTCTTTTACCTATTTCTGATGCTGAATAGCATCACGTGCACTGCTTTGTATATGTCTATATAGGAACCAAAATACAGACTGTGAAGGATTCTATCTAAATCACTAGATGCTAGAATAATTTGGTAGAGCCATGCTGCAGCTATATTAGTAGTATAGTTGTAGCACAAATGGGTCGGATCGATCAGGAAGAACCACGCTCTCACAGAGTACCAGCGTAAAACAGCAGCTTGAAACTGCTGTGTTTCGTATGGTGAGTGTAGAGAACCGGAGACCCATTTAACTGGAAAAGAGGCATTCCATCTTAGTCCTCACGGGTGACGACGCATCTGCATTTTGATTCTTTATTGAGGATAAATGTCGATGTCTACGGGTCACAGCAACCACTTACCATCAGGTGGACTGTGTGCTCGTTTGTCACCCTATCCTACAAAAAAATCTTCAGAGTGACAACGTATCTGTGGGCTCCTTTGTTTGAAGTTGGTTGCAGGTTACAGGTATCCTTGGGCTGCGGTGGCCACTTACCATCAGGTAGACTGTATGTTGTACACCACTTAAATTTTATTGAAAAATACCCGAATGCATTTATTTTACACAATAAATACAAAACTGGAAACTACGCATCGTAAATTGAAACGACCCAGCACAGATAAGCTTAATGGCATCTGCAGCACCGGGCTGTGCGCAGTGGAGTCGTTTACGTGACAAACAGTTTTTGGATAATACTTAATTGATTCCTTAGTTTAAGACTGATAATTCTGTATACATTTCTTTAATTTACACAAATACTATATAGTATATAATAAAAATAAAGCTAATGTCACGAATTTTATTGTGTTTAATTTATTTATTTCTATAGATAATAAACCTAGCAAGCTAACAGCATAGCAAAGTGGCGAAGCAATCAGCTTTGTAGCGGTTTCTAACGGTTGCCGTTGAGCAATCAGTTTCAAAACAGGAGGTTCAGATGCCTGGGTGATCAGTAGTCGATTGCTGAAAACAGAATTTGAAAATTCGAAACCGTTCTCGAGATAATCGTGGGACAGACGGACAGTCGGACAGACGGACAGACGGACAGACATCGTGAAATCAATAAGTGTCTTCGCAAGCTTCGCCACTTAATAATACTAAGGTATATCTCTAATATATAAAATTCTCGTGTCGCGGTGTTTGTTACCAACTCCAACAACATCTATTTTTCAAACCCCTTAATGATAAGGGTGACCCATCCCTAAATATTTTTTTAAATTTTTTTTACAACTTTTTTATTCTTATTTTATTATGAAATTTGAAATTGAAAAATACATAAAATTTCAAACTTTCACCCTTCTACAATCAACCCCTGTTTTTAATCGCAATTTTTAAAACTAAAACATATTTCCTAGAAATAATGTATATGGCAAAACAACATTTGCCGGGTCAGCTGGTAAGATATATTATTCTATTTATTAATAAATGTCAACATAAAGTCAAAACTTATTACTTAGAGCTCTAATATCCATAATTGCATCTAATATTTTGTTTTTGTTTTTTTAAACGTTAACTCCAAACTAGAATTTTCTCCTGGATCGTGGGGGCAGTTTATATACATAAATTTCACAAGGACAAACATCCACACCCGTAATAATTATTTGCAGGCCATACAAATACTAGTTCCATGTGGGATTCGAACCCACGGCTCTTAGCGCTGCCACTCATTGCTTAGCCACTGCGCCACGAAGTCGTCGAAACATAACATAACATAAACATATCTATCCTCAACCTTCTTCACCTTGTGTTTTTATATTTATTTATATTTTCTTTTATTTAATTCCCTAATTTATGTACACCTTCCCTATTCAAACATCATTGTAAAGAACAGTTGTTTGCGCAAAAAGGTCATCTGGAAGAAATCGCCTTGTACCTTCTATATATATGTATATATATTTGTTTATGTCTTTGTTTTAATAGTATGTATTGGTGTTCAATAAAAAATAAATTGATTGATTGATAGATAAACGCCTGGATACAGGATAATTCTCTTGTTTCATTGTGCGGTATAAAAACCTAGAAGCTACAATATTCAACGTCATTTTACATTTTATTTTTAATTTAATGCACTTTCTTATTCATTTATTAAAATGTTAGTAAAAAAATAAATAACGGTTCTAGCTAGGTACATAACTGTTTATTTATTGTCATATCACCATTGAGTTATCTGTACTACGTACTAGAGAAGCCATTCCAAACAAAAATTGTGCTCTATGTCTTCGCGCATGCGCGGGATTAGTAGCCGCGCATGCGCGAAGACTTTAATTTGATATAAAATAAGATATATTAATATAAAAGAAATATAAGAATTTAATATAAAATATCTTAATTTAATCTAAACAAACATATTATATTTCTAAATAAAATGTATTAATAATTATTTCATGGAATTCACAAATCTTTAATTTACGCAATATGTGGGGGCACGGCAGTGCCCCCGCCAAGTCGAGCAAAAAAGCGGCACGGCCGTACCATCCTTTTCTCGAAGCAGTTCAGGCCATTTCTGAAACCCTATAACTTCGTTATGGATAAAACTAGAAGCCTGAATTTTTACTAAGCAAGTAGGCATTATATAGACTTGGTATATTTCAAATTTCATAAATTTGAACCAGTAGTTTAAGAATTATAACTAGTCAAAATTTCTTAATTTTGTCACTCACTGACTGACCGATCATCAAAACTCTGAGGCACTTCTAGCAGACGTAGAAACTTCAAATTTGGAATACAATTATTGTTTAATATATAAATCAAGTAAAAATTATAATATTTTGCAATTTCGGTCCAGTTTTTGAGATACACCAACTGCATAAATAACTTTGTAATCCCATATAAACATATAGTATTACAAAGTTACATTTGCAGTGAATGAATCAGTGTACCTATATAATATGATGTATAATATAATGGAATAATAGGTGTAAATAGCTACCTAGATATAACTATCTACAAAAAGAAATGAGATGCCATCAAAAACATAACTTGTAAAAAAAGCCAAGTCTCGCAACTCAGTTCTTCTACCGTAAAAAGTTGTGATATCCATGTAATACTAAGTCGGTTAATTTATTCACTCCATAGATTGATACATAGATTGCCTTGGCAATCTCACTTAACAATCTAATTTAATATAATATGTATTACTTGTGAGATATATTGTGTTTTCATGCGATTGCCAAGTCAATCTACGTATCAATCTATGGACTGAATAAATTAACCGACTTGGTATTACATGGATCTCACAACTTTTTACGGTAGAAGAACTGAGTTGCGAGACTTGGCTTTTTTTACAAGTTATGTTTTTGATGGCATTTAGTTTGTACGGATTGCAGTACAGTTCAGTTGAACGTAGTCAATATTCGGAATAGCTTCTCTAGTACGTAGTACATATAACTCAATGCATGTCACTTTATATTTTTTAAAAGACAAAGTTATATTTATATATTAATACGTGAGGGAAAACTTTGTAACCCTTTTATATAATATGCTTAATATTGCGCACACGGAGGAGTTGGTATAGTGAAAGTTCATAATATGGAAAAAGAGTGGAGAAAGCTAAAATAAAATAAAACCTTAACTGTTCATTCTTCTCGTCAACGTTCTTAATCGTTCATACTGCTAATGCCATTTGTCAAACATAATAGTCTATGGTTAAACAGTCGCACAGAATCACAGGGAGTTTTTGGCGGGAACTTGAACAGCGGCGGATTGTTGCTCCAGTATTATTGTTTAAATAATGATTTGAAGTGGATTTTGATATGTAAAATTGGTGCGATTATGTGTATTAAATGTCTACGCATGTGAACTATTAGTGGAAACAGTGAAAAAATTGCTCCGATAATGATGTGAATCTCAAGATAAGGTGTCTGTCTGCTTAGGCGCCTTGATATGCTAACGCCAACTGTCTGCTGGCTCAAGTTGACGTCAAAATCTCCCAAGGTCTGCGCAATATGACGCATCAACATATTGTGAAGCAGACTACTATAAAGGATTATTAAGTGGCGAAGCTTGCGAAGTCATTTATTGATTTAACGATGTCTGTCCGTCTGTCCGTCTGTCCGTCCGTCTGTCCGTCTGTCCGTCTGTCCCACGATTATCTCGAGAACGGTTTTGAATTTTCAAATTCTGTTTTCAGCAATCGATTACTGATCACCCAGGCATCTGAACCTCCTATTTTGAAATATTTTTTTTATTTTTTTTCCGTTAGAAACCGCTACAAAGCTGATTGCTTCGCCACTTTGCTATGCTGTTAGCTTGCTAGGTTTATTATCACTTGATACTGAGATAAATGAAGATATGGCTTAATGGACAAGCATCCACGCCAAAAATCTTATTAAAAAAGGATAGGTAATACGTATATATTATATGTGAAAGTGAAAGTCAAATATATTTGAAAGCGAAATACAGGCTGCTAACAAACTTAAAATTTAATGATTTACGTTCGAATTTCATCTACGCGGTACCAGTAACGTTTTCATATATTCGTACACAAAGAAAAATAGATTTAAAAAGTTCATTTACCATTTACAAAAAAAATATTTTAGTTCTATTTAATCATATTTATGCATTTTATCGATATCGTTTAAAAATCATTTCAAATTCAACGCGATAGCTATAATACGTACACTATTAAAGGGGAATGGCTGCATTGGCGCTTGCAGCTGCCGCTACTGAATTTTAAAGTGACCGCTTGGTATTCCCTGTGTAGAGATAGCTTTTATTTCTTAAAAGGAAATTTGTATAGGCTGTTAAAGTGAATATTGCAGTTGAAATGGCTTCTACTAACATTGTCTCTTTTGTATCGCATTTTGAGAACGCACGCCGAGAACGTGCCGTTGATTGTTAGTTTTGCTACTTCTATTTTCTTTTGTTAGAAAATATTTATTTACATTACATTCAAACATACACAATACTAGCGGGCTGCCCCGGCTTTGCCCGGGTTGAACAAATCTTTCGTAAATTTTAGGTTGGTATAATTAATTTTAAAACTTCATGGTATACCACATTTTTGTTCCATTTTTTGAGATTAGACAATAAATTGATTGTGTATTCTTTGGATTTCGTGATCGCCATCAAAATTATTGCGTCGCGCGAGATTTTTTAAAATTATAAAAATGGTTATTGTAAGTTATCCATAGAAACTAGCCATATCCTTTATAACTTTTCAAGAGGAACAATCCAGTCATACATTGTTCCGTGAAACTTTAACTATTGATCCAGCGCACGCTGTGAATGCTCTCAAGATGCAAGACTTTTTCCGACTTAGTTTACAAATGACATCATAACTTTTAGCCTGAACATAATATAGAGCCTACGTCTATCTTTTTTTTGATAGTATAAGGGTTACAACGAGCATACAGTCCACATGATGGTAAGTGGATACTGTTGCCCATAGAATTCTACATCCATCCTCGATTAAGAATCAAAATACAGATGCGTTGTCACCTGTGAGGACTAAGTTGTAATGCCTTGTTTCCAGTAAAAAGGGTCTCCGTTTCTTTACACTCACCACAGTAGTATTAAATTGTAATTGAACCAAAATGTACAGTTAGGTAGCCATTTATTTAAATATTAACTTTGTTCCTTCAATAGCTTGACTACCTGGCTGCACATGAATATGGCAGGAATTTAGGTCCTACAGACCCGTGAACAGTGGTAGAGCCACGCGGCAGCTTTTGCTGTCGCACGGATGGGCCGGCTCGGACCGGAGTGGTACCACGACCTCACAGCGTGAAGTAGAGATTTACCTCTGCGTTTCGCTTGGTGAGTGCAGGTGGCCGGAGGCCCTTTTTACTGGAAATGAGGCATTCCATCTTAGTCCTCACGGGTGACAACGCATCTACATTTTGATATATAATAGAGGATAGATGTAGATGTCTATGGGCCGCAGCAACCATTTACCATCAGGTGGACTGTGTGCTCGTTTGTTACCCTTATCCTATAAAAAAAAAAAAGAAAAAAGAAGACCCTAACTAAGTTCCCTGCACCTAGCTAGAAGTCAAAAATACTGTAGCCCGTCCATATAAATATGCATAAATAAATTAGACAAATGCGGGATATCTGCACCTTGAGACCTAAGGTAACAGACGGACAGAGATAGGATGTCACGGTTTAGGCGATGGGTTTCACTTACTCCCAGTCAAGCAGACTCACGAGACTGATTAGGGGTTCTGAGGACTAAAGGTGTCTTGGTAGCAGTGAGAGAGAGACCAGTCTAACCAGGAGACCCGGTGGTACTAATGAAGTCGTGGTCCAGAGAAAAAAAAATAAAGAAAAAATCAGTCATGGCGGCCAGTCTCAACGGTGACTAGGCATCTGCGCAGGGCAGAATTATAGTGCGCAAGCACAGGTGCAGTCTCAACTCCCTGACTCTCATAGTTCGATGGGACGGCAAGCTGAAACAATCAGAGCGAGACCAGGTGCAGGACCAACGACCTTACGTTATGTCCGGGGCACGGGGGTGAAACACCGTCCACTACTTGAACCCAGGCTGCTACTGTGCATTTCTTGATAGAAACACTCACATAACTGATTTTTTTGGTCTGACCGAGGATTTGAACCTTCATGATTAAACTCGGCTCTTGAATCAAAATTTTATATTAGAAAATGTTAACTTTCCAAATTTATCTACATAGGTTTCATCCCTGATAAAATGATAATTTTATTCCAACGCCGAACTAAGTTCGACGCACTATTACTAGCTATGGTAAACTACAACGTGATTCTATCATATTAACTTTCTGTGTATAAATTATAAATTATTAATAATATTTTTTTAATAAAAGTAATTAATTTCAGATTTTTTTATAGAATATAGGTGAAAATGAGCACACAGTCCACTTGCTAGTAAATGGATGCTGAGGCCCGAAGACATCCCCGTTTCCAGTAAAAAGGTCTCCGGTTCTCTACACTTACCACAGTAGCATTGAGCTGCTATTTTACGCTGGTATTCTATGAGCTACATTTTACAAAGTAAATTTCACAGTATGCTAGCAACCTTGGTCCGATACATCTTCGGTGGCGAAGGAAAGCATCTCGAGGAAACCTGCATGTCTTAGGAATGAAATATTTTGAGGACTTGTATCTTCCACCATCACTCACTGGAGTATTGCAGCAGACAAATCGCTCCATAAACGTTCCTATTTTTTTTTATAAAAACTTAAGTGACAAACAAAAGCAGTAAAGCAGTGGTAGAGCCACGCGGCAGAATTGTTGTCGCACGGATGGGCCGGCTCGAACCGGGGTGGTACCACGACCTCACAGAATACCAGCGTGAAGTAGAGGTATACCTCTGCGTTTCGCTTGGTGAGTGCAGATGGCCGGAGGCCCTTTTTACTGGAAATGAGGCATTACATCTTAGTCCTCACGGGTGACAACGCATCTTTATTTTTAATTCGCAAACGAGGATAGATGTAGATGTCTATGGGCCGCAGCAACCACTTACCATCAGGTGGACAGTGTGCTCGTTTGTCACCCTAATCCCATAAAAAAAAACTTACATTCCACCATGGTAAGTGGCCACTTCTAACCATGTACATTTCTAGCCATTTTCAAATAAAGAATGCTACAGCTGGGTAAAATAGCTGATTAATGCTGCTGTGTTTCGTATGGTGAGTGTAGAGAACTGAAGACACTTTTTAATGGAAACGAGTCATTCCATCTTAGACCTTACAGGTGACAACGCATTCTGCAATTTGATTCTTAATCGAGGATAGACCTAGATGCCTATGGGCAATAGCATCTTCTTACCATCAAGTAAACTCTGTTCTCGTTCGTCACATTTATTCTATACAAAAAAAATAAGAGGCACTACAAAGGCATAATTTTGTACAAATAAATACCACATAGATGAAACTATTTGTTATTTCTGCAACAGTGAAACGGGTTCAGATCTTCAATATTGGATTATATCATTACGCCATAAATGGATTCACATGCATTTATATGACTGCTCTGAAATTGAAGCAAATAATATATTATACAGAGTAAAGTTTCCCAGAAAGCGTGGATCACAAACTATGACAATTGCTGAAAATATCTAAAATCTTGACTCCGATATTCAATAATAGAAAAGAATTTTGAAAAATTAAATGATAAATCGAAGAAAACCCAAATATCGAATTTCATTCATTTTCATAAATTGGTGACCTCCTAAATTCAGTATGCATCTTACCTTTACTCTCTATCATCATCATCATTAAAGCCCTTCACAAGTCCACTGCTGAACATAGGCCAAAGGATGCCACAATATACTCTTATATATTATATACTCTCTAGCTGAATTTAATCACAGATAACGCAAGAACTCTAAGGTTATCTTTTTAAATGATGATAGTTTAATTTAAATTATTATTATTTAGCTAAAAACCTAGTGTTTTTAAGAAAGTAAGTTAATGAGAACTTCCATGATTCTTTCTGCCACCAGGGCAGCGCTACTTTCGAATGAGGTGAAATATTAGACAGAATTCATCCCGGAGAAGTTAATTTGTTTAAAAGAAGAAGAAAAGTTCAGAGAATAATGTTGCTTTCTGAAATATTAATTGTATTAATTATATTAGATATGTATAAACCAAACTACGTATATATTACCAAAAGTAAAAGAAAAAGAAGTTTAAAATGTGTAAAATATTAAAGAACACAGCACTTAGACATTGATTGTTTTGTGTATAAACATACACTACAAATCGAAAAACCTTTATTTTAAAGACAACTTTTCGATGATGATGACAAGGTGACCATTTGCGTAACAAATAATTTCACTTTAGTCGCAACTAACGACATCTGCGACCCTCATTCTATTTAACTTGGCTGTAGGAGGAAACTCATGGTCTCCAGGGCGCCTGAAAAGTTCGCGGCCTTGGGTACTTAACGATGAGTAATTAGCTTGTTACTCATGTCACTAGTTGCAACACTCAGTAGTATTATTATAAAAGCAATCACTTATTAAGTTTGCACCCATAGTTCAATTACTTATTGAACAACAAACATCACCACGTCAGCCGAATCTGGATATTCTCGGAATTTTGAATATCGTGTCGTTATAAAATACCACGCAAAGAAGGAATAAATATACCGAAAGACATTTTTGAAGAGATGTCATCAGTTCTTCAGGATTCTGCGCCTTCATGTACGATGGTAAAAAATAGGGCCCGCATATTTCAACAAGGATGGGAGAGCTGTGAAGACGACCCTCGCCCGGGCCTCGCTGTCACGGTACTGACCGAAGAAAACGTCTGAAAAGTCGAATCAAATTGTTCTGGCTGACCGAAGAATTAAATTGTGGCAGATTGGCAAAGAACGAGTTGGAGAAATTTTACATAAACATTTGAATATGAGAAAAATTAAAGCGCGCTGGGTACCGAACATGCTCACATCACTCAACAAGCAACGTCGACTCGCAAGTTAGTCGGCGATAACAAGGAAGACATTTGGCAATGGATAGTCACCGTACAGGAAAAATGGATTGGCCAATATGATCCGGAATCCAAACAAGACTCCATACAATGGATAAAAAAGGAGAAAGCCCGCCGAAGAAATTCAAGCTGGAAAAGTCGGCATCCAAGCTAATGGAGACTGTTTTCTGGGATAGCGAGGGAATTTTGCTTATAGACTGCCTACCCAATGGCACAAAGATGAATGGCCAATATTACGCCAATTTATTGACTCTGGTTCGCGAGGCTATTGTACAGAAACGACGTGGGCAAACTAATGCGCGGTGTGCTCTTTCTGCAAGACAACGCGCCCGTTCACGCCGCACATGTTCCAAGGCAAGCTCTGAAAGACACGGAGTTCTCTGAGATTGGTCACCCTCCGTATAGCCCAGATCTAGCAACTAGCGATTTTTACCTGTTTTACAATTTGAAAAGGGCTGGAGATTTGCAGATGACAACGTAATGAATGCTGCGGTTGATCGTAATTTTGAAGAGAAAGATACAGAATATTCTTTGGATGGGTTAAAGGCATTGTATGCGAGATGTCAGAAATGTATTTCACTTGAGGGATATTGTATTGAGAAATAAAAAATAGAAACCATATATTTTCTTTCATTAAGTACCTTTCTTCCGGGTCTTTGTATAGCAGTGGACTATGAAGGCCTGTAAAAATCATTGTCATTTGAAGTTAATTCTATGACTCATAGACATGCCTAAATCTATCCTCAATTAAGAATATAAAACAGATGCATTTTCAACCCAAAGGACTAAGATGGAACACCTGAATTACCAGTAATAAAGGTCTTCAGTTCATAAAGTCAGTCCCCAGAAAATGGTGAGTGTAGACTATAAGAAACACAGCAGTATTAAACTGCTATGTCACAGTATACCACTGTGCGAACGTGATCCTTCCCCAGTCGATTCTATACATTCGTACTACAGACATAATATAGCTGCAGCTTGGCTCTACTGTGTAAAAATCCGTTTCAAAATCAGCTTTATTCTTATATTTATAAGGCACCTTAAGTTAAATTTTATAATTATTTTTTATCCATCAACAAATTACAAAAGGCTTAAAAACACTAAGAACTGTTATCCATTGTTGTTCCTAGTTTTCATCACTAATAATCAAAATTGTGATACTAACGTGACCATGGCGACCTAGATAAAAATCGCGATCAGACATTTAGGCTAATCGTCTTCGTTAGGAATGAATTGAACGATGTAATTTAGCGAATGAATGAAAGATGGATCATAAATATTCGGATTTAGAAAATGCGGCCTTTCTTATAATTGTCGATTATCGCTTACTTAAATTAAGTATTAATTATTTCCCAAGATTATCTATATGCATGAAACAGAAACAGAAACTTTTTTATTCAATATAGATTATAAATAATACTTATTGGAAGTGACTCTTTTGTTTAATTAACACTGGTTTGAAAAAAACCTCTGTCCTGGGAAGAACCATCAAGAAACCCAGCGGGCCTTTTTTTAAATAACAGCTTACAATTATGTAATCATAATTAACCACACAAAACAAATTAGAAATAGCTTGGTAGCGATCACCTCATTCCCAGGGGTTATTATCATCAATACCATGTCTCTTTCTACTGTCATTTAGTGACAGTGAAGAGAGAGAGAGAGAGAGAGAGAAAGAGAGAGAGCAAGAGAGAGAGAAAGTAACTTTAAGAATTTCTGAAATTAATGTCCATTGGCCGATCTGTTATGATTAATTCTAAGTATACATTATGTTTTTACTATCCTCTCGTAGCTCCTATATTAGTCAATAAACTTTGACAAATAAGTCTCAATCGATTTGCCACAATGGAGTGTGTAAATTGTAACATAGAGCACATAACATAACATATACAAAATCTTACACCTGTTACCCAAAGGGGTGGGCAGAGACTACGGACTTCCATTTGGAACGATTCCGACACACCTCTCTTACTTCTTTTACATCCATATACCTACACATACACGCTCGTCGGTTAAAGATACTTTTAATTTTGCCCATCTTCGATATATCACCAATTTTTTGATAAACTTCATAATATAGACTTTATAAATAATACGTTTAATTGTGTATGACGTCATAAAATATAATGACCAATGAACTATCAAAACTTACGAACTAAAAATATAATGATATAAAATGACAAAAGAGGTGCGATACGACTTCAGGCAAATTCTCTCTACAGCGGAAAATACTTATTTTTCATTAGTTAAATGCCACAAAACGCTACTGACATTTCTCTTGACAGATTTTAAGAAAAAGAAAAGAAAAGAAGAACGTGGTCATTCCTTGTTACAATAACTTTTTAAAGAAAATAATAAAAAAATAATAACTTTAAATATCGAAGCCCTCACTGGATTGCAGCAAGGCAAGGAGTACCGAATCAGGATTAATTCTAATTTAATTAATAGCTGAGTTACCGTGTCGCTGATATTCTGTCGAGGCCACATGTTTTTTATAGGAGAGGGGGCAAACGAGCATGCGGCTCGCCTGATGGTAAGTGACTACCGCCGCCCATGAACAACTGCAACACCGGGGGAACCAGGGGAATTGCAGATGCGTTACCGGCCTTTTAAAAAGGAGTAGGCTCTTTTCTTGAAGGCGAAAATTAATTTAGCACATTAATACCACTCTACCGTGTAGTGGTGTTGTAAGAATATCCACTACCCCATATCGTCCCTTGGGTGTAGTAAGAGACGACAGAAGGAAATTTCTAACTCTAAATAATAAAAAAACTGCGGTTACTAACCCGCTTGCCAAGCGTGGCAACTATGGCAGCATTCGCCCTGTGGGGAGGCTTAGGTTAAACAGTGAACTTTATAGGTTGCAACGTATTTAATACAATTCAAGAATTAAAAGGGTCTGATATATTGTCTTTAATTCTAGTATTTTGTATACAAGTTTTGACAAGTAATTAATGCGACATCTATTTATTTACATAAATGTTTTTGATAGGATAAGGGTGACAAACGAGTACACAGTCCACCTGATGGTAAGTGGTTGCTGTGACCCATAGACATCCACATATATCCTCAATAAAGTATCAAAATGCAGATGCATTGTCACCCGTGAGAGCTAAGATGGTAGTAGTGGTAGACCTGCGGCACGCTGCAGCTATATAATAGTACTAGCACGAATAATTCGACTTAATTGGTGAAGGGCCACGCTCTCATCGAATATAGGTAAAAAATGCACTGCTGTATTTCTTATGGTGAGTGCAGAAAACCGAAGTCCCTTTTTACTGGAAATGAAGCATTCCATCTTAATCTACAAGGCTGACACCGCATCTACATTTTGATTCTTAGTTACTGATAGGTTAAGATGTCTATGAACTACAGCATCCACTTAGCATCAAGTAGACTTTGTGCTTATTTGTAGCCCTTATTCTATAAAAAATTGCAGGCAATATCTTTGTAAATGGACCTTTTTACTAATGAATCATCACTTTCCTTTGATGACGTCATTAATACTTACAATTGTCAGACGGGACGTTGATTTTTCGTTGCTTTTTTTATAGGATAAGGGTGACAAACGAGCACACAGTCCACCTGATGGTAAGTGGTTGCTGCGGCCCATAGACATCTACATCTATCCTCGTTTGCGGATCAAAATGTAGATGCGTTGTCACCCGTGAGGACTAAGATGGAATGCCTCATTTCCAGTAAAAAGGGCCTCCGGCCACCTGCACTCACCAAGCGAAACGCAGAGGTAAACCTCTACTTCACGCTGGTATTCTGTGAGGTCGTGGTACCACCCCGGTTCGAGCCGGCCCATCCGTGCGACAGCAAAAGTTGCCGCGTGGCTCTACCACTGTTAACAATTCTGCTTCATTACGCTGTTTCGTATATTGTAGTGGCGGTGTAGAAATATCCACGACCCCATAACGTCCTATGGGGGTCGTAAGAGGCGACAAAGGGAAACTAAAACAGAATATGTGCAGTAGCATACATACAGCATACATAGCATACAGTAGTAGACAAAATGAGGTAATGGATTCTTTTAAGATGCCACCACAAAGCGGAGCCGCTCCCATAGACTGTCAAAATTTAAGTGCCAGGTTACGGGCTGTTCACCTGTGGATGCTGTGGCCCATAGACATCTACATTTATCGATTAAGAATCAAAATGCAGATGCGCTGTCACCCCTGAGGACTAAGATCTTACTTATTATCTACTTTCTAGTGCGTTGGGTTATAACTAGTAAAACATTTCATTCATCTATTCGTTCAAAATATATCTACAGAAATATTTTCAAGAAAATCGTCGGCTTTCCAAGGCGATAGTAGAGGCCCTGCAGGACTATCGCTTCGACGAGGAGTTGCTGTTCGACCTGAAGAAGGAAAACCAAGTCTACCTCAACCGTACCATGTCACTCATCATCAAGTATATAGTAAAAAGGTGAATTACGCAACAGATACGTGGATTTACGTCGTACAGCCATGCTGCAGCTATATTAGGTTGTAGCGCAAGGATAATAAGTAAGAGGGTGATGTCTTAACAGACAGACATCGACCAATAGACGTCCGTTAGCGTTACAGCCTATTAAAGTCCACTACTGAACATAGGCCTCCCCCATAGATTGTATCGTAGGGGGGATAATTGCCATAGTTTCCACATACAACAGCATAGTAGCATAGCAGCGTTGAGCATTGAGCTGCTAATTTACGCTGGTATTCTGTGAGAGCGTCCCTCCGCTCGGCGGCTCGACCGTGGAGGGACGCTCTCACGGAATACCAGCGTAAAATAGCAGCTCAATGCTGCTATGTTTCGGATGGTAAGTAGAGAACCGGAGAGCTTTAGCTTTACTGGAAAAGAAGCATTCTATCTTAATCCGCCTTGATTCTTAATCAAGAATAGATTTAGATGTCTGTGGGCCAAAGCATACACTAACCGTTAGTTGGACTGCGTGCTCATTTGTCAACCATATTCTAACCATATAATAACGAATTATTGACGTCTATTACTGGTTATTACCGACGGTGCCAACCCGCTTGCCAAGTGTGGAAACTATGGCAAATATCCCCCCTACGATACAATCTATGGGGGAGGCCTATGTCCAGCAGTGGATTTTAATAGGTCGTAACGGTAACGGACGTCTGTCGCTCGATGTCTGTCTGTTTAGATATCACCCTCCTACCTATTTTTGCCGCTAAATAGCGCTGCTTGCTCTGCTGTTCCGAGCTGAAGGCTAAATAGGACCAGTATAATTACAGGCTCTAATGCATTTTTTTTATAGGATAAGGGTGACAAACGAGCACACAGTCCACCTGATGGTAAGTGGTTGCTGCGGCCCATAGACATCTACATCTATCCTCTACTAAAAATCAAAATGCAGATGCGTTGTCACCCGTGAGGACTAAGATGGAATGCCTCTTTTCCAGTAAAATGGGTCTCCGGTTCTCTACACCCACCATACGAAACACAGCAGCGTTGCTATTTTACGTTGGTATTCTGTGAGAGCGTGGTCCTTCCCCGGTCGATCCAACCCATTCGTGTTACAACTATACTACTAATATAGCTGCAGCATGGCTCTACCACATAAAAAAATATTTTGAAATAACAATGTATGTGTAGCGTTTCTGATTTTAGTTAGCCTCAGGTATCCATAGGCTTCAGTACCAATTACCATAAGGTAAACTGTAAGTTCGTTTGTTATTCCAATTTAATAAAAAAAGACGTGTACTAGCTTTGAAATTGCTGCCTTTCGGTCTGAGTATGCCGCCATAGCATAAACAAGAAACCGTTATCTATCGAAAGCCATAACATTTTTCTGGCATTTCCTGTCATCTTTTACGACACTTACGTGGCAAAATGAGGTGATGGATTCTTTTAAGATGCCACTACAAAGCGAAGCCGCTCGCATAGACTGTCAAAAATTAGGTGCCAGGTTACGGGCTGTTCACCTGTGGATGCTGTGGCCCATAGACATCTACATTTATCCTCGATTAAAAATCAAAATGCAGATGCGTTGTCATCCCTGAGGACTAAGATGGAACGCCTCGTTTCCAGTAAAAGTGTCTTCGATTCTCAGCACTCACCATAGGAAAGACGCATTAAGTTAAGCTGTTATTTTACGCTGGTAATCTATGAGAGCGTGGTCCTTCCCCGATCGAGCCTACCATTTGTGCTACAAACATAATATAGTTGCAGTGTGGCTATCGTGGCTCTACCACAAAATTCTATATAACATTGCATATAAAATGGCGCTGTGATGTCAAAGGTACGAGATGTATGGTGACGATCCTGAATCCCAAGTGTGAAAATTTAGAAAAGAAAATTATTTTAGTAGTTAAATCACAAGATTTTTTTTAAGAGGGGGCAAATAAGCATACATCTCACCTGATGGTAAGTTACAACCGCCACCTATAAACAACTGCCATACCAGAGTAATTGCAGATACGTTGCCGCCCCTTAATTTAAAAAAAAATGTATAACCGACTTCACAGTATAAATTATTAAGAATAACTCAAAACTGTTGATCAGACCTTAACCAAATTTATATGAGACCACAATCGATTCACCCAGAAAAATGTTATGAGGTAACACATAAAAAAACATACAGTCGAATTGAGTACCTCCTCCTTTTTGAAGTTGGTAGAAAAGTAACACATAGCTATTTCGACCATCCATGTGGTTGGAGCTAAGTTTAGCAAGACCCGCCCCAGAAGAACACAAAAACTCTCCTTACTCACACTTAATCTCATGGATTTTAGACGAGAAATAAAGCTGCTGTCTTCAGTATATTTGACAGCATACAGACAACTAAACAGACAGATCTACAAATGCATGCGGCGGGACTTACGGAACTTTAATTCTGCTCGTATTGAAGAAGGAATCGAGCGGAACCATTGTTCCAAAATCTTTGCTAGAGATCTGTCTGCCAGAAAGAGCCAACTGTCGAAGCTGAAGACCGAGTGTGGCAGCGTCGTTTCCGGGACACCTTAGATTTTGAGTGAGATTGAGAGGTTCTATGGGCAGCTGTACACATCATCGTTGGAGCCACACGCATGTGTGAATAACAATCATAGAGCAAGTCTTATCCGACACTATTCCGATGATATTCCAGACGTCAGTCTGAGCGAGATTAGAATGGCTCTCCAGCCTCTTAGAAACGGCAAGGCCCCGGGCGAGGATGGAGTTATAGCGGATCTTCTGGTTAATTCCATCCTCCATGGTGACATTACGCCGGAGGCGTGGAGCAGAAGTGCGGTGGTCTTGTTCTTCAAGAAAAGCGACATCGCTCTCTTGAAGAACTACATAGCGATTTCACTTCTGAGCCGCGTCTACGTGCTGTTTTCGAGAGTTATTACGAATCGTCTCGCACGCAGTCTCGACGTCTTCCAGTCTCCTGAACAAGCCAGTTTCTGAAAAGGCTTTAGCACCATAGACCACACACATACTCATCGGCAAATTGTACAGAAGTCCGAAAAGTATAATTTTCCACTATGTCTGGCATATGTGGACAGTGAGAAAGCCTTTGATTCCGTTGAAATTTGGGCGGTGCTGCAGTTCCTTCAGCGGTGCCAAGTTGACTGTCGGTATATCGAAGTGCTGAAGTGTTTGTACAGTAGGACTATGATAGCTATCCGAGTACAGAACCAGAGTACGAAACCTATCCAACTGCAGAGAGGTGTAAGACAGGGTGACGTTATACGCACGAAACTCTTCACCGATGCATTGGAAGATGGTATCAAGCTTATGGACTGGAAAGGATATGGTATTAACATCAACGGCGAGTATATCATTCACCTTCGATTTGCCGACGATATAGTCCTTATGGCAGAATCGTTGGAGGACCTAAGTACTATGCTTAATGACCTAAATAGTGCCTCCCAACAGATAGGTCTTAAGATGAACATGGACAAAACAATGATTACGTATAACGTCCATGTTACATCTATGCCAATAGTTGTTGGGAGCACTAAGCTCGAAGTTGTTGACGAGTATGTTTACCTGGGACAAATAGTCCGACTAGGTAAGTCCAACTTCAACCGAGAGGTCAATCGACGGATTCAACTTGGTTGAGCAGCGTTCAGGAAATTGCGGCACATTCTTTCATCAGGTATACCTCAAAACCTGAAAACGAGATTGTACAACCAGTGCGTGCTGCCAGTGATGACCTATGGATCTCAGACGTGGTCCTCACTGCTGGCTGGATGGGGAAGCTCAAAGTCGCTCAGCGAGCTATGGAGAAGGCTATGCTCGGAGTTTCTCTGCGTGATTAACTTAGAAATGAGGATATCCGCAGTAGAACCAGAGTGACCGGCATAGCTCAACGGATTAGTAAACTGAAGTGGCAATGGGCCAGCCATATAGCTCGAAGAACCGACAACCGATGGGGAAAAAAGGTTCTCGAGTGGCGGCCTCGTACCAGTGGACGAAGTGTAGGACATCCCCCACTAGATTGAGTGAAGACCTGGTAAGACATGCAGGAAGTCGATGGATGCAGGTGACTGGGGACCGTGCTTTGTGGCATTCCTTGGGGGAGGCCTATGTTTAGCAGTGGACTTGTTAAGGGCTGTAATGATGAGATCCGATTTTAACGATTCTTTTTAATTAAATAGTTTATACTTCAAGGGTGGTCTCATATAAATTTGGAGAAAAAATCCACCCCTGACAAATACAACCTGTAACAAATAACTTCTTTTTTAACAATTTGAAGTCGGTTTTTAATTTTTGTTAAAAGTTATAATTATTAGTATTTACTGTCTGAATATTTAAGACTTTGATTGTCTTTATTTCTTTGCAGAGAGGTTGACAATTACAGATCGCGTAGGACCGACGCCATCAGCCGTCGCATTTATTCGTCGCTTATTATGAAGCTGATCGATATCGCAAAGGTGTTTTTGTTTATTATTTTCTGATTGTGATTCTACGCGGGTACGTTATTTTAAATATTTCTTCATTAATCGCGCCGGGAACTTGTGAATTTCTATACAAACAATTATTATAGTAATTTTATTTCACGATGACGGGTTACTCATAGAATACTATGATTGCATTATAATAAACGTCTCAGTGACGTATTCCCATGGTAGTGTATTAACATCAGATTTCAGGATTATACTGACATAAGTTAGATAGTTTTTTTTTATAGGATAGGGTGACAAACGAGCACACATGTTAATGAATAATATAATACATTTATCAATAATAATATACTACGAAAGGAACTTTGTTCCCACCGAGTGTTCCACGACACTTAAGCATGTTTTTTTTCTTTTAAATAAATTAATTTCCCTTACAAGGACTTGCCGCGGAATACTAGCGCCGCCAACCGTATCGACACTGCACACAGGTACTACACGACCGTGGAGAATAACGACACGCACGACAAGATGGCCGACACGCAAGTGTTTCATGCGTGCACGCGTCTTTACGACGTCATGTTTACGGTATGCTATTTTGTCAGAATTAAGGCACATCATCAGCCTGCAAATAACGCATCTCTGAATATAAGCATTTTCTGAAATATAAGAGAAAATTGATCTCAATCAAATATGATTTGGCACTAAAATTTAGTCTTTAACAACATCGTCATATTGTACTACGTCATAGTATTTTGTCCTCCATAGTGGCACTATACTGGAGGCTCAGGACCGAACGAGTGGTAGTTTTGTTCTTCAAGAAAGGCGACAATGCTCTACTGACTGGTTTACCTACTGCGTCGACTTGCTCTTTTTAAGAGTCATTACGATTCATAGAGAGTCAAGACGCAAGCAGAATTGACGACTATTAGTCTCCTTACCAAACTGGTTTCCGAAAAGAATTTATTAGCATAGAACACATACTTTTCGCAAACTGTACGGAAGATCTAAGAGTACAATTAGTAACTTTGACTTGCGTATATGAAGTATGAGAAAGCTGTCGGATTTTAAGCGGTGCTGGAGCCCCTTCAGTGGTACTAAATCCACTGAATATGGAGGTGTTAGGTTCTAATACTTTTTTTTAACTATTATAAGCCAATGCTTGACTTCTATCCCACCTTATAGTAAGTGGTGATGCAGTCGAAGTTGGTGGAGCGCACTGACTTCACTTAAGAAAAGCCTATTGACTCTTGCCTTGAAATCACCTATATTTTATCGGATGGTAAGACAGACGCTGGTAAATTATTGACGTGAACGACAAAGAAACCCGCTTGAACCAAACCCCAAGAAGACTTAATCATTGAACTTCACATTTAATTTTATTTTTATCAGGCACCGAGGATACTGGCGCAGTTGGGAAACTTGGAGGACATAACTCCAAGACTGCTCACAAAACATTTGATGGAAATGCAAATAAAGCCAGTGCATCTTGGTGTTGCTCTGCTCATACAAGTAACAATTAATGATTTATTATATTTATAATTTCTTATATATATATTAATTTAATAATTTTAGGTTTTTACCGCATTAAATTTAAAATTTTTAATTCCCTACTTTTCGGTTGCTTTGCAATATTAAAAAGAGAAATACACTCTTTTTTATAGAGGGGTCACACTAACTGGAGTATTTTATTAGAATAAATATTAATATGATTATCTCAGCTAATAGGTTAATAATACATATTTTAAGTTTTTAATTGTTCCGTATGCTTTACCTTCTGATATATTTACATCAAAGAGTTTTTTTTATATAGAATAAGGGTGATAAACGAGCACACAGTCCACCTGATGGTGAGTGGTTGCTGTGGCCCATAGATCTACATCTATCTTCGTTTGCGAATTAAAATGCAGATGCGTTGTCAGCCGTGAGGACTAAGATAGAATGCCTCTTTTCCAGTAGATTAGGTCTCCGGTTCTCTACACAGCATTAAGCTGCTATTTTACGCTGGTATTCTGTGAGGGCGTGGTTCTTCCCCGGTCGAGTCGACCCATTCGTGCTACAACTATACTATTAATATAGCTGCAGCATGGCTCTACCACGTTTAGAATCGAGTTCCCCACGACTGTGGAATGAGCGACCAGTTTTACCAGTCCCTTTCTTACAACTGCAGTAATAATTTATTTTATTTCGTTTTTTTATAAAATGCATTAAGACTTCTACCAAAACCTAAACTAGAAAAAGTAAGATTAATTGAGAAATTTTCACTAACGTATATTATTTTTGTGTGGACTGAGAGACCACAGTTTATATACCTATTTGTTTCTTTTTTCTTTAACACTTTGTGAGATGTTATTTTAAAATGAGCTTTACAAATTCTTTACTAAATGTCTGTAATTAATTAAAACCTTTATTAAGATACTTTACGAGATTTGCCTGATAGTCTGCGAGAACCGAGCGACCACAATTAAGCGCTGTATTTTTTTTAAATTTCAGGATTCGTTCTACAATTATTGTTTAAAAATAATAAATTGCTAAGGATTTAGTAGTAGGCCTACTAAATCTTTTACAATTTATTTCGCGAATCTCCAGCATGGTCCCGCAGTGCTCACAAACACGTGATTTCTTTGTTCCCAGGAGTTATTATCAACAATGTATCCATTAATATTATAATATCCCTTTTCATACAGCCTTTGTTTAAGATTTTTTTTTATTTGGTGATACTGTACAAAAGTGTCATGAAAAGTTAGTGTCGTTATGTGACACGATAAGTATTAAGTTAATTAGAGAAATAACAGACTAATAGTATTTAGTAAGGAATTTAATCTTAATAAATAGAATCAGGCGTTACTTTGCGCAAATCCATTATATTAAAGATGTTATAAAATGGTTAGATAAGATCCGCGTAGTAAAATAAAATGACGTGCCTAAGTGTCTTGTGGGAAGAATACCTCTTGAAGATAAGCTGTGACGGTTAACGGAGTGGGGGGGGGGGGGGGGGTTGATCTTCAAATTAGGTAAGGTGCATCATTTTAAATTAATCTCACTAAAACTCGAAACTGGTTCGACCGATTCTGATGAATTTTTTGGTATGTGTTTGAGTTGGTTCCTGAACGATCTAGATTCACAACTGAATCCGGTAGGGGGCGCTGTCGAGATCCAGAAATCGCCGGTGTGCAGCCGGGGCGAATCGCTAATCTATGTAGTCTAGTCAAAATTACAGATTTTTACTAAATGCATATGAAAGTAAATACGGTACTTATAACTAAAATACAATTTTAAAATTTTTGTCTGTCTGTCTGTCTGTTTGGCTAGACCTAATTTGTTTGTAATGTCAAAATTACAGCTTGTTACTAAACGCATATGAAAGTATATACGGTACTAATAACAAAAATACAATTTTTAAAGTTTTTGTCGGTCTGTCTGTCCGTCTGTCTGTCTGTTTGTTCCGGCTAATCTCCGAAACGGCTGAACCGATTTTGACGGGATTTTCACTGGCAGATAGCTGATGTCACAAGGAGTAACTTAGGCTACTTTTATTTTAGAACATTAATTAGGGTTCCGCGCAAAAAAATTAAAATCCCAAATAACACGCGGGCGAAGTCGCGGTGAGCAGCTAGTCTTTAATATAATGAATTTTCGCAAAGTAACTCCTGATTCTATTAATTATCTTAAATATAGTATCCTTTGAATATTTTATTTGCGACTAAAATATATCGCGTCGCGTAATCTCCCAGTGGGAAGCGCAGATTTACAAAAGCCCTGAAGATTTTCCACAGTATTTAATGTCTTTTTCGCACAACACGAATTATATGGACGCTTAGCAAGTCGAAAAGGATCCCAGGTGATCGTAGAGTCTCGTTGCAGATCTATTATGTCTGCAGCACGTATCGGTCAGCTCGACCGGGAAGGCCACGCTCGCTCAAATATCTACCAGCTTAAAATTAGAGCATAATACTGTTGTGTGGTGTTCGTATGGTGGGAGACGAGAATCGAAATTCTTTATTACTGGTAACGGATTTCAAGTTACAACACATCTGAATTTTGATTGTTAATCGAAGATAGATGTAGGTGTATATAAGCCACAGCACCCAATTACCTTTGTGAGCTTTGTGCTCTTTTGTTACTCTCGCTTCTATAAAATAGCTGATGATAATAAACCTTTCAACACTAGTCATTAATATAATTGTAATTACTCTTTTAATTTTTTTTATTTTTTTTCCTATTCAGTATCACCTCAGAAATACCATCAACTTCGCGATCCGATCGAAAACGCTCGAAGTACTCAGCACGAAACCGCAGAAGGTGGGCCCACACGTCATCGACATGCTGAAGGCGCTCGCTTCTCGTCTGTTGCCTGTGGCCGAACTGCTGGATATCCACCTGGCGCATTATAGTCCAGCTTTTAAGGACACCTGCCCGTCCACTTGGCTTGGGATTGTTAATAATAAACAGCCTTGATCAAATCTTTAGAAAATTTTTCTACGTAGTTCACTAAATATGTCAAAAGGTGAAAGTAGTTTTTACCCGACTACGCAACGCAAAGGGGGGTAATGTGTTTATCAGCTTATATATTTATATATCTTTATTGCTTTGTGGCGCTGTAGAGAACAAACGCGGTTTTTACGTGGTAGAGCCATGTTGCAGCTACGAGTATATTAGTAGTATAATAGTAGCACGAATGGGTTGGCTCGGTCGGGGAAGGACTCACAGAATACCAGCGTAAAATAGCAGCTTAACATTTCTGTGTTTCGTACCTATGATCAATGTAGAGAACCGGAGACTTCTTATTGGAAAAGAGGCATTCCATCTTAGTCCTCACGTGTGACAACGCATCTGCATTTTGATTCTTTATTGAGGATATACGTAGATGTCTATGGGTCACAGCAACCACTTACCATAAGGTGGACTGTGTGCTCGTTTGTCACCCTATCCTATAAAAAACACGTGGATTTGACATGTGTCAATTGTGAATGATTCGAGTCGCATCAAAGTATTGATGATTGTAAATACATTTGTAAACGTTACGGATCAAACGATTGACAACACCTACTACCTAGTATATAGTGTCCGACGACTAACATTATGGAACGGGTCTCACAGATCTCACAATGCTGAAACTCAAAATGATCCATTTGAATGAGCGACTTGAATGACCCGGTTCGGAAGACGAATCAATACTTGAATGATCGGGTCACTAAAAATTAATAAATAACTCATGCTAGCATGTTGTGGACCGATTTTGATGATTCTTACGTCAATCAATTTCTTTTAATTTTGTTAGTGTCAATGAGGACAAGTTAGTAATCAAAATTCAATATAGCGACAACGAGACGCCATATTGTGTCAAAGAAAAAAATGAAAGTCGACGAACCATGTGAAAAGGGGTTTCATTGCATAGGTCTTTAAAAATGAATAGAAAACCTAGATGTTCCCTTTCATTTTTCATATTGAATGGCCATTCAGGATTTATAACGATTTAAAGTTGGTTAACTATTCTCACTTAAATTTTTAAAGGTGTGACAAAGTTGTTTTAAAATTAATAGGTCTTACTTACGTGAAAAATAATTATTCACTTTTCAGTAAACTGTTTTATGCAGTCGAGATTTTTAATAAAACAATCTAATTCGTAAAATCTTCAAAGATAAGGATTGTAAGCATGATCTCTTCTCGTGTTTTATCCTAATTACTACGTACTAGTAATTAGTACTGCTAATTAGTACCTAACATCAAATAATTGGTACTTACTAATGAGTATATAAATTACATTGTTAGTAAAGAATAAAGTGTAGGTGAGTTTTTGCCCTGGGGAACTATCATTGAATTTTTCGTAACTACTGATTGAGAGTAAATTCATAAAATGGTAAAATTTCAAACAAGTTGTTTTCTTAAAATTAAAAGCGACTAGTAGGTAGATGCGTCCTAATCTAAAATGGCGCCTAGGGCACGCATCATAATTACGCTCCTTCGTAGATTATTTTAATATAAAAACAGACACACTAAATAAAACAGACATAAATCTTACAAAACATATTTATTTTCTGTTTTACAATGAAAGTTCAGTGCGTGTAGGGGGGGGTTTAAGAATATCCACTACCTCTTATCTTACCGTGGGTGTCGTAAGAGGCGATAGAGGGAAACTAAGTCAAGGAGATGGGCAGCAGCACCTTTCTGATAACAGCAAAATAACAAAAAAACTACGGTTGCCAAGTCGCTCACAAAGCGTGGCAACTTTGGAAATATACACCACAACATAGCGAGAGTTACAAAAATACGGTCCCCAGTCTTCGGCGGCCCCGTTATTCCTGGCTACGGTGGCGACCATGGTAACGGCGGGGCAGGAGGTGCTAAAAATATCCGGTGGAGGTTGGATTGCTACCTAAGACGACTCAACCTCGCAACATATACCGCACGCACCATGAGGACTGACGAGAAGATCCTGGAGGTGAAAGATGAGATAGAAAAGTTGCGCTGGGATATTTTAGAATTATCTGAGGTTTAAAGAGACTGGGAAGACACGGTAATACTCGAATATGGCAACTTGTTTTATCACTGAGAGGGTGACCATCAGAGATCTTGGATTTATCGTCCACTAGTCTCTCGTTAACAACGCTGTAAAGATGGGTAGTGTGTCGACGAGGCTTGCTACCTGGGTTGCTTATCTTATACTCAGAATCACAAAACAGTATTAGTTGAAGGTTGAAGGTGCCGAGGTTGGTGCGTAAACCTGTATGACCTTCAAGGTTTACTCACCAACCTCGGCATACTACAGTGGAGGAAATGTATGAGGATATCTCTAGTGCCATGCATTCCTCCAAAACCCAATATACGGTGTTAATGGGAGACTTCAATGCAAAACTAGGCACAAGAGAGAACGGTGAGCTGAAAGTAGGGAAATTTGGAATAGGGCAACGGAACCCAAGAGGCCAGCAGCTGGCCGAATTCATGGAGAAAGAGGGACTCTTTATGATGAACTCTTTCTTCAAGAAGCGGCCCCACAGGAAGTGGACCTGGTCGAGCCCCGACGGTTCGACGAAAAATGAGACTGACTTCATTATGACGACCAGACGACAACTGTTCAGTGATGTCTCAGTGATCGCGAGGGTGAAAACCGGCAGCGATCACCGAATGGTTAGAGGCACACTGAACCTAAATGTTAAGTTGGAGAGGTCTCGTCTGATGAAGTCAACGCTCCGTCCCCCTCGTGCTCTAATCCAAAGTCCCGAAACCTTTCAGCTCGAGTTACAAAACCGTTTTCAGTGCCTAGAAGACTGCAATGAAGTGGACGATATGAATGACAAGCTCGTGGAAACTGTCCATGCGGTCGGAGCTAAGTTCTGCAAGACCCACCGCAGAAGAACACAAAAACTCTCCGATCACACTCTTAATCTTATGGCTGTTAGACGGGAGATGAGGCTACATTCTTCAACAGATTTGACAGCATACAGGCAACTGAACAGACAGATCTCCAAATGCATACGGCGAGACTTACGCAACTTCAATACAGCTCGTATTGAAGAAGCGATCGAGCGGAACCAAGGCTCCAAAGTCTTTGCCAGAGATCTGTCTGCCAGAAAGAGCCAACTGTCAAAGCTGAAGACCGAATGTGGCAGCATCGTTTCCGGGGCACTTGAGATTTTGAGTGAGATTGAGAGGTTCTATGGGCAGCTGTACACGTCATCGTTGGAGCCACACGCAAGTGTGAGTAACGATCCAAGAGCGAGTCTTATTCGACACTATTCCGAAGATATCCCGGACGTCAGTCTGAGCGAGATTAGAATGGCTCTCCAGCACCTTAAAAACGGCAAGGCCCCAGGCGAGGATGGAATTACAGCGGAGCTTCTGAAAGCGGGTGGAAGACCGGTACTTGAAGTCCTTCAGAAGCTCTTTAATTCCGTCCTCCATGGTGGTATTACACCGGAGGCGTGGAGCAGAAGTGCGGTGGTCTTGTTCTTCAAGAAAGGCGACAACGCTCTCTTGAAGAACTAATGGCTCGTTTCCAGTAAAAAGTTTCCTCTTCATTTTGATTGATAGTGTAGTAAATTTTGTATGGTGAGTGTAGAGTACACCATACGAAACTAACGCATTATGCTGCTATTTTACGCTGGTGTGAGAGCGTGGTCCTTTCCAGGTCGAGCCGACCCATTCGTGCTACAACTACATAGCTGCAGCATAGCTCTACCACTATAAAAGATAAAAAGAAACAGTAAAATATTTTATAATTACTTACATATTACTTAATTCTTAATTCTCTGGACCAACATGTTCCTTACTTTCCTTCCACCTTCTTTCTACCGACTTTTAAATGGAGAAGGTACTCAAATGTTTTTTTATGCGTGTTACTTCATAACTTTTTCTGAGTGAACCGATATCAATGATTCTATTTTTATTTGAAAGCTGGTGTTTCTCATGTAGTCCCATATAAATTTTATCAAGGTCTGACTAATAGTTCTTTTTTTTTAAGATACGTTACCCCCACACTAGGATTTTCTCCTGTATCGCAGAGGCAGTTTACAAACACATATTGCACAAGGACAAACATCCAGACCCGGAACAATTATTTGTAGGCCCTACAAATACTTGTTCCGTGCGGGATTCGAACCCGCGGCCCCCAGCGCAGCAACTCATTGCTAAGCCACTGCGCCACGGAGCCGTCAGTTTATGAGTAATTCTTAATAATTTTTATTGAAGTCGGTTGTACAAAATGTTTATTTTAAATTATTCTATAAATTGTTCCGCAGAATTTATAATTATCAAAGGATTTGTCGGCCAAAAATAAATCGTACAAACAAATGCTCCCATTTCACTAATCATCACTTAGTCACAATCACAATCTATGTCCAATCCTTTATATTTAATGTTTCTGCGGAAAGTGACTTTACTTTACTTTACTTAAGGAACTTTCTGGAAGAAGATATTTTTTTCCACCCGTGCAGTGATAAATCACATAAAATTGTGATATTATTGAAATAATCTACTAAACATCCATTTTGTGATTAAACACTGCAAAAAAATTAGATTGCAGATAAAGCTTTTCACTTAGATATAGTGAATGAACTACCTTAACATCAATCAACGTAATAACTGCGGTGAAAATGACCTTATCTAGTTAAGTAACTTATCTTTCTATACAAGGTTATTTTGCAATAACCGGCCAAATTTGCAGAGAATGTTCAGAACAAGTAATATAGGTAAATGGTGAAGAAAAATTAATTAAAAAAATCTCAAACATTCTGTCCTTTTTATCTTTAAAATTCAAAATGCATGGTAATGCGTTATTTTAACTGATTTTACCTCATACGCACACATTGGTAAGGGTCAATCGGTAGGCTAAAACGTTGTTCCCCATAAATCACATTTAATTTGGGATAATTTCAAATAAAACTGGAAGTCTTATTTATAAAAACTGGCTTCTTTTAAACTCAGAGGGCCTTTGACACTATTAAGACATAAATAACAATTTTTTTTTAATTTTCGTCTCACGGTAAATCCGATCTAATCTTTGGAATGCTTGAACCGATTCTAATAAAACTACACATAGAAAGCAATGCCAGGAGTGATCTAGGTTATATTTAGTCCGAAAAACTTGGAGATTTGAAAAAAGACAATTCATTTAATTAATTGTCTTTGATTATAAACATCACATTAATATATTCTACCCACGCGAAGCCGGGGCGAGTGGCTAATTATCGATAAATATCGTCTGATGATGACTTCGTTGTATTCTAAACAACTCTTAACAAATAAATTAAATCTTTTCGATTACTACTAAATACCAGAAGAAAAAATATTTGTATACTATGAATATATTTTCCAGGTCTGGGCTTCTGGGCTGGTTTACCTTCTCACTAAGATTTTCTCCTGTATCGTGGGATCAGTTAACATACATAAATTTCTGAAGGACATACATCCAGACCCGAAACAACTATTTGAAGGCCATACTTGTTCCGTGCGGGATTCAAACCCGCGGCCCTTAGCTGTGCAAATCGTTAATGTGTTTAAAATGCCTCCCGTATTTTAACATTTCGTCCCGAGAATATCGTAAGCGCCAACAAAAGGATTTGCTAGAAAGGTCTAATGACTCTACAGGGTTATTTTGTAGTAACCGGCCAAATTTCCGGACAAGGTTAAGAATAAGTGATATAGGCAAATGGTGAAGAAACTTTAATAAAAAAAATCTCAACTCTGTCCTTTTTATCTCTTAAATTCAAAATGCGTGGTAATGTATTATTTTAACTGATTTTACTGCGCACGCATACATTCGTGAGGGTCGATCGGTATGCAAAAACTTTGTTGCCCATAAATCACATACAATTTGAGATAATTTCAAATGAAAGTAGAAACCTTATTTACTTGCATTTTCAAAAACTGCAATAACGAAATATCACTATTTATATATTTGTACTTAAGTTTAAAATTTGATTACATTTTGAAAAATAACCCTGTATTATCACTACGTTTAGAATTCACTTCACATGAAAATTTTGTACAGTATCATAGAGTTTAAAAAAACTTAAGCAAAGGCTGTATGAAAATGGTTATTATAATATTAATGGATATATTTTTGATTTGCATTGAGGGATGCGCGAAATAAATTGCTAAAATTTGATAGGCATTCTACTAAATAACCATCGTGTTCCTTCCAACCGGCAAACCGACCCACACGTCTAGAAGATACTGCGCTCGTCAACTGACTAATCTTCCCTACAACCTGAATATACCACCGCAAATTGTACTTTTATAAGTACAATTTGCGGTGGTTATGAGAAGGGTCAACGTCCAACACTAATAGTTTGCAGGCTGATGAAGAAAATGAAGAAAGGCGACAGAAATAAGATAAAGAGTAGTAGCTACCCAGATGTACTCCTATACATATGTCCCCATTAAGTGCGGTATCAGTATTCAAACAAATAGAAATAACTTTACCTCAGAAAACTCGAGCAAAAATAATTTGAAATTAAAAAAATTGTATAAGCGACTTCAATATCAATTGTTAAGAATAACTCAAAAACTATTGGTCAGACCTTGATCAAATTTATATTGGACCACATGAAAAGCACCAGCTTTCAAATAAAAAAAATCTTTTCACCAAGAAAAAATTTATGAGGTAACACATAAAAAAATACAGTCGAATTGACTACCGTCTCCTTTTTGAAGTCGGTAGAAAAATTATATTAATTCTTAGTAAATATTTTTTACAGTATAAGGATGACAATCGAACACACAGTTCATCTGACGGTAAATGGATGCTGTGTTCCATTGACACCTACATCTATCCTTAACCAAGAAACCCCGAGGACTACGATGGAGTGACTCGTTTAGAGTAAAAAGCGTCTCCGTTTCTCTGCACTCATCGTACGAAATATATAAAGCGAATATTTTACGCTGGTATTCCGTGAGAGCGTGGTCCTACCCCGATCTAGGTGACCCATTCGTGCTACAACCATAATATAACTGCAGCGTGGCTCGTGACGTTGAAAGTTGACTAATGCCCGGGCTACACTAACGAGAAATGCCGTTAATTATCGCGATAATTCTACACCACCACTTAACGCGATAATTCTACAACGGCAAGAACAACGCCGTTTCCCGTTGAACGATAACTCGAGTGTCGGTACATTAAAGAGATTAACGCGTTGAAGCGGCCACACTACGCTTGTCTCATTGTGCACGGTGAGCGCAACGGAGTCGCACGTATGGCTACGATAGAGTGGAATAATGAAAAAGTTATTACGTTTCTTGAGATTCTGCAAACAGAGCCATGCTTAGGCAATGATACAATATATTCATATAATAAAAATTTACACTCATCAAACATAGTGTAGCAGCGTCAACGTTCATCTTGCTTGAAATTCAAGGAGTATTAACGTAAAGTGACCATACGTCCCGTTTTGAACGGGACTTTCCCTTTTCTCGGTCACCTGTCCCGTTGTTCCCAAACAAAGCTCCGAGACGCAAAATAGTCCCGTTATCCTAAACCGCGAGAAAATTTAAAACTATGAAGTTTATCAGACACGAACGGTGCGAGAGCGGGACCGACCCAAAAATAAGCGAATGGGATAATTTCAAAGTTTTCGCAGAAATTCGTTGGGTGATTCAAACATTTCTCACCAACATTTTCAACATAAATTCTCTTCCATTTTAATCGAATATATTTTATGTATACCTGGTACAAATACTCCAGTAGAAAAAGTATTTTTCTATTATGAATAAATTGTGGACGTCTGAAAAAAAATCACTTACGGGTTTCTAAAGGCGATGTTGATAACAAAAATCAATGTAAAAAAAACTTGCCCTTATTTAAAATCATCACCAACTTTATTAAAGCAAATTTGTTCCACTGACAAATATAAATATAATTAAAAAAATTGTTGCATTTAATAATTACTGTCTGAGGAGCTTTGCTTTAATGAAGATGGTGAACTGGTGATTAATTTTTATTTTTCACAATTTGTTAAAATATAAATAATTATAATTAATGTGATTATAATTATAGTGAACACTAATTGTATAAAGTTACAGTTTTTAATTAAAAAACATGATTTTTTTTACTGTTAACCTGCTAACTGGGAAGTATAAATAAACCCATGTCCCGTTTTGAGTTAAAAAATAAATGGTCAGTATACTTTAACGCCGTTCAACGGTGTTGAAGTCGACCGTTCCAAGTGTGGCCACTCAGTTTATCGCGTTAAAATTAAGGCAATAATTGTTGCGTTTTTGGGCATTGACGTTTCTCGTTACTGTGGCCCGAGCATAATACAGAAATTGTAATCTAAAATAATGTAATCCTGGTTCTTTTTTCTGGTATAAATAGACGAAATACGCAAAATTAATTATTTATTACTAAACTTTTTTTAAATAAAAGACTTTCTTTAAATCTCTGCATTTGAATGGTTACAGTTGGCCATTGTTGTCGGGTCTCTCGAGTGACTGACTCTGACACCTCACTAATTGGACTTCTATTATTCATTCGAAGTTGAAAGGAAGCGATGTCGTTAATTGCTTATTTTAATCATTTATTGAGATATTTTGTTTAATAAATAAATTAATTAATTAAAAAACCCTTTATTCCCGCTTTTAACAATTTTAACCATGTGTGTGTGCGTTTGTCTGCCTGTTTATATGTGTGTTTCTATGTGTATTAGTGTGTGTGTGTATGTTTTTTTTGTGTGATTATGCTAGTATCTGTGTATTAGTTCAATATGTGGTTACCATCTTCTATTCAGAGATCGTCCATTGTTGGATGAAGGCCTCCTCCATCTCGTGACATTTGTCTCTATCTTTTGCAGTACATGTCCACAGGTTTTCCGCTACTGCCTCTATATCAGAGATATTTTGTTTAGCTTGTACGTATTTGTAGCTTTCATGAAGAGTATACATTCCATAGTTACTACGCTTGACAAGCGGGTTGGCAACTTAATGTTTGTTTTATTAAACTGTTATTAGGAAGATGCTGCTGCCCATCTCCTGTGTAATGGTTTATCAGTGGCAATGGGCTGGCCATATTGTTCAAGAAACGACAACCGATAGTGAAGAAAGATTCTCGAGTGGTAGCCTCGTATTTTTTTTATAGAATAAATGTGACAAGCGAGAACACAGTCCACCTGATGGTAAGTGGTTGTTGTGTCCCATAGACATCTACATCTATCATCGTTTGCGAATGTAAATGCAGATGCGTTGTCACCCGTGAGGACTAAGATGGAATGCCTCATTTCCAGTAAAAAGGATGTCCGATTCTCTACACTCACCATGCGAAACACAGCAGCATTAAGCTGCTACTTTACGCTGGTATTCTATGAGAGAGTGGTCCTTCCCCGGTCGAGCCGAACCATTCGTGCTACACAGCTATACAACAAAGATAGCTGCAGCATGGCTCTACCACGTATAAAACTACTACCAAGCGTTGTGCGGAAAACTAGATAGAATAACAATTTGATGAAACTCGCAAGCAGTCGCTGGTAGTAGATTAAGAATGATATTTTTTTAGTGTTTGCTTATGTACTTACCAGGAATCCACTAGAACGCATTTGTTACTTGTTAGAGACAAGCTGGAGACCAATGTAAAATAGCAGCTTAATGCTGCTATGTTTCATATGGTGAAGGTAGAGAACTGGATACCCTTTGTACTGATAACTAGGCATTTTATCTTATCCTCAGGGGTGACAACGCATTTAAATTTTGATTCCTAATCGGGGATGGATATCATTGTGTCTATTGGCCAATTCAATTAACCCAGAGACTCAATAAAAACAAAACAAAAAAACTTTAATACATAACGAATCCTTATCTGTATCATAAATGTATAAAATAGAACTCAGAGCCTAACAGTTGCTTAACACGCTGGTCATGACACCATGCGGTTGTTAGCAGGCTCTTAATGAATTAAAAAACCGTCTAAGTGCGAGTTGGTCTCGCGCACCGAGGGTTCCGAACAAATCCGTAGGTATAGAAGTTTAAAATTATTAAAATATTTTTGTTATATGATGTAAGTAAAAATTTATGCTTTTCGCAATTTTTCCTTTATCTATGTTATAATACGTTGCTTCGTATCAAATTTTAAGATTCTGAGTTCACGGGAAGTACCATGTAGGTTTTGATTCTCTTGCGAATGTCGAAAATTTGCGGCATAAACGGCTGTATTTTTTGATTGCGTAGACTTAGAAGTTCGATTTTTTTTCACAGCTCTAAGGAACAGCAGACTTGAGTGTTTGATATGAATTTCAGCTTGATACCTCCACGCGTTCCTGAGAAAAAGGGTCTTGACAGATAGACAGACGAACAACAAAGTGATCCTATAAGGGTTCCGTTTTTTCCTTTTTAGGTACGGAACCCTGAAAACGTAGCTCCACTTTTCCAGTTGCCGTTGAATAATAGACAAAGCAATTAGTGAGGTGCCAAGATGTATGTTGTTCATGCCGTGCCAATAATACGCTCGTGAACTGTTAGAGACGAACTGCATAACACTTTTACTAATTCAATTAACGGGATTCGATTCTCAGATCTTTCTCAGTTCGTGAAATTGTACTGGTAATAGGCCTTCTTTGAAAGCTTTTATTTAACTTGCAATGTTTGTTAGTTAGGGTCAAATCTTACAACTGAATTTTAAAGCAGTTATCCTAAATCGATTGAGTTGAAATTTTATAAAACAAGGAGGTGATTACACAGCTCATCCTTAAAATAAGCTTGACTAACGAGCACACAGTCCACTTGCTGCCAAGTGAGTTCTGTGATCCATAGACATTCCCATCTATCTTCTGTTAAGAATCAAAATGCAGATGCGTTGTCACCCGAGGAAGATTGAACGCCTAGTTTTCAGTGAAAGGGGTCTCCGTTTCTCTACAGTCATACGAAACACAGCAGCATGAAGCTTCTATTTTATCTCTGGTTTTCTGTGAGGGCGTGGTTCCACTCCGGTTCGTGCTACAACCGTAACGTGGCCGCAACATGGCTCTACCACGTGTAAATAATGTAGGCCTGTTATATTGTAGAGAGCTTTGCCTAAATCGACACCCTTGGCAGGTGAATTGACGACGGTGAATAGTACTAAGCACCAAGGAAAAGGTAGTAAGGATAATCTTCACGGGTGACAACGCATCTGCATTTAGGTTTTTTATTGAGGATATGTCTATGGGCCACAGCATCCACTTACCATCGGATAGACTGTGTGCTAGTTTGTCACCCTTTCTCTATAATTAATTATTTTCTATATAAATATAAAAAAATATTGAAATAACTGCCTTTTGTCGATCTCAAGAGACTATCTCCATTTCATTAAGACATAAATATCCATTTAAAAAAAATCCAAATAAAACTAATATACAATATGTATCCAAAACCCTGTGGTTCCCGTTAAGTACGTTATCAGGATCAGTATCCAAACATATAGAAATAACTTCTATTAAAAACTCGACCAATTTTTTTTTCATTTTATTAAAAAAAATATTATTTTATGTGGTTTTATTACCTCTTACTGACACTAGCCGATGCTAAAGCTAAGTAATGCGGGGCATTTGACAATCCTCTTACTCCCCAGACAATGTAGAGGTAATAAAATCACATACAATTCGCATACAATTATATTTTTTAAATAAAATTAAAAAAAATAATGTTAGTTTTTAAAAAAAAGTTATTTCTATAGGTTTGAATAATGATCCTGATAACGTACTAAACGGAAACCACAGAGTTTTTGTTACATATTGTATAAGAATTTATGTTTGTTTGTTCGTATTTTATGCACTGCCAAACCGTTCATCACATTGCAGTAAAACTTCGTCAACTAATTGCTTGCATTTGCGCGAACGCGGCGCGGTGGCGCGCGTATCATACCGACAAATTTATTTGAAAGTAATATATCACTCAACTTTAATAAATGTATTATCATTCCTAATTAAACAATACAAGTCTTCCAAATTAGAAACTATATTTCCACAATTATTTTTCCACGGTAGCAACGCGACGGGGCCAGCTATAGTATGTAATATAAAAATGTCTGCAGCGTAAATCTTCAACACGTTTTTTTATAGGAAAGGGTGACAAACGAGCACACAGTCCACCTGATGGTAAGTGGTTGCTGTGACCCATAAACATCTGCACCTATATTTATAAAAATCAAAATACAAATGCGTCGTCACCCGTGAGTACTAAGATGGAATGCCTCTTTTCCAGTAAAATGGTCTCCGGTTCTCTACACTCACCATACGAAACACAGCAGTGTTAAGCTGTTATTTTGCGCTGGTATTATGTGAGAGCGTGGTCCTTCCCCGGTCGAGCTGACCTATTCATGCTACAACTATACTTCTAATAATGGTAAAAAAAAAATTTAAACAAGTTTGTATTTAAATTCGCTAAAAAGAACAAAATAAACTTTTCCTTGAAAACTTTTACTATCAACTTATAACGTCATTACACAATTTATATGGAATAAAAACTTGTCGCGAGATTTAAGTTTCTACTCATTTCTACTTACTCGTATTTACTTAGTTTGAAAATTTTAAAAATTAAAACAATCAGATCCTGTTTATCTACACAGGTAAATTTCGCGTCGAGCTTTTATATCATTTAAATTGTGTAATGACGTTATAAACTGATAGTAAAAGTTTTAAAGGAAAATTTTATTTTGTTTAGTTTTTTTTTAATGTTAATTTATTTTTATTTTAATTTTTACTTTTTAGTTATAGCTGGACTGGTTTCTCAGTCTGATCATCTCATTTAACACATTATTGTTGCATTGTGCAAGGTCGTTTGACAGTTAATTTCGAACAGTCTAGCTCTTCAATAAAGAGACCTTTTAATGATTTTACCCTACCTAAGACCACGTATGCTTGACCAGCAGCGAAGAGCTTCGAACCTAAGTATACAACGGCATGTTCGACAGTACTACCCTGTATTTTGTGTACTGTGCACACCCAACATAATATAGTTGACAGCATTATTCGTTCTGCAATTGTTCTGAAATTGTACAGTCTTGGGTTTAATGGGATGAACACCGTCTTTAACGAAGTCTATCCGTCCGTATGGTATGTCAGTATCATACATTTGTCTCTTCTGAAAGGGTCATATGATTTCTGTAATATGTCCAATGGCACCATTCACCCGACCTTTGGACAGTCAAAGTTTACCAACCAAGGCTACAGATTCGAGCAATTCGACCTCAAGATCATATTCGAGGACTGCAAAAACCCCAGTACACCAAAATTTCAGACGGATTGGAGCAACCGAGTTTATGATCACCATCTTATTTTTGGTTAACTCGCATTCGTATTCTCAGCATGTCCTTTCATTTAATACATATTGTAGGAAAGCATAAAAAACTTAGTCCGCCATCTTTAGAAGTCCGCCATATTGGATTTAGAGTGACGTCACTTTATTTTTCGAGTTATACTAAGCAAGCCCTTTCATTTGACACCCATATTGTAGAACAGAATTACAGAACCAGAGTACGAAACCTATCCAACTGCAGAGAGGTGTAAGACAGGGTGACGTCATATCCCCGAAACTCTTCACCGCTGCATTGGAAGACGTTTTCAAGCTTCTGGACTGGAAAGGATACGGTATTAACATCAATGGCGAGTACATCACTCACCTTCGATTTGCCGACGATATAGTCCTTATGGCAGAATCGCTGGAGGACCTAAGCACTATGCTCAATGACCTCAATAGTGTCTCCCAACGGATAGGTCTTAAGATGAACATGGACAAAACAAAGATCATGTTTAGTGTCCATGTCACACCTATGCCGGTAGTTGTTGGGAACACTAAGCTCGAAGTTGTTGACGAGTATGTTTACCTGGGACAAATAGTCCGACTAGGTAAGTCCAACTTCGACCGAGAGGTCAATCGACGGATTCAACTCGGTTGGGCAGCGTTCGCGAAATTACGGCACATCTTCTCGTCAGGTATACCTCAAAACTTGAAAACGAGACTGTACACCCAGTGCGTGTTGCCAGTGATGACATACGGAACTGAGACGTGGTCCTTCACTGCTGGCCGGATGAGGAAGCTCAAGGTCGCTCAGCGAGCTATGGAGAGGGCTATGCTCGGAGTTTCTCTGCGTGATAAACTCAGAAATGAGGATATCCGCAGTAGAACCAGAGTGACCGACATAGCCCAACGGATTAGTAAGCTGAAGTGGCAATGGGCCGGCCATATAGTTCGAAGAACCGACAACCGTTGGGGAAGAAAGGTTCTCGAGTGGCAGCCTCGTACCGGCAGGCGAAGTGTAGGGCGTCCCCCCACTAGATGGAGTGATAACCTCGTAAGATATGCAGGAAGTCGATGGATGCAGGTGGCTCAGGACCGTGCTTTGTGGCATTCTTTGGGGGAGGCCTATGTTCAGCAGTGGACTTGTGAAGGGCTGTAATGATGATGATGATTGTAGAAAAGTATAAAAAATTAGTCCGCCATCTTTAGAAGTTCGACATATTGGATTTAGAATGACGTCACATAGCTAACCATGCATTGTCATCCAAGTTTAACATGTATACAAAATTTCAGCTCAATCGATTGAAGATATCTCCTTCAAAATTGAGTTGCAAGATTCCATCCGAACAAACATAGTTACATTGCAAGATAAAAAATAAATAATAATAAAAACTGGTATATAGCTGCAGTATGGCTCTACCACGTAATCAAAAGCTTAAAATTTTACACTCTCAAGTATGTGGTAAATGCGATTATATAAGAGGTAGGCTAGAATGTCGTGTGAGAGAAGCAAACACAGCACTTGAACACCAACGGTTTGAGTTTTTACACAAATGTCTCCAGCCGAGTTTCGAAACGAAAAACATGGCATAATTACCCAACTTTACTCCACTAGACTACTATGTTGTTATCTAATTATAAACTACTGCTAAATATAATATAAACTACTGGAATTATATTTAAAACAAGCAACGAATTTGTATTGGAACAGTCTGCCTCACCCGAGAGCCATAAGCCCATCAGCTATAGACCTGGAAATTAAACAGTTTTGAAATACAGTTATACCTGAGTATTTTTTAATTATGAAAAGCGTAACACAATAAATTAAAAAAATTAAAACATGTTATTTTATCAGTTCTAAAACATTATTTTGTTACCCGACTTCTACTTAGTAAATTACTTACGTTGGTTTAGTTGTCGTAAACGCGATGGCTTATCATGCGGTCCCGGATCCGACTCCCGGATCGGGCCAAAGTCGGTAACTTATTGGGTTTTTCTTTCAAAAAATTCTCAGTAACAGCTGGGAGTTTTTTTTTATAGAATTAGAGTGACAAACGAGCACACAGTCCACCTGATGGTAAGTGGTTGTTGTGGCCCATAGACATCTACATCTATCTTCGTTTGCGAATCAAAATGCAGATGCGTCGTCAGGCGTGAGGACTAAAATAGAATGCCTCTTTTCCAGTAAAATAGACCTCCGGTTCTCTACACTCACCATACGAAACACAGCAGTATTAAGCTGCTATTTTACGCTGGTATTCTATGAGATCCTGGTCCTTCCCCGGTCGAGCCGACCCATTCGTGCTACAACTATACTATTAGTATAGCTGCAGCATGGCTCTACCACATAAAAAACGTTACCACATAAAAAGTGAGGAGGTTGATGGTATTTACCTTGTGCCTCAGAAAGCACTTAGAGCCGTTGATCCTGCGCCTGATCTCTCTCCGGTCGTGTCGAACTACAGGCCCATTGGACTATGAGAGTGAGGGAATAAGATTGCACCTGTGCTTGCGCATACACTAGGGCACTATACTCCTGTCCTGCACATGGCTAGTCTCCGTTGAGTCTTGTCCCCGTGACTGAAATTCAATCTGGAGGACATTATTATTATTATAACTTATTAAGGGACTATTCAAAACTGCCGCGGGGCACCTCATGCGATACATTCTAAAAATAACTAAAACTACTGAAATATTTTTTTAAACAAACTAGGAATTTGTATTGTAACAGTCTGCCTCACCCGAGAGCCATAAGCACATCAGCTATAGACCTGGAAATTAAACAGTTTTGAAATACAGTTATACTCTAAGAATTTTTTTTATAGGATAAGGGTGACAAACGAGCACACAGTCCACCTGACGGTAAGTGGTTGCTGTGGCCCATAGACATCTACATCTATCTTCGATTAGGAATCAAAATGCAGATGCATTGTCACCCGTGAGGATTAAGATGGAATGCCTCGTTTCCAGTAAAAAGGGTCTCCGGTTCTCTACACTCACCAAACGAAACACCAGCGTTAAGCTGCTATTTTACGCTGGTATTCTGTGAGAGCGTGGTCCTTCCCCGGTCGAGCCGACCCATTCGTGCTACAACCATAATATAGCTGCAGCATGGCTCTACCACGTATAAAAAAAACTTACTTAAAAAAATCTTGTTGTGTTGTCAGTTTTTTTTAAAAAAAACTAGTAATACTATTAAACATTACTAATATTCCCTTTAACCACTTCTGGTAAGCTTAAAATGCTTGTGTTAAAATTGGTTCACGACAGTAGACGAATACATTTTAAAACATTTTACTTAATACTTACCTGACTACTTAAGTACTGGATTCAAATCTGACAGGGTACATGTTCGTTGGTGCGTACTCTACGTTGCATAAAGAAAATTGATGTGTGATTTTTAATTATTAAAGTTTATATTTGCATGTTACATATATCTACATAGGTTTGTTGCCACTAACATCCCTGTATATCTACGAAGTTTGTAATTTCGTACATAAACATAACAATCTGTTTACAAAGGCATATGACATGAATATAAGATTAAAAATAAATGCAAATAGACTTTTATTAGATGATATACCGCGATCAAACAAATATAGTAAAAGCTGTTTAACCATGTACAAATACGAATTTATAATAAAATACCAAATGAAAGAAATCGAATAATACATATTTATTTAAAAAAAATATTGACTTATATCAATGAAAATCAATTTTATGACATCAGAGACCTATTTGTTAAATGTAAATGATATTTTTTAATGAATTAACAATCTTTGCTTATTTATGATTTTATTTGTTTTAGTATAATTGTTTTGTGTTATGATTAAAAAAAATTCATTTGTATATGTGCTATTTATGTAAATTTGCATGTTATTTAATCACATAGCAAAACATGTTGTGCTTTAAGAATTGTACCATCCTTATCTGTCCATGTTTTATGCAAATACATCTAATAAATAATAAATAAATAAATATAAAATAATCTATCACCTCATTTTCCCGTGAGTATCATAGGCAACTATGAGAAAGTTCAGAAAGAACTTATAGCTCTCGATAGGTAGCGGTTTTCGATATCTCTGTACACCACATCGACGGCAGTATCAAAAGCGCGAAACGTCTCCTACTGTGATCGTAAATCCACTGATGGAACTGAACCTAACAGGTAGCACTGTAGTCGAGTTATTGATAAACTAGCGACGCTCCCCGGCCTCGTCTGCATAGGATGTGTTAATATGGCGTTATTTAGACTTAAGATAAAGACCATTTATTTATTAGTTTTCCGTTTTTTTTAAATCTTCAAGTATTTAGATGAAATTAATCCTATCTCCCTCTTATAATTAGCTTTATAATTAGCTCTCTATCTATTGGTAATATTTTCTACCAACCTCAAAAAGGAGGAGGTACTCAATTCGACTGTATATTTTTCTTTTATGTGTGTTACCTCATAACATTTTTCTGCGTGAACCGATTTCGATTATTCTTTTTTTATTTGAATGCTGGTACTTCTCATGTAGTCGCATATAAATTTTATCAAGGTTTGACGAACAGTATTACAATTATTCTTAATCATTTATATTGAAGTTAGTTGTACAAAATTTTTAATTTCAAATTATATCACAATTGTTTCTGTTATACCGAAGATTTGCCCGGACAGACAGACAGACATTTTTTTTATAGGATACGGGTGACAAACGAGCACACAGTCCACCTGATAGTAAGTGGTTCCTGCAGCCCATAGACATCTACATCTATCTTCTATTACAAATCAAAATGCAGATGCGTTGTCACCCGTGAGGACTAAGATGGAATGCCTCATTTCCAGTAAAAAGGGCCTCCGGCCACCTGCATTCACCAAGCGAAACGCAGAGGTAAATCTCTACTTCACGCTGGTTTTCTGTGAGGTCGTGGTACCACCCCGGTTCGAGCAGGCCCATCCGTGCGACAGCAAAAGCTGCCGCGTGGCTCTACCACTGTTAATAATACAGACAGACATAAATAAACATTTTTAAAAATGGTTATTTATAGACATATTACCATGTTTAAATAACCCCCTGATATAAGCCAGTTACTTAAATAATTACAGTACTGTATAAAATTCACAGAGTAAACGTACTGTTATCAAGTCACCGAAAAGAACGTTTGTGACAGACAGACACACTGACAGACAAAATGGTGGTTCCAAATTGTTCCATGGGACACTAGTTGGTAAAGCAAAGTCCACGCGAGAAAAACCGTGTGAGATAGCTAGTTATTTAATAAAGTACATTTTGCATTTAAATTGTAGCTGTTTTAAACAAAATTCTTGAATGTTCCTCCAGCAGCAAGCTTACGGCGATACTTGGACTTGCCCGCGCGTGCTGCTGCATAAAACGTAAAAATTTTAAGATGGCGTCTCATTATTTTAGTTATAAGGAGGTGTAAAACAGTTTTCTATTAAAAAATTCTATAAAAAAACATAATAAATGGTGCCTGACTAATCTTTAATCTGTAATATAGTGGAGACCTCAGCTACATATAAAGTAGTAAGTATAACACAGCAAATCAAAAATTACAGTTTAAGAAATAATTCATGGTTAGTTTTGATTTTTTTTAATAGGAGAGTGGGCAAACGGCACACGGCTGACTTGATTGTAAGTGATTACCGCCGCCCATGAACAACTGCAACACCAGGGTAATTGCGGGTGCATTGCCGGCCTTTTAAAAAGGAGTACGCTCTTTTCTTAAAAGTCCCTAAGTCGTATCGGTCCGGAAAAATCTCTGGTGGTAGTCGATTCCACAAGGAAGTTGTGCGAGGAAGAAAACTTCTTTTAAATCGGACAGTGGTGGACCGCGAGTAATCCCCTAGTTGTCCCTTTTATATCTAGACAGGTTATAATTAATTTGATGGATAATTTCTCTAGGCTTGAAGTTTCAACCTGTAGATTAAAAAATCAAGTCTAACTGTCTAATATAATTAACATAATAAAATTTTGTCGTGTTGTAGTAGTGTATGACCACCATCCATATGTTTTTACGTGGTAGGGCCACACTGCAACTATATTATGGTTGTAGCACAAATGGATCGACTCGACTGGTGTAGGACCACGCTCTCATAGATTACCAGCGTAAAATAGCATCTTAATGCTACTGTATTTCCTATGGTGAGTGTAGAGAGTCGGTGACTCTTTGTATTGGAAACTAGGCATTTCACCTTAGTCCTCAGGGGTAGCGACGCATCTGCATTTTGATTCTTAATCGAAGATAAATGTAGGTGTCTATGGGCCACAGCATCAGATGAGTTTGGAGTTATGAACACCTTTTTTTAAAAATACTAGTAATGCTATCAAACCTTACTTATATTCCCTTTAACCACTTCTGGTAAGCTCAAAATGCTTGTGTTAGAAGTGGTTCATGACAGTAGTCGAATGGCGGATTCGAACCCACTACCTTTCAAGTTCGCGGTCCGCGCCCTGCCATTAGGCTACTGACGCTTCTTTATGATAAAGTAATAATAACATTTATGTCGTGATCAACCATGTTGAAAATGTTACAAAAATTTATTCCAGTAATTAAATTGAAAATTTTAAGAGCTTAAAAGTTACTAACGAATCAAGAAATTTTACAAACAAATCCACCAACTTAGCTGGCACCACTGTAATTTACATTTTGTAGTAAAAGTTTTCATTTTAACAATCCAGAGGTATAAGCAAACGATTTGAAGAGGTGCAAATGGAAAAACTGTATCATCAGCACTATGAAAACAACAGAAGTACTAAAAAGTTCAATAAATTGAAACAACGCTTGAATTTCAAAAGAAATATAAAGTTCTCACATTCATTCGTCAAAAGTTCAAAATAAATGGGGGAAATCTTCCTCGAAGCGCATAACTTATGACCGCCTTGTGAAGCATTCGCGTAAATGTAAGATATCATTGTTAAGGGATATTTAATACAAAATCGTCTTTATTCTCTTAATACAGGTTTTTAAAAATATAGAATAAGGGTAACAAACGAGCACACAGTATTTACATGATAGTAAGTGGATGCTGTGGCCCATAGACATCTACGTTCCTCATTGAAGAATGAAAATGCAGATGCGTTGTCATCCCTGAGGACTAAGATGGAGTGCCGCGTTTGCAATAAAAAAGGACCTCCGGTTCTCTACACTCACCATGTGAAACAGCGGCATTAAGCTGCTATTTTATTGCTGGTATTCTGAGAGAGCGTGGTCTCACCCCGTCGAGCCGACCCAATTATGCTACAACCATTATGTAACTGCAGCGTGGCGCTACCATTTTAAACAGTGGTAAAGCCAGGCGGCTGCTTTTGCTGTCGCACGGATGGGCCGGCTCGAACCGGGGTGGTACCACGACCTCACAGAAAACCAGCGTGAAGTAGAGGTTTACCTCTGCGTTTCGCTTGGTGAGTGCAGGTGGCCGGAGGCCCTTTTTACTGGAAATGAGGCATTCCATCTTAGTCCTCACGGGTGACAACACATGTACATTTTGATTTGTAATAGCGGATAGATGTAGATGTCTATGGGCCGCAGCAACCACTTACCATCAGGTGGACTGTGTGCTCGTTTGTCACCCTTATGCTATAAAAAAAACATGAATAATAATATTGACAAAAAGCTTTATTGATAACTAGCTGCCCGCATAACAGTCGATTCTTTATTTTTTTATTTTTTTTAATACTTATTCTGCTGTTCGGGACACCGGGTCAGCTAGTAAGATTAAAAAAAGAAAAAAGAAAGTTGATAAGTCAACAATTACATTATGTCAAAAAATAAAAGTTATAAAACACTTTCCTTTGTATCGGAATATAAATAAGTGTTGTTTTTAGACTTTTTCAGGCAATTTTTTAAAATTTTCTCTCCGTATAAACCATGTTCGTACTTCAAGGAATATTATAAAAAAAGAATTAGCGAAATCGGTTCAGTTGCTCTCGAGATTTGCGCTTAGCAACACATTCAGCGATTCATTTTTATACTATAAACTATACAGTGAATATGTATTTGCCGGCTCGAACCGGGGTGGTACCACGACCTCACAGAATACCAGCGTGAAGTAGAGGTTTACCTCTGCGTTTCGCTTGGTGAGTGCAGGTGGCCGGAGGCCCTTTTTACTGGAAATGAGGCATTCCATCTTAGTCCTCACGGGTGACAACGCATCTGCATTTTGATTCGCAAACGAGGATAGATGTAGATGTCTATGGGCCGCAGCAACCACTTACCATCCGGTGGACTGTGTGCTCGTTTGTCACCTTTATCCTATAAAAAAAATGTGAAGTCTCTGAATGCTGAACTAGGAATTATACCTGTATCTCAGCAATCAGCGCTGTCTCCCAATTTTATATCTAATAAATTAACAATAAAGGTTCAAAATAACAATAATGTTTCAAACAGTACATAATTTACTACTTAATTTATTTAGTAAGTGTGTGTTGAGTGTGTTAGCATTCGTGTGCGCGCACACACCTCTGTGTGTGTGTATGTGTCTGTATGTGTATCTTCGTGTGTGTCTATTTGTGTGAGTGCGTGCGTGCGTACTTGCGTGCGTGTGTGTATGTGCGTGTGCTAGGGTGTGTCAGCAAGCGTATGTCTGCGTTTGTAAGTACGTGTGTTTTATATGTACTTATAAATATATGAAAATAACGGATTCATCAAACGGATTACATTATAATATTAAACAAGTCCTCCGATTCTTCATAATTTAATGATAAAAGCCATTTTCCTACCTTTTTTTTTTAAATTTGTAGAGTAGAAGTGGATAAAAGTTAAGAATTTTGTTTATTTTGTTATACAAATGTACACTAAGATAACCACGTTGGCGCCTGACAAAGGACGTGCGGAAAGCGGTTGGAGTCAAGACATTAACTATTGTACGTTTTCCTTCTATTTTGTCTTTGTCGTACGCAGTAACAAGAATATATAACTGCCGAACAGTAAGAATTTGACTATTACTATAGACTGTTCTAGTTGGGAATCTATACGGCTGAAAAGTCATCGTTTTAAGTCACGATCTTTGGGCTCTTTCAAGTCGCAAAATGTGGGTTTTGCATGTGCCACCCCAAACTCTAATACAATAATTTATTACTGACTGGGTAAGCGCGTAATATACTACGCGAAGTGTATCAAAATCAGTCACATACAAACAGATCTTAGATGTTTAAACGCCCAAATTAGCTTCCTTACTCTAAAGGTTTGTAGATCTATATGACTAAGCCAGTTTATTTTACAATCTAAAATGACAAATATCATAAATATATTACATAAAGATATAGGTAACAAAGAATAATGAATGAAAGATTGGCGGTTGAGATCAATAAATGATAAATAAAAAAAAATACATTGCTTAGTCTATAGTGATAGGATGACAGTATGGAAGAGAAGATATCATGAATGAGCTACGAGTGTGAGTGAGAGGAGTAAGGAAGAACGATGGAGTGAAAGGACGGGGAAAGCAGGACTATCTGTTTGAAGACAGAAGTTGTATAAGACGGTATATTTTATAAGTAAAAGTTTTTGTAGAAAAGTGATTAAAGAAGTAAAAAGAAAGGAATATTTTATTTCTTATTTACAACCTCACATAATGTTGTGCAAAATAAAAGGAGTGAACCAATTTGTTCGCTATTTTATACGTTATTCATCATTTGTACATTTAAAGTCTAGTATTTAAAGTCTTACGAGGTAGAGTCATGCTGCAGCTATGTTATGGTTGTAGCATGAATGGGTCGGCTCGACCGGGTAAGGACCACGCTTTCGCAGAACACCAGCGTAAAATAGCAGCTTAACGCTGCTGTGTTTCGTATGGTGACTGTAGACAACCGGAGACCCTTTTTACTGGAAACTAGGCATTCCATCTTAGTCCTCACGGGTGACAACGCATCTGCATTTTGATTCGTAATCGAAGATAGATGTAGATGTCCATGGGCCACAGCAACCACTTACCATCAGGTGGACTGTGTGCTCGTTTGTCACCTTTATCCTATAAAAAAATATCAATGTCCACTGCACCATTTATGTCTCTCTATAGATTGCCGCATAAGGGGGATTTCTGTTACAGTTGTTACATTTGGCAGACCGGTTCAGTTTTTTTCTTAATTTTCTAGTTATTTATAGAAAACGATGCTGCCCATCTCATGGTTTGTTTCCCTAGTCGCATCATACGACACCCACTTTACTGGAGTGGTGGATATTCTTACACCGCCTTAACATGGTTCAACTCACTACTTACACGACAATATTGTACGGAATATATACCTTCTACACAAATTAATTAATTAATCTATTCATACATAAAGCCTATTAAAAATCCACTACTGGAAATAGATCTCCACTATTGATGGCTTATAGCGGTGATATTTACCGTAGTTTCCACGCTTGGCAAGTTGGCATGCATTTTGTGTTGAAAAATGTTGCTACCCATCTCCTGTTTAATTTTGCATAAACGCTAACGCAACCTTATATATATATATATCTAACTGTAACCAATTATTTTTGAGGTCGTTATTAATATTTTGTGCTAAATATTTTAATTCTATACAATTCAGGCTATATTATGCGGTCTGCAACGGAAATCGGAAATCCAATTAGAGCGAAGTCATCGTCCGCAATGTTAACAGAGCTTCAATTTCACAATCGGATGAATTGCGTTGTCATTAGTCATAAGAGGAAATGCAATAAAACCTTCCAAGTAATAAATTTTTAAATTTTCTGCTGTTTTATATTCAGCCAGTTATTTTTTAAAGTGAAAACTTCTTTAGCGGCGTTGTGCACTTTTTTCTGCCGACTTCCAAAAAGGAGACGGTACTCAATTTGAGTGTATGTTTTTTTTATGTGTGTTACCTCATAACTTTGTACTGGGCGAACCGATTTCGATGATTCTTTTTTTATATAAAAGCTGATAGTTCTCGTGTGGTTCCATATGAATTTGATCAAGGTCAGACCAATGGTTATTGAGTTATTCTTAAATAACCTATATTGAAGTCGCTTATATTGAAGTCGGCTGTACAAAATTTTTAATTTTAAATTATTTTGTAATGGGTAAAAAATGTTAAACTCGCGTCAGGTCACGTGTCCTGATTGAAAATTCGTAAGACGGACGGAGAGTAGACAGCCGGCGCGGCGTAGGAGAGGAAGTAAGTTTGGTTTAATTCATTTTCATTTATTAATTAATATAATTTTATTATTAAGATTAGGTTTCGATCGAGTCTACTGTACTGCTTGACGAAATTATTAATATAGATACATATGTACTTACACATTATAGATGTAATATTTGTAATATGTTGATACTTTATAGCATTAACCTATATTTTCATAACATCACAATAAGCTCATGTGCGGTGTAGGTTTACCAAACAAATAATTTCGAATGAAAATAAATGAAATAAGATAATAATAAAAAATCTCCGCCATTCCAAAATATCAAAAATGCACAACGGTAATATTCAAGTTTTCACTTCAGCCGGCACTCCCGGAGTGCAACCCGTCGTAGTGACGATGCTGTTGTAGGCAAAGCAAGAGCTTAGTAAAGCCTATTCCCTCTTAATTTAGGGTGAACTTAATAAAAGTAGGCGAAGTACCATGCTCGCTCAGAATACCACCGTTAAATAGCAGGATAATGCTGTGTTTCGAGGTTTTCTGTCTTAGTACTCCAAAATCACAATACATCTGCATTCTGATAGTTAATCGAAGACAGGACAAGTGTCTAGGATCTACAGCATCAACGTAGCAATGTAAATTAAGTAGTAATTAGCAAAATTAAACAAAAAAGTATCAATCCTCCAACCCTCTCTTGAAAACTTTCCGAGCAATTTTCTTAAAATTCAGTTCAGAAAGCTCATAGAAGTCGCTGGTAATTACATCTATAATATAAAAATGAATCGCTGAATGTGTTGCTAAACGCAAATCTCGGGAGCAGCTGAACCGATTTCGCTAATTCTTTTTTTATAATATTCTGAATTTCATACTATTAAAATTCGCCTGTCAAGCAATTCGTGCGGTCGATTCAATTTGGCGCGCCGCGGCTCGTCGCTAATGGACGCAGTTTCATAGTAAATATATAGGAGGCGACTTTCTGCGATTCGATTTGACTCGGCTCGGCGAGCCTAGTGAACGCTTAGCCTTAGGAAGATGCTGCCGCCCTACTCCTGTTTCAGTCTAGATTCTGTGATGTTAGTGCTGTTAACCTAGGACGCTCTTACAGCTTCATCGGACTCAGAAGGTGACGTTTCCCTCTGTCGCCTTTTACGACACCTTCAGAATAATATGGGGTGGTGTATACTCTTTCACCGCCAGTACACTGTCTATAAGATTGAAGGTAATTGTGCTACGCTGATGTATAGGTCATTACGTGGTAGAGCCATGCTGCAGCGCAGCTATATTAGAGGTACAGTTGTAGCACGAATGGGTCGGCTCGACCGGGGTAGGACCACGCTCTCACAGAATACCAGCGTAAAATAGCAGCTTGACACTGCTGTGTTTCGTATGGTGAGTGTAGGGAACCAGAGACCTTTTTAATGGAAAAGAGGCGACCTTAGTCGTCACTGGTGACAACGCGTTTACATTTAGATCTTTTATTGAGGATAGATGTAGATGTCTATGGGAAGCAGCAGCCACTTATTTTCATGTGTACTGTGTGCTAGTTTGTCACCCTATCCTATAAAAAATATTACGATGTTTATTTGTGGTATTATTAATTAACATGTTGATCATCACCTCGCACATTATTATTGGAACGAAGTCCTTATAGCACGGTACTAATTTGACGGATGGGGGCTAAGCGAGAAAATGTGTAAGATTTTCCGTCACGACGTCCTTTCTACAGTGCGAGCGAGATGGAATAATATCCATCTCCCTCGCACTTTTTCTTATCTTGCCATGAAAGCAATATTATCTTACATGACGCTTCATTTTAATAGACGCTAGTAATTCATTTATTTGTATCTGTTAATCAATAATATAATACGTTTATCAATAATAATATTTTATTTTTTTACGTGGAGAGCCATGCTGCAGCTTTATTATGTAGTATAGTTGTAGCACGAATGGGTCGGCTCGACCGGGGAAGGACCACGCTCTCACAGAATACCAGCGTAAAATAGCAGCCACTGCTGTGTTTCGTATGGTGAGTGTAGAGAACCGGAGACCCTTTTTACTGCAAACGAGGCATTCCATCTTAGTCCTCACGGGTGACAACGCATCTGCATTTTGATTCGCAAACGAGGATAAAATGTAGATGTCTATGGGCCACAGCAACCACTTACCATCAGGTGAATTGTGCTCGTTTCTCAACCGATCCTATAAAAAAATACGAAAGGGACCTCGTTCCAACCGTTTGTTCCACGACAAACACGCATGTTTTATTATATTAAATATTAATCTCCCATTGCATACACACAATTTTTTTTTCCTATATAATATATAAAGAAACCTGTAAAATATCTCCTAATCTTTCATATAATATGTCCCCGTCAGCGAATCCCTTATAACAATTTTCCTTACGGTCTACCAACGTACCGCAATTACTGTTATCTTTATGTTATTAAGGCCTAAGCATCTCATTAAGAGCCACTTAATTTTATGCAGAGTTAATCTGCTCCTGTAATGAACAAGGAGGGTTAATCGAGGCGGTGAGGCGTAAAGATGCGCAAAGGTCAGTGAGCGTAATGCTTAGACCAGCAATTATAACACTAATAACCATACATCCATTAATTTACACCATACATATTTTTATACGCGGCGGTTGTAGCACGAATGGGACGGCTCGACCGGGGACGGACCACGCCCTTACAGATACCAGCGTAAAATAGCAGCTTAACGCTCCTGTTTCGTATGGTGAATGTAGAGGACCGGAGAACAGTTTTACTGGAAACGAGGTATTCGATCTAAATCCTCCGGGGTGACAACGTATCTGCATTTTGTATCTTAATCGAGGATAAATGTAGATGTCTACGGGTCACATCATCCACTCACCATCAGGTAGGCTGTGTGTTCGTTTGTCACACTCATTCTATAAACGCGCAGGTTTTGCTGTCGCACGGATGGGCCGGCTCGAACCGGGGTGGTACCACGACCTCACAGAATACCAGCGTGAAGTAGAGGTTTACCTCTGCGTTTCGCTTGGTGAGTGCAGGTGGCCGGAGGCCCTTTTTACTGGAAATGAGGCATTCCATCTTAGTCCTCACGGGTGACAACGCATCTGCATTTTGATTCGCAAACGAGGATAGATGTAGATGTCTATGGGCCGCAGCAACCACTTACCATCAGGTGGACTGTGTGCTCGTTTGTCACCCTTATCCTATAAAAAAAAATCTTTATTTATTCTTGATTAAGAAATATAGATGCGTTGTTACCCCTGAGGACTAAGATGGAATACCTCATTACAAATTGGAAGGCTCCCCGGTTCTCAACACTTACCTTACATACACAGCTGCATTAAGCTGCAATTTCACTTTGGTACTAGCTGTTCTAGACTTCGCCCGCGTGTAATTTATTACGATTGGATTTAATGAGTTCAAATTTTTTGCGCGGAACAATAATTATTTTTCTAAAATAAAAGTAGCCTAAGTTACTTCTTATAACATCAGCTATCTGCCAGTGAAAGTCCCGTCAAAACCGGTCCAGCTGTTTCGGAGATTAGCCGGAACAGACAGACAGACAGACAGACAGAAAGACAGACAGACAAAAATTTTAAAAATTTTGGTTTTGTTATAAGTTCCGTATATACGTTCATATGCGTTTGGTAAAAAGCAGTTATTTTGACATTACAAATAGACAATTTTAAACATTCAATTTTATTTATTTGTATAGATTTGTATTCTTTTAGATATTTGGTATTTTTTGTAGATATTTCTGGTTTCGCATGAGGTGTAACGAGGACCCGAAACCCTTTTTTCTGGGAATAAAACAGATCATCGAGCTATAGATACATACAGATTTGCCTATGACATAACAAACTTACTACCATATGGACTGTGTGTTCGTTTGTAACCATGTCTTATAAAAAAAAAATGCATCATGAAGTAACTTACAGGCAAAACTTTGAACAATCTTTATATTTTATAATTTTTCTGTACGTGTTTTTGTCACTGAACTTTTTCTTAACCGAATTTGATAAAATTTTATGGATAACTTAGATTCACAATTGAACCCAGTAGGTGGCGCTGTAGTCGAGATTAAAAAATCACCCGTGCGAAGCTCGAACGGATCGCTATTCTGTATGTTAAAATCTATTGCTGTACATTAGTCTTGCTAAAACTCGAAACTGGTTCGACCGATTCTGATGAATTTTTTGGTATGTGTTTGAGTTAGTTCCTGAACGATCTAGATTCACAACTGAATCCGGTAGGGGGCGCTGTCGAGATCCAGAAATCGCCGGAGTGCAGCCGAGGCGAATCGCTTATCTATATAGTCTAGTCAAAATTACAGCTTTTTACTAAATGCATATGAAAGTAAATACGGTACTTATACATTGAATAAAACTGTTTTTTACGGATTTTATCGCGTTTATTTTATTATTTTTATTCCCGACGTTTCGAGTGCTTTTCAGCAACCCATGGTCACGGGGGGGACTGAGATGTTTGACGTCCCAATGTCACAGTTAGCCCGGCTACCTTCAGTTTTTTAATATTAATTTTTGGTTCGATTTACGCAGAATGAACTTACAGTATCCGGAAGTCTTGCAGTGTTATGCTTGGGTTTGGATTTAATTTTGTTAATTATAGGGTCCCAAGCAGATGGCAGCACCCATCCATCTTCTCTATTGAAATTAGGATGTTTTTTAATTTCAATAGCCTCGCGTATCATCCTTGGTAGGAATCGGTGTTCTTTTGCAAGGATTTGTGGTCTATCAAATCTGATGTAATGGCGGGGACGATCTTGAACATGTTCACAGACTGCAGACTTCCCAGAGCGTCGGTGCTTCACGTCAGCTATATGTTCTTTCACGCGGGTTTTAATGGATCTTTTTGTTTGTCCTATGTAAGAGAGACCACATTCGCAATCAAGCTTGTACACTCCTGCATCTTGTAGAGGGATATTACACTTGACGGATGGTAAAAATTGACTAATCTTCTTCGGCGGCTTGAAGTATGTTTTAATAGAAGCTCGCTTCAAGATGTAGCCAACCTTGTCTGTGACTCCTCTGACATAGGGTAGTACAGCAGGCACACGCTCGACTGTGGTCGGCTTCAATTAAAAAACATCCTAATTTCAATAGAGAAGATGGATGGGTGCTGCCATCTGCTTGGGACCCTATAATTAACAAAATTAAATCCAAACCCAAGCATAACACTGCAAGACTTCCGGATACTGTAAGTTCATTCTGCGTAAATCGAACCAAAAATTAATATTAAAAAACTGAAGGTAGCCGGGCTAACTGTGACATTGGGACGTCAAACATCTCAGTCCCCCCCGTGACCATGGGTTGCTGAAAAGCACTCGAAACGTCGGGAATAAAAATAATAAAATAAACGCGATAAAATCCGTAAAAAACAGTTTTATTCAATGTGTAGTGTTCGCGTAAATATAAGAAATCATTACGGTACTTATAACTAAAATACAATTTTTAAAAATTTCGTCTGTCTGTCTGTCTGTTTGTTTGTTCCGGCTAATCTCCGAAACGTCTGAACCGACTTTGACGGGACTTTCACTGGCAGACAGCTGATGTCATAAGGAGTAACTTAGTCTACTTTTATTTTAGAAAAAGAATGAGGGTTCCGCGCAAAAAAATATAAACCCAAATACGCGAGAGAAGTCGCGGGGAACAGCTAGTATTGCATAAAAAATGTAATGACGAATACCGGGTTTAGCGGTCTCAATTTCGTAATTATGCAAAAACCACCGTTACGGCCTATTTAAACCCACTGCTCAACATAGGCCATCCGCATAGATTGCCTCATAGGAGTACTTGATAAGCGGGTTGGAAACCACAGTTTTTGTATTACTTTAAGTTCTTATCAGGAAGATGTTGCTGTCCATTACCTTTTCAATTTCCCTCTGTCGCCTCTTACGACACCCACGGGATGATATTGGGTAGTGGATATTCTTACACCGTCACTACACGGTCAAAATATCTACACGATACAAACATATAAAGCTTTAATTACGTACTTAAGTGAAGGTGCAAATGACTATGAAGTTAATTTCTTTACTGGCAATAAATCTCGGGGGTTGCCTAAGCTCGACGATTTACCGCCATGTTAATTAAATAAGCACGTATTTAGCGGTTAAGTAGGACCTTAATTTCAGATGCCTAATTAAATTTCGGTATACGAATCCAGTTTAAATGGGAAATTTGTGTAAAATTGTTAAAGTGAAATAAATTATATCGACATGGTCCTTATGACAGAATCGCTGGAGGATCTCAGCACTATGCTCAATGACCACAATAGTGTCCTCCAACGTCACGTGTAAGGTCTATGTTATACTTATGCCGGTAGTTGTTAGCATAGCTACTGTTGAAGTTATCAACGAGCGTGATTACCTAGGATATATATAAAAATTCTAAAACAAAACTGTACTACCAGAGCGTATCTCCAGTGGTGACATATGGATATGAGACGTGGTGCTTCACAACTGGCCATTCACAGTCACTCAGCGAGCTACGAAGAGGGCTAAGCTCGGAGTTTCTCTACTTGATAAGCTTCTGTAATCCGCAGCAGAAACAGAGTAATCGACATAATCCAGTGGCTCAATAAGTTACAGTGGCAATGCGCCATAGCTCAAAGAACCGACAATCGAAGGGCAAGAAAGGTTCTTGACTGGCAGCTTCGTCCCGGTAGACGAAGTGTCCCACAAGAGCCAATAGGTGGAGTGACGATCTGATCACAGTTTCAGGAAATAGATGGATGCGTGTGGCTCAGGACTGCATTGTGTAAGATTCCTTAGAAAATGCATATATTCAGCAGTATACTGGTGAAGGGTTGTTAATAAAAATAACTAACTTAGTCTAGAATTGAATATTTTTTTATATAGAATAAGGCTGATAAACGAGCACACAGTCCACTTGATGGTAAGTAGTTGCTGTGGCCCATAGACATATACATCCATTCTCAACTATAAATCAAAATGCAGATCTGCTATCACTCGTGAGGACTAAGATAGAATTAATTTTTCCAGTAAAAAGGGTCTCCGGTTCTCTACACCCACCATACGAAACACCGTAGCGTTTAGTCGCTATTTTACGTTATTATCCTTTGAGACCGTTGTCCTTCCCCGGTCGAGCCGACCCATTCGTGCTACAACTATAAAAGTATTAAAGATACTGCAACTATTAAAGGTATTAATATTCTTTTAATTTTCGTGGTTTCTAATCGAGTTTAGATGTAGGTAGGTGTCTTTATGCTACATTACTTAACCCCGTGGACTGCATGTTTGTTTGTCGCCCTTACATAAAAAGCAGAGATTTCTTTTTAATTTACCGTAAGTAAAATGGTATACTTATATGAAGCTAACAGTCCTCGTTCACTTCATGATTCCCCCAGACATTAAAGGAAATAAAGACGACCGTTCGTTGCAGTTAAAAGTTGATTGCTATCAACGCTTGCCAGACTTCGAATGGAATTTTTTGAACATTTTCATCGTCATTATTGTTCTTGACTTTTATAGCATCTTCTATATATTAATACTTAAAGAGAAACCTTTGTACCCTTTTTTAAGCATATTGCAAGCACGGGGAAGTGTGATGGGAGATTTGGCATAGTTAAAGTTAACATAGTTGAGTGCAAAAAGCTATATATATATATATATATATATATATATATATATATATATATATATATATATATATATATATATATATATATATAAAATATGTGTCACGTTGTTTATCCGTGATGAACTCTTAAACTACTGAACTGATTTCAATGAAATTTTGCACAATGTGTGCTGTTCGGTCCAACTTGAGAGATAGGATAGTTTTTATCCTGATAAGTGACCCTCAATATTTTTTACTGGTAATTTAAGGATATTTATAGGACAAAGTCGGAGAGGGCAGCACGACGTCTGCCTGGCCAGCTAGTATATACATAATATATGTACGTGAGGGTAATATAGTCGTCCGGTTAATATGGTCACTTTCTTATAACTCAAAAACTACAGCATAGTTTGCGTAGATGGTTTTGTGATATCATCAGTCAATCAATTAATAAAGTATCAAAATGGTGCTGCTTTATCGACGCCATTTTGACAGTTGATATTATAGTAAATATTTTAGTCGATGCTAGAGCTACTTGTATATAAAAAGTTTCAGGTCTCTAGTTCAGAAAAAGTTAGTTTTAAATCAATTACTGAATTCGATTCAAACACCCGAAAACATTCATTATTTGCGTTTACGTAATAGATCCATGCTGCAGCTATTACTAATATAGTTTTTGCATGAATGGGTCGGCTCGACTGGGTAAGGACCACGCCCTCACAGAATATCAGTGCAAAATAGCAGCTCAACGCTGCTGTGTTTCGGTATGGTAAGTGTAGAGAACCAGACACCCTTTTTACTGAAAACGAGGCATTCCATCTTAGTCCTCACGGGTGACAACGCATCTACATTTTGATTCGTAATTGAGGATAGATGTCGATGGGTCACAGCAACCACTTACCATTAGGTGGACTGTGTGATCGTTTGTAACCCTTATCCTATAAAAAAATACTGGCAAAGTCAATTGTGAAACACGTAATGGTATATGTTCAAACCGTCGCACAGAGTAGAAGTTACAGACAAATTGACTGAATGAGCTTTGAGTTTCTAAATTCCTTTTCCAATAATCGGTGGAGTATATATCAAGGTTGAAAAGACGTTGGTTTTATACTTTGTGTATCAGACATCTGTGTTTTATATATTAATGTACAGTTGTAAGCATAAATAATATAATAAAAGGCTAGGCATTTGTTCAGTCAGTGCACTTCACCATCTTAGGCTACATCACCACTTACCATCAGGTGGGATTGTAGATAAGCGCTGGCTTAGTAAAATATAATATATATACTCCTTTATTCAATCAATCAATCGATGGTCAATCGACGGATTCAACTCGGCTGGGCAGCGTTCGGGAAGCTACGACACATCTTCTCGTCAGACATACCTCAAAACCTTAAAACGAAATTGTACAACCAGTGCGTGTTGCCAGTTATGACTAACGGAACTGAGACGTGGTCCTTCACTGCTGGCCGTATGAGGAAGCTCAAGGTCGCTCAGCGAGCTATGGAGAGGGCTATGCTCGGAGTTTCTCTGCGTGATAAACTTAGGAATAAGGATATCCGCAGTAGAACCAGAGTAACCGACATAGCCCAACCGATTAGTAAGCTGAAGTGGCAGTGGGCCGGCCATATAGCTCGAAGAACTGACAACCGATGGGGAAGAAAGGTTCTCAAGTGGCATCCTCGTACCGGTAGGCGAAGTGTAGGGCGTCCCCCCACGAGATGGAGTGACGACCTGGTAAGACATACAGGAAGTCGATGGATGCAGGTGGCTCAGGACCGTGCTTTGTGGCATTCTTTGGGGGAGGCCTATGTTCAGCAGTGGACTTGTGAAGGGCTGTAATGATGATGATGATGATGACTTCTTTATTGGTCCGTAACATCAGCCTCAGCGTGGCAACTTGGCAGGTGAATTTGAGAGATTGCAGACCTAGATATTTCGCAGGTCGCACATTTAATACTGCTTCCTTGATATTTATACCTAATATAAACTAGATAATTTCATCATTTATCATCATTGCAGCCCGTCACAAGTCCACTGCTGCGAACATAGGCCTCGCCCAAGGAATACCACAAAGCACAGTCCTGAGCCACTTGCATCCATCGACTTCTTGCATGTCTTACCAGGTCATCACTCAATCTAGTGGGGGGTCGCCCTACACTTCGTCCGCTGGTACGAGGCCGCCACTCGAGAACCTTTCTTCCCCATCGGTTATAGGTTCTTCGAAGTATATGTCCGGCCCCTTGCCACTTCAGCATACTAATCCGTTGGGTTATGTCGGTCATTCTGGTACTACTGCAGATATTCTCATTTCTAAGTTTACCATGCAGAGGAACTCCGAGCATAGCACTCTCCATAACTCGCTGAGCAACCTTGAGCTTCCTCGTACGGCAAGCAGTGAAGGACCACGTTTCAGTTCCATAGGTCATCACTGGCAACACGCACTGGTTGTTCAGTCTAGTTTTTAAGTTTTGAAATATATCTGACGGGAAGATATGCCGTAATTTCCCGAAAGCTGCCCAGCCGAGCTGAATCCGTCGATTGGCCTCTCGGTCGAAGTTGGACTTACCTAGTCGGACTATTTGTCCCAGGTAAACATATTCGTCAACAACTTCGAGCTTAGTGCTCCCAACAACTACTGCCATACGTGTGACATGGACATTAAACATGATCTTTGTTTTGTCCATGTTCATCTTAAGACCTATCCGTTGGGAAAAACTATTGAGGTCATTGAACATAGTGCTTAGGTCCTCCAGCGATTCTGCCATAAAGACTATATCGTCGGCAATTGGATGAATTCGAAAAGAGGAAAATGGATATTACATCACCCTGTCTTACACCTCTCTGCAGTTGGATAAGTTTCGTACTCTGATTCTGTACTCGGATAGCCATCGTAGCCCTACTGTACAAACACTTCAGTACTTCAATATACCGACAGTCAACTTGGCACCGCTGAAGGGACTGCAACACCTCTCAATCTCACTCAAAATCTCAGGTGTCCCGGAAACGATACTGCCATATTCGGTCTTCAGTTTTGACAGTTGGCTCTTTCTGGCAGACAGATCTCTGACAAAGATTTTGGAGCCCTATTTCCGCTCGATCGCTTCTTTTTATTTTTATAGAAGTGGGGGCAAACGAGCATGCGGCTCAACTGATGGTAAGTGACTACCGCCGCCCATAAACAACCGCAACACCAGGAGAATTGCAGATGCATTGCCGACCTTTTAGAATGGTGTAAGCTCTTTTCTTGAGGGTTCCTTAGTCGTATCGGTCGGAAAAATCGCTGCTGGTAATCGATTCCACAAGGAAGTTGTGTGAGGGAGAAAACTTCTTCTAAATCGCACAATGGGGGACCGCCAATCATCCAGAAAGTATAGATGGTATCGCGAGTTTTATCGTGATGTGCGATGGTGAAATTGAGCGGTTGGAATTAGTCCGAACAATTCCTCAGAGCACTCCCCGTGATAGATGCGATAAAATGCGCAAAGAGATGCAACATCTCTACGCAGTGCCAGTGTATCGGTATATATATATATATATATATATATATATATATATATATATATATAAAGAACTCGGTCGTCGATGATTCGAGCCGTTCTGCGCTGGATGCGGTCAAGTGGAAGGAGCTAGCACTGGGGTGCCCTGGCCCAGATAGGAGAACAGTATTCCATGTGAGACCGAACTTGCGCTTTGTAAAGTTGCAAGCGATGTACCGGCATGAAATACTGTCTCGCTCTGCTGAGTACGCCAAGCTTTTTAGAGGCCTATTTTGCCTTCCCTTCCAAGTGAATACGAAACTACACACTATTTGATATGTCGACGCCGAGGATTCCGATGCTAGCTGAGGCAGCAAGGGGAGTGCCTTGAAACTGAGGAGATACGAAATAGAGGTTCTTTTGAGCGATAAACGCGCAAACTTGTGTCTTCTGGGGATTGAACTGGACTAGATTTAATAGCCCCCAATCCGAGACTGTTCAGTAAAGACTCGAATTCAGACACAAAAAAGGCCGGCAACGCATCTGCCATTCCCTCCCTGGTGTTGCAGTTGTTCATGGGCGGCGGTAGTCACTTACCATCAGGTGAGCCGCATGCTCGTTTGCCCCCTCTCCTATAAAAAAAAACAAGTTTGTCCCGGTACTTAGCGACGTTTTCCCGAGAAATATTGGCACGGCCGGTATATAAGGCATCACCAGTGCTGTCGTCTGCATAGCAATGAATGTTACCAGCTTGCAACATATCATTGATATGCAGGATGAACAGCGTTAGTGATAGCACGCAGCCTTGCAGAACACCAGCGTTGATAGGCTTGAAATCAGAGCATGCACCGTCTACAACGACCTTGATGCTCCGATCAGCAAGGAAGCTGGTGATTCATTTGCACGATTTCTCGGGAAGCCCATAGAAAGGAAGCTTCGAAAGAAGCACTTGTGTGCCAGATCCGATTGAAGGCCTTCGCTATGTCCAAACTAACGGCCAATGCCTCCCCCTTGGACTCTACTGCCTCCGCCCATCTATGAGTCAGGTAGACCAGAAGATCACCAGCTGATCGACCCCGACGAAAACCGTACTGGCGGTCACTAATCAGCTGGTGATCCTTAAGGTACCTCATGAGCTAGCAGTTAATAGTGGATTCCATTATTTTGGAGAACAAGGAGGTGATGGCGATAGGCCTTTAGTTGGACGGATCTGAGCGGTCGCCTTTATTAGGGATAGGGTGGACCAAAGCTGTCTTCATGAATTCGGGACTACACCTTGGGAGTAGAAGTACCGGAAAAGACGTGTTAAAACCGGTGCCAACTCCGGGGCACACATCTTCAGCACAATGGGAGGGACGCCATCAGGCTCACTCGACTTGCTGACGTCCAGGGAGAAGAGTGCTTTGCGAATCGAGCGCTGTGTAAACCGCACATCCAGCATAGAGCACTCACATTGCGGGATAGTCGGCGATGTTCTCCCCCGTCATCTAGTTTCGAGTTGGACGCAAAGGGAGAGCTCAACAGATCGGCTTTCTCCTTTGTGGCATAGGCCAGTGAGTCGTCCTTTGTGTGCAACGATGAAAGTGACGGCTGACAGAAGTTCCCTTGGACAGGCTTGGCGAGAGACTAGAATCCATGGATTCCCAAAGGAAGGCGAACTAGCTTCTCGCCAATTCTGCCGATGTGCTCAGACCTTGCCTTGGCAATGACGCTTTTGAAGGACCTGGAGGCGGAATTATACTTCTTTTTAAGAGCGCTGGTGTTTACATCCCGTTGTTGGTGCGTCAGCCCAGGCCCGATAGCACTCGTGCTTCTAGCATGATGCTATTTTTTTTAAAGGATAAGGGTGACAAACGAGCACACAGTCCACCTGATGGTAAGTGGTTGCTGCGGCCCATAGACATCTCTATCTATCCTCGTTAGCGAATCAAAATGCAGATGCGTTATCACCATGGCATCACTGAAGAATATGGTGAACAGCTGCTGTAGTGTAACCAGTAGCAACTTCATATAAAAAAAACTACAGATGCGTTGTTACCCCTGAGAAATAAGATGGAATGCTTTGCAACCTATAATAATACTGGTCCCTTGAGATCAGAAGACAGCAATGCAAGCACAGTTATTTGGGGTCGCAGAATTAGATAGGTGAGTGGTACTTATTCAGAGATATTCCTAGGCAGGACCTCGTAACAATATATGCTTTAATATAGTATTTTATTCATACAAAATATTTTATATAAGAATATTCACAAACTATTTATTTTACCAATTTTTTGTTTATCATTCCAAAAACATCTTTTAAGTACTTCGGATAAAATATAGCCTAATTCTTGACATTCTTCCTTATGTTTACAAGGTTTCACTACAATCAGTTTAGTCATATTGAAGATTAGCACAGACAGACAGAGAGACAATTTTTTATTGATTATGTCTTAATAAATAGTATTCAAATAACTGAGCATAATACAAGCCAGTTATTTAAATGTTATAGACATACTTCAATTTTATTTATATGTATATGTGTATAGATAAGGTAAAGGAAAACGTGTAAACAAACGGGCAACTCTCGAACTTTTACCTGCCTTAAAACTATCTCAGTAACGAGGAGAGACCTTTCCAATTAGTCGTACGCATATATCGTATACGTATATAGAGTATTTATTACTTTTTTACAATTTATGTACATCCAAAGTAATATTACAATGAAAAATAAAAAAAGATACTTTGTCCAAAGACGCTGCTAATTTCATATTGAAATTTTTTCCAGCAGGCTTCATACTTTAACAGTGGTAGAGCCACGCGGCAGCTTTTGCTGTCACACGGATGGGCCGGCTCGAACCGGGGTGGTACCACGACCTCACAGAAAACCAGCGTGAAGTAGAGGTTTACCTCTGCGTTTCGCTTGGTGAGTGCAGGTGGCCGGAGGCCCTTTTTACTGGAAATGAGGCATTCCATCTTAGTTCTCACGGGTGACAACGCATCTGCATTTTGACTTGTAATTGAGGATAGATGTAGATGTCTATGGGCCGCAGCAACCACTTACCATCAGGTGGACTGTGTGCTCGTTTGTCACCCTTATCCTATAAAAAAAAATACTGGACAAATTCTATTTATTCATCCAGCGTTTATTATACGTACCACTTTGAGATTCAATCAATTTTGTTCGATAAAATGACTTATCCTATAGAATAAAGTAGATGGCACTATTACAAAACAAATTTACTCAAAAAAAATATTTTTATTTATTACACTAAAATTCAGGCTCGACTTGTCTGAAAATAAGAATTGTAATATTTATTTGCTACAAAATTCAATTTTTATGTTATATTTTATGCCAAATTTCTCGTTAAAAATTATTATTATCATATTAAATAAATCATTCGATGTAAAATATTTTTAGTATATTAGTAGTATAGTTGTCGCACGAATGGGTCGGCTCGACCGGGGAAGGACCACGCTCCCACAGAATACCAGCGTAAAATAACTGCTTAACACTGCTGTGTTTCGTATGGTGAGTGTAGAGAACCGGAGACCCTTATTAAAAAAAAAGAAAAGAGACATTCCACCTTAGTCCTCACGGGTGACAACGTATCTGCATTTTGATTCTTTATTGAGGATAGATGTAGATGTCTATGGGTCACAGCAATCACTTATCATCAGGTGGACTGTGTACTCGTTTGTTACCCTATCCTATAAAAAAAAATAAAAAAAATAATTTGAAGGTTTCACTTTTACCGCGTGTGAACTGAACTGCACACGTTTTTTTATTCGAATTTATACGCCTAATGCTAGCCAGCGCCTACAAGTATTTATTTGTTTAACTTAACCCAATTTAGAATCTCAATCAAACCCTCTTTAATTGAATATATGGCCCTTATCTAATTTGAAAACACCAATGAAATAATCTACAAACGCAATGTTGACTCTATTGGTGCAACTTAAAGCGCATTTTGTTTTGTACCGTAACATCCCATATATCAACAATAACGGAATCGCGGCCTATATCCCTTAGTTTTCGATATAAATAAGTGCTAAGATTTATCACTTTGCTGGCAAAGCCGTTGTTAAGGGGTTCAAAATAAATAAAATAGCATGAAAGGTTGAAACCCATCTCATCAATATTATACACTAGCTACACTGCCCGGCTTCACATGAATAGGATCTTAGACCAAAGATAATTCATTTTTTATCAATTTTCGTCGTTTTCATTAAAAAAAATCGGCCAAGTGCGAGTCAGATTCGGGCACCGAGAGTTCCGAACAAATCCGTAGGTATATAAGTTTAAAATTATTAAAAATATTATATGATGTAACTAAAAATTTATGCTTTTCGCAATTTTTTATTTATCTGTGCTATAATACGTTGCTTCGTACCAAAGTTTACGATTCTGAGTTCACGGGAAGTACCCTGTAGGTTTTGATTCCCTTGCCAATGTCGAAAATTTGTGGCATAAACGGCTGTATATTTTGATTTCGTTGACTTAGAAGTTTGATTTTTTCACAACTCTAAGGGACAGTAGACTTGAGTATTTGATATGAATTTCAGCTTAATACCTTCACGCGTTCCTGAGAAAAAGGGTCTTAACAGACAGAAAGACGGACAACAAAGTGATCCTATAAGGGTTCCGTTTTTTCCTTTTGAGGTACGGAACTCTAAAAACCCTCAAGTTTCTCCGATAATAATAATAATAATAATTTATTTTATATTCTCACCACAATACAGAATTATTGTACATAATATTATAGTATAGCCTCAATAATATACTGTGGGAGACTGGTGCCTAAGCTAGGCTTTTCGCCTGTATTTCAGGACGCCAGGTCTCCGCCCTATGGTTGTAATTACAATACTTTTATTATGCACTCGTACATGTACCATATTTATAATTTACATAATATCTCCTTTCTTTTTATTAGGATTCTAGATATATTAAAAAGTGTGTGTGTGTGTGTGTGTGTGTGTGTGTGTGTGTGTGTGTTTGTGTGTGTGTGCGTGTGTGTGTGTGTGTGTGTGTGTGTGTGTGTGTGTGTGTGTGTGTGTGTGTGTATGTGTGCGTGCTTTTGTTTGTTAGTTTGTACTGGGTTAGTAATTAACTTTGATTCGATTAGTAATTAGATAGAATTAGTAAGTAGTTGTTCGGTGTCATAATAATTTAGTTCTTGGAGCCAGATAGTTATTTTCTTTTTGCATATAGTTTTGTTAACGTTAAATATAGGGATAATTTTATTGACTTTATTGTATAAGAAACCTCCAAGGTGACAAAAGAAACGTTTAGATAATTTGGTGGATAGAGTTATATGACAGCGGTCCACGGGGTTAAAACGCCTTTTATCTCGGGAGAGTGAAGAGTTGTATTTTAATAAAGCATGCTGTTTTAGTAAGGTACTTTGTATAAACAGTTGCCGCACAGTTAAAATTTTCAATTATTTATATAGGAGCTCTGTATGATAGCGATACGGCAATGAAAAAGAGATCTTTAAGATGGCTCTCTGCGTTCTCTCCAATTGAAGCATATTAGATTTTGGAGCACCGCCCCAGGAGGTAATACCATATGTTAACAGAGATTGGGCCAAGGCGAAGTAGACGGATTTTTTTAGTTTCTCATCAGCCACATCTCTCAGAGTTTTAAAAACATATATAAGTTTACGCAACCTGCTATTAAGGGTATTAATGTGTTCATGAAAACCATCTTATATATAGTATAATAAGTATAACATTCCGAAGTCATAGTAAGCCCGGCAACCTTCAGATTTTCAATACTAATTTTTGGACCGGTCCACGCAAAATATGCTTCTTTCGACGTGCATAATAAATTGGTAAGATATGATTTATATAATATATTGAGAACATATGTATAGATAATTGAGATAAAAAATATATTGCAAAGAATTTCATATGGCATGATTGTGGATACCAAAGAGTTATGTTGAACACTACGCTTAATACGGACATATATTTATCACGCAAAACCACCGTATAGTTAGAGTAATAACACTTATCTTTATGCATATATATATTATAGGATAAGGGTGACAAACGAGCACACAGTCCACCTGATGGTAAGTGGTTGCTGCGGCCCATAGACATCTACATCTATCCTCTATTACAAATCAAAATGGTAGATGCGTTGTCACCCGTGAGGACTAAGATGGAATGTCTCATTTCCAGTAAAAAGGGTCTCCGGTTCTCTACACTCACCCTACAAAACAGCAGCGTTAAGCTACTATACAATATATATATATATATATATATATATATATATATATATATATATATATATATATCTTGTGTACCTGTGTTTCATTAAACTGCTTCTAATCGGCTCGACCGATTTTTATGGATATTTATTGTTTGATTTAAATGTACCTACAACAACAAAGTGACGTTTGAGTAAGGAAAATTCTTCTATCACAGTGTACGAGTACATAGTAGTTTCTTGCGTTTGTTTTGGAAAGAACGAAATAAAAAACGTATTAGAAACGTAAATGGAACACAGTAGACATCGCTTTGTTCTCAAAGGAGGCATTTGAATGCATCTGAGTATGCACTTCTGCCTTGTGAGAAATCGGCCTAGAAGCCGAGAGCGGTTAAGATGCGAATTTGAATTGAATCTCTTAAAGTGTTTTTTACGTGGCAGAGCCATGCTGCAGCTATTTTATGGTTGTAGTAGTAGCACGAATGAGTCGGCTCGACCGGGGAATGGTTACGCTCTCACAGAACACCAGCAATGTGACTGTGTTTCGTATGGTGAGTGTAGAGAACCGGAGACCCTCTTTACTGGAAGCGCATTCCATCTTAGTTTTAAGAGGTGGCGACGCATCTGCATTTCGATCAAAGGCGATATCCCGACCATATCCCTTGCGATAGTGCATTTTTCTTCGTTATTCAGAGACTATTATCTCATGAGTTATGAGAAATAAACTACATCTAAAAGCACATTATTAATGTTCGATATCCTGTCATCACATCCCATTTTCGTTACGTTCTAATTTGTTTTTATGTGTTATAAATACATTTAAAATCTATATATGTAATCTATGCATCTGTTGCTAAAGGCAACGCTCTAATCATTTGAGGAATACACCAATGGATCGATAATTTAAAAATCTATATTATTCACGTATTATTTAATTTATAAAGTTCGCTTTTCTTTTTTAATTTAAATTAATTCCAAAAATTGTGTGAATTCTATAATAGATGGGCGTACGGAGAGTGTGGGCGACAGTGCACTGCATGCTTAAGGTTATTTGGTCAGGGAAACGCCTTAATAGATGATAGATTTAGACGTTTATAGGCCTCAGCACCTACTTACCACAAGGTACTGGATACAGGACTGTGCATTCGTTTGTCAATCTCATTTTATAAAAAAAACATAGGAATATTGCTAGTATGTATATTTACATAGTAAACGACTATAACCGGAGAGCCTTTTTTACTGGTAACAAGGCATGCGATCTTAGCCTGCAGGGGTGATAACGCATGTGCATTTCGATACCTAATTGAAGACAGATGTCAAAATGATAATGGCAAAAGCATGGACTGTATGCTCGTTTGTCGATCCGTATTATAATAATAATTTAAAATTAAATTTCTTTTACAACCGACTTCAATATAAATTATTAAGAATACGTCAAAAACTATTAGTCAGACCTCGATCTTGATGAATTTATATATGACCACATGGGAAGCATCAGCTTTCAGATAAAAAAAGAATTATCGAAATCAGTTCACACACTAAGAAGTTATGAGGTAACACACATAAGAAAAAAGCATACAGTCGAATTGAGTACCGGCTCCTTTTTTAAGTCGGTAGAAAAATATGCACTTTTATAGGATAATTGTATGGCAGTCGAGTTCGCCAACATAGAATAGAATAGAATAATTTTTATTCAATATAGATTATAGTACATAATACTTATTGAAAGTAATTTTTTACTTTTACCACTGGTTCGCAAAAAACCTCTGTCCTGGGAAAAACCAGCAAGAAACCCAGCGGGGCTTTTTTTAAAAGCACAATTTAGAATATAATAGTTTATACAATTGTTATGAAAACGTTTAGAAACAGCATGGTAGTGATCACCTCATTCCCAGGGGTTATTATCAGTCAGTGGTATATTTAATATCTGTACTAAATACATTTATCAGTCAATTTCTTTGGCAAATTTTAATAATATGCACGTAATATATGCCACGTTAATCTGAATCGTTAAAAATATTAAAATTTATACAATATTTTCAGATCTAAAAATCTACGATCACATTCATTTTACAGTACTTCCGGTCTATAACCACCATTATTTATTCTGTCTATCTTGACTGAAAAATAATTGACATTTGTTTATTAGGCCTTTCCTTTAATCGCATATTATTTCAAACAAGATCCGCGAGAAATATGATAAGATATATTCGTGTCCGTGATTTCTGTATAAACCGAAATTCATTTTCGCATTGTTTATTTCAATAAAAGAAATATTGGAAAATCGGAATTTTATATACAATGATTGCAAACTATTTTAAAAATATGCTTTGTACAATGATTTCTTATATTTACGCGAAAACTACACATTACATGAAACCAATTTTTATGGATTTTATCGCATTTAATTTAACTTTTTAATTCCCAACGTTTCGGGTGCATTACAGCACTCATAGTCACGGGGGACTGAGGTTTCTGACGTCTCGATGTCATAATTAGCCCAGCTAATCGCAGTTTTTGAATATTAATTTTTGGTCCGATCTACGCAGAATGAGCTTACAGTAGTAGAGCTTGAAGTCTTGTAGTGGTATGCTTGGGTTTGGATTTAATTTTATTAATTATAGGATCCCAATCAGATGGCAACACCCATCCATCTTCTCTATTGAAATTAAGATGTTTTTATTTCAATAGCCTCGCGAATCACCCTTGGTAGGAATTGGTGTTCTTTTGCGAGGATTTGTGGTCTATGAAATCTAATGTGATGGCGGGGACGATCTTGAACATGTTAACACACTGCAGACTTCCATGAACGTCGATGCTTCAAGTCAGCTATATGTTCTTTCACGAGGGGTTTAATAATATTTTGTTTGTTCTATGTAAGAGAGACCACATTCACAATCCAGCTTGTATACTCCTGCACCTTGTACAAGAATATTTTATTGTCATATCTACTTTTCTTGATAAGGTTAATGTATATGATATATAGTTATAATGTATTACAAAAATATTTATAAATATGTATGTATTCTATGTATGTATATGTAGGTATATGTGTATATGTATGTGAGTATGTATATATGTATTTGTGTGTTTATGTGTATATGTATATATAATATTATGTATATGATTATTGCATTGTCTTATATACTATATATACCTTGTACTATTAATATATACTTGTTTATCTGCTATTTATGCACACTTCTATATTTTTATTTAAAATTATCTCCTTCATCAAGGTTTGCCTGGAAGAGATCGCTATTTAGCGATAAGGCCACCTAATTGTACATCAATTTATAAATTTAAGTTTGCTGTGTTGCGTGTATTTTGTGTGCAATAAAGAGTATAAATAAAATAATAAATAAAATAAGAATAAGACACTTGACGGATGGTAAAAATTGACTAATTGAGTAAAAAATTAGTATCATTTAAATATTCTTTGTAAGTATAAACTGCTTAAAAATTACTAACTATACCAAGAAGTCAAAGCCTCTTATTAAAATTGGCCTTTACAACTTATTTTCTGAAAATAAAAAGGTACATCATCGCATCCGCAAATCCCTCATAAGAAAGTAAACACACATTCCAAGTACTGTTACTTTTTTGAAGTGAAACTTCTTTAGTATCGTTGTGATTCGAAAACGCCATGAAACGAAAAATCGACACTAAAAAGAGACAAACATATACATCATCTATAAAAGAGACAAACATATACATCTATATGTTTGTCTCTTATAATCTATACTATATCTAGATAGAATCTATAGAAACAACAGGTCGGGGAAAATGTTTCTTCGTATTTTATATACAAATGGCAAGAAAGTGTTTTTTAATTTTAATTTTTCTTTACGTCTTTTATGTATTGATATTAAAACCAACCAGATACAATCAGTACATCCAAAGAGAATTTTCTTTAATTTTATGCAAACATAATTTAAAATTAAAAATTTTGTATAGCCGACTTCAATATAAGCGACTTCAATATAAGCGACTTCAATATAAGTTATTTAAGAATAACTCAATAACCATTGGTCTGACCTTGATCAAATTCATATGGGACCACACGAGAACTATCAGCTTTCATATAAAAAAGAATCATCCAAATCGGTTCGCCCAGTACAAAGTTATGAGGTAACACACATAAAAAAAAACATACACTCGAATTGAGTACCGTCTCCTTTTTGAAAGTCGGCAGAAAAATACGAAAAAACTTTACCCCCGACCTGTTATAATAAAGCGGAAGAAGTTTTATTGTATTCTAATATATTGTATTGTATCTAGCATTACGTTACACAGCCTTTACTATTTTTCATAAATCTGGCTATCATATAGGAAAATAATTATTCAAATCGCTTTTATAGTTCCAGAGATTAGCGTATTTAAACAAACAAAAACCTCTAGCATTACGTTACACCTCTCAGCTAGTCTTAAATATTGATTTGTGTTAAGCAAGTCGGAAGAAAAATCTCTCAAGGTTTGCTTTATCCGCATGCGCTGGAGTAACGGTTAGTGATACGTAAATACAAAAATATAGATCTTTCCTTCAACTGTTTCCTACAACGGGGGGGGGGGGGGGGGGGGTTCGAATCCCGCACGGAACAAGTATTTGTATGGCCTACAAATAATTCGTCCGGGTCTGGATGTTTGTCCTTGTGCAAGTTGTGTTTGTAAACTGCCTCAACGATACAGGAGAGAATCTTAGTGTGGGGGTAACGTTTAAAAAAAACTGATACCATAGACTTATTTGTTATACATAAGCCATATATCGACGCCTTAGAGTGAAAATCTCGTAAGTGTAAAAGAAGTAACTTTTCAGGAGGAAGAAAAAACTGTAAAATTTTTGTATCGGCGTCTTTTATGTTTTTTTATTAATTAATATAGAAATTTAACACGCTTTTATAATATCCAGAACTATTCAATACCTATAAGATTGTCCGAAATGCATAAAATGCTACTTACGAGGTATTCGTACAAAAACTCGACCAAAAGCATGCAAATAATAGGTTTTCAGAGATAGGAAGAGAATTAAAATCATTTGTTTTATTAAATAATTTTTATTTTTAGGTTACATTTTGTTTTGTAAAAAGGCACGCTTTTGTGATAAACGTCTTTAAAAGACCTACAACGTTGATAACGATTATTGAGCGCTATGTTTTTCTGTCTAAGTAACAGTGTGTGAACTATAATAGTCAAATCCAGAAATTACCAATAATACGTTCTCTGAACTAAATGTGACATAAATCACAGCGTAAAACCTTATCCGAGTCACTAATTAATAAACTATTCAAGAAAAATTTTGGTAGGCAGGTAGGAACACTAGTGTTCTTGGTAGATAAACATCGATCAATATTATTTTAGTGTTCAACCCTTACTTATAGTTTGAGATCCACGATTTATCATAAAATTCTTTAAAATATTATAACAGGCACTATGAAAAATATAACATTTCTTTATAAAGATAATCAGTACAAAACTAAAAAAGCACATATAGCTAACAAAATATAACTCTTATGATAAGTAATTTCAGTCTTAAATGATCAAGTCTTTATTTGGCTATTTAAGCACTTAGATTTTTAATGATACTCTTAATATTAAATTGTTAACTTATAAAGGCAGTGACAATACTTACAACATAAGACGTCAGAAAAACTATACGTTTAAGCTAAATAAAAGAAAAAACGTAAATAGTGTTGAGTGACACGTGATATGCCTGAGCGACAATAAAGTATTTGTGATCAGTTCAAGCAGACTCCGGTTGATAAGTATGGTCATTAGGGAATATCCTAAGTAAAAAATTCAACAGCTAATGCCAAATCAATAAATTTTTATATAACCAAAAAAAAGCAACGTAACGTCTAATTTTAACGCCGCATAACAGTAACAATTACTCTGTAAGTACTGCTCTTCCGCAGGTACAGGTAATATTCCGTCGTTGATCACTGCATTGGTGAGGCAGTTGGTCGTAGAATGAGTGTACATCAGGAGGCAACACAGACTTCAATTCTTGTAAATGAATGTACTTGCTTCGTGGAATTGGGAGTCTACTGTCATATAACAGCGGCATAGAATCGGAGAGACCTGGCATTTTAATCCTTCTTGTTAGTTGTGCAAAATCTTCGTCATGTACTTTTTTATAAAAAATTGTCCCATCACTGCGGTACTCGATACAGCGCAAATCAAACACGGTTGCCTCCCCAGCTTTCTTTCCAGGTCTAATGGAGTTGAGGTATGGCATGGAGCTAAACTTGTGGAAAAAAGTATGCTGTAAGTAGTCGACGTTGTACGGTTTTGTCAGTCTAGCAGTTTTACAAATTTCGACGTACTGTGCTGGTGAATAAATCTCACGATTTTTAAGTTTTATGTGGCACGCTACGTGACCAGTTATGGACAGTCCATTCTCCGATGTCAAAAGTATGTAGATACATTTGCTTGCAAACCGTGTACTGCCCTTCAGGTGTGTTTAAAGTGTATTTATAAGTATTATCTCTTCGTGCATTTATAGTGTTACATTTACGTCTTGCCACACTATGACATTGGACTGTCTTTTTAATCCACACTTTCTTCGCCTCCCAAGTTAAATTCCAGTACTGATTGAAATTTGACTGCCTGCTTTCTTCAGTCACTTTATGACACTGAAAATATTTACTGTTTTCCGTATGACAACACCTAAGTTTTACAGAACGTTTCCTTCTGGGAACATCGAAAACCACTTTTCCTTCTTCAGTTTTTCTTCTTCCGGCATAAGTGTCTCCTTTCATACGTTTGTTCTTATGCGCTTCACTAATCCAACATTCTTTATTTGCCTTTCCACTTTTAGCTCGGCTTCGTTTTCTATCAGTCACATTATTGTCTTCCGATCCAGAGGATGATTGTCGCAATAATTCGTTGGGTCGATAGTCAGAGTCTCCATCATCAGGCGAGTAGTCACCGATGCCAGAAAAAGGCGAAATATGACCCAGCATCGGATCTTCGGAACATGACGGAATAGTATCTAAAAGTTCATAAAGATTTTGAGGAGAATCAATTACGGGGAGCAAATCAAAATTTAAAGCACTTGTTGGCGACATTGATGGCCATTGTTGTATAATATCCTGGCGTATCAGAGTGTTAAGTGAAGGCTCCTTTGAAGAATCTTTCAGCAGTACTACTTCTGCTGCTATATAAAAACCCATCCCTTCATCAAAATTATCTACTGAAGGTGAATTACCAACAGAAGGTGAGTTGCCATTTGTTTGAAAGTTTGCATGTTCTTTAATAACTTTAAGTGTACATTTTTTTAAATGACTTATTTCTTTTTTAGAATTTATCATGCGGAAACACGATTCAACGAGTGAAATCGGCTTCTTGTGATCATCTTTCAGACTCTTTGACGGCATGGGAGCAGTGTTACTTGTAACAGGAATCTTGAATGCTGGAAGAAGTTCTTCATTTTTGGAAATTGGGTTCTCAGTTCTATTTAACACATGCCGACGTAGCTCAGCGATCGAATCGGGACTATCTATCTGTAAACAACCATCAATCGGATCATTGACTTTTATTGGAGATGACGGTGTGCTAGTTTGATCACAAGATTGGATGGGGTGTTCGCTTGTGGAAATATATTCTTCTCTTAAATTTGCCTTAAATTCTTGTGATGGATTAATTAGAACCTTTACATTTTCACGTAATTTACGTGACTTTCTCCCGCTATGCGATGAATAATAGTTTTTTACAATCTCTGGAGAGTATCTACCGACGTCAGGATCCGACGCCATGATGAACTAAAACAAAAGTAATTATATTATTTATTAATAAAACTTATTAGACGTTAACGATTAAACGATGAAAACCTAGTAATGGCTAGTGAACATAAAATGAAAGGCCCGTATGTACGTTTACGAGGTATTTGTACCAAATAATAAAAACGAAATCCTCGTATGTGCCTAATGAACTAGAGAAATTATATAAAAACGATTTAATGAACTGGATTTTAGGTTTTAATACATTGAATATTGACATAAAAGCATTATATTATATGATTTGTTTTTAATTTACTAATCTATTTATTTGTCCGAAGACCTCGTAAGCATCCTTACGTACTTTTCCTTCTCGACGTAATACATATTTACAAATGAATACCTTGTAAAAGTACAAACGTGGTATTCTGTCTTAATTTAAGTTAAAAGAAAACTTCATATTTGACTTTACAAGCTTTGAAAACTTATTTATGTGCTGTACGAGGTTACTAATTAGAGAACTAGCCATAACTTTTAAATATATAGTTATATCTGCTGAAAAATACATTTCAAACATGAACAGTACTTACCTTCTTTCGAAAAACACTAAATTATACAGCAACAGCAGGTTAAACTCAAGTAATCAATTTTCAAATAGGAAACGACACGTTCGTTGCAAGGTATTCACGCCAAACTGACAGATGCGAGTATTTATGAGGTTCTCATTTACTGTCATAGATGGGGCTACGAGTATCAAATAAATAAATTAGTCAGATCAGGATGTGCGTTGCGAGGTTCTCTTACTAGAAATGCAAAAAAATAAATTTTAGCAAAAATGCATTCCCGAGGTTTTCACTCTAAGGCGTCGATATATCTTAAAATAAGGTATTTTGTGACCAAAAAATATTGTAAATTAAAAAGTGATATATGAGTGTTATTATCAGACATTGCATCTTTACGAACGAAAGTACGAGGGTGGATTGAAAAGTACTCGGCCTAACCAAGAAAATAAACACATACTAAATCAGTTATATTTTTATTTTTCTACATAATCACCATCAAGTTCAATACACTTTTGCCACCTCCCCTTCCAAGCATTTAGACCGTTGAAAAAAAATGATTCTTCCTTAGAGTCAAAATATGCGTCTACAGCTGCTTTGACCTCGTCGTTTGTCGAAAATCTGTGACCTCCCAAGTGCTTTTTTAGGTTAGGGAACAGAAAGAAGTCTGATGGTGCCAGATCAGGTGAATACGGCGGATGCGGTAACAGTTCAAAGCCACAGTTGTGAATTTCAACCATTGACTGTACTGACGTGTGCGAGCATTCCTCGACGTTTTTCTTTTATTTCCTCTCGTAAACGACGTAGTAAGGTGCAGTAGTAATCAGAGTTTATAGTCTGACCCCTTTCAAGATAATCAATCATAATCACACCTTTCGAGTCCCAGAATACTGAAGCCATCACCTTATTTGCCGACAAAATCGACTTAGCCTTTTTAGGGGGTGGTGAACCAGGTCTTCTCCACTGTTTTGATTGTTGTTTTGTTTCCGGTGTACAGTAATGAACCCATGTTTCGTCTATAGTAACAAAACGATTCAAAAAATCATCTGCATCGGCTTCAAATAACTCCAAACAGTCGCGTGAAATAGTCAATCGCGTCCTTTTTTGTTCAACTGAAAGCAGTCGGGGAACCCACCTCGCAGACACCTTGTGGAAACCCAACTCGTTGACAATGATGTTTTGAGTTCGTTCATAAGAGATGCCTATAATCTCGGCTATCTCTCTAATTTTTAATCTGCGGTCTCCCATTATTAAATCAAGTACTTTTTTAATATTTTCGTCAGTAGTTGACGTCGAAGGCCTTCCAGAGCGGGGTTCATCTTTCACACTCTCTCTACCACGCTTAAATTCTGCTATCCATTTTTTGACAGATGAATATGACAGAGCACAATCGCCTAATATACTGACCATGTCATCATGGATGGCTTTTGATGATAGCCCCTTCTTATGGAGGTACTTAATGACGGCACGCTGCTCGATTTGCTCCATTCGCGGAAATTATGTCCGATTACTTTGTTAATAAATTTATAAAATCACAACTAATTATCGCACACGTTTCGAACTTCACACAATGAACTAGTCTGAACTGAACTAAATAATGTGGGTAGATTTAATTTTTGGAATTGAATGGATCTGTGTTAGGCCGAGTACTTTTCAATCCACCCTCGTAACTTCATCATTAAGACTATTTTATTAAGATAAACTTTGCTCTGTACATGTTATTTGGTTATAGTATATAAAATTATAATAGTTCAACACTCAGCTCGGCGCGCGATGAACGCCTAGCCAACCATCCGACGTCTATAGGCCTCTAAGCGAGTAAATCACCTATAAACGAGGTGACATATCGCGCGGCTCAGATCCGCGATATGCGCGGTTGAAACCGCAGGGCACAGCTAGTACAGTATAAACTATTTCCTATTATCTCTGTCTCCTCTGTGTGGGTTCTTTAAAGATTATTAATATAACATTTAAATATTAAAATTATAACATTAAAAAAATTACAAATTTATCAAATAAATAAAATTAATTTTATTGAATAACATTATCATATCCAAACCATTCTTGACAATCCACGATTTCATATCTTACCGATTTATGGACCACCTTGAGAGTCAATGAATTTTTGTTCGATAAAATGACTTCTAAACATAATTGACAATGACAGGTGTGTAGCTGGGATGCGACTTTCGGACTTTGGACTTTTTGCTTATTATTTTATATCAATCTAAAGGCCTTTGACCAGTGATTTTAAAGATAACATGTCCTGAGTGGGCTTAGTCCACGTAACTGGCCTTTTACTTGTTACCTATAATAGAATGAAGTAGACGCCGCTATTACAAAGCAATTTTAATCAAAAGAAGATATCCTTTTAATTTAATTAATATACTAAACGTCTAAAAATAAGGATTGCTATGTTGATTAATGATTTATCTTATATTTTATGGACACTTGTGGGTTAAAATTATCAAATTAAATAAATCAATATTTTTGTTTTACATTTAATTTCATTTGAAGGATTCACTTCTACCGTGTGTGGACTAACTACACACGTGCTTTTTCTTTCGTCTATCAGATACCAGAAGTGTCATCAGAAGTTTCTTCCGTAGCTAATAAAAATATCAAAAAAAATCAAAAGACAAGAAAGCGCCATTGATTTCTCGCTGGGTACTATAACTAACAGATCGAACTGCAGAGAAGGATCACCAATACTGCTATCTTCTGGGAACTATGTGATTCAATTATTAGTACCATTTCACAATAATTCTTGTCAGAAATAACCTTTCCAGTAATCCAGTAATATTTGGGTAAATTTTCGACCAAAATGAAAGCTTTCAACTGCGTGACATAATAATTCATTATTTTTTTTATATAGGATAGGGTGACAAACGAGCACACGGTCCACCTGATGGTAAGTGGTTGCTGTGACCCATAGACATCTACATCTATCCTCAATAAAGAATCAAAATGCAGATGCGTTGTCACACGTGAGGACTAAGATGGAATGCCTCTTTTCCAGTAAAAAGGATCTCCGTTTCTCAACACTCACCATACGAAATACAGCAGCGTTAAGTTGCTATTTTACGCTGGTATTCTGTGAGAGCGTGGTCCTTCCCCAGTCGAGCCGACCCATTCGTGGTACAACTATACTACAATATAGCTGAAGCATGGCTCTACCACTTATTGTACACAAAAGAGCCATGGCAGCTCAACATCTGAGTGCTTTCCGCATAATACGAGTAACCCAGGTTTGATCCTCGCCGGCACTAACGGAATTGTTAATTGAAAATTAAATTAGGTACTAATTTACAACGTGCATAGCGGTGAAATACGATAATTTTTTTACATAGTTTAAGCCAGTAGATGGTGAGCGGTGAAGAAACCCTAAATAGTTATGGTGGACTATATAGTTAGAATATATAGTTATCAAGATAATAAAATAATGTTACGGATTGGTTCCAGACAATGGTTAGTCTCAGACAGTCGCCAAAATAACAAATAGTTTTTATTCCATTTTTAGGGTTGCGTAGCCAAATGGAAAAAAATGGTACCCTTATGGATTCGTCATGTCTGTCTGTCTGTCCGTCCGTATGTCACAGCCATTTTTTTCCGAATCTATAAGAACTATGCTGTTGAAACTTGGTAAGTAGATGTATTCTGTGGACCGCATTAAGATTTTCACACAAAAATAATTTTTGGGGTTCCCCATATTTAGACCTGAAACTCAAAAACATTTTTTTCCATCAAACCCATACATGTGGAGTATCTATGGATAGGTCTTCAAAAATGATATTGAGGTTTCTTATATCATTTTTTTTTCTAAACTGAATAGTGTGCGTGAGAGACACTTCCAAAGTGGTAAAATGTGTGCCCCCCCCCTCTGTAACTTTTAAAATAAGAGAATGATAAAACTAAAAAAAATATATGATGTACACTACCATGTAAAATTCCACTGAAAATTGGTTTGAAGGAGATCTGGTAAGTAGTTTTTTTAAACGTCATAAATCGTAAATTATGTTACTTGCTGCTACGGAACCCATCATGGGCGAGTCCGACTCGCACTTGGCCGCTTATTTCAAGTATAAAAACAGCAACAAAACCCTTTCCGCGAATTTCATTTCCTTTAAAACTGGCCATGTATTTCTATAAAGCTTCTATCAACCAATTTTCATTCAGAACTCGAAAATATGAGAACTTTCTTGTTGGATCGTGGTTACGCCTGCGGAAATTAAATTTTCATTTGACGCTTAGAGGCGTTTCTTTGTAGTATTCTCCAAATACAACGAAGAGTTCATGCCTAAAAGTGAAAATTATTTGATGAATTTTTAAATATTTTTAAAGGAACAGGCAGATTTTAAGTATTATTTATATTGAAATATATCATACATTTTTAAAATTATAATCGTACACAAATTTTATAAGATTTTATTTCATAATTTAAATCTTTAGATTAATTAAAATTTTAATATTTAATTTTTATACGTTGTAGAGCCGTGCTGCAGATATATTATGGTTGTAGCACGAATGGGTCGGCTCGACCGGGGAAGGACCACGCTTCACAGAATACCAGCGTAAAATAGCAGCTTAACGCTGCTGTGTTTCGTATGGTGAGTGGAGAGAACCGGAGACCCTTTTTACTGGAAACGAGACGTTCCATCTTAGTCCTCACGGGTGACAACGCATCTGCATTTTGATTCGTAATCGAAGATAGATGTAGATGTCTATAAGCCACAGCAACCACTTACCATCAGGTGGACCGTGTGCTCGTTAGTCACCCATATCCTATAAAACAAAAATATTAATATATATTTCGAAAATTTTGCAGTAGATCCCACTACTGTTCTCGGAAATAGAACAGGAAAAGTTAATTGTTAAAGATAATAAAAGTGTGATGGATGTTCAACTTGTTCTCTTGTTTACGCAATTAATAATTATCAATAATAATACAGCGTAATACACTATACATTCAGTATAGAGCAATTATAGTTCGACCACTCCGTAACAGGTACCCGACACAATCACACACCAGTGTAACGCGAGGGACGCAACACCACCCATTTCAACGTAACACAGGGCAGCCTCAGCAACACCATCCTCCTTACCCGCATTAAAAGAACCACCACAACGGACAGAACCACGACATTATCTTAGCACTCGTATAATGACTTCACTCGTAGAATTACTTAAGCGGAATCTCTCATACACGGCACCTACTGTCAACTTTATAATGCACACACGAGTGGGGGTTCCTCGTTATACCCTCAACTCCACCTCGTTACTATCGGTATAACGCTCCGCTGGAGTGACGAAATCTCTCACTCACTCAATCCAACCGGTATTTTATAGACGCGCCGACATATACAATATTAAAAAACTATAATAAAAAAACTAAAAGTAACAACTTAATTATCATACAGTCCTACTTCCCGTGGTATCGTGCCAAGAACTCTTGCTGCGTTTCCTCGCTGAACGGCTATACTTAGCCTTTGAGCCAGAAAAGAACCAGCCCTCTTATCACCAGCAGCAACGACCAGTCGCGGATACAGTTCCTTTAGGAACTTCACCGCACGTGGACCCCACGGACGGATAGCCTCTACAGCAAATGGCTCGAATATGTAGTCATCTCTCAGAGACTCCTATTTGCGCCACATACTCTGTTCAGCTGCCTCTGATGTCGCCCCGAATCTAAACGAGGTACCCCTAAGATGAGAAGCCGCCAAATTGTCCACGCAAGTAGCATTCTACACTAGGGTTTTTACTCTCTTCCAAGAGACCAAATGTCATAACGTCAGGTCTCCTGCCATCGTCTCTAAATATTCCACAAGGCTCTAAGACTGAGGGAACATTTAAAGAGACAAAAGCCCTCCGGATGACATCGCTCAAAGAACCGTGCCGTGAAAACTTAGCAGCACTTTTCTTACATTAAAGTCCGTGGAACTCGTAGACGCTGTTACCACAGGGGCACTGATGAGATTGATTAATCGCTCCTAGTCGGATTCTTACGGCGATGGGCAAGCTTTCCCCATTAAGTAATGTGCTGAGATTACCTGATGGTAAAGCGATAGTTAGTCGAAACAGCTAGAAGGCGTGCCTGATCTCATTGTCACTATGGAAATTACACTCTGTACCAATGGAATATGACACTTTTAAATACGACCCAACAAATAACACACTCAAAACAACTAGTGATCTCATAAAGAAACACTCCGAAAGATTAAATCTAGACGTAAAATCGATAATACCTACGTGTGCCAAACCACCGAAATTGTATGGGTTACCAAAAATACACAAGCCCAATGCTCCACTACGTCCTATAGTGAGCCAAATCGATTTACCAACTTACAAATTGGCTCAACACTTAGCGAATATACTCTCACCGCTCAGGGGACATACAAGAGCCCACACAAAGGATTCCTACCATTTTGTCAGCGAGATTAAAGACCTACATCTGGCAGACAATGAAACTATGGTCAGTTTTGATGTGCAGTCTCTGTTCACATGCTTACCTGTTGAAGACTGCATCTCGATTGTTACTAGAAGGCTAGAGCAAAACAACATGCCCGTAGAATATGCAGTATTACTTAGACACTGCCTTACATCTGGCTACCTATTGTGGAAGGAGGAGTTCTACAAGCAAGTAGATGGAGTGGCGATGGGCTCACCTGTATCTCCCATTGTTGCCAATATATTCATGGAGGACTTTGAGGAGAAAGCCCTGCGTACTTCTCCCGTAAACCCAAGATTCTACAAGCGGTACGTAGACGACACTTTCACAATTCTCCCTTTAGATAAAGTAACTGCATTTCTAGACCATCTTAACTCCTTAAATTCTAAAATTCAGTTCACAATGGAGTTAGAGGCAAACAATTCTTTAGCTTTTCTAGATGTGTTAGTAATTCGGAATCCTGATAACACCTTGAGCCACACTGTGTATAGAAAAAAGACCCATACAGATAGATATTTAAACGGTGGTCCACCACCATCCTTCACAGTTAGCTACCGTGGGTAAATCTTTGTTTCAGAGAGCACGAGGGATCTGTGACAGTAAACACCTGGCCGCCGAGCTCCAACACGTCAAGCAAGTTTTGCACGACAATAAGCTTCGGGTCCCGCGCCTACGTCACAGTGAACGAGTGAAGCCGGCCACAGTCGAGCGAGTGCCTGCTGTACTGCCATATGTCAGAGGTGTCACTGACAAGATTGGCTACATCTTGAAGCGTGCTTCCATTAAAACATATTTCAAGCCGCCGAAGAAGATTAGTCAGTTTTTACCATCAGTCAAGTGTAATATTCCTCTGCAAGATGCAGGAGTATACAAGCTTGATTGTGAATGTGGTCTCTCTTATATAGGACAAACTAAAAGATCTATAAAAACCCGTGTTAAAGAACACATAGCTGATGTGAAGAATAGACGCTCCGGGAAGTCTGCAGTCTGTGAACACGTACAGGATCGCCCCCGTCACTACATTAGATTTGATAGACCACAAATCCTCGCTAAATAACACCGATTCCTTCCAAGGATGATTCGCGAGGCTATTGAAATCAAGAAACATCCTAATTTCAATAGAGAAGATGGCTGGGTGCTACCATCTGCTTGGGATCCCATAATTAATAAAATTAAATCCCAACTCAAGCATACAACTGCAAGACTTCATGATACTGTAAGTTCATACTGCGTAGATCGGAACAAAAATTAATAATTTTTAATCTGGAGGTAGCCGTGGTTAACTATCACATACACCTCAGTCCCCCCGTGACCATGGGTGCTGTAAAGTGCTTGAAACGTCGGGAATTAAAATAAGTTAATATACGCGATAAAATCCGTAAAATTAGTTTTATTTAAATGTGTAGTGTTCGCGTAAATATAAGAAATCATTACGGAATATGACACTGTTTTTGTTGGTGAACTTCCAGTGAAATACTCGTCGGGACGGAGTGTTTGCTATGTCTACCCTGCCTCCGTAACAAAGCACAGGTCTACTTTACTATTTAAAATTATATTACATAAGTCACTGACAATATGCATGGAAGCAACGAAAGCAGGCAATACAATTCTAGAAAGATTTCTCACACCAATACCACCAAATTTTATAGGCAAAGTAACTTGGGTCCTCGTTGTTGTATTTAAAATTAAATTATTATATATATTATATATATATATATTATATCATTATAACATTATTTTGTCGGTTGAGCAAAGTAACACAGCAGTGGTAGAGCCAAGCGGCAGCTTTTGCTGTCGCACGGATGGGCGGGCTCGAACCGGGGTGGTACCACGACCTCACAGAAAACCAGCGTGAAGTAGAGGTTTACCTCTGCGTTTCGCTTGGTGAGTGCAGGTGGCCGGAGGCCCTTTTTGCTGGAAATTAGGCATTCTATCTTAGTCCTCACGGGTGACAACGCATCTACATTTTGATTTGTAATAGAGGATAGATGTAGATGTCTATGGGCCGCAGCAACCACTTACCATCAGGTGGACTGTGTGCTCGTTTGTCACCATTATCCTATAAAAAAAAAAGCAGTCGACGCGTGTTTGCAAGTTCGATTCACTCAATTCATGAGACATCCGCGACATGCGACAGAGGGAAACTGAAGCAGAAGATGGGCAGTAGAGTCTTTCTGATAACAGCAAGCAATAAATATACGGTTGCCAACCCGCTCGCCAAGCGTGGCAACCATGGAAATATACCCCTCATGTGCAATGATAATAATAAACGGTCCCCAGTCCTCAGCAGCCCCGCTTCTCCTGACTACGGTGGTGACCACGATAACGGTGGACCAGGGGATGCTCAGAATCTCAAATCCGGCAACTTGTTCTATCACCGTGAGGGCGACCATCTCTCCCAAGGAGGTGTCGGATTTATCGTCCACAAGTTACAACGTTACTCTCGTTAACAACGTTGTAAAGATTGGGAGTGTGTCGACGAGGGTTGCGTACCTTATACTTAGAATCACCAAACGGTATTCGCTGAAGGTCATACAGGTTTACGCACCAACCTTGGCACATCCCGATATGGAGGTGGAGAAAATGTATGAGGATATCTCTAGAGCTATGCAGTTTTCCAAACCCCACTACACGGTGAAAATGGGAGACTTCAACGCAAAACTAGGCACAAGAGAGAACGGTGAGCTGAAAGTATGGAAATTCGGAATGGGGCAACGAAACCCAAGGTGTCAGCAACTGACCGACTTCATGGAGAAAGAGGAACTCTTAATGATGAACTTTTATTTCCAGAAGAGGCCCAACAAGAAATGGATCTGGTCGAGCCGAGGGTTCAACAAAAAATGAAATTGACTTCATTATGACGACTAGATGGTACCTGTTCAGTGATGTCTCAGTGATCGCGAGGGTGAAAACTGGTAACGATCACGGAATAGTCAGAGGCACACTGAACCTAAACGTTAAGTTGGAGAGGTGTCATCTAATGAAGTCAACGCTCCGTCCTCCTCGTACTCTAATCCAAAGTCTCGAAACCTTTCAGCTCGAGTAACAAAACCATTATCAGTGCCTAGAAGATTGCAATGCAGTGGACGATATTAATGACAAGCGTGTGGAAACTGTACATGCGGTCGGAGCTAAGTTTTGCAAGACCCGCCGCAGAAGAACACAAAAACTCTCCGATCACACTCTTAATCTCATGGCTATTAGACGGGAAATAAAGCTGCAGTCGTCAGTATTTGATAATATACAGGCAACTGAACAGACAGATCTCCAAATACATGCGGCGGGACTTACGCAACTTTAATAGTGCTCGTATTGAAGAAGCAATCAAGCAGAACCAAGGCTCCAAAGTCATTGCCAGAGATCTATCTGCCAGAAAGAGCCAACTGTCGAAGCTGAAGACTGAATGTGGCCGCATCATTTTTGAGACACCTGAAATTTTGAGTGAGATTGAGAGGTGCTATGGGCAGCTGTACACGTCATCGTTGGAGCCACACGCAAGTGTGAGTAACGATCCAAGAGCGAGTCTTATCCGACACTATTCTAAAGATATCCTGTACGTCAGTCTCAGCAAGATTATAATGGCTCTCCAGCACCTTAAAAACGGCAAGTACCTGGGTACGTGGATGGAATATCAGGAGCTTCGGATAGTGTGTGGAAAACCAGAAGCCAGACCACAAGATCAAAACCAGAAAGTTCAGAAGCCCTTTAATTCCGTCCTCCATGGTGGTATTAGTCGCTCAGCGAGCTATGGAGAGAGCTATGCTAGACGTTTTTCTGCGTCATAGACCTAAAAACGAGGATATCTGCAGTAAAACCAGAGTAACCAACATAGCCCAAAGAATTAGTGTGCTGAAGTGGCAATGGGCTGGCCATATTTTATTTTATGGGATAGGGTAACAAACGAACACACAGTCCACCTGATGGTAAGTGGTTGCTGCGACCCATAGACATCTACATTTATCTTCAATGAAGAATCAAAATGTAAATGCGTCGGCACACGTAAGGACTAAGATGGAATGCCTCTTTTCCAGTAAAATGGGTCTCCGGTTCTCTACACTCACCATACGAAACACATCAGTATCAAGCTGCCATTTTACGCTGGTATTCTGTGAGACCGTGGTCATTCCCCGGTTGAGCCGACCCATTTGTGCTACAACTATACTACTAATATTAGCTGCAGCATGGCTCTACCACGTATAAAAGCATCTACATTTCCCCTGGTGTTGCAGTTGTTTATGGGCGGCGGCAGTCACCATCAGGTGAGCCGCATGCTCGTTTGCCCCCTCTCCTATAAAGAAAAACTAAAATTGCTTCTGACGGCTCGAGGCTTTAATACTTCTATTTCAAATACTATGTCCCAGCAACGACTTCTGGAGCTATTTGGTGGTTATGTAAAATAAGTAAAAACTAACTAATAAATAAACTAACTTTAAGTACAGATAAAGAGCTTTTATCTACATAGACTTAGGTAGGTTGATAATTTTTTTTAATTAGAGTCCGCGTTGTAGAATATAATTTTAAGTCCAGATATTTTCTACATCGCAGACTCTAAATTTGAAAGTCAGTCATCATCATCATCATCATCATTACAGCCCTTGAAAGTCAGTCAAATGTAATTAAATATTAATTATACTTTTTGCGGTCGCTGGGGAGTTAAGCACTTTCCATAAACTGCACAGCACGCGAGCAACCCGTGCTGTGAAAGTTACGGAGACTTAGCTTCTAATTAAATTATATGGGAACTCCTGCACCCACCGTCATCAATGATATTGTTAAGACATGTTTTTTTGTACTGGTTTATAATTATACTGGTGTATACCGTGGTGTCGACCGTTGTACAAATTTAAAAAGAAATCAAAAAGCATAATAAATCCTCTATTATTTGGCCCAACAAATAACAAACAGTGCTAATATTTATTTAATAAATGATTGATATTTCATCCCTTTTCAAGATATTTAAACGCGATATTTTTGCAGTTTTATAGAGACCATGCCACTTCGGCATCCTAATATCCGCTCATAGAAACTAAACTAAATATAATGAGCGCGCAGTACCGGTTTTGAAGTTTTGTGGTGGACATTTTTTGCCAAAGATTGTGTAATTAAATGAAATCAGTGACTTTAAAAAAAATAAAACCGATTTCAAAAAAACTTAGGGATTTAATTCTTTGACAAATTATATTTTACGATTCCAGGCGATAAGTAAAAATTATTTTATTCCTTTTAGTTTTTTTAAATACATAATATGATGTTTTAATTTGAATACCTTGTCCTTTTTTGTACTTATTATAAGCCAGTGCTTGACCACAATCGCACCTGATGGTAAGGGGTGATGCAGTCTTAGATGGTCAATAGCATCGTCTTTAGAGTGGACTAAGCAGTATCATAAGATCAAATTAAATACTAGAAAGTCGTCTTACTAATTACATTAAAAATTTTATTCCCTATTTTTCTACACTGAGGAGTGAATTTATTCTTTATAAAATTAAATAAGATAACTCTTTAGGAGTAGTAACTTAATCTTATTACTAAAACTAAACCGATTTAATAAAAAATAAATCAATGATAAAAAATCCATTATGGTTCACAGTTGGCTAAGATATCGTGTAACTTACGTAACTTGTCTAATCTGTGGCGTAACATATTTTCTAAAAGCAGAAAAATTTTATTACACAAAACCTCCTCCTTTTTGTTTCCCCTTAAAGTAAAGTCATAGTCAAAATATTTATTGTAAATTATATGTTACATATTATTTAAATGTTACTTAAATAATATCGCGCCAAATGGAAGTCCGTAGTCTCTGCCTACCCCTCTGGGTGACAGGCGTGTGTTTGTGTTGTATTTATTTTATTAATGAATTGCCTAATGATTTCTTATATTTAAACGAATGCTACACAATGAATAAAACGTAAGTCATCGGATTTTATCGTGCTTAATTTAAGTTATTTTTAATAAAAAAACGTTCAATTAAACGCGAGAAAATCTTAATATAAAAATTAAAAAAAATTTAAATCAATTGCGGTAAAATCTGTAAAATTAGCTTTATTTAAAAAATAATTGTCGCTTACAACTGAACTACCCTTTTCAAGTACCCATTACAATATACGACTAAACTTAAAAAAAGAAATAAAAATGACACTACGATAATGTCATACAGAATCATAAGAAAAGAATAACGTCGGCGTCTTTTTATTCAGATCATGACTTCCGTACTACTTTTACAATTTGTGATCGAGGCGCAGAAAATTCGAGAGCATCGCTTGTCTGCGCTCGCACGTACTAGGCGTGGTATTAAATTTTCATGTGTCATGTTTAAAAACCGTTTCCTTGTAGCAGTGTACACTAGGAAAAAAAATTAAAAATGTTTTTTTCATGCATACTACCTACAGGAAAAAATAAAATTGTTTTAGATTGTTCTTCTGAGACGGTTTTTTTATATAATACTAGCTGCACCCGCGACTTCCCCCGCGTGTAATTTAGGGTTTTTAATTTTTTTGCGCGGTACCTTTATTTTACTACGATAATAGGCTAAATTACTCCTTATAACGTCAGTTATCTATGTCCCGTCAAAATTGGTCTCACCGTTTCGGAAATTAGAAGGAACAAAAAGAAAGACAGACAGACAAACATTTTAAAAATTGTGTTTTAATTATAAGTACCGTATATACTTTCATATGCATTTAGTGAAAAGCTGTTATTTTGACATTACAAGAAGACACTTCAATTTTATTTATTTATAATATAGATGAAAAGGAAATTGTAACTATTTTTTGAAATATTAATTTCAATCTTATTATTTAATTATTGCATACCTTAAGCGAAAGCGCAAGGTATGTTCTACTATCGCCTAAAAATTAAGATTCCAACGTTTTATCGAATAAAACCGTATCTAGCAATCATATTATACATATAAATGATATAAAAAGCACATTGTTAGAAAGATAAATGATTGTTGAACTTATTAATATTTTTTTAAAATTGATTAATTGCTATTTACAAATAAAAAAGGGATTTTTGTGGCTTATGGTGTGGATTTATCAAGTCCGGAAGGCTTGTAAACACTCTAACTTTTGAAAATATCAATTGTTTAACTCAATCTATTTTTTAATCTCTTCATCTATCATGTGGGAAGCCACTGAATGTAAATGGCAGTGTAAGGTTGTTTTGTTTAGCTATAATTAATTTTTTTCAGCTCCAAAATGGCGAAATTTTCGTTGATTTGGTAGCCTTGTATGTAAATTAATTCTGTAAAGGGAGCTAAAGCCACAGAGTAGTTTACTCACTCACTCAGTTCGATGCACAGAGTACTTTTTATATACTGGTCAATCGCCGTCGTGAGTGGACATTGTTTCGGATGTTTGCAGCGGCTCAAAAAGATCGCTGTACAAATACACAATATTCGAATATCCAAATTTCTTAAATATAAATACCTGATTATTAAAATAATAAGAGATTTTTTTTATTACAATATTTTAAAAGCACAGAATAAATAATAGTAGTACGTACTAAAATTAAGTAGTATCAATTTTTTTGTCATGGGTGACAGTTTGATGGTTTCGAGAGTTGAAACCGATAGGGTTGTTGAAATGTAAATCCAAGATGGCGGCCGCAATTGGTATAATTTTTTTCATCATGGGTGTCATTTTCATGGCTTTCGAGTATGGAGTGTAGAGTAGCTACACTCCATACTTTCGAGGGTGCTGAAGCCGATAGTGCTGTTGAAATGTAAATCCAACATGGCGGCGGAATTAGGTATCAATTTTTTCATCATGGGTGTCATTTTCATGGTTTTCGAGGGCGTTGAAGCCGATAGTATTGTCGAAATGTAAATCCAAGATGGCGGCCGCAATTGGTATAAATTTTTTCATCTTGGGTGTCATTTTCATGGTTTTCGAGGGTGTTGAAGTCGATAGTGCTGTTGAAATGTAAATCCAAGATGACGGCGGAATTAGGTACCAATTTTTTCATCATGGGTGTCATTTTCATGGTTTTCGAGGGCGCTGAAGCCGATAGTGCTGTTGAAATGTAAATCCAAGATGGCGGCTGAATTAGGTACCAATTTTTTCATCATGGGTGTCATTCTCATGGTTTTCGAGGGCGTTGAAGCCGATAGTGCTGTTGAAATGTAAATCCAAGATGGCGGCTGAATTAGGTACCAATTTTTTCATCATGGGTGTCATTTTCATGGTTTTCGAGGGTGTTGAAGCCGATAGTGCTGTCGAAATGTAAATCCAAGATGGCGGCTGCAAAAGATATAAATTTTTTCATCTTGGGTGTCATTTTCATGGCTTACGAGGGTGTTGAAGTCGATAGTGCTGTCGAGATGTAAATCCAAGATGGCGGCTGCAATAGATATCAAGTTTTTCATCATGGTTGTCATTTTCATGGTTTTCGAGGGTGCTGAAGCCGATAGTGCTGTTGAAATGTAAATCCAAGATGACGGCTGAATTAGGTACCAATTTTTTCATCATGGGTGTCATTTTCATGGTTTTCGAGGGTGTTGAAGCCGATAGTGCTGTTGAAATGTAAATCCAAGATGGCGGCTGAATTAGGTACCAATTTTTTCATCATGGGTGTCATTTTCATGGTTTCCGTGGGTGTTGAAGCGGATAGTGCTGTTGAAATGTAAATCCAAGATGGCGGCTGAATTAGGTACCAATTTTTTCATCATGGGTGTCATTTTCGTGGTTTTCGTGGGTGTTGAAGCCGATAGTGCTGTTGAAATGTAAATCCAAGATGGCGGCTGAATTAGGTACCAATTTTTTCATCATGGGTGTCATTTTCATGGTTTTCGAGGTTGTTGAAGCCGATAGTGCTGTCGAAATGTAAATCCAAGATGGCGGCTGCAAAAAATATAAATTTTTTCATCTTGGATGTCATTTTCATAGTTTACGAGGGTGTTGAAGTCGATAGTGCTGTCGAGATGTAAATCCAAGATGGCGGCTGCAATAGATATCAATTTTTTCATCATGGTTGTCATTTTCATGGTTTTCGAGGGTGTTGAAGCCGATAATGCTGTTGAAATGTAAATCCAAGATGGCGGCTGAATTAGGTACCAATTTTTTCATCATGGGTGTCATTTTCATGGTTTTCGAGGGTGTTGAAGCCGATAGTGCTGTCGAAATGTAAATCCAAGATGGCGGCTGCAATAGGTATAAATTTTTTCATCATGGGTGTCATTTTCATGGTTTTCGAGGGTGTTGAAGCCGATAGTGCTGTTGAAATGTAAATCCAAGATGGCGGCTGAATTAGGTACCAATATTTTCATCATGGGTGTCATTTTCATGGTTTTCGTGGGTGTTGAAGCCGATAGTGCTGTTGAAATGTAAATCCAAGATGGCGGCTGAATTAGGTACCAATTTTTTCATCATGGGTGTCATTTTCATGGTTTTCGAGGGTGTTGAAGCCGATAGTGCTGTCGAAATGTAAATCCAAGATGGCGGCTGCAAAAGATATAATTTTTTTCATCTTGGTCGTCATTTTCATGGTTTTCGCGGGTGTTGAAGCCGATAGTGCTGTCGAAATGTAAATCCAAGGTGGCGGCTGCAATGGGTATCAATTTTTTTTATCATGGGTGTCATTTTCATGGGTTTCGAGGGTGTTGAAGCCGATAGTGCTGTCGAAATGTATTTAAACTACTTTAAAAAATTCCGTATAATCATGTTATACGTATTTTTTTATGCGCTTAAGGTATGCTCAATTGGATTTACCAATTATATATTTATTCTACCAATGTAAAAATGTGTGAGTAATAATGATATTCTTAAATTACTTGAATAGAGGCTGTTTGCATGTTGAAATGAAATGATATTGTACACCAAATGCTGGATCGCAGCGCCACTGAATTTCTTTCTTGTAAAACTCTTTGTAACTTGTCGATTACAATAAAATTGATTTGATTTGTTTTTTAATAAGTTTTCTGAAAAAAATAAAATTCATCAACCTGTTCACTGCTGATTATAATCCTCACTTTTTTATATAGGATAAGGTGACAAACGAGCACACAGTCCACCTGATGGTAAGTGGTTGCTGCGGCCCATAGACATCTACATCTATCCTCTATTACAAATCAAAATGCAGATGCGTTGTCACCCGTGAGGACTAAGATGGAATGCCTCATTTCAAGTAAAAAGGGCCTCCTACGAACGATCTTCCACACTTCTACACTGCGACTTATAATAATGTCCTGTATACCGGATTTCGGTCGGTAGCCGGTAGGCAGGGTTACAGCACACAAGTGTATGCAAAAACACATGTGCACTGTCTATTTCTTTACTCTCATAGTCTGACTAGACGGTAATCGACGGTAATACGACCGACAGAATGCTGAACCAACGTCTTAACACGCTTTCGGAGGCATATGGGTGAAACACCGCAAACTTCCTGACTCCGGACTGTTACAGCGAATTTCTCGACCGAAAAATTAAAAACCGAATAACGGAATTTGAACCCGAGACCTCATTATCACACGCCGCATTTATTATCCTAAACTAACAAGGCTTTAAAGACTGTGACTAACACAACTGTTTTGCCAACTATTTTTGGCCTTGCTTTCCGTTGCCGATTTTATTATTTTAGATCAGCTAATAGCGTAAGATAATATTGCTACCTGAGGCCACAAGATCTTCTGGACGTTTTCATCAGCCACTACAATAGGCGTTAAATATACGTACTTATACGTGGTAGAGCCATGCTGTAGCTGTATTAGTAGTATAGTTGTGACACGAATGGGTCGGCTCGACCGGGGAAGGACCACGTTCTCACTGAATACCAGCGTAAAATAGCAACTTAAAGCTGCTGTGTTTAGTATGGTGAGGGTAGAGAACCGGAGACCCTTTTTACTGGAAAAGAGGCATTCCATCTTAGTCCTGACGGGTTGTCACCCGTCACACGCATCTGCATTTTGATTCTTTATTGAGGACAAATGTATGTCTATAGGCCACACAGCAACCACTTACCATCAAGTGGACTGTGTGCTCGTTTCTCATCCTATCCTATATAAAAAAAATAACTTCAAAACAACATCATAAGATGTTGTTAACTCTCGTGGTGTCACAGTCATTTTGACTTAAAGTGATAGAGACAGCACGAGACTGAACGGCACCTTAAAATTGAACAGCGTATGAGTATTTGGTCAGTAGACCCATAATGCAGCAGAAATCCGCTCGTCCCGAATTAACGCAGTATTTGAACCCGCGCCAGATTTCTCGAAGGAAAGCTATAGAACCAATAACGCGAATCTCATTCGAAAGTCACTGATAATGCGTGCCGCTTGAGACGCGTTGTTTCCACGTCGGAACGATACTCATATTTAAAACAACATGAATTTTCTTGAAGTCCATGGCCATAAATAAAGCGATATTGCAGAAAAATCAATAATAAAAAAAAACTTGTATACCATTTTCAAAAATGAAATAACATGCCTTATATTTTTACGTGGTAGAGCCATGCTGCAGCTATATTAGTAGTATATGTTGCAGCACGAAGGGGTCGACTCGACCGGGGAAGGACCATGCTCTCACAGAATACCAGCGTAAAATAGCAGCTTAACACTCCTGTGTTTCTTATGGTGAGTGTAGAGAACTGGAGACCCATTTTACAGGAAAATAGGCATTCCATCTTAGTCCTTACGGGTGACAACGCATCTGCATTTTGGTACTTTATTGAGGATAGATGTGGATGTATATGGGCCACAGCAACCACTTACTATCACGTTGGATTGTGTTCTTGTATGTCACCCTATCCTATAAAAAACATATGTAAAAAAATTATTTGTAAACCAAATCATAAATTAGCTGTAACAATTCAAGGTAAAAGTATTGATTTATATACACTTTTGTAACGGAGGCTTCGGAATGTAATAGATCGCTTAGATACTCGCCGAACACAGACGAATAGGGTCGAGTACGAACATGTAAATGAATTGTTCGTGTGTATTCGTATCAAAATCAAAAATTTAAGGAGGCTCCCCTACTAGAAACTTGTTTTTACCTACAAAGTATTCTATCTTGTATGATGGTACGGTACCCTAAATGCGCTAGTCTGACTCACACTCACCCGGTTTTATTTTTATAGAACGATGGTGACAAGCGAGCGCACAGTCCACCTGATGGTAAGTGGATACTGTGGTCCATTGACATTTACATTAATACTCAATTAAGAATCAAAATGCAGACGCGTTGTCACCTCTGAGGACTAAGATAGAATGCCTCGTTTCCAGTAAAAAAGGTCTCCGATTCTCTACACTCACCATACGAAACACAGCAGCGTTGAGCGGCTACTTTACGTTATTATTCGATGAGAGCATGGGCCTTCCCCGTTCGAAGGGACGCATTCGTGTTACAATCATACGAGTAGCTGCAGCCTAGCTCTACCACATATAAAGGCTTACTACTTAATACTATATCTACTACTGCCCTCTTTTCATCTTTTTCATTGAAAATATTAGTGAGTCTACAAAATTTAAGTAGACACAATGTCGTACCAATGGATTTACGTCATCCATGTTTAAGAGTCTACGTTGAATGAATAAAGACGAATATGTAAACGCGTCGTACTCGTCCACGAATAACTCGGCGAGTTATTCGGCGATTTGTTCGTCCGATAATCTAAAAGTGCCATAAGGTTAAATGAAACTAATTTGTACGGATTTTATCGCGTTTAATTTAACTTTTTAATTCGCGACGTTTCGGGTGCTTTACAGCACCCATGGTCACGGGGGGGACTGAGGTGTTTGACGTCCCGATCTCACAGTTAGCCCGGCTACCTTCAGTTTTTGAATATTCATTTTTAGTCCGATCTACGCAAAATTAGTTTCATTTAATGTATAGTCTTCGTGTAAATATAAGAAATCATTGTGCCGTAAGATAATTTAATCTTTTTAGTTCTTTGAAATCGGCCTTTGCTTTTTATTAAAAATTAAATTTATTCACCATTTTGAGTGGTCTTAGTAATATCACAATCTTAATGGCACCCAAATAGTTTCATTAAAATCTTCATCCTATTTAGCCACTTAGTGGTCAACCACTTTTCCAAAAAAATTCCAATTTTCGGTCAAAATTTATACGGCACCACCACTGAAATAAATATTATAATAAAAAAGGAGTCACCAAAATGGATTCCCAATTGACGATGATATCGCGTATCATACATAAAAAAACAACATACAGTCGAATTGCAACTCACCTTCTTTTATTGAAGTGGACTAAAACACAATTGTCAGAGTCCGCATAAGTTGAGATTATCCACGTATACCTGACGCGGAATCGTTTTTTTTTATTAAACAACTTTACCCCCACACTAGGATTTTCTCCTGTGACGTGGAGGCAATTTACAAACATAAATTGCACAAGGACAAACATCCAGACCCGGAACAATTATTTTTAGGCCATACAAATACAAAGGAACAAGTATTTGTAATCGTTACATCCAGAACATAGGCCTCCCCCATAGATTGCCTCCTAGGGGGAATATTTGCCATAGTTACCGCACCCACGGGATGATATGGGGTAGTGGATATTCTTGCCCTCCGTTACCGTGCCGTACGATTGGTTAAATTACTGATTTCCTTTAGTTAGTAAAGGTTTTCCTACACTAAATTACTATGCTAAATTCTACTCAATGCCAGTGACAGTATCTTTTATTTTCTGAACGTTTAAGACTTTTTTATTAAAATAAAGTGACAAACAGCGTTCTATACGTGGTGGAGTCATGCTGCAGCTATATTGGTAGTATAGTTGAAACACGAATGGGTTGGCAACCGGAGAAGGACCACGCTCTCACAGAATGCAAGCGTAAAATAGCAGCTTAACGCTGCTGTGTTCCGTATGGTGAGTGTAGAGAACCGGAGACCCTTTTTACTGGAAAAGAGGCATTCCATCTTAGTCCTCACGTGTTACAACGCATCTGCATTTTGATTCTTTATTGAGGATAGATGTAGATGTCTATGCGTCACAGCAACCACTTACCATCAAGTGGACTGCGTTCTCGTTTGTCACCCTATCCTATAAAAAACGAGCTTGCAGTCTACTTAATTGTAAAAGTAAGTGGCTGATTCGACCCACAGACACCTGTAGTCAATCCCAAACAAAGACTGCTAATGCGTTGTTGCCTCTTCGAATTAAGCCGGAATGCCTCAAAGCCTGTAATATATTGATTCTCTATACTTTCCAGTCCGCACACAGCAGTGCACGTTGACTGACGGCAAAAGTAAGTAAGAAGGTGGCAGTAGCTACTAATCAAACGAAATCCTAGTTAAAAAGAAGCCGTCTAGAAAAATATCTTATTGGTTTTTATTAGCCAAATATACACTACTACTTTTTTATAGGATAGGGTGACAAAGGAGCACACAGTCCACTTGATGGTAATTGTTTGCTGTGACCCATAGGCATCTACAACTATCCTCGTTAGCAAATCAAAATGCAGATGCGTTGTCACTCGTGAGGACTTAGATGGAATGCCTCTTTTCCAGTAAAAAGGGTATCCGGTTCTCTACACTCACCATACGAAACACAACAGTGTTAAGCTGCTATTTTACGCTGGTATTCTGTGAGAGCGTGGTCCTTCCGCGGTCGAGCCGACCCATTTGTGCTACAACTATTCTACTAATATAGCTGCAGCATGACTCTACCACGTATAACCACGTATAACGTATACTTTCGCCTGGTAGTCGATATTTGACCTGATAAACATAGCTTAAATTAAATTAGCTATTTAATTCTCCTTCCAAGCTTACGCTATCGAGTACATTTTCAGCGTAGAGCCTTGGCGATCATTGCGACCAAACTATAAAGGCGTTTCACATTTTGGACATTCGCCCAGTTTTCCCAAATGCTTACCACTGACTAATATGCACTTTTGCACATTTCGCTGAATACGAGACAATTAAATTACTTACAATATACAATTTTGGCTCCGTTTCGTAATGTTCGTTCGATATAACTGCATAAATATATTGGACATAGGGTTATATTTACGTAATAACGTATTAAAGATTTCTGTATGTATCATATCATATATAATAAGTAATGAAGCTTCTCCGAAAATTGTATATGTCACAGACAAAACTCATAATAAGTCAAAACCACTTTTGACTGCTAAAGTAGTTTTGACTTAGGACGTTGGTCAATATCAATTTTAAATGATTTTTGCAGTTAAAACTAGTTTTGACTAAAGACGTTGGTTAAAAGTAATTTTGCCTCATTTAAAGTTCAGACTATCGGTGAAAACTCGCATTATCAGTGACAGTAGGTTAAGGTGCAGCTGGGGTGACCCTTCGGCCATCTTAAAGCCGCGTAGATTATAATAATATAAAATATAATATTGAAGGAATTAAACTTTTTAGTTTAACAAATTCAAAAATATAAGTCAAAAGTAGTTTTGACAAAAATTCTTTGTCAAAACCACTTTGAATCGATATAATTTGATCATAATCTCTATTACATAATATTTTTGCAGTTGAAAGTGGCTTTGACCAACGTCTTTAGTCAAAACTAGTTTTACTGCAAAAATCGTTTAAAAGTGATATTGACCAACGTCTTTAGTGAAAACTTCTAACAGTGGCAGAGCCACGCGGCAGCTATTTCTGTCGCACGGATGGGCCGGCTCGAACCGGGGTGGTACCACGACCTCACAGAAAACCAGTGTGAAGTAGAGGTTTACCTCTGCGTTTCGCTTGGTGAGTGCAGGTGGCCGGAGGCCCTTTTTGCTGGAAATGAGGCATTCCGTCTTAGTCCTCACGGGTGACAACGCATCTGCAGTTTGATTCGCAAACGAGGATTGATGGTCTATGGGCCGCAGCAACCACTTACCATCAGGTGGACTGTATGATCGTTTGTCACCCTTAGCCTATAAAAAAAAGAAGAAAAAACTACTTTTGCCTGATTTTTGCAGTCAACAATTTTTTTGACTGCTTATGAGTTTTGACTGTAACATATATAAAATTGGATTATGATTAGCTTTGTTTGATTCTCTATATTAAATTCATACGAGTACTAGCCGTTGAGATTTTTTATGAAAAACTCCACGAATGTTTTGCTTTATTTGTACCACTATCCTCCCAAATTAGTAATCGTTACCCGTGTTGGTACAGCCGTGCACTTATTAAAATAATTCGTGAAAAATTTAAAGCACACAAAAAATGGAAAAAATTTAACAACCCTCGTGATTATGATGAGTTTAAGCTTCTCAGAGATAGACTACATAGAACACAAAAAAAATGTTTTAATGATTTTATTCGCAATACTGAGAAAAATTTAAAGAATTCGCCAAAGTATTTCTGGAAATTTGTTAAGTCTAAAAAGGGAATATCTAATTATCCACGTAATTTTACCCTAAATAATGTTATTTACACGGAGGGACAGGTTTTTTTTTCTGTCTTTAATGCCTTTTTTCTTTCTTTCTTTGTATTTACTGTTTCTTCTGTGACGGATTCTGGTTCACACTGTTGTAATACTGTCTTCTCGTCATGGAGTGAAGATATTTCTCGAATTGACGTCTCTCAGGATTTTATACTTACATGTCTGAAAGGCTTGGACACCTATAAGGGAGCGGGTTACGACGGAGTGCCTCCAGTTTTTCTGTCATCATGTGCCGATAGCCTTAGTTACCCAATTACGTTGCTCTTTAAGCTTTCCCTTAGAGAATGTGTATTTCCCACACTTTGGAAAAAGGCATATATAATACCGGTTCATAAAAAAGGTTCTAAAACAAAAATTGATAATTACCGTCCAATTTCTATTCTCAGTACAATTGCTAAAATATTTGAGAGACTTATTTTTAATAAAATTTATACTACAATAGTTAGACGCATTCCGAGTACGCAACATGGTTTTCTGAAAAACCGTTCTACTATTTTCTAATCTTGCATGTTTCACTAATTATGTTCTAAATGAAATGGAAGGTGGAGGTCAAGTTGACGTGATCTACACAGATTTCGGAAAAGCCTTCGACCGTGTGGATCACGTCATACTTCTTCAGAAGCTGTAGTCTCTCGGCATTCATGGGGACTTACTGAGATGGATTAGATCTTATTTGACTAACCGTTCTCAGGCTGTGGTTCTAGGCGGTTATAGGTCAGATTTCGTAACGGTTCCCTCTGGCGTTCCTCAAGGCTCCCACCTTGGCCCTCTCTTTTACAACGCCTATATTTACGATATATGTCAATATATAAAAAAATCTCAACATTTACTTTATGCTGATGATAAAAAAATATATCTGCGTGTACGCACTATCAAGGACTGTGAACTAATTCAAAATGACTTAAATACATTATACAATTACTATGCCGCTAATAAGATCACGGTAAATGTTGGTAAGTGTCAGAGTATTTCATTTACGCGGAAAACTAATCCCATAGTTTTTCAATACAATTTATAGAGCATATTGATGCTATCTGTAGTAAAGCTTTTCGTAATTTGGGATTTGTAACTAGAACTTGTCTTCCTTTCTCTAATTTGCAGAGCCTAAAAGTAGTATATTTCACATATATTAGATCTATATTAGAGTATGCCTGTCAGATATGGTCACCATTTTATGCTAAACATGTTCATACTATCGAAAAGATTCAAAGTAAGTTCATTTCCCATTTAAATTATAAATTTAGACGTTCTGGCTCTTCATATCGAGATGATTGCAGATTTTACGGCCTGTTAATGCTTGGAGAAAGACGTACTCTGCTGGATATGGGACTTTTATTCGATATATTACACGGAGGAATTGACTGCCCTGATTTATTGGCCTACATCAAATTTAACGTCCCAATGAAACGTACCAGACATACCAAAAACTCTTTGTTTTACATCCCCTTTCACTCGATCAATTATGGGAAAAACGGTGTTCTAACGCGTTTGGTAGCAACTTACGACAGAAAATTTAGCTCAATTGATCCTTTTAATAGTACTAAAAGTGGATTCAAAAATAAAATTAACATGTTTCTATTCACTCCAGCTGAAAGTAATCAGTAAATTATAATTAAATAGTACCTAAATTATTATTTGTTCCCTCGTTTAATACTGTTATTCTTTCATAATTAAAATGATTGTATACATGTATGTTGTATGTGTATGTATGTGTATGTATATATGTATATATGTGTGTATGTGTATATATATGTGTGTATGTATGTATATATGTATGTATAATATGTTTGTATGTATGTATGTGTGTGTATGTGTATATATATATTTATTCATATGTGTGTTTGTAAGTTTAATTATGTACGTCTTTTGTACGTGTATATATGTGTATGAGTATATGTATGTACATCATGAAAGTAATATTAATATTTCAATTAATTTGTTAATGCTTAGAATTAGTGCTTACCGAATTTGTTTTGTAGATTTACAGTGTTATGTTTGGTTATGTACTTTGTGGATAAATATTATTGGCTTTTTCGTGTTTAATAATTTAAGTAAAATGTTTAAGTATTAATAAGCTGTTGTTATCCTGAATAAAATAAAATAAAATAAAAATACTATAATAATGCTTCAATTTTGTAAATATACAGTACGTCACGTTGCAGCCTATTAATATAAAATTTCACTGTCGAACATAGACCTCCCCAATAGAATGTAGTTAATTGGACATAGGGTTATATTTACATACCAGCTGTTTCCCGCGACTTCGCCCGCGTGTTATTTGGAGTTTTAATTTCTTACGCGGAACCCTAATTCGTTTTCAAAAATAAAAGAAGCCTAAGTTACTCCTTGTATCATCAGCTATCTGCCAGTGAAAATCCCATCAAAATCGGTCCAGCCGTTTCGGAGATTAGCCGGAACAAACAGACAGACAGACAGAAAAGCTTTAAAAATTGTATTTTTGTTATTAGTACCGTATATACATATATATAATATGCATTTAGTAAAGAGTTGTAATTTTGACATTACAAACAGATACTTCAATTTTATTTATTTGTATAGACTAGCTGTTCCCCGCGACATCGTCCGCGTCGAAATTATTACGATTGGATTTCATAGGTCTTAATTTTTTTGCGCGGAACCCTAATTCGTTTCCAAACTAAAAGTAGCCTAAGTTACTCCTTATAACATCACCTATCTGCCAGTGAAATTCCTGTCAAAATCGGTCCAGCCATTTCGCAGATCAGCCGGAACAAGGAAGGCAAAAATTTTAAAAATTGCTTTTTGTTAAAGTACTGTTTATACTTTCATATGCATTTAGTAAAAAGCTGTTACTTTGACATTACAAAAAACACTTTATTTTATTTATTTGTATAAATTATCATATTATTATTAATTTCTCTATGAATCATAATGACTTACGACTCCCTTTTAACTTAATAAAGGTAATGAAGCTTCTTCTGAAATGGATTATGATTACCTTTGTATTATTAGCTATATTAAATTCATATATTTAATAGACTATAGTAACACTTAAATTGTTTACATTACGTATCAAATCATGTATATGTATGTATAAAAGTAGTACATAAATATGTGTATCCATGAGAACTGCTGCCGACAAACTGTGTTCACAGTTTGGCAGATTGTATGTATGTATTATGTACTTAGAATTGGAAGCAAATAAATTAAAAAAAAAAAATGTATCAGAAAAAGATGTATCAGAATCTTGATAAAATATAGAAAAAACGGACTCGTGCAGATCACAGTTTAGAAAACTTGGTATACTCACGCGTCTATTTACATTATTGAATGTTGTAAGTTCGTTAGAAAACATCCAAATCTATATGATCCTGTAAACACTGTCAAAAGAAATAATCGAACACAAAATAAATTGAATATTCAATTCTTAAAATTAAAATTATTCACAACAGGTCCCCATAAAATATTGACAACACCAAGTCTTTTATAAAAAAATTTGAAGTCATTCTTAATCGATAAAAGTTATTATAATTTAATTATTTATTTAATATTTAATTATTAAAATCTATATAGATGCGAATAAATAGTAAATATATGTGTAATAATTATAAAAAAATAATATGTTATACTAGTAAATGTTAAGAAATAAGTTGGTTGGTATTTAGTACGTAGTAGTTAATATTTAGTATAATAAAATAAAATAAAAACTACTCTCTTACAAATGAGGGCATCCACGACTTTTTCTGCCACCAGGGCGGCGCCACTTTCGAGCGAGGTAAAATATTTGACAGATTTCATAGCGGGGACGATAATTTCTTAGGAAAATGTAATCTTTAAGGTTTCTTTCTGTGTTATTAGTTATATTTTATATTAATTACATTAGAAATGAATAAACCAAACTATAAATATAACTAAAAGACGACTTTTAAAAAAAAAGAGTAATAATGTGCAAAAAATTAAAAATCAAACCACTGACGCATTGTGTTATATATTAATATAATACTCTAGACAATGATAAACTATTATTTAAAACTAATTTCTCAATTAAATGACACTGTGTAACAAAAAACTTTACCTCAGTCGCTAGTAGCGACATCTGGTGAGTGGAAGATTATTAGCCCTCATTGCTATGCCCCTACGGGGCGTCACTTGATGTATGTTGTAATTCTTGTGGCATGCAAATTATATAAATAAATAAATAACTAAATGAAATAGGAGACGTGCAGCAGCTTAACAACTTAAAGAAAAGAAGATTTTTTTATAGGATAGGGTGACAAACGAGCACACAGTCCACCTGATGGTAAAGGGTTGCTGTGGCCCATAGACATCTACATTTATCCTCAATAAAGAATCAAAATGCAGATGCTTCGTCACCCGTGAGGACTAAGATGGAATGCCTCGTTTCCAGTAAAAAGAGTCTTCGGTTTTCTACACTCACCATACGAAACACAGCAGTGTTAAGCTGCCGTTTTACGCTGATATTCTGTGAGAGCGTGGTCCTTCCCCGGTCGAGCCGACCCATTCGTGTTACAACTATACTACTAATATAGCTGCAGCATGGCTCTACCACGATGAAGCAATCTATGTTCAGCAGTGGACTTTTAATAGACTTTTGATAATAGAAATGAAAGATGAGAATAGTGATTTGTAATTGCATTACATATTCCTTTTTATCTTCCTTAAAAACTCTTTAATTCCTTTTTCTAATTTGTTTTTAAAACTTACTTCTCACTATTGTGACGAAAGTCGAAAATTTGAGTTATTTCTTTCGGTTCAAATGTATACGGAGCGGAAATTAAATTTACATGTACGACGATCATGTTTGAGGAAATCTTTTTTGGTCATGAATGTGGGCCTAACAAAATTCCTTCTTACGAGACATTCTATTTCAAATTTATAAATCAAAGAATATTTATGACAAAACCAATATATCAAAATATATTTCGTACCATTTATGGTCATCATTATCATATGACATGAGTCGTGGTAGATCAGGTAGCGAGCAACCCGGGTTCGATCCCCGCCGGCACCAATGAAATTGTTAAATGTAATTTTAAGTGCCGATTTACCATGTGCCCTGCAGTGAAGGGAAACATTGTAAGAAAACCTGCATGTCTAAAAAATAAAAAAATATTTCGAAATCATGTTTTTCTCTCAGAAATAAGAGGAGGCCTGTTCCCAGTAGTGGGACGTATATAGGCTGTCCAGAATCGCCCTGTGTAATAAAAACATCGGACATACACGATAATTAATTGTCTATTTTATTATACTAGTTATACTAGTATAACTGCCAGCTCATCCGGTACCTTGAGGATCACCAGCTGATTAGTGACCGCCAATACGGTTTTCGTGGGGGTCGATCAGCTGGTGATCTTCTGGTCTACCTGACCCATAGATGGGCGGAGGCAGTAGAGTCCAAGGGGGAGGCGTTGGCTGTTAGTCTGGACATTGCGAAGGCCTTCGATCGGGTTTGGCACAAAGCGCTTCTCTCGAAGCTCCCTTCCTATGGGCTTCCCGAGAAATTGTGCAATTGGATCACCAGCTTCCTTGCAGATCGGAGCATCAAGGTTGTTGTAGACGGTGCATGTTCTGACTACAAGCCTATTAACGCTGGTGTTCCACAAGGCTGTGTGCTATCACCAACGCTGTTTCTTCTGCATATCAATGATATGTTGCTAACTGGTAACATTCATTGCTATGCGGATGACAGCACTGGTGATGCTCTATACACCGGCCGTGCTAATATTTCTCGGGAAAACGTCTCCGAGTACCGGAACAAACTTGTGTCTGAAGTCGAGTCTTTGCTGGACAAAGTCTCGAACTGGGGGCGACTAAATCTAGTCCAGTTTAATCCTCAGAAGACACAAGTTTGCGCGTTTACCGCTAAAAAGAACCCCTTTGTCGTATCTCCTCAGTTTCAAGGCACTCCCCTGGTTGCCTCAGCCAGTATCGGAATCCTCGGCGTCGACATATCGAGTGACGTGCAGTTTCGTGGTCATTTGGAAGAGAAGGCCAAATTGGCCTCTAAAAAGCTTGGCGTGCTCAGCAGAGCGGGACAGTATTTCATGCCGGCACACCGCCTGCAACTTTACAAGGCGCAGGTTCGGCCTCACATGGAATACTGTTCCCATCTCTGGGCAGGGGCTCCCCAGTGCCAGCTCCTTCCACTTGACCGCATCCAGCGCAGAGCGGCTCGAATCGTCGACGACCGAGTTCTTTCCGATCGGCTCGACTCATTGGCGCTGCGAAGAGATGTTGCATCTCTTTGCATTTTCTTTCGCATCTACCATGGGGAGTGCTCTGAGGAATTGTTCGGATTAATCCCAGCCGCCAAATTTCACGAACGCACAACGCGGCAGAACTCCCGATACCATCCACACCATCTGGATGATTGGCGGTCCACCACTGTGCGATTTAGAAGATGTTTTCTTCCTCGCACGACTTCCTTGTGGAATCGATTACCATCAGCGATTTTTCCGGACCGATACGACTTAGGGACCTTCAAGAAAAGAGCGTACTCCTTTTTAAAAGGCCGGCAACGCATCTGCAATTCCCTCCCTGGTGTTGCAGTTGTTCATGGGCGGCGGTAGTCACTTACCATCAGGTGAGCCGCATGCTCGTTTGCCCCCTCTACTATAAAAAAAAAAAAAAAAAAAAAAACTAGTTGCAAATATTTTTATAACACGGACTAGCTGCATGCAAAAATTAACATGAAAAAGTATTCTACTCGACTTATAACATTAATCGCCGCCATCTTCCTCAAAAATCATGTGGTGTCGAAAAATGATTAGGGATGCCAAATCGATAGTAATCGATTTTTAAATTTTTAATGAACTGTTGCATAATTTTTAATCTGAATTACATTTTTAATTTATTTCGAATAAAATTGCAAAAATAAGCTATAATAAAAATATTAAATTACCATTTCTTTATAATCTTTTATATTATTCCCTAAATGTATAATTTAAAAAAAACCTACCATACCTAATGAATGAGGTCATACTCGATTTTGAATAGGTAGTTAGAATAATGCCGTACCGTATATGCTAATGACAACATCTAAATGCCAACCATTATATATGTACTTACATTTTAATTTTTACATTAACACACAAACATCTCTCATTTCAAAACCAATGATAAGAAAGCAGGTTTGTTAACTAGATTCTCTGCATTTATACGTTGCACTTACATACACTAAGGCTTTAGAACAAAAACTGCATACCTAATTATCTAGATAGGTACTAAAAATAGCTAAATGTTTTAGAACATCGTTTTTCAGTTTGTTAAAAATCACTCGGAGCTATTAAAAACCGTAATATTCGTGGTTCAATTATAACCTCAAAATCTGATACTTTTTTGAAATATATCTATTATGCAGCTAGTCCGCTATAAAAATAAGATTATATAGGAATTTACTAATGATCGACAATAAAAACACATAATTATCCGATGCTCTTGGTTCCAGGGCGAACAATGTATGGGCGCAGAGCAATGTCCTTTTCTTTATTTTATGCTCACTATCAACAATTAAATCAGAACAATTTTTACTTGGCAACAGAAATAGGTAATAGGATGATAACTACCCAGACAAATTACAAGGCAGTATAGGAGTCCTACCACCTATAAAATTAGTAGTAAAAATTGTTTAGTATCAGATTCAATGAGATTAGGAAGTAAATAAAAAATGTGTGAGTGTCGTGGAACACTCCGTTGGAACGAAGTTCCTTGCGTAGTATATTATTATTGATAAACTTAGGTATTATATTATTGATTAACAAATACAAATAAATGAATTAATAGCATCAATTAAAATGAAGCGTCATTTGAAATAAAATAATATTTCTTTCATGGCAAGATAAGAAAAAGTGCGAGGGAGATTATTCCATCTCACTTCCTTATTTCGGCGCCAAGGCCGTCTACACTATGACACAAGAGGTCGTGACGTAAAATCTTACACTTTTTGTCGCCTAGCTCCCATCCGCCAAACCCGTACCGTCCGATGAAGAACTTCGTTCCAAAAATTTAAAGTAACCATAGACGAATGTAACGACTTTTTACCGTTGTTAAAAAAAACAATATGCGATAGAATGAAAACTTTCATAATTTTATATAACAACTCTGTCATTTAACAAAGTGAAATGATAAAGGTGTGACAACAATGTAAAGTGTACAATAGTATTCAGGTTTGTCTAACGGTCGCGAATTTCCTCGCGATAAAAAGCATCCACAATGGCGGACACATGAGATTGCACACTACTGTTAGCGGGAAACATATTGTCAATGTCACAGATAAAATATTTAATTCTCAGTAGAGTACGTATGACACTTTCATAAATGGAATTTTGTAAGTTTTCAGCGTGTTTTCTCGCGTTATGTTTTCATCTTTAAACTAGTGATTTTTTTAAATTATGTATTATTTTATTTTATATACCACGATTTTTTCGTATTCTTATATTCTTATCCGATTCGTATGTTAAAAATTTCAAGTCTAGGTCATCGGGAAGTTAGTTTAAAATCAATTACTAAATTCCACTGGAACGTGACGACGAAACGTAAAATATAAAATAAGAGCGAAATGAGATTTTATCGTTTCCTTCCATAGCATTTTATAATTACTTAGACAGTTTTATATCCAGCACGGAACAATTATTTGTATGGCCCTTCAAATGATTGTCCCGGGTCTGAATTTTTGTCCTTGTGGTATGTACGACGCTTCCACGATACAGGGGAAAATCCTACTGTGGTCTTATAGTTTTATAAAAAAAAACACGTAAAATATTAAAATACTGAACGTTTAAAAATATAACCTACGATACAAAATCAATATATCTATATAAATTAAATGATAGAAGTTTGCAGATTTCAATTAAGTTATTTAAGTTTTATTTCTTAGATACTTGACCCTTATCATAAAAAATTGCGATATATTCATTTAATATAAAGTTGTCAAAGTTTTAAGAAACAACGATTTCTATAAGCACTACGTGTTCAGTGATGTGTGTTTACTTGCCGCGGAGAAGTGGAGCAAGCATTATAATTCGTTTTCTTACAATCGTATTTATATATTTTATTTTTTATTAAACATATAAACATATATCTTAAACTTTGTTCTATATCAAGTAACGCGAACGAAGTCGCGGGTATCAACTAGTTTAATTATAAAAACGTAGATATTTTTAATGTTTGCTATTAAAATCTGAGACTTACCTCTTATAACCATTTAAATACAAGATGACTCAACAGAACCGCTATTTAGACACTCCGGCACCCACAAATCGCACATAATTTATCTTTGTGCGACAGATATCTGTACGTTACGAAATCGTTTGGTTAATTGATACTATCGCATATTTCTTTAGTTCCGTACATCGTCTAGACGTACCGAATTAGCTTTGGCTTAATAAAAGATCACAAAATCTTTTTTTTTCTAAAAAATAAATGTTTCATTTATTTCATTTTTCCCTCCTTGAAATGAACTGAACATTGACTGTCACAAAGGCGGGATTTTACCATTGTTGATACGCTTGGCAAACACAGTTTTTATTGTTCTGGTTTATTATCAGGAGTATACTGCCGCTCATCTACCTATTTGGTTACCCTCTGTCGTCTGTTATGACAACCATGGTATGATGTTAGAGTGGATAATCTTACACCGTCACTATACAGCAAGGATATCATTTGAATGTATTGTTATTTTCAGTGGGGGTGATCTATGTTCATCAGTGGACTTTTAATAACGGTATTGATATTTTGGCCTTTATATCTTTAGTACAGATAACTTTCTATTTTCGATTTTTTTTTATAGGATAGGGTGACAAACGAGCACACAGTCCACCTGATGGTAAGTGGTTGCTGTGGCCCATAGACATCTACATTTATCCTCGTTTGCGAATCAAAATACAGATGCCTTGTCACCCAGCCATGTCTTTTCCAGTAAAAAGGGTCTCCGGTTCTCTACACTCACCATACGAAACACAGCAGCATTACGCTGCTATTTGACGCTGGTATTCTGTGAGAGCGTGGTGCTTCCCCGGTCGAGCCGACCCATTCGTGCTACAACTATACTACTAATATAGCTGCAGCATGACTCTACCACGTATAAAATCGTTTTCGTTTTCGTTTTGGTGAAATTCGCATAATATAATAATCTATAAGAAAAAATATAATATTTCAACAAAATGGAAAAAGCGGACATGTTATGTATTGGTAGATATTAAGATTTACAGATTAAATAAGAAAGTTTGAATATTATAATGAAAAGGCAAAAAAAATATCTAAGAACTGGTATATAATAAATTTAATAATCAATTACCTGAATTATTGGATTCACTAGAACTTTAGAATATATTTTGTACATACTCATACTGCATGTACCAGTATACTTAATATATTACTAGTGGTCGCCTAGTGATCGAAATTCGGCTGTAATTCATTGAGTTTTTAAGTACATAATATATTAAGCAAATTGTATTTCACTTTATATATAAAACATAGATATATTTTATACCAAATATAAAATAAAGGCTTTGCTTTGACATACACTGTACACACTATGGATCGTTGAGTTATATGTACTACGTACTAGAGAAGTTATTCCAAACAAAAATTGTGTCCTACTCTTTCTTCGCGCATGCGCGGGAGTAGTAGAGTCGCGCATACGCGAAGACTTTAATATAAAATAAGATATTAGTATAAAATAAATATAAGGATTTAATATAAAATACTCTTATTCTATACTAAACAAACATATTTCTAAATAAAATGTAATAATTATTAACTTATGGGATTCACAAATCATATTGTATAAGTGTGTGTGTGTGTATAAGGCAAATTGTACAGAAGTCCGAGGAGTACAATTTGCCACTATGCCTGGCGTATGTGGACTATGAGAAAGCATTTGATTCCATCGAAATTTGGGCGGTGCTGCAATCCCTTCAGCGGTGCCAAGTTGACTGTCGGTATATCGAAGTGTTGAAGTGCTTGTACAGTAGGGCTACGATGGCTATCCGAGTACAGAACCAGAGTACGAAACTTATCCAATTGCAGAGAGGTGTAAGACAGGGTGACGTTATATCCCCGAAACTCTTCACCGCTGCATTGGAAGACGTTTTCAAGCTTCTGGACTGGAAAGGATAAGGTATTAATATCAATGGCGAGTACATCACTCACCTTCGATTTGTCGACGATATAGTCCTTACGGCAGAATCGCTGGAGGACCTAAGCACTATACTCAATGACCTCATTAGTGTCTCCCAACGGATAGGTCTTAAGATGAACATGGACAAAACAAAGATTATGTTTAACGTCCATGTCACACCTATGCCGGTAGTTGTTGGGAGCACTAAGCTCGAAGTTGTTGACAAGTATGTTTACTTAGGGCAAATAGTCCGACTAGGTAAGTCCAACTTCGACCGAGAGGTTGTAGTGTTATGCTACTTACATTTTATTGTACACTAATTCTCCATTCTGTTTTGATATTCTGCATTCATGTTTTGCATCACTTTATACTATTTTTCTGCCGACTTCCAAAAAGGAGACGGTACTCAATTCGGGTGTATGTTTTTTTTTTTTTTTTTTTATGTGTGTTACCTCATAACTTTGTACTGGGCGAACCGACTTCGATGATTCTTTTTTTATATGAAAGCTGATAGTTCTCGTGTGGTCCCATATGAATTTGATCAAGGTCAGACCAATGGTTATTGAGTTATTCTTAAATAACCTATATTGAAGTCGGCTGTACAAAATGTTTAATTTTAAATTATTTCATTCTGTTTTTGATTTTCTGCATTTATATTTTGCATCACCTTTATTTATATAGGATCCTGTAACGTTTTTACACAATAACATATCATTTTACTGCGTATTTTCACACTATTTAGTACTTTTAAAATAGCTGTCAATGAAGTCTTACCTTTTTCGGTCTTTTATTGAATTCTCTGTAACTCTACAATTTCAGGCTTCGCGCACGCTGCCGTGCATTTGTTTTTCCTATATGAACAATATCTCATTTCTTACTTAAATGTAATAGTTTCTTAATAACAGTCCTAAAACTAAAAATTGCTCAATTTGACAACCATTGTTTATGTGGTTGTTATGGTAACTTTTATTCAAATTCGTCTCTGGTATGATGTTCTTCCTACATAAATACTCTTTGGCTGTAGGTCATTTACAATAAATTTCGTTTTAATTTAAATAATTTCTCGTTCTCTCTAAAAAGGTATAAAAGCCGAACAATTGGAGAATACAGGACAGTCTCGCTTCAGTTCTCAAACGAGAAACATCTACTAAAGGCCTTATCCCGGGGCCGCTTTGCCCCGGGATCCTGCAAGCCTCCATCTACACGTGAAGTCGTCGGCAGTCTGCTTCAAGCGCGGAGCCACACTACCTTCGGGCGCGCTACGACTGCTTGCTCCAGGCGCCGAGTGCACCTACTGCCCGCGCTACCTTCGGTCACGCTACGACTGCTTGCTCCAGGCGCCGAGTGCACCTATTGCCCGCGCTACCTCTGGGCGCGGCGACTACTTCTCCAAGTACTGAGCGCACCTACCCCAGGCGCTACGTGCGCCGGCTCCGGACGCTGCGTGTGCCCAGTCCAGGCGCTGCGTGCCGTCGCCGCTGAGAAACCTCAAGCTCTGCGTGTGCCTATTTCTACAAAAGCAGCGAGGCTCCAGGCTCCACTATAAAACTTTATTGTCCTATTCTCCTACCTTTATTTTTTTTAAAACCTAATTGTAATCTCATTTCATCCATCATCTTCATATTTCATTTTTTTTTATAAAATTGTAAATACTTTTCTGAAACTTTAAATATATTATTTTCTTGGTCTACTTTTGTTGTTTTGCTGTTCTTAGGTTAGGTTCTCTTTATTTTTAATTGTCGCTTCACGACAAGGTCAATCGACGGATTCAACTCGGCTGGACAGCGTTCGGGAAGCTACGATACATCTTCTCGTCAGACATACCTCAAAACCTTAAAACGAAATTGTACAACCAGTGCGTGTTGCCAGTGATGACTTACGGATTTGAGACGTGGTCCTTCACTGCTGGCCGTATGAGGAAGTTCAAGGTCGCTCAGCGAGCTATGGAGAGGGCTATGCTCGGAGTTTCTCTGCGTGATAAACTTAGGAATGAGGATATCCGCAGTAGAACCAGAGTAACCGACATAGCCCAACGGATTAGTAAGCTGAAGTGGCAGTGGGCCGGCCATATAGCTCGAAGAACCGACAACCGATGGAGAAGAAAGGTTCTTGAGTGGCAGCCTCGTACCGGTAGGCGAAGTGTAGGGCGACCCCCCACGAGATGGAGTGACGACCTGGTAAGACATGCAGGAGATGGATGCAGGTGACTCAGGACCGTGCTTTGTGGCATTCCTTGGGGGAGGCCTATGTTCAGCAGTGGACTTATGAAAGGCTGTAATGATGATGATACCATTATTGCAGTTTTTGAAAATACGAGTAAATAAAGCTTTTATTTGAATTTATCCCAAACTGAATGTGATTTATGGACAAGAATGTTTTTGGCTACCGATAGACCCTTACGAATTAGTGCGTGCATGCGTGCCTAAAATCAGTTAAAATAATACATGACTAACATATTTTGAAATTAAAAGGTAAAAAAGACAGAATATTTTTTTTTATTAATTTTTCTTTAATATTTTCCTATATTACTTATTCTGAACCTTTTCTGCAAATTAAGCTGGTTATTGCAAAATAACCATGTAGATTGTGCTTGTACTTACTTTGAGACAGTAGCAGTATGTGACGTTCATACTTTGTCCAGGCGACAATTATGTTCGACATTGGCTGCATGAACGTAAACAATGTATGTTTTATTTTATTTTATTAACACATAATGTGATTGTTATGAAACGATTAATTGCAATTTTAAATTCTGATTTACCACGTGCTCGGTAGTGCAGGAAACCATCGTGAGGAAACCCGTATGTCTGAGAAATAAGAAAAAACTTTTTTCTAACAGATTTGAAGTTCACCAACACGCAGTGGAGCTGCGAGGCGGACATTTCCTAAAATCCTCTCAAAAATGAGAGGAGGCCTGTGGCTAACAGTGGGACGTATATAGGATGAAAGAAACACATAATATCAATAAATTTTAGCGTTCAGCTCCCCTTCCCTATATAGATTTTTACTATGCTACGTGCGCACAATATGCTTAAAAAGGGGTACAAATTTTGCTTTTACGTATTAATATATAAATATTGCATTACCTTACACAACAAATAAATCTAGAATTATTTGCTGTAACAGACAAGCATATTTCATGTACGCGGAACTGAGGGGCCATTTTACGCCGTCCATCTTGCGCCGTTTTCCCGCGTCTTGTTAATGACAGATCGGGTGCGTTCTGATTTACGTTTCTTCGCATCATTAGTTATGCGTAAACTTTGAAAGCAATTATTCAACTTGAGACACTTGTGTCGTAATAATTAATATTCATATGAATAGCCGTGCAACTGCAACCTAAGAGTCCAATACTCATAAATACACCACAGATAAAAAATAAACTATAAATCAACGTTAATATTCTGTGCCAAGTAATGATGTCATATGTGAATCCATCATCTTCATCCAGTGAGTGTGTTTAACCAGAAATAGACTAAGGAAATTCCTGTACTTATTACTCTTATTGGAGATATTCTACGTATATTCCATAGTAGATCTTATAATATTACTGATGACTGGGACGGATTAACGACCGCAGTGACCAGACCTACCTCATACAAATAACAAGATAGTTAGGCCGTCTTTATCGGTAGCTATAAGCTATTATCGCCACATAGCTGATATGATATTGAAGCTATATTTGTTTTGCAAAAGAGAGCCGTTCGGGCGATTTATAACCTAAATTGTAAAGAGTCCCTCAGACAAAAATTTAAAGAAATAAACATATTAACTTTGGCATCGCAATATATTTATGAAAATCTAATGTATGTACATAAAAACATAAATAGCTTTAATAAGAATAAGGATGTGCATTCTTTAAACACTAGGAACAAACATAAGCTTGTAATACCAGTTACTAGACTCCACAGAATCAGTAATTCGTTTATGGGGCAATGTATACGCTTTTACAACAAAATCCCAGAACATATTCAAAGTTTATCAATAAACAAGTTTAAAAGTTTTATTAAAGAAAAACTGTACAAAAAGGGTTATTATAATATCAAGGAATACATGAATGAAAATAACCCCTGGGAATAAGGTGATCGCCACCATGCTGGTTCTATTAAAAATCATTTAAAAATTGTATAAATGAAATTATTGTTAAGTGAAATATGTTTGAAAAAAAAAAGTCCCGCTGGGTTTCTTGCTGGTTCTTCCCAGGACAGAGGTATTTTCCGAACCAGTGGTAAATAAAAAATGACTTTCAATAAGAATTATGTAATAATCAATATTGAATAAAAAATTATTCTATTCTATTCTATTCTATAGCTCAGTCACAGGCCAGTTTGTCTCATTACTTATAATACATAGATATTTATTACGCGAAGTTTGTGATAATCTTCTTTTGTACCTTTGTAATAATTGTATGTGAGTTATGACAAATAAAAGGGGTATTTCTGTTACGTGGGAAAATAATAATAATGACTAAAAATAAAAACCCGTTTACCAAGCTTGGCAACCATGGCAAACATCTCCCCTATGAGGTAATCTATGGGGGAAGCCTATGTCCAGCAGTGGACTTTAGTAAACTGTAACGGTGACGATAATTTCTATTTTGTACTCATCTTTTTGGGATAAATAAATATTTGTAAATATATATAAACATTAAATATATAATATAATAGAAACTTTATAGAAAATATTCAATAAAATAAAGTTAAACAGATAGACAAATCCCAACCAGATGGAAGCCCTCGGCAAGGGTTAGGGGGGACGAGAAGGAAATCGGCGGACGATTCGGGCGGTATTGACGAACACTGCTTTCTGCAATTGGGTTGGAAGTGGAGCGTCACATAGCCCCAGTCGCTTTAAATGAACCGAGAGGCTGATTATTGTAAATATATATTATTGTGATTATTTTAGCATTACGCATAGTCGACTTGTACAACTCCCACAGGACGAAATAGGCTGATGGTTTCTGATCGTCACCATACAGCAAGAGTGTAAACTCACAGAATATCGAAGTTTTACAGGGACGCAATTTTAGTATCTTTAAAATTCAGAGTATCTTTTGCTTGGAATTGTAAAGGGATTTTTTAAACTCTTCTCAGAAAATTTTCCACTATCGGAATACATAACGTTTGAATTTTTATTCAATATAAATCAAAAGAATGCTTATTAAAAGTCATTTAAGCTTTACCACTGGTTCGAAAGAACCTCTATCCTGGGAATACCTCTATACTGTTTTATACTAGCAGCAGTACCACGCTCTTACACAATACCACCGTAAAATAGCAGCTTAATACTGTAGTGATTCGTATTGAGACCCTTTTTACTGGAAACGAGGCATTTCATCTCAGTATTCAGGGGTGACACATCTGCATTCTAATGCTTAATCAGGGAATAATGTATATGTTTGTAAGCCACAGCATCCACGTCCTAACAGGTGGACTGTGTGCTTGTAACCTTTATTCTATAAAAAACGAAACATGATATTTTTAAAGTAAAAATTTTAGTGTTAACTAGGCCAAGTTGTAATGACCTTTTTAAGCACACCATAAAAGACAGACGGCGGCAATGTCAGTGCCAAGAACATCGGCTCATGTAATATTTCAGTACATTTTCTCTTAATATAATATAATATTAGCCAAACTTGGCATAGCCTTCCATATGTGTAACCAACTTACAAGCCCAACAATTTATAATCAACTTTCTGTCAAATACGTACTAAGAAGTTATTTTCTCTAAGATATGTTATATTTTATATCTAAGATACAAATAAATAAAATTGAAGTGTCTGTTTGTAATGTCAAAATTACAGCTTTTTACTAAATGCATATGTAAATATATACGGTACTAATAACAAAAATACAATTTTTAATGTTTTTGTCTGTCTGTCTGTCTGTCCGTCTGTCTGTCTTTTGTTGCGGCTAATCTCCGAAACGGCTGGACCGATTTTGACGGGATTTTCACTGCCAGATATGAGAAACAATAAATAAATATTCAAATATTCAAAAGATATATATTTTAGGATAGGATTTCTATTCTGGGAGTTCGTGTGGTTAATGGGTCTCACCACCCTCTTACTAATTTCTGTAGTGAAGATGTGCTTTCGCTGCTGTGATATGTTCTACAGGGTATTCGAGTCAGTATAATTACTGGCTGTGATGTATTACGTTTTAGTTATACGTGGTAGAGCCATGCTGCAGCTATATAAGTAGTATAGTTGTAGCACGAATGGGTCGGCTCGACCGGGGAAAGGCCACGCTCTCGTAAAATAGCAGCTTAACGCTGCTGTGTTTCGTATGGTGAGTGTAGAGAACCGGAGATCCTTTTTACTGGAAACGAGGCATTCCATCTTAGTCCTCACGGCTGACAACGCATCTGCATATCAATTCGCAAATGATAGATGTAGATGTCTATGACCCACAGTAACCACTTACCAACAGGTGGACTGTGTGCTCGTTTGTCATCCTTATTCTATAAAAAAACCATCTTTTTATAGTGGATTATAGCAGAGTAACGCCTGATTCTATTAATTACTACTAAAAAATGTACTTGATAATTTACGTGGTAGAGCCATGCTGCAGCTATATTAGTAATATAGTTGTAATACAAATCGGTTGACTTGACCAGGGAAGGCCCACGATCTCACAGAATACCAGCGTAAAATAGCAGATGTGTGAGATGTTTTCTATCTAATAAATAATAATCGACCTCCCAACTCATCTAGTGTCTGCCTTGTGTTTAGTGTCACGAGTGGTTTGTTCAAGTGACACTAACACAACACAGTTGAATTAGCAACTTTCCAGATTTTATAAATTTTTCGAAGTTATATTTTTAACTAGAAACTAATGACGCATTTGTAGTACAATTGGTTCTGGACTGGATCTTTGTCCATGTGAGACTTCTTAATGCAGGGTTATATTTTTCTTAATAAGTATCTGTTACGTCGTTGTATATTATAATAGGTGGTACGTTGTATATTATAAAACGTGGTAGAACCAGGCTGCAAGTTTACTATATTTGTACCACCAATGGGTCGACTCGACTGAGGTACCACGGATAGAATACCAGCGTAAAATAGCATTTCATATGGTGAGTACAGAGAACCAGAGACCCTTTTTTATTAAAAACGAAGCATTCTACTTAATCCTCAGGAGTTACAAACCATTTCGATTCTTAATTGAGTGTGCTCGTTTGTCACCCTTATTCAAAAAAGTATTCTATACTCTTAGGTTCAGGTAGAACTTTAACAAAAAAATATTGCGAGTTTATTACTTACTTCATATGGTTCCGTACCCGAAGGGTAACCAACGGGACCCTATTACTAAGCCTCCGCTCTCCGTACTTCTGTCTGTCAGCTGGCTGTATCTCATGATCCGTAATAGGTACACAGTTGAAAAATTCACAGAGTATATATTTTTCTGCCGCCATAACAGCAAATAGTAAAAATGAAAATAAATTTAATGGGGGCACCGCGACTAGAAATGTGTTTTATACCTACATAGTATTAAATCTTGTACGATGGTATGAAACCCTTCATACTCGAGTCAAACTGGCACTTGGTCTTTTTATCATTTAAGAAAAAATGATAAGCGAGGTACCAATCCACCTGAGGATAAGAGCCTATGCAATCTTTTAGTGTGTTATCATTTGTAAGAACATATAATATAATATAATAACATAAACACTCACGCCTGTCACCCAGAGGGGTAAGCAGAGACTTTGGACTTCCATTTGGCACGATCCTGACACACCTCTCTCGCTTCCTCCACATCCATATACCTACGTATACACGCTCGTTGGTTAAAGGTACTCTTGATTTGGCCCATTTTCAATATATCGCCAATTTAGTCGATAAACTTTCGCCCAGGGCGACCCTTTCCGACTCTGCCATTTTTGTAATTTTTTCCTCATTCATTCTTTTCACATGACCAAACGACCGAAGCATCCCTTTCTTAATCCTGGTCACAACATCATCTTGCAAACCACACTCTTCTCTTATCAAACAAAAACTTTATGTACTCTTTGAAAAGAAAAAAAAAACATAGTAGGACAATAGTCGATGCAGAGATTATATCCTCTTGGTAGAAGAAATAGAATAGAAGGTGCCACTTACCCACACAAACTACTTGGTAGAAAAGCATCTTACCACGTGGTAGCGTATGAGTACCAACCAACGTTCCTTCCACGAGCTGTGGTAGCTGAGAGGATAAGAGAAGGAGTAGCACATACATTATAAGTTATAACATAACAAAAATAAGCAAGACAGGAAAAGATATTTATAAAATTGAAGATGGCTTGTGTAGAGGCAAAACACGAGTTGTATTGTCGTCAGTGGTGTGTCTTTCCTAGTGTAGTGGTGTTGGAAGTAGTGACGGGGACAGTGCACGCAATTGGGGGAGGGCGGCAGGTGCTCTGCAAACTAGGTAAGATACATCATTTTGTTTTATCGAGCGGATGTACGCAAATTGAATTTTATAACAGTGGTAGAGCCACGCGGTAGCTTTTACTGTCGCACGGATGGGCCGGCTCGAACCGGGGTGGTACCACGACCTCACAGAATACCAGCGTGAAGTAGAGGTTTACCTCTGCGTTTCGCTTGGTGAGTGCAGGTGGCCGGAGGCCCTTTCCACTAGAAATGAGGCATTCCATCTTAGTCCTCACGGGTGACATCGCATCTACATTTTGATTTGTAATAGAGGATAGATGTAGATGTCTATGGGCCGCAGCAACCACTTACCATCAGGTGGACTATGTGCTCGTTTGTAACCTTTATCCTATAAAAAAACTATCTTTATTATAGTGGATTATAGCAGAGTAACACCTGATTCTATTAATTACTACTAAAAAATGTACTTAATAATTTACGTGGTAGAGCCATGCTGCAGCTATATTAGTAGTATAGTTGTAATACAAATCGGTTGACTCGTCCGGGGAAGGCCCACCATCTCACAGAATACCAGCCTAAAATAGCAGCTTAACACTGCTGTGTTTCGTATGCTTAATGTAGAGAACCAGAGACCCTTTTTACTGGAAAAGAGGCATTCCATCTTACTCCTCACGGGTGACAACGCATCTGCATTTTGATTCTTTATTGAGGATAGATCCTATCCCACTCAGCTTTAACTCACGAATTGGTACGTTAATTAGCAGTTCAGGTGTGTAATAGAAAATTACACAACTGAATGTGTCCATGCGTCCACGCGAACAAAACTCGGTCATACAAGTACCGTTAGTGCTGTTACTTAACTTACTTTAGTGATTATACAAATCGGGAAATCCTTTGGCCTTCAAAGATCGGCCATGTACGGCTTCATGGCACACGTATAACCTACATAAAGCCTTGTCGGTAGCGTACCGCGCGGCGTAAATGTCCGTTGTTTAATAGACGTCAGTTATAACAAGTAAAAAAGGTTATAAAACAAACCCAGGCCGTCTTATTACAATAATTAACTCAAAACTATTTTCAGGTGTTAACTAGAGTCTGTTTCAATAAAGATGTCACGTGGAAAAAATACGAAGTATGGAGTTTGACAGCAAATGTCAAACTTTGGCCAAGACTATGGCCTCGATGTTAAAACTCTAGGCTTATCAATAAACCACGTTTTGTAATAAGAACGTACAAATTTAAGGGTGTCATAAGAGACGACAATTAAACATTGAATGGGCAGCAACATCTTCCTGATAACACTCGAAATATTAAATGAAACTAATTTTACGGATTTTATCGCGTTTAATTTTAACTTTTTAAATCTCGGCATTTCACGTGATTTACAGCACACTTGGTTATTATGGGTTACTTTTTTTTTATAGGATAAGGGTGACAAACGAGCACACAGTCCACCTGATGGTAAATGGTTGCTGCGGCCCATAGACATCTACATCTATCCTCAATTACAAGTCAAAATGTAGATGCGTTGTCACCCGTGAGGACTAAGATGGAATGCCTCATTTCCAGTAAAAAGGGCCTCCGGCCACCTGCACTCACCAAGCGAAACGCAGAGGTAAACCTCTACTTCACGCTGGTTTTCTGTGAGGTCGTGGTACCACCCCGGTTCGAGTCGGCCCATCCAGTGACAGCAAAAGCTGCCGCGTGGCTCTACCACTGTTATAAACCCCTTATAAATATGTAGTTGATCGAACTTGTTTTACCCAGAATCTGGTGGTTTAGCCTGCTTAGGGGTTGATAGGGGTGGTTTCTACCCCTAAAAAGTGAATTTCCGCAGTGCTACAAGAAAGCAGACATAATTACGAGTATTTAAAAAAATATTTCACTTGGATTAGATTTACTGCCTGGCGCGTAGTTTTGATAGTTTCCGCCCACTGTGCAACGGTGCTACACGCCAGCTCTATGTTCTTTTATGGAGATTTTTTATAGATATTTTTGTTTGTCCTATGTAAATAATAGAGAACACATTCAAATTCATTGAAAAATCATTAACATGTGCTAAATCAGCATTTAAAATTGCTAAAATAATTAGTTCTATCGGCGAGTTTCGAACTTGATTTTCCCGCGTTTAAAAATTTTTAGGATTATAACACTTGTTTCTGGGTTAATCCTTTCATATACTTATTGTGGAAAAAGGCGCAAAACTGTATGTTCAGATTATTAAGCATATTCGACTCGACTTAATCACTTAGTCGGTATTTCATTTTTTATATGTATATAGATAATCGCGTGACTTACGATGTAGCGTTCCCTAGATAAGATTTAATGCGCGGATTAGCGAGCCTGACAAACTGCCTGCACCCATCCAACTTCCTAAATAGGGACCGATGGGTGTAGATGTCATAAAGATAACACCCTTTCCCGCCATCTTGGCAACTCAGATGACATAAAATAATGCTGACGAAAAGAAAATGCCTTAGGCTGCCAGTGTGAATTATGGCGCGGAAAATTTATTGGTACGTACTTTTGATGGCGGTCAATTTTTAACTTTTGGATCTTCCCCGCTCTACACTCCGCTTATCTACAAGACTTTCACTCACTTTTCTATAATTTTTGTATTGAGCTACATGACAGGCCAATGAGGGATAATAATTTTCTACTCACCAGATGTCGCTAGTTGACACTGTGGTAAAATTTTTGTTACGCTAAGTAATTTAATTGAGAAGTTGGTTTTTAATAACCCAATCGTCAATTGGCAAGCGTATTGAGGATCGCAGTACCAAACGTCTTGCACATTTAACGCTGCTGTACGTCACCGATCTTGGTTTTTTTACGCCTGGCGAAATGAATATGGTTCCGCCAACCGCCATCTATCAAAACCATTTTTTTTTCTAATATTTCCCAAAGCCGCATCTTACAATACCCACAGTACGAAATAGGATGGATATTCTTACGCTCCCACGACACGGTAAAAATTACAAAAAATAATAACAATAAGTAATTTGCCTTTGGTTACCGCTATAACGGTTTTTTGTCGGTGGTTATTTGATTGATTTGTTCAAAAATACGAGAACGCGAAGAAGGTGAAACTTTTCTTTTTAATAACTTATGCGTGGTATACGTATATCATTAGGTACTCTAAGCGTGATATGTATAACAAAGTAATGTGTCAAACAAAGTATTCAGTAAGCGCTACAACCTTAGCAACTAAAGACTTGTCATAAAAATTAAAGTTACAAGCTACATATTAATGTCTTACAGCGGCTGTCATATGTCTCACCGAAATATATTTTCTCAAAATTTGTCAAAAAAATGTTATTCTTCTTTACCGCTGTACCGTCCACTTCGTGGTAAATCGGCCGTATTAAAGTTTCTTAAGGCAGTCAAAGGTCTTAGACCATACAGTCTTATAACTAAAGACAACAAATTAATAGCGTAGTATCATACTGTGCATTAATTTGTTTTAATAGAATTTTAATGTCCATGAACTTAATTAGCCTATAACTACCATAGACTTATATAATTTTTAACTTAAAATTGCTATTAACATTGCCATTGGTTCTATCGTAGATTGCACCCGGGTTTCTTGCATACTGTGAAACTTAGGCGAACGTTTACCCTCTGAGTTCCTTACGCTTTTTATTTTTCTTATTTTCTAATTTGTAGCATACGTTGGAGCCGGTTGAGGGTCGAACTCAAGTTGGTCACGTACTGTGCAATTCACAGCAAGAACTTTGCCCTCATAGAGGGGGGGGGGGGGTCCTTATTATGTATTTAATTATTATTTTCTACATTTAACAAAATAGAGATTTTTATTCCTATTTTATATTTAAATATTCATTAATAATTCCTTCATGACCCCACTCACGATGTTCAACGTCGTCATGTCTACGCCGTAGTCCCACAGTTACCCATAATATATCAAGAAAATAGATACAGAAGTCGCTTTAACATGTAAGTCAATTGCAATTGTATTAATTAAAATATTTTAATGCGTTAAGTTACCGTTCCTGTTACAGCCTATTAAAGTCCACTGCTGAACGTAGGCCTCTCCGATATATTGCCTCATAGAGTTTGATATAGTTGTAATGTTACTGTTGATTTGAAAATTTCAACTCACAGTGGGTCATGTGCTCCTGGTAGATTTTCTTCTATGTATACGTCTATTACAGCCTATTAAAGTCCACAGCTGAACATCCTCCATAGATTGCCTCATAGGGAGATAATTGCCATAGATTTTACTCTTGGCAAGCGGGCTGGCAATCGCAGTTTCTTATTCTTTCGTTATTAGGAAGACGCTGCTGCCTTTAAATTATCATATATTCTAAGGAAAAATATATGTGATTATTATAAATAAAAATTCTATGCCAACATTACGTCAGTCAATCACAAAGTTTTTGATCTGTTATTGAGCTGCTACTTTAAACAGGCATTCTGTGAAAGCGTGATCCTTTCCCGGTCGAGCCGATCCATTCGCGCCACTACTACAAAATAGCTGTAGCATGACTATAGTACGTATAAATCTGCTTTTTCAAATGTAATATTATATACAATACTATATACTTATAGAAAAACTTTAAAACTTTAGTATTTGCAAAAGGGAAAGTATCAGGAAGCACGTATGATTCGTCAACACGGCGTAAAACGACGTCAAGTACTGTTCAGTATCCCCTCAGTGCACGGAATGCCATTGTCTGCTCCGTTACGAAGCCTCTTATGTTACGAACTTTATGTCTATTTAACGTGTGATAAGGGGCATAGACAGCAAATTTAAATCGACTTTTTAAATTTTTATTACTTTTTTGGACTATGCTAAATAGGTGGAGTGGTTCACAGTCTGTCTATGGCTACTACACACAGCCACCTTCATGATAATGAAATAAGACTAACTGTGCAGTTTGGTATAAACCAGAACCTTTATTCTCGTGATTTTTTTAAATTAAAACCAAGTTTCACTTAGAATTTATAAATACACATCTTGAAACACGTTTGGCGGCTCCATAGCGCGCATTCCTGCACCCCGAATACAAATATTTTATTTTTGTAGAATTCTATTTTATGCGAGTGTTGCTTCCGTTGGGGATACAATAAAAAAGAGAAAAGAAGAGGCGGTACTGTGCTAAAGAACAAGATTGAAAATCTAGGTACCAATAATAATCTTAGATTTTTGTCACTCGTGCCGATATTTACAGTTTAGATGATACTTACACGGGTATTCTGTTATTGATAACAACTGTGACCTAAATGATTTATTTACCAGCAAAAACCAGTATCTAGATTAAACACCCCAAAAAAATGCGTGAGTGTCGTGGAACACTCGGTTGGAACGAAGGTCCTTGCGTAGTATATTATTATTGATAAACGTAGGTATTATATTATTAATTAATAAATACAAATAAATGACTTACTAGCATCTATTAAAATGAAGCGTCATTTTAAATAAAATAATATTTCTTTCATGGCAAGATAATAAAAAGTGCGAAGGAGATGGATATTATTCAATCTCACTTCCTTATTTCGCCGCCAAGGCCATCTACACTATGACACAAGGGGTAGTGACGAAAAAATCTTACACTTTTTGTCGCCAGTACCGTCCGATAAAGAACTTCGTTCCACAATAACAATCGATCAAACTCTGGCTCAATTAGTTAGTAGAACTTCTACTACTTTTGTTTCTGCCTCGGAGCCCGTCTGGGTTGATACCATTCCTTCACCTATTCCTTCGGCCAAATAATAGTGCTTGCATTACTCTGTTCTTGTCTGAAGGCACTGCCTCTATATATACAAGTATAAAGAGCCTGTTAGGCATTCCATCTTTGTCCTCAGAGGTGACAATACCTCTGTAGTCTTTTTTCTTTGAACTTGGCTGCAGGTGTCCATGGACTGTACTGACTGACTGTACCCACTTACCATCAAGTGGACTGTTAGTTGGTTTTTCACTTCAGTTTTATAAAAAATATTACCATTGTACCTTATGGTCTATTCCAAAAACGACGGAGGTTCTTAGTTCAACTGCATGTTGTTTTTTCCTTTTATTGCATGTTTTCTACAAGATATCTCTATCAATTGTGAACCGATTTGAATGATTTTTTTAATTTGCCGCTATGAAAATCAATGATTTTCAAAAAAGCGGTATATGGTGTGTGTATTTGTGTGTGTTTGTGTGTGTGTGTGTGTGTGTGTGTGTGTGTGTGCGTGCGTACGTGAGTGTGTGCATGTGTGCATACGTACGTGCGTGTGTGCGTGCGTGCGTGCGTGCGTGCGTGTGTACGTGCGTGCTAGCGTATGTGCGTGAGTGCGTGACTGCATGCATCTGTGCGTCCGTGCTTGCAAGCGTACGCACGTACGTGCGTGCGTGCGTGTGTGCGTTAGAGCATTCGTGCGTGCGCGTGTGCATGCGTGAGTGCGTGTGCGCGTGCCGGCGTTTAATCGTGGTGTGTGCGTACGTGCGTTTGAGCGTACGTGTGCGTAAGTGCGTGCGTACGTGCATGCGTGCGTGTGTACGTCCGTACTTTAAATTACAATTACGTACGTAATTTAAAAAAAGAAAATTAATATTAAAAAACTGAAGGTAGCCAGGCTAACTATGACAGCAGGACATCAAACACCTCAGTCCCCCGTGACCACGGGTGCTGGAAAGCACCCGAAACGACGGGAAGATAAAAATAAGTTAATATACGCGATAAAATCCGTAAAATTAGTTTTATTTAAACTATCTTGAGTTTGTGATATTCCTTTCGCTCAAAACGTTATTTTTTTATAGAATAGGGGTAACAAACGAGCACACAGTCCACCTTAAGTACATCTGTTCTCAATTAAGAATCAGTATTCAGATGCGTTATCACCTCTGAGGACTAAGACAGAATGCCTCGTTTCCAGTAAAAAGGGTCTCCGGTTCTCAACACTCACCATAGAAACACAGCAGTATTAAGCTGTTATTTCACGCTGGTATTCTGTAAGAGCGTGGTCCTCCTCCGGTCGAGCCGACCCATAACACAGCTGTAGTGTGGCACTACGACGCATACAACGTTCAAAAACTTAAACTTTATCTTTCATTGACTTGCCACTGAAAATAACATAATATTATCATTTTATTTTTATATCTTAGATGTTGAGCTTCGGGAAGCTTTAGTCTCCAACCCTCTCCATCTCTAATATTAGATTCGCGCAGATATTATAGTACTGTGTAAATAGCTAGCACATTAGGTAATAAAATACATAGAATGTCTGACTACTACGTCGCGAGTCACGAATTTATATCATTGTGGATTTACACATTTATATATGTAGTCCCAGAAAACATACAAGATCTCTCTTTTTGAAAACATAAAAATATTATTGTAATATAAATTAATATATGGTTGATAATAACCTCTGGGATTGACCTGGTTACTTCCAAGCTGTATTCTTATAACCTGTGTTCTTACTGTATATTATACTTTAAAAAAAAGTCTTGCTGGGTTACTTGCTGGTTGTCTAAAACGAAACAGTGGTAAGAGTAAAAGAAAATATTTTCCCATAAGAATAACTTGTAATCTATATTGAATAAAAATGTATTCGAATCCAATCTTTTCTATTCTATATTATTTAATTTTATGCATGTTGTACATTTTAATTAGACTCCATTTTTGTGGCTCGTATTTGTGTTATGTCCTATAAAAGACGAAGATTATGTTATATATTAGTGAGAACCTATTATTGGCTTCTTGTGATTAAACATCTTATTTAATTAAGATATTTAAGTGGTTGATTTTTCATAGCACAAAAATAAATAAATTACTGCCAATATTCGTGCTAAAACGCAAAATATCGACTATCGAATCTCCATATCTCATACACCCCCGTGTCCTTGACTTTGTCACTGAGTTTACCTCCTTTTAAATAATAACTCAAGGTGCTAAGCGCCTGCAAAACGAAAGCCAAAAGTAAATTTATACTATAATAAAGTGAAATTACAATTAGTCTATAACTAACATTCTATAATTACATTTTCTTAATATATTTTGTATGATAAATTTCTATAATTTGTGACCAGAATTACGAATTAAGAAGGTAGTGTGGTCGTGTAGAAAGAGTGACAAAGCAAATCTATATTGCAGATGTGAACGGCAGAGTCGAGAAGAGACGCCCTAGACGCAGATTTATCGACCAAATTGGCGATATATTGAAAATGGACCAGATTAGTAGTAGCCTCAACCAACGAGCATGTATGCGTAGATATATGAATGTAATGGAGGCGAGAGAGGTGTGTCAGATGGAAGGAATTCAAATGGAAGTCCGTAGTCTCTGCCTACCCCTCTGGGCGGCAGGCGTGAGTTTATGACAAGCTTATGTCAACATTCTATAAATAAACAATCTATAATTAACATTCCCTCTGAGAGTTTTTTTAAGATAAATGGAAGCAAATGAGCATAAACAACTGTAACCAAGCCATGCTACAACTATATTATGATTGTAGGTCGGCTCGACCGGCGTAGCATCACGCTCTCACAGAATACCAACGTAAAAAAGCAGCACAATGCTGCTGTGTTTCGTATGGTGAATGTAAAAAACCGGCGAGCCTCTTAATTAGAAACTAGGCGTTCCATCTTAGACCTCAGGGATTACAACGCATCTGAATTTTGATTCTTAATCGACACTAGATGTAGATTTCTATGGGCCACAGCATCCGTCATGGACTGTGTGATAGTTTGTCATCCTTATCTATACAAATAAATAAAATTGAAGTATCTGTTTGTTATGTCAAAATTACAGCGTTTTACTAAATCCATATGAAATTATATACGGTCCTTATAACAAAAATACAATTTTTTAAAGTTTTGTCTGTCAGTCTGTCTGTTTGTTTGTTCCGGCTAATCTCCGAAACGGCTGAACCTATTTCGACGGGAATTTCACTGGCAGGTAGCTGAAGTTATAAGGAGTAACTTAGGCTACTTATATTTTAGAAAAAGAATTGGGGTTTCGCGCAACATAATTAAAACCCTAAATTACACGCGGGCGAAGTCGCGGGGAACAGCTAGTACTATATAAAAACGTATAACATCGTCTGAATATCTTTCTAATTGAAACGAACTCCGGCGTCGATAAAAACGCTGGCAAGTTAAGAATGAGGCAGATAAAAGCCGACTAAACGTTTAACGAGCGTACGAAAACAGCCCGGAGTCGTTAGGTGTCGAGTGGCCACGAGAACTGCCCAAGTGCCATAAAAACTTGGTCGGCCGCTGACGACGCGTCCGACTCGATACACTCCATCGACCTCGGGCAATATAAACGCGGGAAATCGATATGACGGAGTTCTCGAAGCATTAGTTTGCTTTTTAATTGGTTCTTTTAATGAAACCTTATATCGTGTAGTAGCGGTGTATGCCGCGTAGAGGGGATGGAAGAATATCCATTACCTCATATCATCTAGTGGGTGTCGTAAGAGGCGACAGAGGGAACAAATCAGAAGGTGGGCAGCAGCGTTTTACTAATAACGACTAATAAAAAAACTGAGGTTGCCAACCCGCTTGCCAAGAGTGACAACTATGAAAAATATCTCCCCTATGAATCAATCTATGGGAGAGGCATATGTTTTTTATAGGATAGGGTGACAAACGAGCACACAGTCCACCTGATGGTAAGTGGTTGCTGTGGCCCATAGACATCTACATTTATCCTCAATAAAGAATCAAAATGCAGATGCGTCGTCACCCGTAAGGACTAAGATATAATGCCTCTTTTCCAGTAAAATGGGTATCCGGTTCTCTACAGTCACCATACGAAACACAGCAGTGGCAAGCTGCCATTTTGCGTTGGTAATTTGTGAGAGCGTGGTCCTTACCCGATCGAACCAACCCATTTGTGCTACAACTATACTACTAATATAGCTACAGCATGGCTCTACCACGTATAAATGTTCAGCAGTGGACTTTAATAGGCTGTATTGGTAATGTAGTTTTATACGTAAAATAGCAGTTTAATACTACTGTGTTTCGTATGGCGAGTGTAGAGAACAAGAGACCCTACTGGTAAAGGGGCATTTCATCTTAGTCCTCACGGGTGACAATACATTTTCATTTTGATTCGCAAACGAGGATAAATGTAGATGTCTATGGGCCACAGCAACCACTTACCATCAGGTGGACTGTGTGCTCGTTTGTCACCCCATTCATATTAAAAAAAATGTAGCCTTATTCTATGTTAAGAGCTAAATCGTAAGACCGGAATAAGTATCTTACTATGGTAATAAAAGACATAAGTGGTGATTGCTACTATTTTAGAATACGAAACAAAGTTAATACCCAAAGATCTGAACCATTCGTTTATTTTTTAATTAGTTATTTCAATGAATAAAAAGAACTCAGTCATTCTAAGTTAACCTCTTAATTGTAAGGAACCAATAATGGCATGTGCAGAGTGTTTTGGTAGTGGTAGAGCCACGTTGTAGCTATATATATATCGACGGGTCATTGTAACTATCAGATGGATACCCTTAATTCTAAACGTTCAAGACGATAGGCTAAGGTACGTAAGAAAGTAAAAAAAAAATTTCTAAATTAAAAATTTTGTACAACCGAATTCAATATATATTATTAAGGATAACTCAAAAATTATTAGTCAAACCTTGATAAATTTATATGGGACCACATGAGAAGCACCAGCTTTCAAATAAAAAATCGGAGCTTCAGATTATATTCCCAAGTCACAATAGTAAAACTTTTAGTCTAGTTAGGTATTGATATTTAGTAATATATAAATAGTAATGATCCTGAAGCGCCGCTAGGTGCCTGCGAATGAGACGCGCGGGTCAGTGTGCCAAGATAGTATAAATTCCATAGTACAAGTCGCGGGACGTAAGTCTAGCACTAAACAAAACGTGCAGAGGACGTGCACGAATTGAATTGCACGAATGCGGCTGGAGAGTCAATCAGCGCGTGCGAACGATACGCACGAGCCAATCAGCGCGACTTATGCACAATAACGGTCACCGCTAGATTTATACTTGATGCCCGACGACAGTGTGCCGAGGGCTTGATAGCGTAGTTCATCACCTACAGCGTTAGTCGTTGAGAAGAGGAACTCGGGGTTAATTAGCAGCTGCGCTGATCAATAGATCTGCGTGGTTAAGCTGCACTTGTCGCAGTCAATCCATGGATGGGTCACCGTTTTCTTAACATACCGAGATTGGGAGAATAGACAGTGAATCATCGAAATCGGTAACATCGAAAACTTACAGTCGAATTGACTACCTCATCCTTTTTGAAGTCGGTAGAAAAATCGGTGCCAATGGCGAACGTTAAGAGAGACCTTGTTACGATGTGAACGATATATGACTATAGAACTCCTATTTTAAAGTTTTAGTAACGTTTATTTATACAAAGATTATCATACGTTGTCTGCACACCTGCTGTCTATTGGCAAATAAACTGAAATAATAATAAAATGGAAAAGTGCGAGTCGGGCCTCACTCTATTAGAGTTCCGTCCTATTATGACGCATTGACTTTTTCACTAAAAATGTTCATTTATTTTAGTCACAGCTCACAAACTACATTATAATCGATGTTTTCTGTATTTGTTGTTTAAACACAGTGTATGTTACATAATGAACTGAAGAAAAACACTGTGACTCGGAATGCACGTAAGGCCGTTGATCCTGCGCCTAAACTCTCTTCGGTCGTGTCGGTTTACCGTCCCATCGGGCTATGAGAGTGGGGGAATAGAGAGTGCATCTGTGCTTGCGCATACACTTGGGCACTATAATCCTGTCCTGCGCCGATTGCTAGTCTCCATTAAGACTGGCCGCTGTGACAGAAATTCGGTCTGGAGGACATTATATTACATAATATATAGAAATTTAAAAATTTTGACTAATTTAGTTTTCCTGATAGTAACCATAACGACCTAAAAGTGACATTGACGGCCTCTAAATTTTAAGATAAAAAAACCAGAGGCGTATAATATACGACTACATGTACTTGCCACTATACTGCGTATATCTAACTACGTGGCGAGCTGATAACATCCAATATTTCTCCCGTAATGCAGCAAGTAAGTACTGAGGACCAGCGTGAAAATTCTTATAGTGATAACAATCAATTATAAGATCAACAATATGCTCTTTTGGTAGCAATATTGCGTGCTTTTGGTAATCCGATAAAGATGAATAATCTAACCGAACACCTGCGATGTGATAAAAATTATCAGCTAATAAATAGGACTATAAGGTTAGCAACAAAAGTGTGTAGTAACAAAAGACGCATTAGCTGACTTGATAGCAAGTAGTAGCTCGTAGAGTATTTCTGCTACACGTAAAAAAGAGTTTCGTATGGCGAGTGTAGATAACCGGAGAACCTTTTGACTGGAAACGGGGTATTTCATCTTAGTCCTCACGGGTGACAACGCATCTGAATTTTTATTCTTAATTTTTTTTTACTTATTACAAGCTCATGCTTAACCACAATCCAACCTGGTGGTAACTGGTGATGCAACTTTAAATGGTAAATCACACGGTCTAGCGTAACAAAAGGCTATTCACTCTTGCCTTGAAGACGTCCAGATTGTATTTGGACGGAAAGATAGACGCCGGCAAATTATTCCACTCCTTTGCTGTACGCATTTCAAAAGACGAAGCAAACCGTTTGGTTCTAATGCGTGGAATATCGACAACAGAGGGATGAACACCCACCGACCGCCTGGTTGTCCGATGGTAGAAAGAAAGGAGAGGGAGGAATCAAAGCGTGTAATTCCTGCGCACAATCACCGAAATGCATCCTATAGAATACCGAGAGACTGGCTACCCTGCGCCTGTGCTCGAGGCTGACAAGATTGGTTTCAGCCTAATCAAGGTCACCAATTAGCCTCTTAACACGTCTCTCCACTGAGTCCAACGCTGTCAGGTGGCATTTTGTAGCACCTGCCCATATATGACAGCAAAGCTCCGTGCACGACCGGACTTGCGCTTTATATAAGGTAAGAAGCTGCCAAGGCGTGAAGTACCGTCGTACTGCGGTTGCTTTGGCTCTATATGAATTATTACGAGTTATTCAGAACGAGCGGTTTAATAATTCTTAAGCGAACAAATTTCATCGAGATGATATGAGCACGATCTAGTAATATGACTAGCTTACTAGACTAATTTAGGGAAATAATTATAAGCACTTATTGTCTAAGAATGTTAGTCAAAACTACATTTTACTTATATTTATTGAATATTTTAATTAAAAAAAGTTCAATTCTTTCAATATTATATTCTATATCGTTATAATGTACGCGGCTTTTTAAACCTACTATCACCCACTCAGTATTTTTTTCGCCCAATTTAGTATTTAATTCGGACACTTGGAATTTTAGTTGCTAGCTGAGAATAACTGTTTCCCACTGTTAAGTAGCTCCTTTTACGTATTTTATGTCCAAATACTCAAACGCTAATCAATTTTAAGATGCCGTTAACATGCTGTCTCTATCACTTTAAGTCAAAGTGACTGTGACACCACGAGACTTAACGACATCTTAAAATTAAGTAGTGATTTAGTATTTGGCCATTAGTCATTCATAATTATCGCCAGTTAAGTAAATTTTTCGCAAACATAATTTAACACCGCTCGGCTTAGTGTTTAAGTATCTCATTACCTTCCTAACTTACGGTATCATATACTGGGGAAACTCAACAAATGTACAATCCTCATTCGTTCTCCAGAAAAAATGTATTAGAACAATATATAACATGCATAGTACCGAATCATTAAGAGATATTTTCAGAACGAAGGGTTTCCTAACATTGACTGGAATCTTTATTTTGGAACTATGCCTATTTGTAAAAAACAACATGCAATATTTTGAAATCTGATTTAAAGAAAAACCATCGCGAAAAATATAAATATGATATAAACTTACCTATTATTAGAAATATGATGTATTATAAAAGTACCTATATTACTGCTATCCGTGTATACAACCAGTTACCACTAGCTATTAAGCAATTAAACAAAATTAAGGAAATTGTTAATTGAAAATGTTTTTTACAATCTCAATGAGTATTTTAGTAAAAGTAATGTTAGTAAGTAGTTAATTTTAAATTAATTTTCATTGTTGCATATCCGACATGGGTAGACTGTTGAGCCTAAAACTATATGTTTTTCTATTAAGATCATATTGTACACAGTTATGCAATAAATGTATCTTTATCTTTATCTTTATTAATAATCATCCATATGTTATTTATTCGCCCGGTTAACAATTGCCCGTTTAATATTTACACTACACAATACTTGCTCCCTTAAAGAATAAAGATAACGCTGACATGTTTTTATCAGAAACCAATGAGAGTAGATGAGTTGGATCCAAATTATGAAAATGAAAAAATCTTTGTATTTATATTACTGTATTATATATTTATGCCGTGTAGTGGCGGTTAGGAATATCCACTACCCCATATCCTCCCGTGGGTGTCGTAAAAGGCGACAAAGGGAAACAGGCAGGAGATGGGCAGCAGCATCTTCCTGATCATAGCCAAAATTACAATAAAAAAACTGAAGTTGCCAACCCGCTCGCCAAGCGTGGCAACTATGGCAAATACCCCCCAATGATTAAAGCAACAAACAGACGGCCCCCAGTCCCCGGCGGCCCCGCTATTCCTGGCTACGGTGGCGACCATGGTAACGGCGGGGCAGGGGGTGCTAAGTATCTCCGGTGGAGGTTCGGTTGCCACCTTAGACGACTCGACCTGGCAACGTACAACGCACGCACCCTGAGGACTGACGAGAAGATCGTGGAGCTGAAAGAAGAGATAGACAAGTTGCGCTGGCATATTATAGGATTATCCGAAGTCCGAAGAGAGGGGGAGGACACGGTAATCCTCGAATCCAGCAACTTGCTCTATCACCGGGAGGGCGACCGTCTGTCCCAAAGAGGTGTCGGATTAATCGTCCACAAGTCTCTCGTTAACAACGCTGTAAAGATCGGGAGTGTGTCGACGAGGGTTGCGTACCTTATACTCAAAATCACCAAACGGTATTCGCTGAAGGTCATACAGGTTTACGCACCAACCTCGGCACACCCCGATGAGAAGGTGGAGGAAATGTATGAGGATATCTCTAGAGCCATGAATTCCTCCAAAACCCTATATACGGTGTTAATGGGAGACTTAAATGCAAAACTAGGCACAAGAGAGAACAGTGAGCTGAAAGTAGGGAAATTTAGAATAGAGCAACGGAACCCAATGGGCCAGCAGCTGGCCGGCTTCATGGAGAAAGAGGGACTCTTTATGATAAACTCTTTCTTCCAGAAGCGGCCCCACCGGAAGTGGACCTGGTCGAGCCCCGACGGTTCGACAAAAAATGAGATTGACTTCATTATGACGACCAGACGACAACTGTTCAGTGATGTCTCCGTGATCGCGAGGGTGAAAACTGGTAGCGATCACGGAATGATTAGAGGCACACTGAACCTAAAAGTTAAGTTGGAGAGGTTTCGTCGAATGAAGTCAACGCTCCGTCCCCCTCGTGCTCTGTTCCAAAGACCCGAAACCTTTCAGCTCGAGTTACAAAACCGTTTTCAGTGCCTAGAAGACTGAAACTGTCCATGCGGTCGGAGCTAAGTTTTGCAAGACCCGCCGCAGAAGAATACAAAAACTCTCCGATCACACTCTTAATCTCATGGCTGTTAGACGGGAGATGAAGCTACATTCTTCAACAGACTTGACAGTATACAGGCAACTGAACAGACAGATCTCCAAATGCATGCGGCGGGACTTACGCAACTTCAATACAGCTCGTATTGAAGAAGCGATCGAGCGGAACCAAGGCTCCAAAGTCTTTGCCAGAGATCTGTCTGCCAGAAAGAGCCAACTGTCAAAGCTGAAGATCGAATGTGGCAGCATCGTTTCCGGGACACCTGAGCTTTTGAGTGAAATTGAGAGGTTCTATGGGCAGCTGTACACGTCATCGTTGGAACTACATGCAAGTGTGAATAACGATCCAAGAGCGAGTCTTACCCGACACTATTCCGAAGATATCCCGGACATCAGTCTGAGCGAGATTAGAATGGCTCCCCAGCACCTTATAAACGGCAAGTCCCCGGGCGTGGATGGAATTACAGCGGAGCTTCTGAAAGCGGGTGGAAAACCGGTACTTGAAACCCTTCAGAAGCTCTTTAATTCCGTCCTCCATGGTGGCATTACATCGGAGGCGTAAAGCAAATGTGCGGTGGTCGTGTTCTTCAAGAAAGGTTACAACGCTCTCTTGAAGAACTACAGACCGATTTCGCTTCTGAGCCGCGTCTATTTGCTGTTTTCGAGAGTCATTACGAATCGTCTCGCGCGCAGACTTGACGACTTCCAGCCTCCCGAACAAGCCGGTTTCCGAAAGGGCTTTAGTACCATGGACCACATACACACCCTTCGGCAAATTAAACAGAAGACAGAGGAGTACAACCTGCCACTTTGCCTTGCGTATGTGGACTATGAGAAAGCCTTTGATTCCGTCGAAATTTGGGTGGTGCTGCAGTCCCTTCAGCGGTGCCTAGTAAGCTGTCGGTATATCGAAGTGCTGAAGTGTTTGTACAGTAGAGCTACGATGGCTGTCCGAGTACAGAACCAGAGTACGAAACCTATCCAATTGCAGAGAGGTGTAAGACAGGGTGATGTCATATCCCCGAAACTCTTCACCGCTGCATTGGAAGACGTTTTCAACGTTCTTCTGGACTGGAAAGGATACGGTATTAACATCAATGGCGAGTACATCACTCACCTTCGATTTGCCGACGATATAGTCCTTATGGCAGAATCGCTGGAGGGCCTAAGCACTATGCTCAATGACCTCAATAGTGTCTCCCAACGGATAGGCCTTAAGATGAACATGGACAAAACAAAGATTATGTTTTATGTCCATATCACACCTATGCCGGTAGTTGTTGGGAGCACTAAGCTCGAAGTTGTTGACGAGTATGTTTACCTGGGACAAATAGTCCGTCTAGGTAAGTCCAACTTCGACCGAGCTTTATCTGAGAGAAAGTCAATAAAAATAAAAATATAATTGGGACAAATAAAAATATAATTTATCTAAGTAGGAAGAAAAATAGAACCATGGATATCTGAAAGTATAGAAAGGAGGAGGTGTTCACAGCTTAATGAAATACATCGCTTACGGTCTGAGAACTGTTTTAATAATTAAAAATTAAAAAATTTGTTAACGTAAATTATTAAGGATAACTCATAAACTATTGGTCGAACATTAATCAAATTTATATGGGGCTACAAGTGAAGCACCAGCTTTCAAATAAAAAAAAGAATCACCGAAATCGGTTCACTCAGTAAAAAGTTATGAGGTAACACACATAAAAAAACATACAGTAGAAGAGTACTGTCTTCTTTTTGAAGTCGGTAGAAAATAAGAATTGACTGAAATGATGGCCGGATAACAGGAGCACAGCATGATCCTTAGAACAACATAAATTAATAAAATACTGTGTTGGCGCTTAAAGCCAACCAAGCTTGGCTACTATACCTAATATTCCATAGTCGATAAGCGGATATATTGGTAAGGCCACGGTAGTTCTGGAGTTAATCGCTCGACATACATTTCAAAGTATGTCAGCAATTTAGTTTCGGTCCCCGCCGGCAGCAACAAAATGATTAGTTGCAATTTTAAGTGCTGATTTACCACGTTTTATACGTGGTAGAGCCATGCTGCACCTATATTAATAGTATAGTTGTAGCACGAATGGTTCGGCTCGATCGGCAAAGGAGCACGCTCTCACAGAATATCAGCGTAAATTAGCAGTCGCGCTGGATCAGTGCGAGTTGGCGAACTTCAAATCATGTCCTAGAAATATTCAATTCCTCGGAAATGCACGTTTCCTTGCGATGTTTTCCTTCACCGCCGAGCACGTTTTTTTATAGAATAAGGATGACAAACGAGCACACAGTCCACCTGATGGTAAGTGGTTGCTGTGGCCCATAGATATCTACATCTATCCTCGTTTGCAAATCAAAATGCAGATGCGTTATCACCCGTGAGGAATAAGATGGAATGCCTCTTTCCCAGTAAAAAGGGTCTCCGGTTCTCTACACTCACCATATTAAACACTGCAGTTTTAAGCTGCTATTTTACGCCGGTATTCTGTGAGAGCGTGGTCCTTTCCCAGTCTAGCAGAGAGTCGATTCGTGCTACAACTATAATACTAATATTGCTGCAGCATGGCTCTACCACGTAAAAATATAAGAACATATATAACAAATTAAAGTTAATTTTTTATATAATCTGATCTTGATGTTCAAGAACAAGATGTGAAGTTCACCAAATCGTGGTAACATTCTCTCATATACGAGCGGAGGCCTGTGCACATCTGTGGGACGTATATAGACTGTAATTTACTCGCACATTGCTTTATATACTTGTTATAATTTTCTTTACATAACTCAAATAACTCTTTAAATTTCATATTATGCGAGCAATCTGGGTCCTATCTCCATCACAAACATTGAATTTTATGACTACATTCTAGATTCCTTTTCGAGTAGGCTATTGTAAAATATAGTAATATATTATAAACTAGATTTTATCCAGCTAATTAAAAACCGAACAATTTTTATTTCATTTTTTATTGGGTTTAAAAATTCTATAATCTTTTTCTGGCTCGAGACGAGCATGCGGCTCACCTGATGGTAAGTGACCACCGCCGCCCATGAACAACCGCAACACCAGGGGAATTGCAGATGCGTTGCCGACCTATTAGAAAGGTGTAACCTCTTTTCTTGAAGGTTCCTAAGTCGTATCTAGGATAGACTAAGACTTATTTATACAAAAAATACAGCCGTTGCCCTATTTATTTATTTATTTATACATTATTTATTATACTAAAGGTACAAATGGCAGACTTAATGCCATATGATATTTTCTACCAGCCATTACCGGAAAGTTAGTGAGAGATATGTGTACTGCCCTATTCCCGTTTGTTGTCTATAATATTGGCCAATTTCATCAAAATCCGTTCGTCATCTTTTTTTTTACTTATTATAAGCCAGTGCTTGACAACAATCCCACCTAGTGGTAAGTGGTGATGCAGCCTTAGATGGTAAATCGCACTGTCTTATCGTAACAAAAGCCTATTGACTCTTGCCTTGAAGACAGGTAGATTGTATACGGACGGAAAGATAGACGCCGGCAAATTATTCCACTCCTTTGCTGTACGCATTACAAAAGACGAAGCAAACCGTTTGGTTCTAATGCGTGGAATATCGACAACAGAGGGATGAAGACCCGGCGACCGTCTGGTTGTCCGATGGTGGAAAGGAGAGGAAGGAATACCTAATCGTACTCTGGCGACACCCACGGGGAAAAGATAATAATGGATTATCACGTCTCCGTCATTTATTACTGCAATTTTTAAGAAAAAAAATTGATTGGCTGATTTACTCATTATTGTAATTGTTATCTGACATTTTATCACATTGACTTAAAGAACTAAAAATTCAAACAATTATTCGAAATTTGAATTTTTAGAAGAGAAACTATAACTTTTAAAAAAGTTATATAATTTTATGGTCAGAACAGCAATGTACGTACACACGGTTTAAAATACTTCGACTTATTTAATTAGCTCGACTGTTACCAACCAGCTACGTGTACGCTACAGTTCTATTCTGTAATATGTACCACGTTGAAGGGTAACTCACGTGGCTGGTACAAGGTAAGATTTAACTGGATTACTATATGGGCGTACGCAGCTTGACTGCAATCGTTTTTTTTTTTTAATTTTATTTATAGACATAATTATTTAACAATGCCATTTTCCGGCCTTGCTTTCGGTCACTGTTACAAAGTATTTGACAACCAGAACCATAGTATTAAACAAAAAAGGTATATTAAACATGTAGGACAAAGTGTCGTTAATAATGTGACCCCATGTTATAGACAGTAGGTAACCGTTAAATTATTAGCATTGTAAATATTATTTTATTACATATTATTTATATAAACTACATTTAATTATGATTTTATACGTGTAGAGCCATGCTGCAGCTATATTAATTGTATAGTTGTAGCATGAATAGGTCGGCTCGATCGGGGAAATACCACGCTCTCACAGAACAGCAGCGTTAAATAGCAGCTTAACGCTGCCATGTTTCGTATGATGAGTGTTTCGGTCACTGTTACAAAGTATTTGTCAACCGGAACGTAAAGTATTAAATAAAAGATGTATATTAAATATTTAGGACAGTCTCGTTAATAATGTGACTCCATGTTATAGACAGTAGGTAACCGTTAAATTATTAGCATTGTAAATATTATTTTATTACATATTATTTATATAAACTACTTTTAATTATGAATATATTCCAAAATGAAATATCCTTAAAATGATACGATATAAATATTTCAGATCTGTTCATTCCAATAATCAACTGCCTTAGGCCCTCCACGTGGATTGCCTGACAGGATTTTGCCTTAGCTTGCACGCTTGACAGGCAATGGCAGTTTTTACTTTTTATGTTCAGTTGCTTCCAGGAAAATGGTACTACTTATCTCCTGTTTCAATTTTCCTATCGTCTCTTATGATACTCACGGTGTGATATGAGATAGTGAATTATCATATTCCACCGCCAGTATCCCGTGGATTTGTTTTATATTTTGCAAATGATAAAAAATTAAAATGAAATATTTCTATTAATCCCAACACATATGCCGTATATACAAAATCCTTTCTTTCGTAATATCAACGATAGTACCGTGTAACGCTCAGCACGATGTTTAAAATAATAAAATCTACTAAAATAATATGCATAATTAAATCAAAACTTACCGTAAGAAAGCCACAAAAACAAATAAAAAAAACACCAATAAGAGAAATCGCTTGTTAGACATTTGTCAAAAACATCAATTTGTCGCGATACCGGAAGAAGAAGAACCATCAATTCAGAAAATGTCAAAACTTAAATAGTTACCCATCTGTCCACAACAAAACACACTTGTCACACATAAAAAAAGAGAATGAAGGAATAATTCAAAGATAAAATAATAAAATAATAATTCTTTCGACGGTCACTTTAAGAAGTTGTTCGATGTAGTATCCTAGAATTTTAGAAGTTCATAAAATAGAGCATGAAAATTCGGTTTCATAGCTTTGATGTATTACTTTAAACAAGAGAACGCTCTTCTAATCACCAATAATTCTTCAAAACTGGGTCAAAGCAATTTGTTGCTCAAAATGACACAATTCTCTCTACTCAGCATTGCACTTAACGTTTGATGTTCTTACTGTTTGCATTGTTTGCTTGCTTATTCTTACAAAAATCTTACAATTATCCGCTGTTAAATGTAATTGTAATTAAATGAGAGAAGGGACAAATTCTTATATTGGATAAAATTGGCATATAAATAATTATTTTTCATCATTCATTACTCATTAATATCAAAGTATGCTACTTGAACGCACCTGAAGGGAAAACGCGGGAACATCATCTGTCAAAATCGCTGACGCTTGAGTTTGCCGCCAAAACATACCACCGAACAAGAACCATTCACACGAGGGTCTCATGTTTTACACAATCACTTATGTTAATTAACTAACTTTATTTTTTATCTTATGTCTGTTTTTATTTGACGGAAACATATAATTATTTACGTTTTTAAGTGCTTAATCGTGATGTACAGCGGGGCGGCGCGTAGGTGTCGACCAACACGCGAAAAGTTGTAGGGCGGACTGGAAGCCGGCTGCTATGTCGCCGCGTATTTTTCTATTTCACAGTTTTTCTTGTGAATCGAATCATATGTTCAGTGGATAGTGGACAGTTTGCGCTATTTATAAACGACCCTAAAATCGTATCGACGTACACTTTTATATATTTAACATTACATTGTTGAGACATTGTAGATTTTTTTAAACATCGTTTGGGCGGTTTTAATGTGATTAGTCATGACATTTTGAGGTTGGCGCTCTATAAATTGTTTGAAATTGGTTACGCATTATCTGACAGCTGCAAAACGTAAAATTAAACATTGATTACATTTTATATATTTTTATTTATATACTTGTTATATTAAAATAATATAAATACAATATGTTTAGTAAAAAAAACCAATTAATTGTCTTATAATTAGGCATTTAGTATGAGTGGAGGTAACTTTTCTCTTCTTTATTTTCACGTACTAAAATAAGCAGTTCGTTCGGTTGCTCAGGAATTGTTAAGTGCTGGACGGTAAAGGAAAACATAGTGAGGAAACCCGAATTTCTGTGAATGAAATATTTCAAGGATATCTGAAGCCAGCCAACACGCACTAATTCACGGGTAAAACTGTTCCATAACTCTCCCAGAAATAAGAACAGGCTTGTTTCCAGCTGTGGGAAATACATGCTACCAGGCTACTTCTAATTTGTTTCGAGTAGTTAATTATGTAACATATGTATGTTCATATATATATATATATATATATATATGTATATATATATATTGTTGTGTTGTTAATTGTGTAACATATGTATGTATGTGTATACTGTCATGTATATGTTCATATATATAATCATGTGATTATAAGCTGTTATTTTTTTAAAGTCCCGCTGGATTACTTGCTGGTTCTTCCCAGGACAGAGGTAATTTTTGAAGGAACCAGTGGTAATTAAGCAAAAGACTTCCAATAAGTATTTTTTATAATCTATGTTGAATAAAAAAGTTTCTGTTTTATGATCTGTAACATAGGGTCATCATCATCATCATTATAGCCCTTCATAATTCTACTGAACATGGTGAGTCTGCACGATCCTGAGCCACCTACATCCATCGATTTCCTGTAGGTCTTTCAAGTCATCCCTCGGGCTCATTTTGGCTATGAATCCTGAAACTAGTCCCATTGGTTGTCAGTTCTTCGAGCTAGAATAGTCATAAATAGTAGGGACTGGTGCCCGTCTCTTTGTATCTTTCTTTATAGAGGGTAGATTGCTATATTGCCACACATGAGGAGCGATTTGGCAACGCTCAGTTGGTAACATTAAGGAGGTTAGTAATAAAACGGTCAAATTAAGAATAGTATTTTAATAGTAAAATTAACGAACACGTTCACAATTAGAAATTCGTGGTTATCGGTTTAAGATTCTGGATGACTTTGACTTTGAATAAATTCGAAACACCACTGCCACTGCATAATATATAAGATCAAATAACTAGTATAAAATCCGCTGTCGCGTAGTTACAATAAGCCATATCACATAGCGTGTAGAGACGTGGTAGCCGTGGTGTTTGACGGCTCCGCAGCGCAGTAGCTTAGCAATGAGTTGCACCACTGAGGGCCGCGGGTTCGAATCCCGCAGCGAACAAGTATTTGAAAGAAATATTGTGAAATTTGTGTATCTTAACTGCCCCCACAATATAGAAGAATTAATAAAATATAGAGAGCTCCGTGGTTGAAAATTCAATCGAATATCATCATTATTCATCCATTCCTCACGATTTTGACGAAACTTTCACTGGCAGATAGCTCATGTTATAAGGAGTAGTAGTCTACTTTCATTTTAAGAAAAATATTTAGGGTTCCACGCAAAAAAAATCAAAACCAAATTATACGCGGGCGAAGTTGCGTGCTACAGCTAGTTTAATATAAGTTAACGCGTTAAAACAGAGACATTCACGCATAGACTCGGGAACAGTTGCTTCAGTGACAATAAATTCAACCCCGAAAACCAATAGTTTTTGTTATCCCACAATTTTGCTCCAGCCGGAATTTATTCCCAGGAATCATCACGTACTCATCAAGTACTCATCACGTATGATGATGTAATAATAATGTCCTCCAGATCGAATTTCGGTCCCGGCGGCTAGTCTCGGCTGAGAGAGTCATCTGCACAGGACAGGATCATAGTGCACGAATTTACGCGCAAGCACTAGAGCATCCTCATAGTCCGGTGAGACGGCAATCCAACACGACCGGAGTGAAATCAGGGGCAGAACCAACGGCTATACGCGCTTACTTTGTCACGGGGGTTAAACAAACTTTTTTTTAATAGGATAAGGGTGACAAACGAGCACACAGTTCACCTGATTGTAAGTGTTTGCTGTGGCCCATAGACATCTACATCTATCCTTGTTTGCAAATCAATATACCGATGCACCTTTTCCAGTACAAAGGGTATCCACACCATACGAAACACAGCAGTGTTAAGCTGGTATTTTACGCTGGTATTTTATGAGAGTGTGCTTCTTCTCAGGTCGAGCCGACACATTCGTGCTACAACTATATTACTAATATAGCTGCAGCATGGCTCTAATACGTATAAAATCATAATTAAATGTAGTTTATATAAATAATATGTAATAAAAGAATATTTACAATGCTAATAATTTAACGGTTACCTACTGTCTATAACATGGAGTCACATTATTAACGAGACTCGGTCCTACATATTTAATATACCTCTTTTGTTTAATACTATACGTTCTGGTTGTCAAATACTTAGTAACAGTGACCGAAACACTCACCATACGAAACATAACATTTTATATTTTACGCTGGTATTCTGTGAGAGCGTGGTCCTTCTCCGGTCGTAGCGACCCATTCGTTCTACAACTATACAATTAATATAGCTACAGCATGGCTCTACCACGTACCTAAAACTTCCTGATTTCGGACTGTTACTAAGGTTTTCTTGACTCAAAACCCTCTCACTGATTTTTGTGGTTAAAGATGTTACAAAATTAATTTAAAGATGTTTCAAAATATATTTAAAGATGTTAAAAATTAATTGAAATATGAAAAAAAAAAATAATTTAAAGATGTTAAACTATTAATTTAAGGATGTTTAAAATTAATTTAAAAATGTTTCAAAATATATTTAAAGATGTTAAAAATTAATTTAAAGGTGAAAAAAAAATAATAATTTAAAGATGTTAAACTATTAATTTAGGATGTTTAAAATTAATTTTAAGATATTATAAAATTAATTAGTGGCAACTTGGATAGTGTACGCAATAGAAAAAGGGCGGGAAGTGCTCTTCAAGCCTAGCTTCTTCAAGCCACATCATTTTATTTAATTAGGCGGCTATTATACTATATATAGATAATTAATTTTTTAACATCGTTAATATGGTGCATTTCCACACGCAATATTTTTATAATTGTTATATTCTGAACCGAATACATATAAAATACATATACAACGTGTAACAAAAATCCTGTGGTTCCCGCTAAGTATGTTATCAGAGTCAGAATTCAAACGTAAAGAAATAACTTTCTTCAAAAAAATTGAACATTAAAAAAAATATGTTTTACTAAAAATAATTTGCGAATTGGATGTGGTTTTATTACTTGTCCATTATTCGGAGAGTAAGAGGATTGTGAAAGACCCCCCCTTCACCAATCCTTGTGTCAATTAGAGGTGATAAAACCATATACAATTTGCACTTTTTTTAAAGTTCAAGTTTTTTAAAAAAAAGTTATTTCTTTGCGTTTGAATACTGACTCTGATAACGCACTTAAAGGGAACCACAGGGTTTTTTTTATAAAATAAGGGTGACAAACGAGCACACAGTCCACCTGATGATAAGTGGTTGATGTGGCCCATAGACATCTACATCTACCTTCGTTTGCGAATTAAATTCCAGATGCGTTGTCAGCCGTGAGGACTAAGATAGAATGCCTCTTTTTCCAGTAAAAAAGGTCTCCGGTTCTCTACACTCACCATACGAAACACAGCAGCATTCAGCTGCTATTTTATGCTGGTATTCTATGAGAGCGTGGTCCTTCCCCGGTCGAGCCGACCCATTCGTGCTACAACTATACTATTAATATAACTACAACATGGCTCTACCACGTAAATTTTTTTACACGTTGAAAAACATTTTTGTTACACGTTGTATATATATAATATAAATCAGTATATATATATATATTAAGTACACTAATGTTAGTTTTAGTTTATTAACTACAAATATAATACAAACAGTTCAAATAAAGTGAAGCTTAAAGGATTGCTGTTTAACAAACTGAAGCTCCTATAAAGATAAACCGAGAGAAAATCTTGGAAAGTTTAATTAAATACAAATTCCACTTTGAAAAGGCCTTCGTATATCCTTTGTTGCTTCTTCTTTCATTATTTTTATTTATATGTTATTATTATTTCATTTAATAACTTTATATTAAATATAATTACAAAAAAATGAGTCCGAATCTTTCTATTTGTCACATTATACCAAGTACCGGTAGGTAACAGTGTAGTGGCGGTGTAAGCATATCCACTACCGCATATCATCCCACGGGTGTCATAAGAGGCGACAAAGGAAACTGAAACAGGAGATAGGCAGCAGCATATTCCTGATATTGACTCAAAATTATATATAACTGCGGTTGTGAACCCACCTGCCAAAGGTAGCAACAATAACAAGTATCCCCCCTTTGACACAATCTATGGCCGGAGTCAATGTTCAACAGTGTATTTTTATAGGCTGTAATGGAAAGCCGTCTGCTAGGTATACCACTCTCTTACTTTTTTTTGGCCGCCAAAATGCATACTGTAACTTTGTTTTGAACAACCAGCAATCAATAAAAAAAAACAGTAATAAACAGCATGAGCTTACTGAAATAATTTAGACATAATTTATTAAACATCTCAATCTCAGTGTAAGTGTTATGTGTCTTATGAACGTCCAACCAAATCCAAACATTATAAACGCAGTCTGGCAACATTTTAGTTGCCGTAAATCTTATTTATAATATACACGCACTGTATTACATTTCATGGCTACGTTATTAGTTTGTACAGGAATAGTACGAACTACTTGCGTAGCATATCTATCGGTTTACGAGTATTATATGCCTAATGGCACACAGACCTCACTGAACTGTACAGGTGGAGGAGAAACTTGACTTCCATTCTGACATTTATATATTTCGTTATCGTTAGGTATGACATACAACTACCTTTATATAATAGGTTAGGATAGGTTAGGTAAGACATGGTGAGGTTAAGCGCTTGCAGTAAATCTCCCAGCATCCAACCGGAGTTCGTTACCCGCACCAATGAAATTGTTATTGAAATTTCAAGTGCTGTTTTACCACATAGTGAGCGGTGAAGAAATATGTCGTTAGGAAACTTATAAGTGTGACAAATAAGCACACAGTCCACTTGATGGTAAGTGGATGCTGTGGCCCATACACATCTACATGTTTCCTCAGTTAAGGATCAAAATGTAGATGCGTTGTCGCTCCTGAAGGCTAAGATTGAATGCCTCGTTTCCAGTAAAAAGGGTCTCCGGTATTCTAAACTCACCATACGAAACACAGCAGCATTAAACTGCTATTTTATGTTGGTATTATGTGAGAGCGTGCTCCTACCCCGGTGAACCAGAGCGATTCGTGTTTCAACCATGAACAATAAAATATTTCTAAGACATGTAAAGTCCAGTACTGAAGCAGCGTGGCGGGCTAAATGTTCCTAAACCCTATCAGAAATGAGAAGACGCCTGTGCCCAGTAGTGAGAGCTATATTTAACTTAATTTGTAATTGTATTTAACAAGTGCTTGCAAAACTAGCACGAGTTAACAAAATATATATATCAGAAACAAAATATATATTCTAAATCTATCATAAAGTTTACTTAACCAAGAGTAGTGACCAAAGACATTCCTAAGAAATAGGGGAGGGGGGGGCAAGTGGAAGGGAGCGCGCCGAAAGTTGGGGTCTAATTGACTTCTTAAAACTTAATAAAATAATAGACGAAGATAATAGACTAAAAGCGAAAATAATATGATTAGCAATTAAAGTTACCGCAGTTGTATGTTTACCTGGGATAAATAGTCCGACTGGGTAAGTCCAACTTCGACCGAGGAGAGTTCAATCGTCGAATTCAACTCGGTTGGGCAGCGTTCAGCAAAATACGACACATCTTCTCGCCAGGTATACCTCAAAACTTGAAAAGAAAACTGTACAACCAGTGCGTTTTGTCAGTGATGACTTTTGGATGTAAGACGTCACTGCTGGCCATATGAGGAATCCCAAGGTCACTCAGCTAAACTCTTCAATCAACCTTTAACCGACGAACATTTAAGGATGTGAAAAAATGCGCGAGGAGTAATAGAGGTATTTTAGGATCTTACTAAATGGAAGTCCATTGTCTCTGCCGAACCCTCTGGGTGACGGATAGTTTATGATATGATTATTATCAGGCAATTCCGTAAATCATCTCCATCATCATGTAGATCATCACTGGCATAAAGGTTTTGCCAGTGATGATCTACAGAATCAAGACGTTTATTCCCAATAGCAGAAGAATCTTTGCCTCTCAATTTCTCTATTTTCCCTATCAGTCTTAAGAATTCACTCCTGGAGGACTTTTAAAGAAGGCGGTGCGTGGCACTTATTCAGAGATTAACCTGACTAACAAATAAATAACTAAAAACTTTGTTTTTCTTATAAGAAAAACTGATTTTTATTCAATCGTACATTCATGTATTACGCAACTAAAATATAATCTACTTTTAGAAGACATGACGATATAAACATTGGTTATATTGTAATGAGAATCATATTTAAATGTCAAATATTTCCATCCAATTTATTTAAAAATACAGTCAGACGTCAATATTTCCTCCGCCTACGCATCTATTTCAATCTCACAATCATAGGCTGTAAGCCCATTACAATGTTATTATGTTGCTTACTGTATAAAGAATGGCATAATTATTATTTTGCGTTTAAATATGACCAGAAATAAAAAAAACATAATATTACCAATTAAATTAACATAAGGCAATTACATAAAAATATATCTGAAGGTTTTTTTTTATTTTAGTGGTAGACAGTTGGGTTTATATGCTAAAAGTAAACATGAAGCTGTGCCTCTCCATTGAAAACATTTTATTGTAGTTTTGTTACTAATGAGTTAACAAAACTTTATGAAGTAATAATTTGGAATCATACACTTACGACAAAGAATAAATACTATTATTAGGGTACCTCTACGAGTAATTTGTTTTACTTACGGGCTTTTTTTTCAAAGAGTAGCCACATTTTAAAGTTAAGTTCAAATATATTAAAAATGATATACCGTTATTGCAGTTTTCAAAAGTACGAGTAAATAAGGCTTCTACTTTTATTTGAAATATTCCAAAACTGAATGTTATTTATGAGCAACAACTACGAGCACGCGTGCTCCCCTGTATGCGATTTAATTCAGGAGTTTTTGCCGACCAATTGACCCTTACAAATGTATACGTGCGTAGTAAAATAGTAGGCGTTCGATATTTATGAATGTCAATCACCACTACGCATTTTGATTTTAAAATATAAGGACAGAATATTTGTGATTTTTTTTAATTAATTTTCATTTACCTCTAAATATTCTGAAACTTCTCTGCAAATTTGGCTGGTTATTGCAAAATAACCCTGTATAATAAGGGTGACAAACGTGCACATAGTCCACCTGATGTTAAGTGGATGCTGTGGTCCATAGAAATCAACATCTATCCTCATTTACAAAAAAATCTTAATCGAAAATATATGTGAATATCTATGGTCCACATCACACACTTACCATCAGGTAGACTATGTGCGCGTTTGTCATGTTTATTCTTTAAAAAAATATATCTACTTACCATCTTTTATTTACAATGCAGAATCATCATCATCATCATTACAGCCCTTCACAAGTCCACTGCTGAACATAGGCCTCCCCCAAAGAATGCCACAAAGCACGGTCCTGAGCCACCTGCATCCATCGACTTCCTGCATATCTTACCAGGTCGTCACTCCATCTAGTGGGGGGACGCCCTACACTTCGCCTGCCGGTACGAGGCTGCCACTCGAGAACCTTTCTTCCCCATCGGTTGTCGGTTCTTCGAGCTATAAGGCCGGCCCATTGCCACTTCAGCTTACTAATCCGTTGGGCTATGTCGGTCACTCTGGTTCTACTGCGGATATCCTCATTTCTGAGTTTATCACGCAGAGAAACTCCGAGCATAGCCCTCTCCATAGCTCGCTGAGCGACCTTGAGCTTCCTTATCCGGCCAGCAGTGAAGGACCACGTTTCAGTTCCGTATGTCATCACTGGCAACACGCACTGGGTGTACAGTCTCGTTTTCAAGTTTTGAGGTATACCTGACGAGAAGATGTGCCGTAATTTCCCGAACGCTGCCCAACCGAGTTGAATCCGTCGATTGACCTCTCGGTCGAAGTTGGACTTACCTAGTCGGACTATTTGTCCCAGGTAAACATACTCGTCAACAACTTCGAGCTTAGTGTTCCCAACAACTACCGGCATAGGTGTGACATGGACATTAAACATGATCTTTGTTTTGTCCATGTTCATCTTAAGACCTATCCGTTGGGAAACACTATTGAGGTCATTGAGCATAGTGCTTAGGTCCTCCAGCGATTCTGCCATAAGGACTATATCGTCGGCAAATCGAAGGTGAGTGATGTACTCGCCATTGATGTTGATACCGTATCCTTTCCAGTCCAGAAGCTTGAAAACGTCTTCCAATGCAGCGGTGAAGAGTTTCGGGGATATAACATCACCCTGTCTTACACCTCTCTGCAATTGGATAGGTTTCGTACTCTGGTTCTGTACTCGGATAGCCATCGTAGCCCTACTGTACAAGCACTTCAACACTTCGATATACCGACAGTCAATTTGGCACCGCTGAAGGGACTGCAGCACCGCCCAAATTTCGACGAAATCAAAGGCTTTCTCATAGTCCACATACGCCAGACATAGTGGCAAATTGTACTCCTCGGACTTCTGTACAATTTGCCGTAGGGTATGTATGTGGTCTATGGTGCTAAAGCCTTTTCGGAAACCGGCTTGTTCGGGAGGCTGGAAGTCGTCAAGTCTGCGCGCGAGACGATTCGTAATGACTCTCGAAAACAGCACGTAGACGCGGCTCAGAAGGGAAATCGGTCTGTAGTTCTTCAAGAGAGCGTTGTCGCCTTTCTTGAAGAACAAGACCACCGCACTTCTGCTCCACGCCTCCGGTGTAATGCCACCATGGAGGACGGAATTAAAGAGCTTCTGAAGGACTTCAAGTACCGGTTTTCCACCCGCTTTCAGAAGCTCCGCTGTAATTCCATCCTCGCCTGGGGCCTTGCCGTTTTTAAGGTGCTGGAGAGCCATTCTAATCTCGCTCAGACTGACGTCCGGGATATCATCGGAATAATGCAAAATTGGAACAATGCAGAATATGCTTAGTTTATTATGTTATTCCGGACACTTACATGTATATAATTAAGCTACAGCTTCTGCAAGCGGGTGGAAAACCAGTACTTGAAGTCCTTCAGAAGCCCTTTAATTCCGTCCTTCATGGTGGCACTACTCCGAAGGCGTGGAGCAGAAGTGCGGTGATCTTTTTCGTCAAGAAAGGCACCAACGCTCTCTTGAAGAACTACATACCGCTTTCCCTTCTGAGCCACGTCTACGTGCTGTTTTTGAGAGTCATTAAAAGGTACACAAGTCTTTGGGAAACATTATCCTCGTATGAAATGTAAACATCTCACACACAAAAATGAATATGCAATGTTATTTACACAGTCATTTGTGAACATTTGCACATTCAGATTCTTCCAATTAATCTCCTGGAAGGCACGATTTACTGTAATTCTATTTTTACTCCAGTTTTTCATTATCCTATAATGTGGCGAATACACTTTCCAGGAGTACGATTAAATTAAATATATGGGTAGAGTCGCCTTTATATAATATAAACAAGACTATATCGTAGTAAACGAAACAGTCGAAATATGTGCTTTATACGTGGTAGAGCCCCGTTGCAGCTATATTAGTTGTAGTAATGGGTAGGCTAGACCGGGGAAGCACCACGCTCTCACAGAATACCAGCGTAAAATAGCAGCTTAATGCTGCTGTGCTTCGTATGGTGACTGTAGAGAACTGGAGACTTTTTTTACTGGAAACGAGGCATTCCATCTTAATCAGGGATGACAACGCGTCTGAATTTCGATTCTTAATCGAGGGTAAATGTAGATGTATATAGGCCACAGCATCCACTTACCGTCACGTGGACTGTGTGCTTATTTGTCACCCATATTCTATACAAAATATGCCTCTTGCAATTGTTTTTAAAAGTATGTAAATTCATTTGCAATTTTTTTTTTATATTAATTCAGTGAATCGTAGTAGCTCAGGGACTAAACGCTCGTTGGGGATTTAATAGTACGCGAACCACCCGGGTTCTATATCTACCTGCACCAACGAAATAAGTAATTGCAATTTGGCGTTTGCTTTTAAGCGTTGGCTTTCCACGTGCTCGTCAGTAAAGGAACACGTTGTGGGGAAACCTGCATATCTGAAAAATAAAAATATTTCTAAGACGTGTAAAGTCCGCCAACACGCACTGAGGCAGGGCAGCACGCTTCGTCACCGTCACTGTTAAAGCTGATCAAAAGTCCGCTGATGAACATTGGCCTCATAGATTGCTTATTTTTTTATAGGATAAGGGTGACAAACGAGCATACAGTCCACCTGATGGTGAGTAGTTGTTGTGGCCCATAGACATCTACATCTATCCTCAACTACGAATCAAATTGCAAATGCGTTGTCACCCGTTAGGACTAACTACTACGATTCACTGATTAACTATAAAAAAAAAATCAAATGACTTTACATACTTTTAACAACAATGAGGGCATCCACGACTTTTTTTGTAAAATATTTGACAGATTTCATAGCGGGGACGATAATTTCTTAGGAAAATGTAATTATTAAGGTTTCTTTCTGTACTATTAGTTATATTTTATATTAATTACATTACAAATGAATAAACCGAACGATAAATATAACAAAAAGACGACTTTAAAAAAAAGGGTTATAATGTGCAACAAATTAAAAATCAAACCACTGACGCATTGTGTTGTGTGTTAATATAATACTCTAGATAATGATAAACTATTATTTAAAACTAATTTCTCAATTAACTGACACTGTGTAACAAAAAACTTTACCTCAGTCACAACTAGCGACACCTGGTGAGTGGAAGATTATTAGCCCTCATTGCAAGAGGCATTTTTGTATAGAATATGGGTGACTAATAAGCACACAGTCCACGTGACGGTAAGTGGATGCTGTGGCCTATATACATCTACATTTACCCTCGATTAAGAATCGAAATTCAGACGCGTTGTCATCCCTGCTTAAGATTGAATGCTTCGTTTCCAGTAAAAAATCTCCAGTTCTCTACAGTTACCACACGAAGCACAGCAGCATTAAGCTGCTATTTTACGCTGGTATTCTGTGAGAGCGTGGTGCTTCCCCGGTCTAGCCTACCCATTACTACAACTAATATAGCTGCAACGGGGCTCTACCACGTATAAAGCACATATTTCGACTGTTTCGTTTACTACAATATAGTCTCGTTTATATTATATAAAGGCGACTCTACCCATATATTTAATTTAATCGTACTCCTGGAAAGTGAATTCGCCACATTATAGGATAATGAAAAACTGGAGTAAAAATAGAATTACAGTAAATCGTGCCTTCCAGGAGATTAATTGGAAGAATCTGAATGTGCAAATGTTCACAAATGACTGTGTAAATAACATTGCATATTCATTTTTGTGTGTGGGATGTTAACATTTCATACGAAGATAATGTTTCCCAAAGACTTGTGTACCTTTTAATGACTCTCAAAAACAGCACGTAGACGCGGCTCAGAAGGGAAAGCGGTATGTAGTTCTTCAAGAGAGCGTTGGTGCCTTTCTTGACGAAAAAGACCACCGCACTTCTGCTCCACGCCTTCGGAGTAGTGCCACCATGGAGGACGGAAATAAAGGGCTTCTGAAGGACTTCCAAGTACTGGTTTTCCACCCGCTTGCAGAAGCTCCGCTGTAATTTCATCGTCGCCCGGGTCCTTGACGTTTTTAAGGTGCCGGAGTCATTTCAATTTCGCTCAGACTGACGTTCGACATATAATCGGAATAGTCGAAGTGGAGGTTTGAAAAATGTAATGACGTCTTACTTGGAACTTCACCGAACACATAGCAATATAATTTAAAATACAAAAATTCAAAAATTATTGGCCAGATCTTGATCAAATTTATATGGGACTACATGAGAAGTACCAGCTTTCAAATAAAAAGAAAATCATCGAAATCGGTTTACCCAGAAAAAAATTTATGAAGTAACACACATAAAGAAAACATGTAGTCGAATTGAGTACCGTCTCCTTTTTGAAATCGGTAGAAAAGATTCAAAAAGTATAAGTCAAAAGTAGTTTTGACTAACATTCTTAGTCAACATATAATTATTTCCCTAAATTAGTCTAGTAGTTGAATTGATCACCTCCTCGTGTTTGAAAACGGTAGAAAATCCAAAGTGAATGATTGTTCCTTCTGTTCTATTTTGTGTATATTTTGTACACGTGCAATGTATGAATACATTAATTAAAATATCTAAATAAGTAACATATCTATGTACTCGTACCTTATGTTAGATAATTAGGAAAATAATGTGAAAATTATTGTTAAACCGAAAACTCATTAACTAAAATTTATTCGCATTTCCCTTTAAATTCAAGTTACCAAAATTCCATTGTAGACAATAATAATTAATGATATAATTGCAAAATTTTACTTTTCAGGACAATAATAGTATTTTAAACTACGCCAGTATGTTCTACGTCTATGATTCTTAGTATGTATGTCTTAAACTAAGTGGCTAGTGCCATCTAGCGGTACTGAGTGTTTTCATTTCTGCACGTTTCTTACTTAAGTGTAACCTTGTGCATTTCTGCATTGACGCAATCCGTCTACAGATGTCACCTGTTTCACTTCTAACATATGCTGACGTTTACTTATAATTTAAAAAAAATAAAAACTAACCAACGCGCTGTAATGCAAAATAAAAATCGTTATCATCTGCTCGGGATGCAGGACTCTCCTTGACAGTGGGAAGATGTACCTACTAAAACCCATAATGGCAAGGCTAGCAGATTTATGGACTGGGAAGCACTAATTACGTACCAGACTTGTGATAAAGCATGCACTCCGTATTAAAAATATTGACAGACGACTAACATTAGAACTTTCTAAGTTAAGTTAACATGAGTACGAACGACTGTGGAATTTACCTTCAGCTATGTACTCATGTAAGTGACATGCATTTGTCTTAATGAGTAATAAAGATTTTTATACCTAAATTAAAACGACGAGAACTACGTTTATATCTCCTTTCATGTAGGGTTACCATATCTCAGGATTTGTCCGGAGATATCAGGATTTTTAGACTTTTCTCAGGATTGCGGCTGGATTTTGCAAATCTCATGAAATCTCAGGATTTTTAGAATTTTCAATTTGTTATAGGATAAGGGTGACAAACGAGCACACAGTCCACCTGATGATAAGTGGTTGCTGCGGCCCATAGACATCTACATTTATCCTCTATTACAAATAAAATGCAGATGCGTTGTCACCCGTGAGGACTAAGATGGAATGCCTCATTTCCAGTAAAAAGGGCCTCCGGCCACCTGCACTCACCAAGTGAAACGCAGAGGTAAACCTCTACTTCACGCTGGTATTCTGTGAGGTCGTAGTACCACCCTGGTTCGAGCCGGCCTATCCGTGCGGCAACGAAAGCTGTCGCGTGGCTCTACCACTGTTTTTGTTGTTTCAATACAATACAGCTTACATTTTAACGATCTCTTTAATAAAAAGTTAAAGAAACTAAAAATTATCTTCCTTCGGTAATAATTGTACAATTAAAAACAAAACTTATTTATCCATGTAGGTACTTAAACAGTTTTATCATGCTCAATATGTGAAGATACCTTTTTAAGTAAGGTTATTTTCTCAAACTGTAATAAATCTCAGGATTTTTAAATGGAAATCAGGCTTTTTCTCCGGACTTTTGATTTTTTCATCTGGTAACCCTACTTTCATGCGAATTTTTATAAATAATAAATACACACATGCATACTTGTATATGTGTATTTATTATTTACTATGTGGTGTAAAATCTTTCAGTTATAATATTAAACCCTCCTTTGTGTTTTCTGTCAATATTTCGTTTCGTTTTGTTTCATTGAATTAACATGAAAAACGCAAATCTTTAATTTTCATTAACAATTATAATATTATGTATTAAATTACTTTACTAAGAATACATTAAATTTGAATAAAATTTTTAATCAACCCAAAAGTGCTTTGAAGTGCTGTGAAGGTGTGGTGTAGCGGCGGTATAAAAAAAACCCACTGTCTCCTATCATTTTTTTTATGGAAGAGGAGGCAAACGAGCATGCGGCTCACTTGTGTAAAGTATCCCGTGTTTGTCGCAAAAGGCGACAGATTAAAATACACCAGGGAGATGTTCAGCAGCAGTTTTCTCAATAATAACGCAAAGTAAATAAAAAAAAACTGTGGATAGTTAGTTCAACCGGCTGCCAATCGTGGCAACTATAGCAAAATCCCCGCTATGAGGCAAAGGGAGCCATATGTTCACCTGTGAACTTTTGATAGGTTGTGATGATGATGATGAAATGATAGGAAAATGAAATAAGAAAAATGCTTGCTTTAAAGACAGAAAGAAAGACACATGACGTCACGTGTAAAAGGGCATCCAGTACCAGGACATCAGAAGTTAAGAAGATGTTAGACAGTATGCAGCACTATTGTATTTTCAATCTTTTGTATTTAAATTTATCGCTTAAATTCTTATGCAGCTCGACTCAATCGTAGTGGGAAAAACACAATAAAGGAAAAACTACTTAAATTCGTAAGTGTTAAGCTCTATTTTAGACTACTTGTGTTACTTTTCATTTTCCAACCACCTTCGTTGCGGTATTTAATGTCATAAGTCACGTTCATCTTCACTATCAATATATACCTCGTGATAAGAATAAATAAAGTTAAATATTGTTTTGCTTGCGATATGATTGCTTGAGAGTAATAGTGTTCTGCTGTCTCTTGACTGTCATTGAATATTTTATTGCACCGCCCTGTTAAATACTCTTTCGTGCAAAAGAGATAGCATTGTAATTCTTGTGTGTTGAAATGAGATAGATATAAAGGTTGCTTAGTTCGGTTAATCGAGTAGAAAATTCTAATAGTTTTAGTATACTACGTAGATAAACCTTATGAATACTGCACAGTGCACACACAAACACAAAGCCCACTAACATTTTTACTTAGTTCAAAATTCCAAAAAATTGTTCAAGTTTATCATCATCATCATTACAACCCATCACAAGTCCACTGACATAGTATTTCCCCAAGGAATGCCACAAGCACGGCCCTAACCCACCTGCATCCATCGACTTCCTTCATCTCTTTCCATGTCGTCACGTCATCCAGTCTGGGCTGCAGCCTTGCACTTCGTTTTTTGACGGCTTCCACTTTGCAATCATTCTTCCCTATTTTGGTCGCAGAACGCTTGATTGTCGAAATAATGATTACGAAAAATTATGTTTCTTCGCTACCGTAATAATTATAAATGGCCCTTTTTTATATATTGTGAGACAAAAAATGTTTCTCTAATTACAAAATCACCTAACAGATTGTTTAAAAAGGATAATGGCAATTGGTATCATTCCGTAAAAAAAATCTTATTTCGGAAAATGCAGATTTTTTTTATAGAATAGGATGACAAATGACCACACAGATGGTAAGTGGTTGCTGTGGCCCATAGACATCTACACCTATATTCGTTTGCGAATTAAAATGCAGATGCGTTGTCAGACATGAGGACTAAGATAGAATGCCTCTTTTCCAGTAAAAATGGTCTCCGGTTCTCTACACTCACCATACGAAACACAGCAGCATTAAGCTGCTATTTTACACTGGTATTGTGTGAGAGCGTGGTCCTTCCCCGGTTTAGCCGACCCATTCGTGCTACAACTATACTATTAATATAGCTGCAGCATGGCTCTACCACGTACAAATTTAATTTCTTTTTATAAAAAAAAAAAACTAGCTGGTACCCCGGTGCGTTGATGCCGCAGAAAAAATATAATATTATGTCGAAATATCGTTTTAAATTTGGAAGGGTTATATTGTTTAATTAGGAATTCCCAATTCATTGAAATTGAATGACTGTTATGATTTTCAAATAAATATATCGGTACGACACGCGCGCCACCTACTGTAATTAAATTGGACTATACCTATACCTAACCTTCGCGCAAGTGCAAGCAATAAGTTTAATACGCACAAACAAAAATCAATTTTTATATATCAGATTATAGTACCTAGAACATTATAATAGAACGCCCAATTGCTTTAGGAATAATATTTTTTTTTATAGGATAAGGGTGACAAACGAGCACACAGTCCACCTGATGGTAAGTGGTTACTGCGGCCCATAGACATCTACATCTATCCTCTATTACAATTCAAAATGCAGATGCGTTGTCACCCGTGAGGACTAAGATGGAATGCCTCATTTCCAGCAAAAAGGGCCTCCGGCCACCTGCACTCACCAAGCGAAACGCAGAGGTAAACCTCTACTTCACGCTGGTATTCTGTGAGGTCGTGGTACCACCCCGGTTCGAGCCGGCCCATCCGTGCGACAGCAAAAGCTGCCGCGTGGCTCTACCACTGTTATTAATATATTATACGGTTGATTTAAATTTTTATCAGTTCTTTTCTTTCTCAATAGTGAGTTAGTGAAGTAAAAGTGAGTACTTTCGCATAATTTGACAGGCACATTTAGTTCTGCAGCATATGCTGTACGTAAGATTAGAAGTCTCACCAATGTTAAGACAGCTAGAATAGTTTATTTTAGTTACTTTCATAGTGTGATGCCTTATGGAATTTTGATATGGGGTAATGCGACTGATATTGAAGCCATATTTGTTTTACAAAAGAGAGCCGTACGGGCGACTTTAACTTAAATTGTAAAGACTTCCTTAGAGAAAAGTTAAAGAAATAAACATATTAACTTTGGAATAAGTTGCCAGCATCTGTCTTACCATCCGGTTACAATATGGATGTCTTCTAGGCCAGAGTGAATAGACTTTTTTAAGTCAATGCACTTCACCATCTTAGGCTACATCACCACTTAGCATCAGATGGAATTGTAATTAAGCGCTGTCTTAGAATAATGAAAAACAAATAAGGTGTTTTTACAGGGAAGAAATTCAATGGCGCTGTGATCCACGCATTTAGTAATGTAAAATTTTCAGTATAAAGGTAGAATAAATATAATAAAATAAAATAATAATATTTAAATTAAAAATTAATATTTTTAAAATCGTCGTTAATTAGTTACATTTTAATTTAATTAATTGATGCCACTTAAATTGAAGAAATTCTTGAATAGAATAAAATGCATTATAAATTAAAAATTTTAGTAGTTTACTCTAAACACTATTCAGTTCTTGGTAACGTTGTCCACAGACAATTTGTTTTAGAGCTTTGGTACCATAACAAAAATCTCTGCCTAAACTGGGCTGTTCTTTATGGTATGTTGTGTTTGATACGTGACGATCTTTTTGACACTCACCAGAAAAATCGGTAAAAAGGACTTCGTAACGACAGGGTCAATATGCCACTCGAGAACCTTTTACTTTTATTCCAAGTATTGTCCGTACACATACAATATACAAATACAAATTACAATGTGTTTGAAGTTATTACGTTCCAATGCATTATAACTAATAATAATTAAACTTTTAAAAGTAAAAACTGATTACAAAAACCGAAAAATAATGCAGTAAAACCTGGATAACTGGGACCTTAAGGGACCTGCAAATTTGTCTCACTTAAAGAGGTAATCCACTTACCCAGTGTCTCAGATATCCAGGTATAAATAAATATCTGTCTCATTTACAGAGGGTTCCATTAATAAAGGTGAGAATAGAGGTTATTTCAGTTATAGAGGCGCTTTCGCTTCGGCATTTTCAAATAAACATCCGGACGATAGTAAAACCAAATTAAAACTGGAGGTCACTTTACACAATTAGCCAAGTGCAGATTTTTTTTTATAGGATAAGGGTGACAAACCAGCACACAGTCCACCTGATGGTAAGTGGTTGCTGCGGCCCGTAGACATCTACATCTATCCTCGTTTGCGAATCAAAATGCAGATGCGTTGTCACCCGTGAGGACTAAGATGGAATGCCTCATTTCCAGTAAAAAGGGCCTCCGGCCACCTGCACTCACCAAGCGAAACGCAGAGGTAAACCTCTACTTCACGCTGGTTTTCTGTGAGGTCGTGGTACCACCCCGGTTCGAGCCGGCCCATCCGTGCGACAGCAAAAGCTGCCGCGTGGCTCTACCACTGTTAAAAATAAATAAATAAAATTTGCGGGTAGAATAAGAATTAGTAAAGAAAACGGTGCACAAAATTTAGTCTCAGTAAAATAGATAAAATGCACTCGCTGTCTCAATTATAGATATAATTATGACGATAAAATCGAAAGAACTAATCCCAGATATAGAGGTTTGTTTTTTCCCACTAACAGAGGTAATTCCGTGCTAAAGTGTCGGGACTTAGCATGAGTTCCAGCTATGGAGGTTTCTTAGTTATCCAGGTCCTACTTATCCAAGTTTTACTGTATAGAGTACGTGAGGGTAATATGGTCATCCGGTTAATATGGTCAAATTCAAATTAAAATTTTTCTATTTTTTTCTTGATATATTGGTTATAGTATACGACTTTGCGTTTTTGTCTCTGTTCTCCTCCTAATTTTGGTTTATAGAGTGATAAGGCTTAGGGTGACCATATTACCCTCACGTAATTACTATAAAATCAACTGTCAAAATGGCGTCGATAAAGCGGCGGCATCTTGACCCCTTATTAAGCTTGCGAAGACACTTATTGATTTCACGATGTCTGTCCGTCTGTCCGTCTGTCCCACGATTATCTCGAGAACGGTTTCGAATTTTCAAATTCTGTTTTCAGCAATCGATTACTGATCACCCAGGCATCTGAACCTCCTATTTTGAAACTGATTGCTCAACGGCAACCGTTAGAAACCGCTACAAAGCTGATTGCTTCGCCACTTTGCTATGCTGTTAGCTTGCTAGGTTTATTATTTGATAGACTGATCAAGAGCTATCAGATCACAGAGCGTTCTATGCAAACGACGCTGTAGTTTTTGACTTATAAGAAAGTGACCATATTACCCTCACCTACTATAGTTAGTTTTTTTTAAGTTGATTTTTCGAAGTGTTGCTAATTATTGCCAAGGCTTTTATGTTATTTTTTTCTATATTAGTTATAGTATACGACATTGTTTATTTGTCTCTGTCCTCCTCCTAGTTTTGGTTTTATAAGGCGGCAAAGTTAAAGGTGACCATATTACTCTCACGTACCTTAATCCTCGAAATCAGTTGACGTGGCAACTTTTCGTGGTGCGTAGTAACTTTTATGTCTGTATGTTGTGTATATCTTTGCAAATTGAATATTTTTATGAGTTATCATGGACCCCATCATAAAATTTATATTTGTTAGAAATGCAGTACCTTAAGGGTGAATACCTTATATACTTTATGTTTAGCAAAATTGTTCCAAAACTCTGGGAAAATTATACTAATCAGAATCAACGAACGAACGAATAGTTTAGCGTTTACAAGGTATGCCATGCTGCAGTTATATTATAGTTGTATCACGAAAGCGTCGTTTCGACGGGGGATAGACCACATCCTCATAGAATACCTGTGTAAAATAGCAAATTAATGCTGCTGTGTTTCGTATTGTGAGTGTGGAACCGTAGATCTTTTTTACTGGAAACAAGGAATTCCATATTAGTCCTCAAGGGTGACAACGCATCTGCATTCTGATTTTTAATTGAGGATAAATGTAGATGTCCATGGGCCACAGCATCCACTTACCATTAGGTGGATTGTGTGTCCGTTAGTCACCCTTATTCTATTTAAAATATGTCCTCCTTTCTCCTATTCCCAACAGGTCTATATTATCTATAAAGGGATTCGAATTTATTAAAACACTTACTACGTTTTCGATTTCAGTGATCCTTTTTTTTCTTATTGTCGGCGAAGCTACATAAAAATATTCCGGCGAATTGCCTGTCGTTTGAAAAGGTGAAATGTTCGACAAAGGAACATATTATTTAAAAAAAAATTAAAAAGCATATTTTCCTTGACTGACTTTTTTTATAGGATAAGGTGACAAACGAGCATACAGTCCACCTGATGGTAAGTAGTTGCTGTGGCCCATAGACATCTACATTAAACAAAATGCAGATGCGTTGTCACCCGTGAGGACTCATAGTCCTCACGGGTGACAAGAGGTGAGAGCGTGGTCCTTCCCCGGTCGAGCCGACCCATTCGTGCTACAACTATACTACTGATATAGCTGCAGCATGGCTCTACCACGTTTAGAATTTGACTTGATTTAGAAACAACAGAGGTCATATTATTATTTTTAAACTGAAGCAACGAGTATACCTACTTACAGTCCAACCAAGGGTAAGTGGTTACTGCAACCCAAAGATAATTGCAACCAACTCCAAGCAAATAAGGTTACAATTTCTTTGTCACCTCTAAAGACTAACTACTAATAAATAATAATAACCGTCTGGTTGGATTTTTATTTATTTATATATGTTTATGTATTTATCTTATTTTATTGATATTTATGTATATTTATATCTTTCGTTTATAATTATGTATTTAAACAGTCCAAGCAGATGAGAAAACTTTATAGATAACCCAGATAATAATAATAATAAATCTTTATTTCGGACAACAAATGAAATCCATATCAGAGAAAACACACGCATACGCACACGCACACGCACGCACACGCACACGCACACACAAAAATATATGGACTGCCGACCGTTGGTCTGTGCGTCGGTGAGTCTTCTCGCTTAAGGCGCAGGTTGAGCAAAATGTCGCGCTAGTCGTTACTTGTGCGGTTTTTAGGAGCTATCTACTTTTTATTTAAAAGATATATCAACAAATAAAAAACACATTATATTTCTACATAATCTTGATTTCATAAGAGCTGTATCCAATTTTTTTTAAAGGAATAAATATTAATATAATCTCCTTACAACGAAACCACATAAATGTGAAATTATTATAGAAATGTAAGCAATAGATTGAGATCATAGAATTATTTCTATGATTGAGATATACAGTATTAAATAAGATTCCACACATTCTAAAGAGGATCCCTATTGATTTTTGTCATTGAACTTAACACCGTTTAAAAGTTATTAATGAAAGTCGATCAGATTCTCTGTTTTTTTTCTTGTGAATATTATTATTAATTTTAATTTTTAACATGTGAGGCGTGCACTTTTGGATTTCCCAAATATTAAAAAAAATTTAAACCTTATTTTCGATTCGAAAGATTAATAAATAAGCTATAGAATAATCTGAAATATATTTGCGTCGCCAAAGCTATTTATTTGTCCTTTAAATTTATTACAAACCTTTGTCCTTGCCTCCACTTATAACCAAGGAGATTGTGAACATCGGACATTAATAGTTTTGTGCCAATTCTGAACAAAAAAAGAACATTAAAAGCCGGATACGACTCGACGAACTGCCCCATATATGCCATTTTGTTGTAAAGCACTTTACTTCCCCGGCGGCGGTCCAGACTTCCTTTGTTTTGTACATTTCCCACATCGCCTGCTTTTTAATCTTTCATTTCTTTTGCTACACTTTCAAATGCCTCGTGTTTTTTTTAATTTTTTTATAGGATAAGGGTGACAAACGAGCTCACAATCCACCTGATGGTAAGCGGTTGCTCTGGCCCATAGACATCTACATCTATCTTCGATTACAAATCAAAAAGCAGATGCGTTATCACCTGTAAGGACTAAGATGGAATGTCTCGTTTCCAGTAAAAATGGTCTCCGGTTCTCTATACACACCATACGAAAAACAGCAGCGTTTAGCTGCTATTTTACGCTGGTACTGAATTCATCATCATCATTCATCATTAAAGTTACAGCTCTTCACAAATCCATATAGGCCACCCCAAGGAACACCACAAAACACGGTCTTGAGCTTTCTGCACCATCGAGCTAATGTCTTACCAAGTCGTCACTACATCTAGTGGATGGCCGCCCAAAACTTCGCTTACCGGTGTGAGACTGTTACTCGGGAACATTTCTTCCCCATCGGTAGACCTGTTACCACTTCAGCCGTTGAGTTAAGTGGTTTAATCCAATCTTACTGCAAGTATCTTATATATTTGTTACATAATATTATGTTTACTTTATAATATGACAAAGAAACGTTTACATTTACTTTAAGTGTTGCAATTAATCAGCCGCTACCCACATTAGGTATACTTTATTTACTCGGAGTTTTCTTCCTCGCATGACTCCCCTGTGGAATTTTTTACCACCGGTGATTTTTTGACCGATATGACTTAGGGTTCTTCAAGAAATGAGCTTCCTCTTCTTCTTCTTTTTAAAACACCGGCAACGCACCTGCGGCGGCCGACACTTGCCATCTGGCGAGCCGCATGCACGCTTGCCTCCTCACTTTCCAAAGCAAACTAAAATGTAAAAGAGAATATAATTTCAACTTTGTAAGCTTCATAAAATTAGACCACTGCCCAAAAAATCGCACAAAGCAGTGTGATACATAATCGTTAAAATAGCCATTTTTTTATAGAATAAGAGTGACAAACGAACCCGGTTAAGAATCAAAATGAGTCACTCCTAACATGGAGTGACTCATTTCCAGTAAAAGGGTCTCCGGTTCTCTACACTCACCATGGGAATTACACGCTGGTATTGTGAGAGCGTGTTCCTTTCCCGGTCGAGCCGCTTCAATCCGTACGTAGTAGAGCCATAATTCAACCAGAATATAGTTGAAGCATGACTCTACTAAGTATATATAACAACAAACACCAGGCCGTTAAAACAAATAATCTTCAAATTCATCCTCAAAACCTCATCCCTTTCGAAGTGGAAATTTTTCTTCGAATTTTAATTGGACCACTTGAAGTATAGCCTGCTTAGTATAAAAAGAATCAATGAAATCGGTTCACAATCAGAGATAATATCGCGTACCATACATTAAAAAAACAAGCAGTCGAATTGAAAACCTCCTTTTTTAATAACTGGATTTACGGCTCTGGGTTCTAGCCCTTCTGAGCCTGGAGTTATATTGTATAATTATCCTCCATAGGACACTGCTTCACAATATGTTGATGCGTCATATTGTGATTGTGCAGCCCTTGGAAGATTTTGATGGCAACTTGAGCCAGCAGCAACTTGACAGTTGGCAATGGTATATCAATGCGCCTAATCAGACAGACACCTTATCTTGAGAATCATATCATCATCAGAGCACTTGTTGCACCGTTTCCACTAGTAGTTCACACGCGTAGACATTTAATACACAAAACGCACCACTTTTACATATCAAAATCCACTTCAAACCATTATTTAAATAATAATACAGGAGCAGCAATCCATCGCCGGTCAAGTTCCCGCCAAAACTCCTGAAAACCTCCTACATTGTACCTTAGAGTATACGTAAGTATAGTTTGCTTACTCTAAGGTTAGTACATTGTATATGAATAAAAAAGTAACTTTTTTTATAGTCACGGAAGAAAGCGCACTCGTGGTCGTCTACCAGCCGACCGCTAGTTGCTTCGAAGACTAGACTATATTTATTTCTTCCACAAATTGCAGTTCAAATATAAAATTACAGCTGTTGCAATTTTTTAAACATCCATAATAAAAGTCTAATCTAATTTTTGTTTTCATGTGAAATTCGAGATCATGTATTGGGGTTCAGTTTAATTCTACTGATGGCATAAGTAACCAAATTCTCCAATACCATTACTGGATAATCAACACTGACCGCCCACAACCATATCAAGTGGCAGGGAAGTAGTATTTCATATAAAAGAAATCCAATTGTACGTCAGTATCCAACTGGACCCACGATCTGGGAATATATAATTTAAAATTAACAACACATTTACAAATGTACAACCGACTTCAATATAAATTGTTAGAAATAACTCAAAAACTATTGGTCAGACCTTGATGAACTTTTTATGAGACAAGATGAGAAGCACCAGCTTTCAAATAGTCGAAATCGGTTAACCCAGAAAAAAGTTATGAGGTAAAACACATTTAAAAAAACATACAGTCGAATTGAGTACCTCATTCTTTTTGAAGTCAGTAGAAAATTTAAATCTGCACTATCACTGGATGCAGTGACGACCTGGCAAGACATGCAGGAAGCCGATGGATGCAGGTGACTCAGGACCGTGCTTTGTGGCATTCCATGGGGGCCTGTGTTCAGCAGTGGACTTTTGAAGGGCTGTAATGTATGAATGAATGGAAATCTATACATACCAATAAAAATGAAGTGTTTGTTTGTAATATACGTGGGAGAGCCATGCCGCAGCTATTAGTAGTATAACTGTAGCACGGATGGGTCGGCTCGACCATGGAAGGCCGTCGCTCTCACAGAATACCAACGTAAAATAGCAGCACTGATGTGTTTCGTATGCTTAGTGTAGAGGAACGGAGACCCTTTTTACGCATCTGCATTTTGATTCGTAATCGAAGATTGATGTAGATGTCAATGGGCCACAGCAACCACTTACATTCAGGTGGACTGTACGCTCGTTTGTCACCCTTATCCTATAAATAATAATAATAATAGTAATATCTACTGGGACCGGGCCATCATCACAGACAGGACTATTCTTGCGAATAAGTCTGATATTGTGCTGATGGACCGGGCACAGTCAAGGATATTTTTGGTCGACCTTACCATTCCTTATGACGAGAACCTCGTGAAAGCCGAAACAGATAAGCTTACTAAATATCTGGACCTGGCTCACGAGGTGACCAACATGTGGGGTGGATTGCCGGCCGAAATTATTCCTGTGGTCGTTTCTGCGAACGGGTTAATCCCAGTCAGCCTCTCGGGTCATCTGAGGCGACTGGGACTCCGTGACGGACCGCTCCAAGCTCAAATGCAGAAGGAGGTGCTCCTCGATACCGCCCGCATAGTCCGCCGGTTTCTTTCCCTTTCCCGCTAACCCTCGGCCGTTTGGTCTCCCCTGCCGAGGGCTTCCATCTGGTTGGGTTTTTATTTATTTATGTATTTTTTATGTATTTATTTTATTTTGTTGATATTTATGTATGTTTATCATTTTCATTTACAATTATATATTTATACAGCCCAACCAGATGAGAAAACTATATAGATACCCCTAAAATAATAATATTGAAATAACTGGATTTTATTAAGCTCAGGTAGTTGTTTTCATGCTATTGGGATATAAACAATCATTTTTAAAATCTTGTCTTTCTATCTGTCTGTCTCTCTGTCTGTTCGGACTAATCTTTGGTATGGCAGAACCGATTATGATGAAACTTTACGTCCAGATAAAGAGATACGTCAGGAGGGATCTAGGCAATATATTATCCAATAAACTTAAAGATTATATTTTTTAAATGAAAAATTGATTAAATAAAGGGTCTCAAAACTAAATCTCAAAAAAATAGTCCGACTAAGTAAGTCCAACTTCGACCGAGAGGTCAATCGACGGATTCAACTTGGATGGGCAGCGTTCGGGAAATTACGACACATCTCGTTAGACATACCTCAAAACCTGTAAACGAATAAAACCAGTACGTGTTGCCAGTGATGAGCTATGTATCTGAGACGTGGTCCTTCACTGCTGGCCGTATCACAGCGAGCTATGGAGAGGACTATGCTCGGGGTTTCTCTGCGTGATAAACTAAGAAACGAGGATATCCTCATTAGAACTAGAGTGACCGACATAGCTCACGAATTGGTAAGCTGAAGTGGCAGTGGACCGGCCATATGGCTCGAAGAACCTACAACCATTGGGGAAAAAAGGTTCTCAGGTGGCAGCCTCGTACCGGCGGACGAAATGTAGGACGTCCCCTCACTAGATGGAGTGACGATCTACTAAGACATGCAGGAAGTCAATGGATGCAGGTGGCACAGGACCGTGCTTTGTGGCATTCCTTGGGGGAGGCCTATATTCAGCAGTGGACTTATAAAGGGCTGTAGTGATGATCCAGCTGAAACCGGGGCTATTTGCTAGTATACAAAATATTGCAAACCTATGTCTTCGTTTTACAATATCTACGTTTGCTGTACAAACAAAATAATAATTAACGTAATACTTAAAATTCGTCAAAGTGCTACAGACTATAGTCAACAAACAGTGTATAGTTCACGGCCAAAAGGCATAACTCTCTTTGTCTTTAAAATTATAAAAAAAAAAGAAAAAAGCTATAAATCAAGTTTATTCATAGTCACAAAACAATGCAGCACAATAAAATTCAAGAGACAATAAAGAAAAAGAAAAATAAAATTAGTTTTTATAGGAGGAGGCAAACGAATATCTCCTGATATTAAGTGACTACCGCCACCCCATGAACAACTGCATTTCCAGAGGAATTGCTGGTGCGTTGCCGGCCTTTTAAAAAGGAGTAGGCTCTTTTCTAGAAGGTTCCTAAGTCATATCGATACAGAATAAATAATAGTGTCGGTCCAGTAAAATCGCTTGTGATAGTCGATTCTACAAAGAAGTCGCGCGAGGAAGAAAACTTCTGATAAATCGCAGAACCGTCGGCCGCAAAGCATTCAGAATGGTATCGTGAATTCTGTAAATTTAGCGGCTGAAATTAATCCGAGCAATTCGTTCCGTGGTAAATGCGATAGAAAATGCAAAGTGACATTTCTTCGCAACGCCGATGAATCGAGCCGATGAGAAAGAACGCGGTCTTCGAATATTCGGACTATCCTTCGCTGGATGCGGTCAAGTGGAAGATGCTGCCTCTGGAGTGCCATGGCCCAGAAATAAGAATAGTTTTTTAATTAAAAAATAACGTTGCCATGGGGGCAGCATACATACATAAATTTCACAAGGACAAACATCCAGACCCGGAATAATTATATTTGTAGGCCATACAAATAATTATTCCGTGCGCGATTCGAACCTGCGGCCCTTAGCGGTGCAACTCATTGCTAAGCCACTGCGCCACAAATCCATCATAGTTATCCATGTAAAGAAACACGAAAGCAGATATCCCCCTGACGTAATAATTAATTTTTAATCATGTTTCCGAAGAGGGGAGGTTACAAAACGCATTCAATTTATATTTTGACACTGGCTTAAAATAACAACTTAACTAAATAACACAGAAAAAAATATAGAAAAGAATACAAATATAAAAATTTACCTACATGTTTTCTTTATTCTAGGACAGATTTACCGGAATTTGCTACCGCGACGTCGATAGTTTTTTTTTTATATTTTTTTTTATAGACAACTTTCCGCGGTTGTTTCGCTGCCGCTATATTTTTGCAATGCCGCAGCCGGCACGCGAAAGCGTCATCGGATCAATGAGTGGCGGAACACGTGTTTCATGCGGCCAATGTACTAGGATTTCAAAAACATATGAAGTCAGATTTCGTAACATTCCATGTGTGTGTGCATCGTCGCATTTACAGTGACAAAATAGGTGGGAGAGGACCACTACCGTCCGATTTATTGTAACCTTTTAACCAGGGAATCATGATTTGTAAATCTATCGATTTAGGGTGGATGCCCCGTCCCTACCAGCCTTTTAGTCCTACTATATATTTAATGTGCTTTTAGTGCCAATTAAACTTTAAAAATTCGTATGTACTATTTTAATAAGACCATTTTAATAAGATATCTTGTTTTAATCGATAGGTTATTTAGTAAAAAAAGTAATGAATATTCATTTTCAATTATATTATTACTAGAACAATTTCAAAAAGGACGATAAACAAAAAAGGTATAATGGCTTAAATTCCAGCCACCTTGTGCCAAATGTCGTCCTTTTGTGTATCTAATGCCAGTGTCTGCCTTCGAGTCGTTTTGTAGGTAGCTTATAGTAGCTAAGTTTTAGATGCACAATAATAAATTCGTAACAACTTCTAATTTTAAATCACGCGTGTAAAGCCGCGTCTCCACCATAAATGTTGACAACATTAGTTTTCGAAAATGTTTCAAAATGTTCCAAGAAGCGTCTCCACCGAGGGAACAAATGTTCGCAACAAGCGTATTCCTTTGATGTTGCCGCCGAAAATGGAAACACGATTCCCGACATTGTTTCGTTTTGTTGCTAAAAACTAGGTGATTACAGAAACATTTGTTGGCAAAACGTGTTGGCAAATGTTGTGTTGACAACAAAACTTTGGTGGAGGCGCGCCATAACGAGCATGCAATATGAAACAATAATTTTGTTTTAAGGTTTTATTACGTACACTTACTGAAGTGCCTTGGTTTAAGAAGTTCAATTTTTCTTTTGACACTAAAAAATTAATTAAAACAAATTGTGATAAAAATTTATGTCGCACTTCGATTTCTTATAAATTAATCATCCAAATTTTCAAAACATCACCATCATTACAGCACACCACATGGCCAGTGGTGAAATGATTTCCTTCATAGGTTACGAAGTACGGCTGAGCAGATTTGCTTCGTAAGTTTTTCGTTTATATGCGAAGTTATAATTATGTTTGCTAATTTTTATCTTTCTCAAAAAAGTAATAAAAATTTATGGTGATTTTAATATACAGCAAATGTATAATAAGAAACTTTCTAAACTTTCAATTCAAAAACCAATTTTATAACACATAAATTATAATTAATAACATTTATTTCAGTTTATGACAACCCTAATTCATAATACATGTCTGAAATTAGGTACTTTTGTCTTTTGTCATACGGATAAAGTTGATGCCATTTTTGAAAAAGTGGAGCAAGATGATGAATGAAGATATTAGTAGTTACGATATAGCCGAGAAATTGAAGATTGACCACAAAACAGTTTTGATCCATTTTAATAAGTCTGGCTATACAAAACAACTCGATATTTGGGTACCACACGAGCTCACTGAAAGAGACCTAATGTATAGTGTATTCATTTGCGATTCTCTATTGAAACGTAATTAAACCGAACCATTTTTGAAAAGATTGGTCACAGGTAAGGAAAAGTGGATCACCTACGGCAAGAACGTTCGAAAAAAATCATGGTCAAAAGGTAGTGAAGCTCCACAGTCAGTAGCGAAACCTGGATTAACACGCAATAAGGTGATGCTGTGTGTATGGTGGGATTGGAAGGGCACTGTTTATTATGAGCTTTTACCGCCGCGACTGCCAACACCTAATGAGACTCAAGCAAGAAATTGAGATAAAACGGCCGGAATGGATCAACAGAAAAGGAGTGGTCTTTCATCATGATAACGCCAGGAGAAACACATCTTTGGCCACTCAGCAAAAATTGAGATAACTTGGTTATGAAGTTTTAATGCATCCACCATATAGTCCTGACCTTGCACCCACAGATTTTCACCTGTTTCGGTCTCTTCAGAATTCTTCGGGTAGTGTTAGGTTAACATCAAGACAGGACTGTCAAAACTACTTGTGTCATCTTTTTGATCAAAAATCCCAAGATTTCTACAGCAACGAGATTATGTCCCTACCTACAAGATGGCAAAAAGTTATCGAACAAAATGGCACATATAAATATTATAATTAAACGTAATTAAACTTTGAAAAAAAAATTTGACAATAATTTTTACAAGAAAATAAAAACAGAATCTGATTGGCTTTCATTAATAACTTTTAAATGGTGTTGAGTTCTATAACAAACATAAATAGGGATCTTCCTTAGAATATATGGAATCTTATTTAATACTTTATATACATATATATAATTGTGAGCAATATATAATCTACTTATTGCTCACAATTCTATTAAGCGAAGTGACTCACCGACGAACAGACCAATGGACGACAGTCCATATATTTTTAATTACATTTTTTGTTATGTAATCTAAAGTAAATCAATTAAAAAATAAACTAATCTTATAATTCAAGTTATTCTGACATTAAAAATAATATGGATTTGATGTCTAGCTAAAAAGTATAAGAACGATTTTATGTAGTGAAATTGAGGTATGGCCATATATCGAGAGTAGCACTCCATCACGCTGTGAGGCGTGCAAGAGAGTTCTGGATACACTACCCCTACAACACGATTCCATTCGGAAGCGCTCAAACGTGAATACAAGTAATAATACAGTTACTTCGGTCCGTGAATATCATGATTAACTTTATTGACTCTATCCTGGATTTCGTAAAATGAAATTCCAATATAAAGCGCAAGCATTTTTACGTGGTAGAGCCATGCTGCAGCTATATTACTAGTATAGTTGTAGCACGAATGGGTCGGCTCGACCGGGGAAGGACCACGCTCTCACAGAATACCAGCGTAAAATAGCAGCTCAATGATGCTGTGTTTCGTATGGTGAGTGTAGAGAACCGAAGACCCTTTTTACTAGAAAAGAGGCATTCCATCTTAGTCCTCACGGGTGACAACGCATCTGCATTTTGATTCGTAATCGAGGATAGATGCAGATGTCTATGGGCCACAGCAACCACTTACCATCAGGTGGACTGTATGCTCGTTTGTCACCCTTATCCTATAAAAAAAAACCACTCATACAAATAATACTATGACGTGGTAGAGCCACGCGGCAGAATTGCTGTTGCACGGATGGGTCGGCTCGAACCGGGGTGGTACCACGACCTCACAGAATACCAGCGTGAAGTAGAGGTTTACCTCTGCGTTTCGCTTGGTGAGTGCAGGTGGCCGGAGGCCTTTTTTACTGGAAATGAGGCATTCCATCTTAGTCCTCACGGGTGACAACGCATCTGCATTTTGATTCGCAAACGAGGATAGATGTAGATGTCTATGGGCTGCAGCAACCACTTACCATCAGGTGGACTGTGTGCTCGTTTGTCACTCTTATCCTATATAAAAAAAAAGACTACTTCGGATCAACATTTATCGGATTTGCGTCAGATGCAGTGCGCAAATACTGGGTTCTATCTACTCTGTTAAAAAACGTTACCCCCACACTAAGATTTTCTTCTGTATCGTGGAGGAAGCTTACAAACATAAATTGCACAAGGAAAAACATTCAGTACTGGAACATTTGTAGGCCATACAAATACTTGTTTATTTATTTATTTATTCTTTTTTACATCTACCTTAGAATAAGGGATATAAAGGGCGGACTTAATGCTTTGTGGCATTCTCTACCAGTCAACCCTGGATGATTTGAGAAGCTGTGGTAGGTGCAACACCACTCATAAATAATTATTAAATATTTTTAAACTATACAAACTTAATATTATCTACTTTGTAATAAAGAGAAAATAAATTAATAGTAAATATATAAACGGATAAAATATACTTATATATACAAAATATAAACGTATATAATATACTTATGTATATAAACAAAATATATAAACGGATATAATATACCTTATATATACAAAATCTCTAAATAAATATAAAATAATATACGAAATAAATATAATATGTTCTGTCCGGGATTCCGGCCGTCAACGCGGCAGCTGTCATAATCTCATAGGCTAGCTAGATCTGTTACGAGACAGTAGGTTTAAAGGAATTCCCAGCGATCAACGTTCAACAAAAAATCGGCAGTAGGAGAAAATGAAACATATGACAAAAGTTTATGGTATGACTGTGGTATGATTTGACGAAGAATTTTTTTTTAATTTACATTTATAAATAAATATATGATTCGTAATTTACGAATATAAGAAAAAAATACCTTAAGGGCTTGCAACCAGCACTATAAAATAACGTTTAAAATGAACCTGCATCACTATGTACTTGTATATGTGCAAAACAAAACTCAAATGAATTAAGGAAAATATAAATTAATTTTTTCAATCACTTTTAAAACATATTTTAAATAGAATGAAAATAAGAAATACTCTTAAAACGTTTACGGATCCAATACTTCACTTGTACCTAAGATATTTTCAAGAAAGAACAACTTTTCACCATTTGAAAGTTTACACCTGCATCTAGAATTTGTACGAAAGCAACATGGAATATTTTATTGGACTTTTTGAAACATGGAAATATTAGTTGTGCATTTTGTTTTTCTGTATAATTATTTAAAAATTACTCATATAGCTGCTTAATGAGAAAATACTAACTGAAGCTATACAGAAGGTAAGGTTAGGATAGGTACTAAATTTATAATATTAATCGCATGATATGACCTAATGTGGTCGTAGTGCTATTATTTATTCTGTGGCCCCATTCTCAATAATATGAACATTATTATCATGCCAGATATCAAACTATGCGATTTCAATGTTTCACCAACTAACTTTACTTAATACTTGTAAAATAAATACTCGTACTTCAAGTATCCTCATACTAACAAAGTACAAAAAAGTGCAAAAACCGACCCAAAACTATGCTCACCTTATTTAAAGATCACGCACTCAAGTACATGTATGCATCTAAAATCATTTGCAACCATTAACATGGTTTTAGGTGCATCCATGTGTGCATCCATCAGTAAATATTTACGAGCTGATAAAGAAAAAAAAAAGAAAAAAGATGTATGCGAGAGTGTGTGTCAAGAAGTTGAGCATCGTTTCAGCCATTGTGTTATATGTACTACGTACTAGAGAAGCGATTCCAAACAAAAATTGTGTCCTACTCTATGTATTCGCGCATGCGCGGGAGTAGTAGTCGCGCATGGGCGAAGACTTTAATTTGATATAAAATAAGATATTAATATAAAATAAATATAAGAATTTAATATAAAATATCTTAATCTAAACAAACATATTTCTAAATAAAATTTAATAATAATTATTTTATGGAATTCACAAATCTTCAATTTACGCCATATTTAGTTTGTACGGATTGCAGTACAGTTCAGTTGAACATACTCAATGTTCGGAATGGTTTCTCTAGTACGTACATATAACTCAATGGTTTCAGCTTCATTTAAAATGTACACAGAACTCCATCTTTCTTCCTTTGTTGGTCTGAGCAAGTATCAACTTTAGTTAGGTATAATCAAAGACATTTAAGTAGTAGTAGTAATAGACCGGATATTAGTAGCAAAATTGTCGTCTGTAACTTATGTCCTAAAGGATATATGTCCGATTTTTGTCATTTAGTCTTAGTGACATCGTCAAAAAATCAAGACGTTTTATATATTTGAAAAATATTTTTAAAGAAAATATGCCCGGTTGTGCATTGTGATATTGAAAGTCACGATATAAAACAAAAAATGAACGTGATTTCATTTTATTATCGTAAATATAACATTTATTTACCGAATAATCTTTAAATCAGTAACCTTGGCCCTTTGGAGTTCTTGCTGATGATAAACGACCTACCAGAAGTGGTGAAAGACGCTAGGTGTTTATTGTTTGCTGACGACCTTAAATTGTCTCTTGCGGTATGACTGTACTATACTACAAAGAGATATAGACAGGGTTGTAAATTGGAGCAAAGAAAATCTTTTGCAATTTAACAGCTCTAAGTGTGTGTTAATTAGTTTTTCTCGTGCGCACACTCCTATTTTAAATAACTATCACATTGACGTCTGCCGATGACAAGGGTCAGAGAAGTTAAAAATTTAGGAGTAACTTTTAATACAGGGCTTACTTTTCATGATCACATCATAAACATCTGTAAAAAGGCTTATAGAAATCTAGGATTAATGCTTCGTACGGTCCGAGGATAAGAGGATAAGAGCGATAGTCGCCTTGTATAATACATTGGTACGGAGTCAACTTGAATGTAATGACTAAGAATGTAAAAGTAATGCAGTCGTCTGGGCTCCGCATGAAACTAAGTATAGTCTCATGCTAGAGCGAGTACAGAATAAATTTATTAGATATTTATATATGCGTTATTATGGTGTATACCCATTTTATCCTCTAATGTATCCAACTTTGTTTATCTTAGGAATGGTAGGATATAATGAACTAAGATGGAAGATGTGATATAGATGTGGACAGGCGTGTCGCTGCCGGGAACAAAGTCAATGGTGCTCTGACTGCGTTAGTCAAAAGGCAAGGCGTAGTGAAGAGTGCACGCCTTGCAATACATAACGCAGTGTTGGTACCGACTTTGTTATATGGCAGCGAAACCTGGGTATGCCAGAAGAAGCATAAAAGCAAGTTGAATGCAGTGGAGATGCGATCTCTTCGTAAAATGTGCGGCGTCACCATGGCTGACCGAAAGCGAAACGAAGAGATTCGCAATATGGCAGGTTTGAAATATGACCTTATCACAAAAATTGATAAGGGCGTGCTTCGATGGTTTGGGCACGTTGAGCGAATGAGTGAAGACCGAATGGTGAAGAAAATATATAGCGCGAAAGTTAATATTAAAAGGTGTCGAGGTAGACCGAGACTAACTTTCGAAGACCATGTGAGCAAACTGCTCGAAAAGGGGAGGGTCAAGAGTACTCGGATACCTAGACGTGCATGTATGAAGAAGATAATGAATCTGAAAGAAGCGAAAGAGGTATGTAAGGATCGTGACACTTGGCGATCTGTTCTCTCTGGCTACCCCGTCAGGGATTGTGCGTGAAGATAAGTATAAGAGTTAGAAGGGAACTTGCGCTCACCTGGTATATTTTTAAAATACTCAGAGGAAAATTGCATAACGCTGAAATGTTAGGGCAATTAAACCTATATGTTCCTGAGAGGTATGTGTGGCGCCGACGGCAGCCGCGACTGTTGGTGGAGCCGCGCGGTCGGACCAACCTTCTGAGTAAGGCGCCTCTGATGCGCGCACTCCATACGCTCAACTTAATAGCTAGTGAGACGGATCTGTTCTGTTGTACTCTGAGTGAATTCACAAAGACAGCATTGCTTGTAATTTGTTACAAAAATTAAAGCATGAAGACAAATCAGTTAGACAGCTACACTATCGCATTAGGTAATCCTGTAATGATAGTTGTAAGTTTCAGAAATAAATAAATACTTAAATAAAATAAATGTTATTATTTCTTGTAGATTGTTCTAGAACATTTATTTTTATTGTAATAATCGCTTTCTGTTATCCAGTAAACGTCACTATTTAGTTACCAATTTTAAAGTTAGTGATTGACGACGTTTATCGATTGGGATTATCAAAGAAAAAATATACAGGATGCCGATTTAATCCTTTACAATATTTAAGGAGGTAAAACAGTCAACGATACTGTACCCATACCAACAAAAATGAGTAGCATATACCAACTATTCTTAGTAACCTACTTTATGTGGAGCAAGGGTGGGACTTTTCTTTTAGGCATGCTGATGAGATATTATGTATTGCTTATGAGCATGCTGAGGATACTGGCTGTGTTGATGTTTAGCAATACAGCAACTCTTCTCTTTTACATACCAGGCTTTATTGTCTGGTGGTTTTACACTGGGCTGCATTGTCGGGTGGTTTTCAAGGACAAAGCCATTGAAGATCCTCGCTTACAGTGATAGGAGAGAGCAAGAGATTTCTTACATTAAAAACAATTTGTACTGTTAAAGATATTAGATGCAAGAAGTTTTAGGTTAAGCCTGAGTTAGAAAATAAGGTAAAAACATAAAATAACAATTTTTATTGATGTGGGTAGTGTCTTTAAATACTGCAGCTGATGAAACGTAAAAATCGTGAAACGACTTTTACGTTCAGTGTTTTCCTAAAATATTTTAGATTTGAAGTCATCATTACAGCCTTTCATAAGTCCACTGCTGAACATAGGCCTCCCTCAAGAAATGCCACAAAGCACGGTCCTGAGCCACCTGCATCCATCGACTTCCTACATGTCTTGCCAGGTCGTCACTCCATCTCATGGGGGGTCGCCCTACATTTCGTCTACCGGTACGAGGCTGTCACTCGAGAAACTTTCTTCCCCATCGGTTGTCGGTTCTTCGAGCTATATGGCTGGCCCACTGCCACTTCAGCTTACTAATCCGCTGGGCTATGTCGGTTACTCTGGTTCTACTGCAGATATCCTCATATCTAAGTTTATCACGCAGAGAAACCTCGAGCATAGCCCTCTCCATAGATCGCTGAGCGACCTTGAGCTTCCTCATACGACTAGTAGTGAAGGACCACGTCTCAGATCCGTAAGTAATCACTGGCAACACGCGCTGGTTGTACAATTTCGTTTTTAAGTTTTGAGGTATGTGTAACGAGAAGATGTGTCATAGCTTCCCGAACGCTGCCCAGCCGAGTTGAATCCGTCGATTGACCTCTCGGTCGAAGTTGGACTTACCTAGTCGGACTATTTGTCCCAGGTAAACATACTCGTCAACAACTTAGAGCTTAGTGTTCCCAGCAACTACCGGCATAGGTTTGACATGGACGTTAAACGTGATTATTGTTTTGTCCATGTTCATCTTAAGATTTATCTGTTGGGAGACACTTTTGAGGTCATTGAGCATAGTGCTTAGGTCCTCCAGCGATTCTGCCATAAGGACTATATCGTCGGCAAATAGAAGGTGAGTGATGTACTCGCCATTGATGTTAATACCGCATTCTTTCCAGTCCAGTAGCTTGAAAACGTCTTCCAATGCAGCGGTGAAGAGTTTCGGGGATATGATGTCACCCTGTCTTACACCTCTCTGCAATTGGATAGGTTTCGTACTCTGGTTCTGTACTCGGATAGCCATTGTAGCTCTACTGTACAAACACTTCAGCACTTCGATATACCGACAGTCAACTTGGCACCGCTGAAGGGACTGCAGCACCGCCCAAATATCGACGGAATCAAAGGCTTTCTCATAGTCCTCATACGCCAGACATAGTGGCAAATTGTACTCTTCGAACTTCTGTACAATTTGCCGAAGGGTATGTATGTGGTCTATGGTTCTAAAGCCCTTTCGGAAACAGGCTTGTTCGGGAGGCTGGAAGTCGTCAAGTCGAGTGCGCGCGAAACGATTCGTAATGACTATCGAAAACAGCACGTAGACGCGTCTCAGAAGGGAAATCGGTCTATAGTTCTTCAAGAGAGCGTTGTCACCTTTCATGAAGAACAAGACCATTGCACTTCTGCTACACGCCTCCGGTGTAATGCCACCATGGAAGATGGAATTAAAGAGCTTCTAAAGCATTTCAAGTACCGGTTTTCCACCCGCTTTCAGAAGCTCTGCTGTAATTCCATCCACGTCCGGGGACTTGCCGTTTTTAAGGTGCTGGCAAGCCATTCTAATCTCGCTCAGACTGATGTCCGGGATACCTTCGGAAGGGTGTCGGAAAAGACTCGCTCTTGGATCGTTACTCACACTTGCATGTGGTTCCAACGATGACGTGTACAGCTGCCCATAGAACCTCTCAATTTTACTCAAAATCTCAGGTGTCCCGGAAACGATGCTGCCACATTCGGTCTTCAGCTTTGACAGTTGGCTCTTTCTGGCAGACAGATCTCTGGCAAAGACTTTGGAGCCTTGGTTCCGCTCGATCGCTTCGTCAATACAAGCTGTATTGAAGTTGAGCAAGTCCCGCCGCATGCATTTGGAGATCTGTCTGGTCCGTTGCCTGTATGCTGTCAAATCTGTTGAAGAATGTAGCTTCATCTCCCGTCTAACAGCCATGAGATTAAGAGTGTGATCGGAGAATTTTTGTATTCTTCTGCGGCGGGTCTTGCAGAACTTAGCTCCGACCGCTTCGACAGTTTCCACGAGTTTGTTATTCATATCGTCCACTTCATTGCAATCTTCTAGGAACTGAAAACGGTTTTGTAACTCGAGCTTAAAGGTTTCGGGACTTTAAAACAGAGCACGAGGGGGACGGAGCGTTGACTTCATTTAACGAGACCTCTCCAACTTAACGTTTAGGTTCAGTGTGCCTCTAACCATTCGGTGATCGCTACCAGTTTTCACCCTCGCAATCACGGAGACATCACTGAACAGTTGTCGTCTGGTCGTCATAATGAAGTCAATCTCATTTTTTGTCGAATCGTCGGGGCTAGGCCAGGTCCTACTTTCAGCTCACCGTTCTCTCTTGTGCCTAGTTTTGCATTGAAGTCTCCCATTAACACTGTATAGTGGATTTTGGAGAAATGCATGGTTCTAGATGTGTCCTATATATACATTTCCTCCACCTCCTCATCGGGATGTGCCGAAGTTGCTGCGTAAACCTGTATGACCTTTAGCGGATACCGTTTGGTGATTCTGAGTATAAGGTACGCAACCCTCGTCGACACACTCTCAATATTTACAACGTTGTTAACGAGAGACTTGTGGACAATAAATCCGTCACCTCCTTTGGACAGACGGCGCCCTCCCGGTGATAGAGCAAGTTGCCGGATTCGAGGATTACCGTGTCCTCCCCCTCTCTTCGGACCTCCGATAATCCTATACTATGCCAGCGTAACTTGTCTATCCCTTCTTCCAGCTCCACGATCATCTCGTCAGTCCTCAGGGTGTGTGCGTTGTATGTTGCCAGGTCGAGTCGTCTTAGGTGGCAACCGAATCTCCACCGGAGTTTCTTAGCACCCCCTGCCCCGCCGTTACCATGGTCGCCACCGTAGCCAGGAATAGCGGGGCCGGACTGGGGGCCGTTTCTTTGTTACTCTCATCATCGGGGGGTATTTGCTATAGTTGCCACGCTTGTCGAGCGGGTTGGCAACCGCAGTTTTTTTATTGTAATTTTGCTGTTATCAGGAAGATGCTGCTGCCCATCTCCTGACTGTATCCCACTGTCACCTCTTACGACACACACGGGAAGATAAGGGGTAGTGGATATTCTTAACCGCCACTACACGGCACAGATTTGAAGTGTATTTTTGTAATAGAAACGAATTTGAAAACATAGAGGCGCTCTCTTGTTGGATTTGGCGTTTCTCGATGTGTCTTTTAACGCCGACCGATCAATCATATGCTATTATTATAGCAGCTAATGGGTCGAGTGACGTCATGCCACCAAGGTGGTAACCAAAGTGACTGCTGTTTGAATTGATTCTTAGTTATTGGAAATTTGACACTTTGAAAATTTTACACTGGCACTGCGTAGAGATGTTGCATCTCTTTGCGTATTTTATCGCATCTATCACGGGGAGTGCTCTGAGGAATTGTTCGGACTAATTCCAGCCCCTCAATTTCACCATCGCACATCGCGACAAAACTCGCGTTACTATCCATACCATCTGGATGATTGGCGGTCCACCACTGTGTGATTTAGAAGAAGTTTTCTCCCTCGCACAACTCCCTTGTGGAATCAATTACCACCAGCGAATTTTCCGGACCGATACGACTTAGGAACCTTCAAGAAAAGAGCTTACACCTTTCTAAAAGGCCGGCAACGCATCTGCAATTCCCCTGGTGTTGCGGTTGTTCATGGGCGGCGGTAGTCACTTACCATCAGGTGAGCCGTATGCTCGTTTGCCCCCTCTTCTATAAAAAAAATTAAATATTTTATTTTAAGACACTAAAGGGGCGTAAAAAGTTAATATGATTTTTTCGTATGACTGTGAATAGTCATGATAAATAGATTTCTACAACAAATCAATCATATATATTCCCTATTATCATATCGAAAAGCATTTCTTACTTACTCTAACTTAGTAATCTTCAACGACATTATTGATACTTTGATATCGAAATGGTAACATTCCTAAAACGAGGTTATATTTATTAGCGTCACCTACTGGGGAATACCTAAAATGTTGTCTTAATAAATGCTTAGCGTTATTTTGCTATTTTTAGCTAGAGGGTGCCACACGCGCACTAGTTCAAAGTTTTTGTATATAAACGTTCCCAATGTCCGCTCTATAGTATACCTATATATTTAAATCTCTTTGGGTATAATTTATAAAATATAGCGGGAAACTCTTTCAATGTGTGCATGCGTGAGTCAGCTTGCAATTCGAATATCTAAATTCGAGCACGTCAGAAATGAAACGACGACCTTAAATCACTTTTAAAACATATCTTAAATAGAATGAAAATAAAAAATAAAATGTTTACAGATCCAATATTTCATTACTTGAAAGATATTTTGAAGAAAGAACAACTTTTAACTATTTGAAAGTTTACACCTGCATCTAGAATTTGTACGAAAGCGACATGGAATCATTTATTGGACTTTTTGAAATATGGAAATATTAGTTGTGCATTTTATTTTTGTTTATTTTTAAAAAAAAATACCCATATACCTAATGAGAAAGCACTGACAAAACCTCTTATATACCTAGTGTGTGCATAGATTTTGTAAGAAATTAAAATAAATTTCAAAAAAGTTACTTTAAATAACCGGCGAATTGCGAGTCGGACTCGCGCATGAAGGTTTCCGTACCATGGTAATACACGTTTCTAGTAAGAGAGTTATTTAAATTTTTAAGTTCGCTTTTAACTATGGGATATAATATATATTATATCCCGTGATTGGCTTTTTTATAGGATAGGGTGACAAACAAGCAAACAGTCCACCCGATGGTAAGTGGTTGCTGTGGCCCATAGCAATCTGCATCTATCTTCGTTTGCGAATTAAAATGCAGATGCGTTGTCAGCCATGAGGACTAAGACAGAAATGCCTCTTTTCCAGTAAAATGTGTCTCCGGTTCTCTACACTCACCATACGAAGCATACACAGCATTAAGCTGCTATTTTACGCTGGTATTTTGTGAGAGCGTGGTCCTTCCCCGGTCGAGTCAACCCATTCGTGCTACAACTATACTATTAATATAGCTGCAGCATGGCTCTACCACGTAAAAAATTAATGGCTTTGTAATAGGGTCCCGTTGGATACCCTTTGGGTACGGAACCCTAAAAACTAAAAAGGATAAAATTAGTTCTACATAGATAGATAGATAGAAAATTCTTTATTGCAGTCAAACAAACAAACATTATACAAAGGCGAACTTAATGCCGAAAACACTACATGTACTCGTAGTCTATGTAGTGTTTTCGGCATTAAGTTCGCCTTTGTATAATGTTAAAGCATAGACTTCAGAAGCGATCATGTGGAAATTATTTTTAGTTATTGAAGTCGGTTTTCATCGGTCGGTTTATTACTGCGTTAAATCTATGGTGTATTCCCTCAGCAATATCACAACTAAGTAAAATACCGTCCAAATAAAAAAAAACATAAACACTCACGCCTGTCACCCAGAGGGGTAGGCAGAGACTATGGAATTCCATTTGGCACGATCCTGACACACCTCTCTCGCTTCCTCCACATCCATATACCTACGCATACACGCTCGTCGGTTAAAGGTACTCTTAATTTGGCCCATTTTCAATATATCGCCTATTTGGTCGATAAACTTTCGCCTAGGGCGACCCTTCCCGACTCTGCCATTCACCTCTGCAACATAAATTTGCTTTGTCACTCTTTCCTCATTCATTATTTCTACATGACCAAACCACCGAAGCATTCCTTTCTTAATCCTAGTCACAACATCATCTTGCAAATAGTTACATTAAAAACTTTATCCCCCATTTTTCCCACCATAGAGGTGTATTTTTCTTCTTCAAATTATTTGGGGCCACCCCTGAAGATTCAAACCTTTTTAATAAAAATAAGAACCATTAAATTAGTTCATAAACAAAGAAGTTATGCTCGAAACTGGGTTAGGGATGCAATTTGAAAGGCACGGGGATAATTTGGCCAAATCGTGTGAAAATAATATTGGCTTCCATATTGAATTCGAACTCTGTGCTCCTCCTGCAGTCCAATGGGTTTATAAAGAGCATGTAGAGTGAAGCCTGAAGAGTACTTACTATGTTTTATTTTTTCCTACAACTAAAACTAGCTTTGAAACAAGCATAAAAATGTTTTTTTTTTTAGATGGGAAACACGTGCTGATACGACAAAGATACTAGGATATCAGAAGACGGAAAGAGTTGAACTAAATCGTATCCAATGAGACTTAATAATCTTCCACTCACCAGATGTCGCTATTTGGGATTGAGGTGAAGTTTTTTGTTATGCATTGACATTTAATTGAGAACTTAGTTTTACGGCTCCGTGGAGCAGTGGTTTACCAATGAGTTGCTGCGCTGGGGGCCGCGCGTTCGAATCCCGCACGGAACAAGTATTTATATGACCTACAAATAATTGTTCCGGGTCTGGATGTTTGTCCTTGTGCAATTTGTGTTTGTAAACTGCCTACACGATACAGGAGAAAATCCTAGTATAGGGGTAACGTTTTAAAAAAAAAAATAATAAATAAAATAAAATAAATGTTTTTCTGTTTCTAGAGTAATTTATATTAATTACTGAAAACAATGCCACAGTGGTTTTTTGTTTAATTATTTTGCAGATTTTACATTTTCCTAACAAATTAACTTCACCGCTATGAAAGCTATCAAATATTTCACCTCATTCGAAAGTGGCGCCGCCCTGGTGGCAGAAAAGTCGTGCATCGAAAGAATGACAGATACAATAAAAAAATTGTAATAGAAAATTTCCAAAATTAAAACTTAAGTCTAGTAAATAGAAATACCTAAGTTATGACGAATGAGTCACTTGTGTTTATAATGCATGATTGCTTTTGTAACTAAACTAGAGCCCAATGACTTCGTCAATCTTACTTAGCGGTACCATGTAGCGACATCTATGGAAATGTATTAAATAAAGAACGATGTATTTAGCGCGTCAAATTTTCATATCGATATACATCGCAACCGCTTCCGTAGATAGATAATAGATGGCGCTAGAGTAGTCAAGTGAGCTCGGCCACGGTCCTTATTGCTTTGTAAGAGAGATACCTTAGCGTTTTTTAATTATTGCAAATATATTATAATAAATATTTTATATAAAAATCCTTCAGTGGCGTATTATCCTAGCAGTTATACTAAATACCATTACCTTTACAGCATATAAAAATACTCTTCTGAACATAGGCCTCCTCCTTAGATTGATAAGAAGGATTTTACTCTAGCTACCACGCTTGCCAAGCAAGTTGGTAACCGCATCGCAGTTTTTTTTAAATATTAAGAGTTGTAAGGAAGATGATGCTCCTCATCTTTTGTTTCAGTTACCTTCCGTCGCCTGTTGACACCCACGGGACGATATTATGGGGGATATGGATATTTTACTTCTAAAACCGCCACTACACGGTGTTATCTCTATAAAAATCAATTTCTGTTCAGTGCGGACGTATATCGGAAAGAGTCTGTCCATTAGTCTCACTAAACTCAAAAACGGCTTAATCCATTTTTATGAAATTTTTTGTGTGTTTAAATGGGCTGTCAAGATCCAGTAAGACTGCAGGTTCATTTCTTGTCTAACAGTCATGAGATTAAGAGTGTGATCGGAGAGTTTTTGTGTTCTACGGCGGGTCTTGAGAACTTAGCTGCGACCGCGTGGACAGTTTCCATGAGCTTATTATTCATATCGTCCACTTCATTGCAGTCTTCTAAGCACTGAAAATGGTTTTGTAACTCGAGCTGAAAGGTTTCGGGACTTTGGATTAGAGCACGAGGGGGACGGAGCGTTGACTTCATTAGACGAGACTTTATATACATTAGAACTTAACCTTTAGGTTCAGTGTGCCTCTAACCATTCGGTGATCGCTACCAGTTTTCACCCTTGCGATCACTGTGACATCACTGAACAGATGTCTTCTGGTCGTCATAATGAAGTCAATCTTATTTTTTGTCGAACCGTCGGGGCTAGACCAGGTCCACTTCCTGTGGGGCTGCATCTGGAGGAAAAAGTTCATCATAAAAAAAATAGTTTCTCTT